>CM031381.1:9225398-9350784 GCA_018290095.1 Polypedilum vanderplanki | reverse complement strand
AGAGAGAGAATCGTGCATTATTGTTGTCACTTATGGACTTTAAAAATTTAACTCGTGAAAAAAATTCATAAAGCTTAAACTATTCTATTTTAATGTTTAATAATTAATATTTAAATATATTTAATTCAAAACATGGGAAATTTTTTTGTTTAAAAGTGAGCTATTTCCTCTATAAGACAGCATTCCTACTGTTTTTGTGCTCATTGGGTAATATGCAAACTTTTCAAAAATATTTATGAAAGTTCTTGATATACCTTTAAAATGATTAAACATATGTCAAAAAAATTGGTTTTAACAGTTTGACTCTTGTTATGCTTGCCTTCACCCTACAATAATGCATTAGGGAAGCATGTCTTTAGGAAGCATTTTTAACAAAACTTTCAATGTTTTGTATAAAATAATTTAAAATATTAATTATAAAACATTAAATAAATAATTTTAAAAAGCTTTTATGAATTTTTCCCGAGTAAATTTGTTTAAAAAATCCAAAAGTGACAACAGTATGGCAAATCTGGTGAGCTTAGAATACAATGTAAATATTGCAGTGTTCATATATCGGTTGGAAGGCCTTAAAATACTATTTATTGAATTAAATATTGTATTTTTATAAATGAGTTTACAAAAACAGATACAGTAAAGGAATATATCTGCACTTTTGCTAAGTATCATTTTGATTTCTCGAGGGAGATTTTTTTAAAAATTGCACTTTTAAATATTTTTCTCGTGTTTTTTGTTGATAATTAAGTTAAAATAAAACATCTAAAAACATTTTCTAGCATTTTTTCATTTTCACCTAAAAAATTTCATGAACCTGAAGGTGGTGTCATTTAGGGAGTTCTGTTGACCGCATAATAAAAGCATATAGTACATATTATATATTGTTAGAAAAGGATCTTGAAATAACTTTCTAACCGAGCTATCAACCATATTTTTCCTGATAAGTCAATCAAAGTTATTAATTTTTGAGTGATAACATAAAGCATACATGGGCTTTTAAGGCCTCCACAAGCCGAAATCTTTACAAAAATTTTTTATAAAAATTATTTTTTCCTTTTGTTTATATTATGTTAAGACTAAAAACACCACACAAAACATCAATTTTTTGGAAAACATTATTTTTTCGCCTTTTGGCCTTTAACAACTCTGCATGCGATTATACATTCCATTTCTATTTTTTTTATATTTCTCTTTGGCTCTTTCTTTTTTCATTTTTGCTCTACAAATGTCTCTTTCTCTCTCGCTCGTTTAACGTTCTCCGCAATCTTTAAAATACACATGCAAAAGAAATTTGTACAGAAGTAGCGTAGCAAGCATCCTAAAATCCATCTTAGATTTCTCCGCACACTCTGTACGTGTGCTCTGCATTCAACATAAGCCGATTATGGTGGGCATTTCTGGAATCCTTTAGCATTTCTACTTGCTGATGATGCCTAGAAGCAAAGAACTGGGCAAAGAACATTTAAAAAATAGTTGACGATGATTGGCATGATACAAGCGCATACAAGACAAAAATTGAAATCCAATTAAAATACAAAATGGTCAATCTATCGATTTATCATCTTTTATGACTGATTCATGTCAATGTGTGACATGTGATCGCTACTGTTGACAATTAACTCATCGAAATGCCATAGTGGAAATGACAATCATTTGAGTTTTGTGATAGGGATTTATGCGGTTAAAATTCAAGAGTACGATAACCTTCAGATCGTCCTTTTTTTTTACTTCAATTGGCAAATCATTTGCAAAAATAGAATCCTTGACCTTTTTGCTTGTATCTTGTACTGTCGCATAGCAGTGTTCTATTTCTGAACACTCACCACACATTCTACTACTGTTTATAGTTTCACAAATAATTCAATGGAAAAGTATAAGTAACAGTATAGTTGCATTCAAAACCAATTGAAAAACGATAGATTATCGTTATGTTGACATTCGAATTTCCTTTTTTCTATCCTCAAATACAATAGAAACGGAAAAAAGATTGAAAAGTTTGCAAAGACAGAAAAAGAGCTCAATTATTGAACATGACACATGCCAATCTCTATGGCAATTACATTCTCAACGCTTTTCCTGATTTTATACTGCAAATCAAAGGGTTATTGTAACGGTCATTCAATTCACATATGAAACATGAAATTAGAGACCGGACTTTGCATGTTATTTTTACTTGATATATGAATTTTTGTCAAGTTGATTTCAGGTTGACTTACACAAAAATTAATCTTAATTGATTTAGATTGGAATTTAATTCAATCTAAATACATAGTAAATTAGGATCATGGACTTTCTTCACAATTTTCTGGACTTCAATGAATTAAATGAAAATTTGAATGAATAACAAAGACAATTTTGTGAAGTCTCTTGAAATCAACGACAAAAATATGCATCGCAAGTTTCGAACCTTACCATGAAATTGATAAATTCTTTTTTTTGGCTTATAAATTGTTTGGTGACATTTTCTTATCATCGCAAAAATTTTTTTTGAATGAATTTTTAGAAAATATAAATGCAGCAATATTTTGTTAGCATTTATGTGTCAAATGCCTAGTTTTCTTCTCTATTTCTAATTTTTGCTTACTCATGCCTGTAAATCATATCAATATATAAAAAATTTGTCAATTAATATTAAAAATGAAAAAGGGGGTAAGAGAAGATGATAAAGATAGTGTGTCAAATAAAAGATAATATGGAGTGAGATCTAAGCATTAAAGGTCATCAACAACAAACAAACTGTGAAAATGCCTTTTAAATATTTTGATTCTGCACATCATATCATGTGCTAATTTTCCTCACACAAAGATCATCACATAAATAAATAGAAAAGGAAACATGTCATCATCATATGAGTGTGAATATCTATAGAGCAAATATTTTCGTCCATAACAAACCGTGGGTGATGAAATTAAATTAGAATTGCCAACGTCAGCACGTTCATTCAGTATCAGCCACAATTAGATTTATCTTATCGATATGTCTACACTTGTACGCATGACAGAACGTAGATCAAATGAAATTGGGATTTTTTTTTCTTTTTTCTCTCGACTAATCGCTCGCGCAATATTTCATTCAATTTCGGAAATGCATGTCGCTGGAATCTGTGCTGAATCTTGTTTGCTTACTCTGATGCCTATAAGTATTTTTTAATATTTAACACAACATTATATATGAGAGAAGCGAGACAATTTTATGTTTTATTGATTGATGCGAACATATTCAGATATTCGGTATGCATGTGTGTTCATGAAGGAACGACGCGAACGACAATTGGAAAGCTATTGAAAATTTAATGATAACCACTGTATGGTGAAGAAAGCAATTGATCTCTTCACTATCAATAAGCACATATGAATCTTTTTGACTGGCCCATACTGCAACTGTATTTTATGCCAATCCTTTTATTTATTATACTGGTGAAATTTGAAACTGACAGCAAAGCTTTTTATGAGATCAACCTAATTACTGATGGACATTTTATCATAAAACGCCTATGCAATGACCTACTCATATATCTTCTCATATTTTGTCTAAGCTTCAAAAAAGATAGAAAGCTCTTTGATAAAAAATTTTTTTTCCTAATTCATTGGGCAATAGGGTGGATGGAAACTTTAGCAAAAGTTTTTGTCATTTTTCTTAATTATTACATACAAACAACATGTCATAAACAACAAAAAAATTAATTTCTGAAATTCCGTTAATTTTAAATTAGAAATTAATTTTTCGGAAAGAAAAATTATCATATTTAACATGTTGTTGTGCCTTTCGTAATTCGTTAACAACTTAATTGGTGTATTAAATTGAAATCTTATTAAATGATTTTTTCGTAGAGAAAAAATATTTATTTCGTTCGTGACTTTGTTGCATATGAAATTCGCATGTGTACGTGCAACATGTCACACGTAAAAAATAGACTCTGTTTTACTTATTGATTTTTAAAAATGTTTTTTCTTAGTATTCATCTCCTATTGATTGAGAAAGTTTTCCTATGATTCTTTTCCTATGTATTAAGAACATTCAATTATGGTATATGATTGTGAAATGTCTGCAGATGAAATGAAGTTGATGCCTGATTGTTTTGCTAAGTGGATCCAAATTGACGAGCTTCTAATGGTTTTTTCGATGTTTTTTTCTATTTGTTGTGCATTCTGCTTTTTTCACATAGAAAAATATTCTTGCGTCCATACAGAGAGCAAAAAAGAAGAAAGAAGTTAGACGGGAAGAAGCACAATGCCTTTTTATATATTTTGATTTGCTTTGAAGGCGAAAAATCAATCGATAAATGAAATTGAATGAATTGATTTTCTCTTCTCTTTTTTTTTGTTGCTTGTTGCCACTGTGAGTGTGGTGTTTGGAGAAAATTGTTTAAATTTAATGTTGAGTAATGGAAATAAGGATGAAATGTTGTTAATGTTTGATATTTATCTACAATAATGAATTTATTTAACGATGGTGCGCGTGGATGATTGTTGATGGGAATTGAAATGATTGTTATCAGATTTGACGATATAATTGATTGTGCAACATGTTTGGTAGCTTAACTACTTGAAATCCCTTTAAGCTCTCTTACAATGTTTTTTATCATTCATTTTCCTATTCAATCATAGTAAAGGCAAGACTCTAGCCTAGAGAAAGCTTAATATTATTAAAAATTCTCGTTGATTAAAAACAATTCTTATAACCAAGATAAAATAGAATTTTTCGGAAGATTGACCAAATTGAAAATTTATAATTTAAAAATTATTGTATAATGTAGTGTCTTTAAGTCTTGTTCTTAAACAACAGCATGTATACATGTTATTTCCTATCCATTCATAACAATTTATTTCAAAGGCTAAGAGCTCTTCGATTTTTCGTAAAAAAAACAAAAGAAAAATAAAAAATCACAAAAGAAAAGCACAAAAAAAAACAAAAAAAAATACAAAGAAATCACAAAAATATCCCACAAAATTAACTCAAAGAAACTCAAAGAGTTTCTCGGCCTTGAATTTTTTTTAATCATTCTCACGACGTGATAAGATCATATGCATAAGATGTTGTAGGACGTCGACAAATGGCAATGAAATATGAGATGAGAATTAATAATAATAATCATTTCCTCTTCTTTTTTCGAAATAATAATAAATCTTTATCATTCACCATATGACATGAATTGCGCTTAGACGACATTAAACAAAGAGCATCATCATCATCATTCTAGCTATCTAGTGAATGTGCTCTTATTATAAGTATTTGTTGAGAAAACCGAGATTGAGAGTGAGAAAAAAAGGAAATGAAATGATGAATAAAAAGTTACAGGTTGATAATCGACAAAACTTACATTTTGAATGTTCTACGTGTGGTGTTATGAATGAATGAATGAATAAAATAAAGAAATGTGCTCCACATAAGTTTATCAATAACATAAGAGAGAATGTCCGGGAATAGAGTGGAAAATTCTATTTTTCATAACATATGGAATGCTATGAAGCAGAGAGATTTTACCCCCGATTTTTCTATTTCACACATTGCCAAAATGTCTTTGCTCTGTAAATTGAAGACAACTTTGATGATAGTGTTGCTTTTTTGCTACATCTAATTTTCATTTCTTTGGCCTATAGTATGAAACTGAATCAACAACGATCGTTATGATTGACGATGACGGTAGGTTGAAGGCAATTGAGATTGAGAAAAGAACATCCATGCTGCTTCTATATATTTTTCTCTTTCTGTATATTTGGTTTTAATAAGAAGGTTAATCCACTTAAATAGCATTTATAGAAAGAAAAGAATAGACTTTATTTTAGTATATGCTGAACCTCAGTCAAATATATGTCAGTCTGTTAGTACAGTACGTAGGTAGGCAGGTTCAGCTGTTGTTTATTCACTTACCAAATGAACGTATTAAAGATGTTTCTATAGGAAGACTTTAAACTGTTTTTATAATTAAATGAAATTATTCTACCTGTTGTGAGGAAGATATTAAAACTATTCCAAAAAAATATTCAGAGTAAAATGAAATTAATTCTACAACGCAACAGATAATTAAATTTACTTACTTGTGCTGCAAGCTTTTTCTTTCCTCTTATCTTTTTAATTTCCTTCAATCACATAATTTAATCCAAGCAGTTTTCTTCGGGCACCTATTCACTATTGTTCATGCGAAGGGCGTATTCGAATGAAAGTTTTTTTTGCTTGAACTGCGGAATAGAAAAACTCTTACTTACTAGTAAATTTAGGTTATAACTTGAATAAGTACCTTACAATGCAAATTGATTACACTAAAAAAAGTTTTTAGATTTTATGTGGGGGAATTATTCTTCTTGTCGTGCAGCAAAAGTTTTTTATTTTATTGTCATGCAATAAATCGATTAAAAGGATTTTTCAATACATGCAATATCAAAAATTAAAGTCTTCGCACATAAAAATTAATATTTGTCATTGCTGTATTATTCCATTTAGTGAAAAAAAGCAAATGGTTGAATTTTTAAAGTAGGCAATATTGAGTTTTTTTACTGGACTATTTATTTTATTTTCAAATTAGTGCTTGAATCTTTTGCATTAAAACCAAAAATGAATCAGGAATAAAAAAGTTAACCTAGTTAACGATTTTATTATAAAATCAAATGATTTGACATTTTTTCTATACAATTATTTTTAAAGAAAATATAAATCTTTTAATACAGTCATAATATCGTTAAATTTTTGTAAATTACTTGCGCATGTAATTGTAATTACAGCATCAAGTGCCGAACTCTATTTTTAAGGCTTTTATAACATAGTCAAGTCATTTTTCATAAAATCAATTCAGCTTCTTTGAAATCAAGATCAAGAGTCAAGTATGTTTAATTCAGTTGAGCAGTTAAGTGAACATGAAAGTCAAGGTTGACTAGAATTTTACTGTCATAATAGAATCGTTCATTGGGTTCCGTTGCTTTTTTCAAAATTTTCTAAACAAAAACATTAAAACCACGAGAAAATAGAAAAACATTTTTGGCTCGGTTTAATGAAAAATATTATGATTATTATTGTGTTGATAGCCAGCATAAACAGCAGCAGCAGTCATAGAAATAACATTGCCTATAGTGAAATTAATTTATTGGAATTTTGCAATTTTTTGGTGGTTTTGGCTTCTCTAAAATGAAATTATTGACATGAAAGTTAATCGGAAAATTGTCCATTATTTTATGTGGCTAAAATAAGTAACTTTAACAATAGCTTTAAGAACTAATAAAACAATCTACAACCCATTTATCACCATATTTCACAGACTACATGCACAGAAAAGAATGATGACAAAAGAGTAACCCACCCGAAAACACATATGTTAATCAAATACACAATTTCCTACTTTCAGCCAAGATACACATATAACCATTAAAAACAACGTTTCCTTCAAGCTACATGTTTTTACTTCCTTACCGTTCGGTAAACTTGGCACAAAAAGTTACTGGGGCATGGAAAATGAAATTTTCACATTATTCTTTCTGCATTTTTGCCCTCTCACAAATCATTTTTTCATTTTTCTCTTTCCCTTTTTAAAGATTCACTCGATTTTTTCTAATATTGCTGCTGTATGTTTTGCTAATGATCATTTAAGTCTATCCGTCAAGCAAGCATGGAAAAAATAAATTATTGACATGATGACTTGCAAGGAAATGAGAAAGCAAAAGTTAAAAAATCACTCTTAGTCTATCACTAGAAGGTTTTTGTGTGCACTAAAATTAGATATTTGAGCATACCACTCACATACAGGTATTAACAATGATGATTATGGCGTAATAAATTATTATTGGAAAATTGAACAACACTCACACACACGTGGAGAATTTTAAATTAATTTATTGCCATAGCGCATCCCACAGAGCTGTTCATTATGAAACCACTCACAGACTACTGACGACGAGGTTAAAGAGTTAAAATTGAAATTTTATTTTAATAAATCATAGCGTCGAATAATTTTTTCTGGTAAGCTTTAAGAGGATTTTCTGGAAATTCGGCACAAAATTTTAATTTTACAAAAAGATGAAGTTACACAAAAGCTTACATTATTCTCAAATGTGTGCAAATGAAATGAGTTAATGAATATCTACTATATTTAATGCTATGCTGACCAAACGTCAATATTTGTTGTCCTTTTTTTGTGCTTTGATATAATTCAATAAACAGCTGTAGGGATATAATCATAATCATAATGAAAGTTTTCTCTTCTTTTTTTGCTTCAGCAGATTGTCTAACAATGAAAGCACTAAAATGAAAAAAAAATCTCAAAATGTTTGAGCATTGGTGCTGTTTGCATTTTGATGATAATGGAAATTGTGAGATTTTTTCTATGCTGTGATATGAGGTTATCAGTACTCCCAAATGATGAAGGATTTTATGCAAATTTTTTTGTGATTTTCTTTAAAAATAATTCTTGGGCCAAGTCTTGAGAACTCTTCGTTTTTATGTTTTTTTTTACAATAAAAACAAAGAATTCTCAGGGCTTTGTTTTTGAGAAAATTTGTAAAAGTTTCTTGTTGCTTTTTAATCTTTGATTATTTTCTTACATAGGTCAAATTGATACCTTAGTAGCTTCTTTTAAAGAAAGTTGCAATTGCTACTTTAATAGTTGTTTTTATGTTGTGTCCTCCTGATTGTGCCTAATTTAATTTTAGAATTTATTGATACTTTAGTAGCCACGGCTATTTTTTTTTGCAAAAGCTGAATGAGCTACTTTAATAGACGGTTGGCATTGGAAATTTATTTAATGTGGATACTTTCAGAGTAAGCTTCTGTAGCCAACGACAACTGTCTTTAGACCATCACTTTTGACAAAATCTAAGCTTTTACGATTTAAAAAAAATTTCCAACAATTATTCTTTATTTCTGATGACTTTAAAAATTGAATTTAAATTTAGACAAAAGAGAAATTAATTAATTATATTTTCCTAGACTAGACAGGCAAGTGACACCATCAACAAAAAAAAAAAATTTTCGTCTAAAACAGAATTGTCAAAAACATTTCACTGTCATAATAACAGTTTATTCATTTATATTTTGTCAAAGGATGAAAAATGAAGATATTTTTTGAATTTTTTTTTGGTTTACTTTATTTTGAAATATTTAAATTGAGTTCTAATTATGAATTCTGCTTAAACTATAAGAATTTTCAAAGACTTTAATGAATACTAGTGTTCGACTTGCATGCATAATTTACTTGATATGGACATATTTTTTGTCAAGTTGACTTACACAAAAAATGTCTTTTGTCCTTTCAAATTGAATTTAATTCAATTAAAATACATAATAAATTAAAGAATCATTGACTTTCTTACAAATTTGCTAGATTTAAATAAATTAAATAAAATCTGAGTGAATAAAAAACATTTTTGTGTAAGTCAACTTGACAAAAATATGCACATATCAAGTAAAATATGCATGCCAAGTCCAAACCTTAATTTGGATACTGAACAGTCATTCAAAAAATTTCCAACCTCTTACATATTTTTCAACATTTATTTTTGACTTTACGACAATTTCACTACCGAGTACCTGACACATTTTCTCAAATTAATCATAAGCAGTGAAACTTTTATGTGACATCTTCTTTTTTTTTTTGCAATCTCTCTTTCTCTGAATAAGTCATTAATATTGAGATTTTCAGAAAAAGTGTTTTATTCATTTTTCATTCTACTGCCTGTTGATTGAGCTCAGGCCACATTTTTTATCTCTGTTTGTGATGGATATTGAAAAAAGAAAAAGAAAGGAAATTGAACTTTTATTTTGTGCATTTGCAATGAAGCCACTCAAAAAACAATAGAATAGAGGAGAGCAAAAAGCGAGTTGAATTTGAATCACATAATAAACATGCACATTGAAATGAAATCATCACAAAAAAAGAGAAAAAATGGAGTTATGCATATCCGGTCATGCCAATCTAATGTTATGGCAATAAGAAGGAAGGAGAGGAAATCAGACAAGTTGAAAAATATTTGAAATGAGCACTGTCATGAGCATGCAAATAAAATTGCACACGCAAACAAAGCTTTTTTTTCTTTAGGAAATGAGAAAAAAATTTTTGTTTTTTTTCTTCTTAATTTTTCGACTGTCTTGTTATGCTAAAGAAGGATAAAAAGCTGATGTGAATTTTCATCCAATTATTTTTTTCTACTGCCCCTTCTCAGTCTCTCTTTGGCCACTTTGCTGATCTACATTCCTCTTTTTTCACTTGCCGCACACAACATATACACACAATATTTTTTCTTTCTTTCGTTTTTGTTATTCACATCAAACTTGCTTTCCCTTTATTTATTGCCGGATTTATGCTTCGCTTTTGTGCTTTCCTCTGCAATAAGGAATTTTTTTCGCTTTTCTTTTAATATTATTTATGAATTTCTTTTAATGAGTTCTTTTTTACTGTACTTTTCTGAAAGTGATTTAAATGGAATGCGATTTGTTGTGGATTATTGAAAGAATTTTCTTTTGTAATTAATTTTTTACATTTTTTTGTGTACTAAAGTAAAAAAAAATGTTTTTACACCAGACCTTTTATGCAAGGTATTTTTATTTTTGTTTTGAAATTTGATGATGATGAGTTTTTTATAAACTTCTTTGTAAGACCTGGAGCTCTAAAAAATTCTTAAATTTATTCTTCTTTTTTACAGTTTAAATTTTATAAAAGTCAAGTCAATTTGAATATCATTTTCAAATGAAATTATTTATAAAAAATTGAAGACAGTTGTGATATTTTTATATGTGAATACATCATTAATTAAAAATTATCATGTCATTCAAACATTCTTGAACTTCAAAACAAATGATATTTGATGATTTCGTTGACTCAAGTGATTTTAAATTAAATTACTTGATTTCTAAAATCTTTTCAAGTTCACTTGACATTTTTACTTGACTCATTAAAAATTTGACTTAAGGTTTATTTAACTTGATATCAAGTTGTCTCTAGAGCTGTTTTAAAAATATTTGATTTGTCTAATCTAAAGCTAAAAAAAGCAGGAGAAAAAATCCATTGATTTTTTACACCAAAAAAGAAGAAAGATTTTCCCCAGACATATCTTTCCTCCCCAACACTCATCTGGTCATTTATCTACGTCGAAATCAAACCATAAAAAATAATAAGAGAGCGCACACCGAACATCATCCACTACACCTGTCAGATTATAATTAGATTTATAATACCTAAAAATTTTTTTTTTTCTATTTTAGATTGCTGTTTTTGTACAAACACACTCACAAATATATAGTAAAAAGCCTGGCCGCAACTCAATCAATAATTGAAGCTTTTATTCTCTGAGGTGCAATTAAAAACTCAATTCAGAAGAGAGAAAGAGCGAGCCATGTCTATGCTACTGTTCAAATACCCAATGGTGCTTAAACTTGATAATGAGTTTGCCTTACTTTTTCTGTATGTGTGTGTGTTTGTATTGTCGAGAGCACAAAAACAAAATTTATTTTCAGCTCGGGTCTAAAATCTCCCAACCCTCAGATGACCGCATAGCGCGTTGTTGAATCCAATTCAGAAAATATAATATAAAAAAATCGGCATTTAAGCTGATAAAATAACGCAATTTTCGTCTTAATTCAATTGACTCATAAATAAAAAGGGCCAATTTCCATTGTGAACGAAATTCACATACACCAGAATAAACTAGGGTTTTGAACTTGATTGCATGCTTGACTTGTATGCGAATTTTTTATGTCAAGTTGCATGCAAGTTATATTATTCAAAATGTCTTTAATTCATTCAAATTTTAATAGAAAATATCAAGCAAATTTAAGAATCATTGACTTTCATATAAATTTGCCAAATTTTATCCAAATTCAATAAAACCTGAAATGAATAGAGTAATTTTTATGGTTCGGCACTTGCACGTTGACAGTCAAGTGTCGACGTCGATAATTGTCAAGTAGCAATTCAAGTTGATTTACTTTAAAAATGTCTCTGATTCATTCAACACGAAATTTAATTTGGTCCAAGTTTGGCAAAATTATGTGAAAATCAATGATTCTTCAAAATTACTAAAGTTTTGATCACATTATATTTCATCTGAATAAATTAGAACCATTTTTGAGTAAATCAACTTGAATTGATACTTGACAATTGCCGACGTCGACACTTGAACAGTCAAGTAAACATGCAAGTGTCAAACCCTAAAATAAACAGAAACTTTTACTCACTCTCATTCTCACATACAGTAGTGATTGGTAAATAAATCGCAGGTAATTTAAGCATTGGCCTGACATCACAATCAAGTATATGTGGAGTAGTTGTGATGGAATTTAATGAATTGAGGGTTCCTGATTGTTGGTATTTTCGCAATTTTCAGTCAGTGATAAATTGTATTTTTGTGGATAAAATTTACGTTAATTACGAGAGAAAATGGCGTAATTTTGACTATTTTCGAGGAAATTAAATTGTGTTTTATCTCACATATACCTTGATGTTAGCACATAAAAAAAATAAAACATTAAAATGAATATAAAGGCATTATTATGAGCATGATCTCATTTTTCATTGTATGTGCACATAATATTTTATAAATATTTGAACATTCGATTGGAGCCATAAATTTCTCTCTATAATTATTGGCAAATTTTTATGATCATTATTGAAGAATTTTTTTTATGTGCAATGCGTGAGGAATTTTATAAATTTTATCAAATTTTTAACTGAATTGAACTAATTTTATTTCTCTATTCTTATTTTCATTTCAGGTTGGTACTTATTTGATAAAATGGAAAAATATGACTTGAATGAAACTCGTGAGTTATTTACCTTTTGTTGTCATCATAAATAACATCGCTAAAGGACATTTTATTGTTGTCAAAAAAACCTTCTTAGAAGACGATTTTCTATAAATATATTTTCTATTTTAAAAAATTCAAAAATATTTTTATGTCATGCATTTTGACGTTTATTTAAATGCTTTGAGGTGAATGATTGAAAATATGAAGGAGGAAAGAGCAGTTTATCAAAGTGATGACGCATCGAATAATCAATGAAAACTTTTATTTTGAAACTTCATTGTCCTTTGCTGTAATTTTTATTTGTGAAAATCGAACAATCTTGTCAAAGTGTTAGCAATTTTTTGTGCTTAAAAAAAATAAATTAGTTTAAAATTTTGCCTCTAGTGGCGCTGTGATTGTTTTCAACATTTGTTGCGAGTGACTTTTGTTTACATTTATTGTTTTGTCTACATAAAAAATTTTTTTATGTCAAACTATTCATAATTTTAAAAATCATTTGATAAATAAATGTAAATGAATCAATAGTATTCTTCTAGCAAATACCATTAAATTCTACTTGATAAATTACCCATTTTATGCAATTCTTGTATTAATCGAAGTTTCTTCACCGTGACTATTAAATTAAAACATAAAATTTCAGAAAATATTTTCCATGTAGATGAAAGAGAAAATTATAAAAATCCAGAAAATCTTCCTCTTTAAATGTATCCTTATATAAAATTTGTTTTGTTTTAATAATAACAAAAAAGTTATCATCCTGAAACATGAAAAGCAATGAAAGAAGAAAGAAATAAAAACAAAAATGTACAAATTTATTTATTTAACCATTTAATGTAATTAATTTAACTCGAATTTCGTGTATTATGTTTTAATATAAATGAAAATTCATGCAATTATCCATATCCATATTATGTACAAAATGCTAAAAGTATAGGGTGAGTGTTACAATAACATACAAATTCGAATTATCGCCATACAATTTAACATTAATTAAGACATTATATATTTATCTATTAAGTAATTAAACATCACAGTTGTTGTGCTCTAATTCTATTTATTTTTGCTATTTTCTATCTGTGTTTGTGTATAATTTTCTCCCCGTATGCTTTTTACTTATAATAAAGGGATATTAAAGACCAAACAATTTTAATGTGAATATTAAAGGTATATTTTAACATGTGACCTACAAATATTAATAGAAGTGGGATGAAATGGAATTTAAGAGAGAGATTATCAGTAGAGAAGAATTTTTAATTGCTTTTTGAAGTTTTGATGAGGAATTTATTTTATTAATAAACAAAAGACCCTTTAACTCCTATCTGACCTTTTATCTATCTTTCTCTGATAAAGTTTATAAAACTTTTTATTAAATTCCTTTGAATGATTTCCCCTATTTCAATATTTGATCAAAATTAAATTTGAAAAAAAAAATCCATTTAGGACTTAAGACTTGGACACTAAAATAATTTAACTTAAATCAAGTTGTTTTCGTTTTCTATAAATGAAATTAGTCAAGTTATTCAAGTCAAGATCAATTCAAGTTGACTTTATTTTAGAAATTTAAAGTGAAATAATAGTATATTTTCATAACCTTAAAAAACGAATAATTTATAAAATTCTAAGATATTGAATTTTTATTTTTTAGTAAATTTGTACCTTGACTTTCAAAATAACTTCAATTTAACTCGACTTTTACTTGTAAAAGTCCAGTTGAAAGAGTCAAGTCGTTTATTTCAAGTTGTAATCAAGTAAATTTTTTTCCACTTTTTCCCATTTTCCGCCCACTGTGTATTGTTAAGCATGAAATTAAATACTATGGAATTTTAGTTTGTTTTTGTATACAACAATGTGGAATATAAAATATTTGAAAAAAATTTTTAAAAAATAAATTAAACCATTAAAGTGTCCAATTCTTAAAATTTTCTGTTGGGTCTTCATCATTAGTCATATCAGTTATCTAATAGCATATCATATGACATGTACAGTTGGTAATAAAAATACACACTTGCGTATTATATAAAAAATGTGAGTCTATAATTAGTGCCTGAAGTCGCTTCTCTATGTGAAAATTTTCCCTTCTTCTTCTTATTCATTAATTAATCAATATTCACCTGACATTTTTTATTATTCTTTTATGTTTTATGTTATTCACATACACACAGAGAAAATAGAGTGTTGCTTTGAGAGCAATTCTTTAATAATAATTAAGGAGGGATGTGCTTAAGTGCCATGAATATTAATCGTTAAGGATGAGTTTGACCTACTTTATTTATAAAAATTATTATTCATTAAATTCATCGAATATCAAAGTTTTGTTCATCCAAATTCGAAACCTAAAATGTCATCGAGGTCATAATCAAAGAGTTTGAAATCACTCTCATATAGTCGATAGAGACGTTTGATAAGTCGCAAAGGAAGTTCATCAATATATTGTTGCAACTTTTCACTCGTGCCTGATGTCCGTTGCACCTTTGGGAATGTAACATTTTCAGCTCCAATCATATGTAATGCGAGTGCAGAGTCGTCATTTATCGTCTCATATTTGCCAATTACATTGTACTTAATTAAGCATGGATGACACAAACGTTCGATAGATTCCCAATGCTCATTAAACGATGATTGATTGGATTGATAATTCATACTCAGCTCGGGTGTTAATAAATAACGTACAAACTCATCAAATGTGACATCGTGACCATTCATCAACGAATCACGAGATGCATGCGGACGAAAATTCTTGATTATCAATCTACCAATACGTGTCTGTTGGATGATGATGATGGTGGTTTATTGAATTTATATTCATTTTTATTATTTTATTTTTTGTGTATGCGTTCAGCATAAGAAAGTATTGTACATATAAGACGATGTGTGAGAATTGTATTTGACATTAACATAGAGAAAAAGAAAGAGTAAAATTTAATTAAATCTACATGGACATCACATAAATATGTATGCTGTTGCTAGCATATACAAATACACAGGCACAACAGATATAATGATTGTGTACACACTTTGTTGTTTTCAAGGTTTGTCAACTTTTTTGTTTATTAAATTTTTTTAAAAAATTAGCTGAAGTGAATAGAAGACGTTCGAAAATTTGAATTTTCGCGCAAAAAAATGTAAACAAAAAAATTTTTTGTAAAATTTAGAAAAATATTTGAACTCTTTTAAATCCAATATTCCTTGACAAATATGATGAACTAAACAACTATAAATGGAATTCAATAGAAAGTTATTGATTTTACCAGTTTTAAAAAAAAAATTTTCCACACAAACTAAATTTGCACTTAAATTAGTTTTAAAACTGATAAAATCACTTATTTAAAATAAAGATTCATTTATGGCTTTTTAGTCTGGTATTCCATACAAGAATATTCAATTTAAAGCAGCTCAAAAGTCTTCAAATTTTTATTTTAAATTTTTTCAAAATTGTTTTTGTTTACATTTTTTAGCGCGAAAATTCAAATTTTTAAATTTTTCTTTCTGCTAAAATTTATCATCCAAAAAAGTTTACAAACCTTGATTGTATCTTTGAAGAAAGATAAGGATAGAAAAAAATTCTTCATGATACTCATAGACATGTTATTTTTTGTCTTGTGATAAGATGAGGGTTAAATACCAACCATACAAAAAAAATTCAAACAATATTAAAGCGCATTTCAAAAGAAAAAAGAATTTCAGACAAAGTGTTTGCTCTAACGTCATAAAAAAGAGAAAGAAAACATTCCTCAGAAAACAATAAATTAATGAACGAAGGATTACGAAATGGACAGAATACTAACGAACCGAAAAAATGCCTCATTGTATTAATATTAAGCAAAAAGATTGGAAATGAATGGCGAACGAGCAGTCTTAAGATTCAATTTTCTTGTTTATGAAAATGAAGCAGAATACAAAATTATAGGGAAGCATTATGTGAATGTGGGAATGAAAGAAAGCTTCGAATCTAATGGACTCAAATTAACACATCATTGATTAGGTTCATTTTACCTGAAAGTATTTGGCACTCTCAAAATTTCCCTCGAATTTGTTTCTATAAGCCGATAAAAGCCTTTCGAATGGATGCCTTACAATCACAAACTTTGTATAATCTGATAGCACTTGCTCTTTTTCTTCGGCCGTTAACGAACTCAATTTATCAAACCTGCCAAAGAAATCAAAGAAAGAAAGTTTGAAAATTTTCAAATTTAAATTGAAAATAAAAAATTTCTTTTTATTCTTACATGCCAGGTGAATGTGCAAGTGTTGCTGAAATTTTCAATGGATCCGTTTCATTTGTCTTTCCTGTCATTATCATCATAACACGTTTCCAATTTGTGCATGCAATCTGTTTAATTATAGATTGATATAAAATTTAAAGACAATAAGCTCATAGAATGATAGAAGATTATGGAAATTTCTAGGCAAACAGACATAGTATGGAAGTTATTTAGAAAAATAACCACTATTTAATGAATTCTTGAAAATCTCTGATTTATTGAACTTTTTGTACTTCTGTGTCTATGCCTATATAAAAGTTTTTAATTATACCATTGATGATGACTGAGTAAGTGAATAAATAAATTTTAATAACAAGCAAGAAGATTAAAAATTTTAAAATTAAAAGCCAATGAATAAAATGACAAAATTAAATTTCATGTTTGTCTTATATTTCATTAAAAAATTATTTACATATCCAGTAAATAACCATCAAGCACAATTTTCTGTTTAATAGCAAACAAAATATTTTTTTCATCAATAAATCAAAGTTAAATACTGAATATACAAACAATAACCATCATCATCATCATCATAGTGTGATTGAAATTGAGATTGATGTGCAAGTCAAATTCAGTATAAAAATAAACTATAACTCACCTTAGGAACATAGCAATAAAGAAATTTGTGACTTCTATCAATCAACAAATGTTCCATGTCCATTTCACTGAGCGTATGAATCGATCTATTTTCATTAACATAATATTTATCACATTTTTGCTGAAGAAGCTCCTGTCGTTGAATATTATTTGATTGTATCAGTCGATGTTCGAAGTTTTTGGCATTTAATGCCGATAATAGAAGAAGCAAATTGATTAGTGTAATTCTAATTATCACATCATGTGACATTTCGCTGTAAAAATTTTCTATTGAGTTCTTTTTTTGCTAGCTTTCAGTAGTCATTCGTTTGACGTTGAACGTGAGTACTGATATTGGTGTTTTTGGTTGACGGTTATCGCATTACAAATTAATAAAGCCTTCCCCAAGAAAATATATGAGAGTGAGTGTAATTTAATGTAATTAATGTCATACGGCGCGTGGAAATTTAATCATATACACATGTGACGCGCGTTCGCATAAAGCTATAATCATAAATATTTAGTCCCGGTCATCCATCATTCATTCTGTACTGTATATGTGAGTATGATGATATTTTTAGAAAAGTACATTTTTTTCTGTTGCTATCTCTAGTCAAAGACAGTGATGCGACCGCGACATAACAAAGTTAATCCTTTTCAACTGCAGTTGAGTTTATGGTTTGATGTTGATGATGCAAGTCTGAAGATGAAAAGAAAAAAAGAAGTTGAATGAATGCTTTTCATATGTGAGTTGTATAACGAGCATAAATCCATACTGAGTGCAATTATAATGAGAATAAGTATATGGTAAAGAGCATCAAGGCATTAATCTCTTTGAAATGTCTGTCTTTCTTTCTTGAGTACTTTTGTTTGTCATGCAAGAAGCACATTAATGACTTTACTTTGCTCATATATGAGTGAGAAAAGACTTCTACTGCTCATATTGATTTTTGAGATTTTACAGACACTTTTGAAGTGAAAATTTAATCATATCAAAATATTTTCATTATATGAAATTGGATCAACTTTAATCAAGGCTTGGATAGAAAAAAACTATGGTTCGGCAATAATTTGACCAAAATTTTAGTAAATTGAAAAATCATTAATTTTTACATAATTTTGCCAAATTTAGACCAAATTAAATTTCGTCTGAATGAATTAGAGACATTTTTAAGTAAATCAACTTGAATTGCTACTTGACAATTGCCGACGTCGACACTTGACTGTCCACGTGCAAGTGCCGAACCATAAAAAAACATGCTTTAAATTTATAGAGTCAACTTGATTTTCACTTGACTTGAAATTACTTTAACTTGACTCAAAATTTTTTATCAACTTGATTTAGATTACTTGATATCAACTTGATGATTTGTCAAGTTAACTTGATTTTTAAATAAATTTGATGTTCAGCAGTGTGCAGATGTTCAAAATGTTCAAACCTTGATTTTAATTATACCAGCATAAAATTTCTCTCTGTTCTGTTCTCTTTCATTTACCTTTACAAACCACATAAACATTTATTCATTCATTTATTATTGATTCAATCTCACAACATAAATTGCAATAATTTTCCTTTTAGTATTTCATTAAATACGAAGCAAAATGAGTGAGACATACAGATTGCAATTATCATGAAACAATGATTGTAATGAACAAATGTTGAATTTCAAAACATTCATTATTGTCGAAATGTGTATGTGCATACATGGAATATGTACATTGCAATTAAAACTTCATAAGACATACCTTGTAATCAACAACATCAATAAGTTCTTTCTTATTGCAATTAAGAGAGAGAGATAGAGAAAATACATAAAGTCATCACTTTTGTATGAACATTAAATTTTATTATATAAAATTCCTTATCAATATGTGGCAATGACAAAAAGTTCAAGGTCATTAAATATTACTCGTTTATGTGAATAATAATAAAGTCAATATTATGTGAAGCTCTCTCTCTATTTTGTTTGATAAATTATGTTTATTGTGATTTCACAATTTGTCATTAATTATCTGTCTACACTCTTTATTATGGTTAATGATTCAATAGAATAAATGAGTTATGAGTGAACTGTTGAATTATGAAACGACAAACAATTTCTTCTTTTACTTATTCATTTGATCATTTGCTTGTCTTTGAGTTGTTTGATTCTCATGAATATTTTATATTTTGTTTCACACTCGCAAATTAGCTTTTTTCTGCGTTGTGAAGTGTCTAATTATCTAAAGCTAAGAATAATGTGTAAAATGATGATGACAACACATTATATAGTTTAAATATGATAAAAATAATAGATATAGAATTTCTCAGTAGAATGACTCATGTATGAATCTTTATCAATAATTCACTATCAATACATCAATGTCAATTACTTTAATTTTATGGGAAAAATTTCAAAATATTTCAGCTTTAGTCATTATCTCTTTTTTGATTGACTTTAATAAATTATCAACTTTCTTTCAAAAAATGCCGTTTATTCAATTTTATATTTTTAAAATGATAATGATTGAGAGAAATATTTTTGTCAAAGAACTGTTAAAATTTTATTTTCTTTGCGTATTTTAAACTGTTTGTTTCATGTCACATGATACATGTCACACGCAACATTCAGATCAAAACAAAACATTTGCTTCGAAATTTTTTAATTACTAAAATAAAGATTCTTAAAAGATTTATTTTGTGTAAAAGAATTCAAATATTCTACCTAGATATTTTCCTAAAGTTCTATCATTCTGAAAATATAAGTAAATCAGTTAATATTGATTGAATTTTTCTGTTTATGTCGCATAAGTTCGAGTAACATTTGTCGCATCACTTTTGTCTTGCAAATTGCAAACAATTTTTTGCACAACAAATTTTAATTTCTTCGCAAGAAAAGAATAATATCTTGTTTTTTAAGAGTTTTTTAATTTACAAAAAAGCAAGTATGCACATATTACTTTTTCTTATTTGTATTATGTTAAAACTCATATAATTTTAAGCGTTTTACATCATTTAATAATATATTACTTATAATTTTTGCTCAAATTTTCATTTCCTCTTGATAACGAATTTTTATTTTGTCTTCATTGTAACAATAGAATGAAAGACTTTAATGTATACATTTTAACTTCATTGTATTACATATTGAAATTCAATTCTCTCGTAAATAACTGTTGCTCATATTCTTATAAAATGTAATAAAATAAAGAGAAAAAGATTTTTGCAATCTTCAAGTGTTTAACTGTAAAAAATCACTCAAATCTTTATATTATAATTTCAAGCTTGAGAAGTAGGCAATAAGAGTAAAAGATGAACATATTTGGAATGCTTGCTTGACTTTCTAATTTTTTCTTCTTTCTATTTTTAAGAATGAATAAAATAAAAAGCAAAAAAAGAAGTCAATTGACAGAATTAACTAGCAACATTGAAATTTGAATTTGTTTGCATACAACTTAATTGTCAATAATCAACATAGTAAGAAGAAAAAAGGTCATTTGTCTGCCCCTTCGCAGCTGGGTATTTGAAATTTCTTGGAAATAAATTAAGATATTTGCATATGCTTGAACATTTCGACCTTTTATTGACATTTACTAAAAACATTGAAGATATTGACGCGATGTTCAATAAAAAGATTTGAAAAGAAAAATCAAAAATTCAAAAGGCAATAAAAATTACTTTCTCTCTCATGCTACGTTAACTCTTTCATTCATTCATTCATTCGTCATTTTCACAATAGTAATTGACTGACTATTTTTATTCACCGACATTTGTGCATTAATTACAATTGAAAAAAAAAAAATATTTCGACGTGTTAGAAACAACAACAAAAAACACCCAATGTGTATGAAAGCGTAATAAATGTTTGAAGTGATTTCGAGGTCATCAGCGTGTGAGTGTAACTTTTTCGTAATATACAAAAAATCGATTTTTATGCGAGAAGCTTTGTGTCTACCCAAAAAAAAAGAAAAAAGTCGTGTGATTCAGATTTCATGAGTTTATGTTAAAAGAATTTCATTAGGTGAAAGTTGTGGTTTATTAAATGCAATTGTAAGTCAACAGTTAAATTGGAATGTGAAATTAATTATATATTTAAATGCGGTTTTAATAGTGTCACATAACATGCAATTTGAGATTAATTGAATTTTGATCGAAAGATAGATAGCAAAGTTCAGACAACAACTCAAGTGAAACTTATTTTCAGAAATAAATTCTATTAAATTAATTAGTCGCTTACGTCCAGCATACAAATCCACTCGAAGCAAGCAATTTCACAAGAATGAAATTCAACACAATTTTCAGTTAAATCTTCTTGATCGCATATAACACAAAGTATTCTAGAATAAAACACATTTATATATGTACACTGACAAAAAAAATTTATAATTAGCATCAAATTCGTCTTTATGAATTTCTAGACTTTTAAAATTAACAAAACATTTTTTTATAACAGTTTTAAAAATTATCAAACTGTTATAACTGTCATAATTGAAATATAAGTTTTAAAAAATATTTTGTAACAATAAAATTTTTTATTGATTTTTTATAACCGTTTTTAATTTGCCCACCAGTTATAAAAATTTTATAACAGTTTTATAACAATTGTCAATTTTGTTTTAACTGTCATAAAATTTTTTCTAACGTCTTTTTCAAGTCTTTTTGTAGTTGCAGAAAATATAAAATAAGTAAATTTTCTTATAGCAGTATAACAATTTGAAAGCTGTTATAAAATTATTATAACTGTCATAATTAATCCTAAAATTGTTATAAATTTTTTGAACTTGTCAAAAGAAATCTTTCTTTCATTTTGTAAATTTTCTACATATAAACAAATTGTAAGTCAGTCAACAAAATATTTTTCTCCGTGTTTAAATATAAAAATAACATCAATGAAATGCACATGCAACTGTGAGAAAAGTTCGTGTTGTATATTTTTTTTGGTAGACACACAGGTAACGTTGCCTTTCTTTACTTCTTTCATCATTATCATCATTTCTCTGTTCTATTTATTTTTTCAACTTACAAACAAAACATACGATGATGCGAGTTCATTGAATTACAAATGAAAAATTATTTCACTAATGCAGATTGTGCTAATTGAAAAACTCTCGACTTTTTATTTCGATTTTATTTTTTCTCTCTCTTTCTATTTCTATTCGATTGTGCGAAAAAAGTAATGCCCGTAAGAGTAGAAGAAATGAAAAGTGTATTCACTTGCTTAATGTTAAACTTCAACTGAGCGAAGATGAAGAAGTGCGATGCGGACTGGAAATGATCTCTCTCACATTTAAAGCCGCTCTGTTTCTCATTTTATATTCTTAGTATGTGTGTGAACTTCATTTAACTCTTTTTTGATAGCACGCGAGTAAATATTGAGAGAGAACGAATTTGATAATTTTTTTTTGAGCGATTAAATTTTAAATTTTTAAAGGAAATTTCTTTTTTAAAGAAATCGTTCAGGAAAGATATTTGCAAAGCATGGCAAACACATGTTGTTTGAAATGATGTTTACATGCTGTTGCTGCTTCTACTCTCGCTCTGATTATTTGTATAATTCTCTCTCTCTCTTTTATTTGTTGATTCTCTTTTGTTTTACTCTTTCATTCTTTTTCTGTTTTCCATTGCTTCTCACTTTTTATTCTTGCAAATTTATTTTATTTGTTTGAATATTCATTTTTATGTGAGCATTCACTGCTCATTTGATCATTTTCATTAAAAAGAAAAGAAATCGAGAATTATAGTCATTATGATCACATCATTTGCTTCATGCTATCATTTTATTCGAATTTACGGAGTTTTGATTTCTCAGTAATAATTAGTCTGCACAAATATCTCAAATAACTCGACTGACGTCATCTGCTTATTATTATTATATTTTTATATACGTACTTCAAAATTGTTTTTGAATATCGAAGCTTAGAAGCTTTTTACCTTAATAAAAGAATAAAAACCTGTAATATTATTCATCTATCAGTAATTTTTTTTTTACGCATTCTTTTGTGACAGTTAAAAATATTTTTGCAAAACGATTAAAAATTTCAGTTAAAATTTGTTTTGAAGTTTTTGAATTCATAGAAAAAAAATTTTTTTTGATCGAACTTGTCCCTTAACCTTTACATTTAAGTTTTTAGAAATTTATTTGAGTAATTTTAAAAGTAAAACTTTTACTTTTGACATCAACTTGATTTTAATTACTTGATTTTTAATTTTACTTGACTATAACTTGACTTTTTAGTTGATTTGATTTAAAATAGTTGACTTCAATTAAAATAATTGAAAATCATTAATTTAAAAATAAAACACTGCTTTTTAGTTATTTTCTTTTAAGTTACAAATATAACAATTTATAAATTTTACATAATAAAATTTTCTTTAAAAATGAATTTTTACGTAAACTTGATTTTATTTTATTCCCCCAAGTGTCCAAATCTTGCTTTTTATTTTCATGAAAATAAAAATATTTATTACAAAAAAAGACATTTAAGGTGTGAGTAAGAAAGCTAATTTCAGCACCGAAATCTTCGAGATTTGTGGATTCTCTTGTAAATGATTATGCTCCTAATGCTATTAAATTACCTCACTCTTTTTCTCTACAGTAGCAAGAAGCTGATTTAAAAGTAAAAGAGAAAGGTAGAAGCAGAATAGAATTAAAAAAGCAGCACATAGCATGCCATAAAAATTTGTTTTCTGTATAGTAAAAAAGCGCAGGGATTTGTAACGCAAAAGTAATTTAGGTGAAATTCCAAGAATGCCATTATACTTGTAATACTTTGTATGTGTCTGTGCGTTGTCGCATCATTGAGAAAAAAAATTATTTTTAAACATTGTATGAATGAAAGAGTTGATGTTGAGGAACAAACAAACCACAAGAGTAAACGTTGGTGTGTATCAAAATGATTGAGGAAGAAATAAATTTCCTCTGAGTTTACAAATCAGCGCTTAAACGAATTTGTCTTTAGAGAAAGGAAATTTTTCTTCACTTTTTTAATATTA
Source organism: Polypedilum vanderplanki (assembly GCA_018290095.1). Classification (NCBI taxonomy): domain Eukaryota; kingdom Metazoa; phylum Arthropoda; class Insecta; order Diptera; family Chironomidae; genus Polypedilum; species Polypedilum vanderplanki. The sequence goes on along the minus strand of CM031381.1, from coordinate 9,326,250 downwards.
TTCCATGCATGGAATCTGTTGCTTTTTTTATTCTGGTTTAATATAGGAATTTATGAAAAGGGTTTGAAGAAAAATTGTGACAATTTTCAAAATTTATTTGTTTATTTTTTTAAAGAATTTTTATACCACAGCAAAAAGTATTTTTTTGATGAATCATCATTTTATTGTCATCAAGGGGATTTTTAATGTGTAAAATTTTAAAATTTTTGCATTTTTGTATCGTTTTTAATTCACATGTCACACATAACATTTTGTCATTTTTTTTATTTGCAACATTATAAATGTGTTTTAGTGACATCCTATGTGTTGCAACAAATTAAAATTTTCAACTTAATATGGAAATATGAACAAATATAATATTGAATTGATTAGAAAATCATATATTGTTCGTTTTAAATTGATTTACTATGTTTTATTCATGATTTATTAAAATTTAGATTTTATCAAAATATTTTTTGTTTATACAACATATGTCAATTGCTACATTTGTCACACGCTACAATTTGTCATTTCTATCAAATTTACTATTTTTAGCTAAAATTGGTAATTACTGCCGTTTTGTTTTTTACCAGAGTTAGTAACCTCCTGATTGTCATTTCATTAATCAAGATAGATTGCTGCAGCAATAAACACATTTGTACATGACTCAATTTCGCATGTAGATTCAGCAAGAAAATACAAATAAATAAATATAATGTCGCAATTGCTAAGAAGCTAAGTGAAAGAGAAGCAAAAAGTTTTATTTTATTTTGGCAAACAATGACAAGCAGTACTTACATTCGGAAGCATTAGCAGAGCGAGCAATCTTATTATTTTGACGATGAAAGGAATACTTCTTGGCTGCTTGCTTGTTTGTCTCCGCAACCACACAGAAATAGCACAAAATAAGCACAAAAATAAAAGATATGACATCGCACATTGAGAGATTATATGAAGAAGCAGCAGCAGCAGTAGCACATAAAATGATGACAATACACAAAAATGAATTTGTACACACATATACTAAATGCTGCCAATACTTTCATTTTAGTAGGGAAATCCTCCAACGATACCAACTTGCCAGCTGCGAGTACTGTTAAAGCGCTTTAGCATAAATGCTGAGTCTTTTTCTATGTATAAATGACAAATATTCTGGGCGTTATATTTATTCTCATTTCCTCCTTTCTTTTCATTCATTTTAGGGTGCGCCATTTATGGGAATTAATTTTTTTTCCTCTTTTCTCCTTTATGCTTACAAATATGTATTTAAAATATAATTTTTATGATAATGTGTGTAATATGGAAGTAAATGATAAATGCTTTCATTTTATGTGCGATAATTGAGATGTCATAATAACGAGGTGAATAAACTTTTTTTTACTTTAAATTACAAAAACTTTAAATGTAAGCTTAACAAACTGTAAGATGACACAAGTAGAAAAAGGACATGAAATTTAAGATATCAATGCTATCTACATCTTCTTTCATTCAACTAACTTTTTCCTTCTTCTGATTCCTTTTTTCTTCAATCTCGGTCTTAATCTTCTTTTTTTTGTCAATTGATTGAGCAATTTCGATAAATGTTCATTCACGTTATCATCAACAAAGTATCAGATAGACAAATATGTTGTTATACATATGTTCTTCTATGACATGTAAGTGATGTTATATTCTGCAATTGAAAGGATGGGTTTTCTATAGAATTTTGTTGTTGCTTACAAAAATTCTATTTAAATTTCTGTAAAATCAAATTCAGGGTGAAGAAACAGAAAAAAAGCTTGTAAATCATACCAAAAAAAAAAAAATTCTAAAGATTTAAAATTTCCAAAGAAAAAAATGGAGGTTTTCAGAACCTGTTAAAATTTTTTTACAGTGAAAACTAGCAAATTTTGGCTATAATTTCGAAAAGGACAAAATGTTGCATATGACATATGTAGTTTTACATGTGACACATGTGATGTAAACAAAAAAAAATTTTCAAAATTTTTGCTTAAAACTTTTGTTAATATTTAAATTAAAAGCAGTGAAATCACTTAGAAATAAACCACTTTACAATTGCATAACCACTTTTAGACTAAATAAATGTACACTATAAAATTTGACTGAATATTTGAATTTTATTGCAGCACGTGTTTTGTGTGACAAAAACACATTTATTATGTAGAAAATGATAAAAATACAAAACATTGCATGTGTCATGTGATGTAAACAAATTTTTTTTTTATAAAAAAATAATGACAAAAAATAAAAATTTCGACAATCTTTAAAAATTCAAGATATATTCAAAGATCCTTCATATTTCCTCCCTTGATCAAATCTTTAATTCTTTATATTAGAGAAAAAATCTTACTCTTTATGACAATGATGACTATAATAATGTTTGAAGTAATTTTTGTTAAATATAGAAAGATTCGATGATTTGACATGTCTTTAAAAATCTTCTTTATTATTTGAAATTCGATATTGTTGTGTGTACCAATATTGTCATATACATTGTATTGTTAAAGTCCCCTCTAGGCAAGTCTGAGTCAAAATCAAAATATCAGACTTGTAATTTTTCTTGGAAAGTTTATCACAAAAATAGAAGCTTGTTGATGTCTCGTTCATATTTATACTATAGTATATTCGAACCCTTGATAAATTTTATGAAATCAGTTATTGTGTAATGTACCTCAATTCTTCAACATTGCCCACTCAATTGCCGTCATCAACTTAGTAATTTGTTGAACGATATTGATCAATTTGTTGAGAGAAAATGAAATTGATTTCCTGAGAAAATTATGTGGATCAAACCTCCAGAATAAAGGTTTTTATTTAACAAGAATTATTAGCTACATATAAAACAATTTTATTGCTTTTTTGCAAAAATTATTCTAACTTGATTTGATTATTTATATCACTTGACTTAACTTCTTTATTACTTGATTTGAATTTTTTTTACTTGACTTGAAAATTTTGAATTAAAACTGAGCAATGGGTTTTTTAGATATTAAATTTTTATTTTCTCAATAAGCACTCACAAATGTAGATCATATTCAGGTCAATAGTCAATTCATATTGATTTCATATTTATGAATTTTTCATCAATGAATATTATGCAAATTAAGTCATTAAAAACTTTTTTTACACTTGCTCTCGGGGATAGTAGTTAAGTCCAATGATGCACATCATTTGTGCTCCAAATAATTCGCATAATTCACTCATCAAACAAAACTAGAAATGTACATATGGAATAAATTATTAGAACTCGAGTAAATAATGAGAATGGTAGGTGTTTGTTTTAATGTTTACATTTACCGCATGACTGTCTATAGACACACATATACACTAAAAATGTAAATAAAACAATAATGATGATGATGATGATGTTATGCCTCTATATCTATGCAATGATGTGTTAGATTCACAGAAGAAAAATTTAAAATTTTAATTAATTGTTGTTAGGTCGAAAAGAGTGAGTAAGGATGAAAAAGTGCCAAACGAGCACAAAACTCTCAAATTCATGATGCAAAAAAATTAATTAAATCATTTTTAAAGAGCGAGAGATTACACATTTGAATATTTCATTTTACTCTCTCATGTGTGCACATACATTTATGCATAAATTCTCGCACATAGCATAAAACATATACATTAAATTGTCTGTCTCTTTTCACCCACCTACTTCATTCTCATGCGGCATAAAATGTAATTATGAAATGAAATTAAAGCTCATACAATGTCGCGTTTAATTTTTTAATATTTGTCATGCTCAAAATGATTTAATTTATTTGAAAGTGTTGAACACAATTGTATGAAATATTGATAAATTTATATTTGCTGATTAATGGACTTTTTACTTCTTATTGATTTTGATACTTTTAATTACAATATTCTACAAAGACCTAAAGTTAGAAATTTGATGAAAATTTTTTTTTGTGTACATCACATCTGTCACACGCAACATTTTGTCATACACAACACTTTGTCACATGTAACATAAACATAATGTGGAACTTTTAACAAAAATCAGTCGAGTTCCTAATTATTAAAAAGTCAAATATTCCTATTTAAGCTTCTTTACCAAAGAGCCATTTTGCTGGTTGTCATGTAAATCAAATTACCATTGAAAAGTCATTTTTGTTATTCCATTAACCTTATTCACTCCACGTCCATTATCCCTATGATATCAAAACATTTCTTTTTTTTTATTGAATTTTCTACCAACAGTGTGTGTGTGAGATATTGGGATGAATATTTTTGAAGGAGAGACATTTGCCTCTATAAATGGCAATAAAAACTGAAAGTGAAATTATTCACACACAGATTTGTGCTTTTTCTTATGCCTGTAGGACAAATGCTGATTCTTTATTTATGTGAATGACTGAGTTAAATCGTAGTAAGAAGGAGGTCATTGATATGGGCTATGTATATGTAAATGTGATTGACATTTTATGTCTTTTTGCTGTTTGTTATGTGTGGAAATTTTTTAACTCAAAAAGAAAGTTTAAATTGAAGGGATTTGTAAGAACATTAAGTAACTGCTTTAATTAATTACATTACAAATTCAATGGAAAATCATTTTCAAAAGCTATTAAAATTTTCAATTAATGGATATAAAATATTTAATTTTGTCTGCATCAATGGGATTATTATTCAATATAACAACATAAAAGCTTTCATTATTATTTTTATTTATTCACTCAAAGTTCAGTAATGGACGATTGACAGCAATTGGAAAACTTTCCTAGAACTAAATAAAAATTAATGAAACTTTTCTATTAAGCTTGACTCAAAGTTTGGACACTTAAATATTCAAGTTGATTCAAATCAAGTTGACTTTCTAAAATAATTTTTAAAATTTATTGGAAAATAAGAATAAAAATTTGTTTATCTGTTACAGATTTGATTATTTTTAAAAATTAATTATCATCACAAAGATTTTTAAATAAAATTAAGAATTAAAAATATTTAAAGAAGTTCAAAGTTAGAGATTTTTAGTTCAAATTATAATCAAGTCAAATTTTAAGTCAAGTTAAACTCAAGTTATTTAAGTCAAGTTGACTTGAAATTCTTGATTAATAAAAAAATTGTTCAATGTAAAATTTGTAACTGCACAAATGGCATAAATTTTTTTACTAAACATTGTGTTTTAAATTTTTTTATCATTTTTCAGCACAATTTAATAGTTTCTTTTAATAAAATGTCAATAAAATTTAATAAAAAAATATTCAAATATCCAAACCTTGCACTGACCTATTTCTTTTATCCCGTAAGGCAAATCAAAGTTTTTTTTTGGGACATTTTTGCAATAGATTGACACGTAAAGGAAAGAAAACTTTGTGCGTGTTACATAGATATTGTTTTTGCACGTCAATTGTGAACCAAAAAGGGATTGTCAATTTAGGAAGAATTTTTTTCTGATTGATTTCATGCTCCTGCATTTAGATTCAGTTTTTTTATCCGAATCTGCATAATCTGAGAGAAAAATATAAACTCAAGAGTGAAAGTGTATGTAAGCAAGCGACAGTAATGTATATGAAAAGTCAACACATCGCATTATGTGTTCGTATTGGATCAAATATTTGGTAGAAGCAAAAGAGTTGACATTTTCAATATAATCTAAAAGAAAGGATGGTTTTAGATGGATGGATGGATGGATGGTATTGTCAATATCTTATAGATGTGTGTTAGGACATAAGGAGTAGAAAAAACACATAAATCGCATGAACGAACGTCTCTCATTCACTCAGGAAAGGCACAAAGTTTACACGTCAAATGCCAAGCACAACAAATTTTGTGTCTAATGGTTTGAACTGTCTATATATGTGTATGTGTGAGGATCGAGGAAGAATGGCATCAAGAAAATATCAAATAAAGGAAATTAATTTGATTTTTGTTTATATTTATTTAGAGACGCTTTAGTGCCTTCGTCTTTCGTCTTCCAATTTCAACGCAAATTTGTATAGTGCTGAGTCAGGAATTACGATACATCTGACGTGTGCTTGCTTGGTTTCTTGCTTTGCTGTTGACTCAAAACGTTCCTTTATAGTGGCATCATCATCACAGGTTTGATGGAGGAAATTTGATACCTGTGCAAATAAAAGTATTTTATTAAAAGTTCTTCTTGACTTTTTTACTATTTACGATACATCAAGTGTAGATATACCAATGTGGGTCAAGAAAATAAAAGAGAGAAAAGGCTTCTAAGAGTTTTAAATATGTACACACTGAGATAGATGGACGCTTTCAGTTAATTGAAAAATTTTCTTTTTTTGTTTGTTTACTTGTTTGATGAGCAATTGAGCTTTAAATTGATTTTCAAGTGAGATAGTTTATTTTGCAAAAACTTGAATCAAAAGTTAAGTAGCTGAAATGATTTTTTTAATTTTCTTGAATTTAGTTTAACTTTTTTCAAGAATTTTACATTTAGACTTTTTACAAAACTTTGGATATGAATGAATTCTTGCGCAACAAAAGTTGTGTGACAAATGTTGCTCAAGCTCATATGACAAAAAAAATTCTAGTTTAATTTCGTATTTTGTTTTTAAAGTATTAGACTTTTAAGAAAATGTAATGATATATGATATTATTTTTTTAAAAGGTTTAAAAAAGCCTTAATTTTAATTATAAACATTATTACAATAAACGTTGTTTTGTTTACATTTTGATGTGTCACATGGGTTATTTTACATGAGACATGTTGTTTTTAAAATAGCAAACTAAATTAGTATTTTGCGCTTCAAAATTTAAATTTGTAAATTACGATTATCTTCAAAAAAATTCATTGTCTCACATTATCTTAAAATTTTTTATTCAAACTTAACATACTAATGACCATTACTTCCTAAATGAAATCATATGCAGCTAATGCTCATTAAAAAACTTTTCTTTTATATCCCTTACTACCTTTTATATATTGGCAGACAAAAATAATAATAATGACACACAAACGTTGCTTTCATTGCCATCATCATCATTATCCATTCATTCGTCATTTTTCTTATTTTATCTTCACCTCTCGCTTATTTTTTAATGAGTTTCAACTTGCATTCATCATCGTTTCATAATTTCTTCACCATTGAATGACACAGCGGTTAAAGAAGTCGCTTTTGAAGTTTTTTTCTCCCTTTTTTCTTCAACAAAATCAACCACATTGAATGTATAACGTTATTTTCATTAAAAGCTTTTTTTTTCAATGTCGAAAGATTGAAAGTCATGAAGAAGTCACCTTCATATGGTTGAATTTATTCTTTTTTTCTATTTCATCATGAATCTTATAGCAGAGTGATGTAAAGTAAAGAAGGGAGCGAGAGTTAGATATATAAATACTTATTTAGAAGAGTTGTGATGAAGCAGCAGCAGAATGAAAAGTAAAGTCATCTTCATAGCTATAGAAAAGAATTTATTTCTGCTGTTTACACATCTTCTTACTTTTCTCCCTTTTTTATATGAAACTCTTGCTCTGAATGAAGCTTCTTCTTGATGATCTTTCTTTTGCTATGTTGATTTTTCTAGGTTTTTTTTCTGTGTGTTTATACTTGTACAAGTATAAATTGAAGGTGAAAAGGGATGAGAAATATTTTACTAGAGCAAGAATGACTGATGCATAAATTCACAGTTGTGTTTCTACTCCTTGCACGAGTTGACAAAGATTTACTTACTTAGTCACTCTTTATAAACAGTGAAATAATAAAGAAATTTTAAATGAAGAATGAATAAAAAGGAGACATCAAAGAAAAATAAAAAAAGTAACTTTGAAACGAGAATTTAAGCGTTATAATGACCTTATTAAATTCATGCTCTCTTTCTTTTATCTCTATTGAATTTGAAGAGTTAAGCAAAAAGAAAAATTTTCATTTCATTTAAATTTTTTTCATATGTATGTTAAATTTCAACTTTTATATTGAGTTTTTCTTTTGTTTAAAAAGTACAAAAAAAATCAAATTTAAAATAGATTTAAATTGTGCTTTTTAGAATAATTAGACTTTAATACTATAAATGTGTTAATATAAGGATATAAGATCAGGACATTCAATATATTTGGTTGGTAAAATTTGTAGTCAACTTGATTTAAATCACTTGACCAAAAAACTTGAACTCAACTTGATTTTCAAGTTTACTTGATTTTAACTTGACTTTAAGCAAAAATTGGAGAATGTTTATTTTGAAACAATCAATCTGTTTTGAGGCTCAAACCTCGCATGTAACCTTTGTTTTGAGTTCAAAAATTTTACAATATAAATTTTGTAATGACAAAATTTTTAATTTTTTTCAAAAACTGTATTTATAAGTAATTTAAAATTAACTTGATTTAAATTAAATCATTTATATTTCCAAGTGTTGCTGTGTTTCATGTTATTACTTCCTAATTTAATTGAGAAGTTTAATTGAGCAATTCGAAAAACATTTCCAAGTAATAAACCTTAAAAACAACTTCTTCTCTATAAAGAGAGTGGAATTTAATAAATTTCTAATCAAAGTTTCACATTTAATTATCACAGTATTAAATTATTTTCCTCTTTATGTCAAAATTCATCAATTTTATATACGTATAGAAAACTTTTACTTTAAAACACTTTCCTTGAGTATACAACAAAAAACTTTCCAATTTATTTAGCAACAAAACCAGAACACAAGTTTCTCTACATGAACCTATTCAAGAGTAGCAGCATTCTCCCTATAATCAAATTATGAACCTGAATATGATTTTTGCTTATCTTTTATGTGCATGAGAAATTGAAAGTTTTATGATGAGTTTTAAAACGATATGGAGCAAGTGGAAGATAGGTGAAATAGAAGAAGGAAAGTTTTCTAATTAGTTTTTCTTCATTCATTCCTGTTGCTGTTTATTTAAGACCATTTGCATCTTCAATGAATGGAAATAAAAATAAACGTCAATATGCATGATTTTAATAATAAACCAGTCAGCCCAAGCGAATCAAAAAAAAAAACTTTTAATTGCTTTAACTTGTTGCAATATTGCGATAGTTTTTCTTTTTTATAGTATACAAAAGTGCTATATCATGTCGAGCCATTCAACAGAGCAATTTCCTCGTTCTTAGCTTGATTCTTCTTGTTTCATGAAGAAATATTGATTCTATTCCGCACTTATGAACAGCTTGAATATTTTATATATGCATTTAGCGATGATTTTTCAATTTTTTCTTTCTTTCATTCATTCAGTGTGTTTGATTGAATGTTGGAAATTGATGGTTTTTGAAAAATTGAATTGATTTTGTCTGAGAAATGAAAACTTAAGCAAAAAACAAAAAAAAATTGAAGTAAAATTGGCAATTTATTTAAATGCAACATGTCGCTCATATCACATGTGACATGTAATACACAACAAATGTCTTGTTTATTTTTGTTGCTGTGACATGTAATTTTGTCGTGTATACATTTTTAACTTAAATGTTTATCCCATTAAATAAAGTCTCATGTGGTAAAAAGATTGATTGAATTGTTTGCATTTTTAATTGCTAAATTTTTACTAATAGAATTTTTTATTTTTCTCATTTCAGGTAAATATCAAATGAAATCAATGGTGAGAACAATTTCCAACTCGTTTAATAAAAATATAAAATATACCATAGTGTAAAGCATAAAAATAAAACTTATTTTCTCCCTTGTTACTAAAGCAAGCCAGCGGGTGCGATAATTGTTTCAAGCACTCGGCCAACTCGAGTAAGAGTTCGTATATATTCATGTTGTTGCTGCACTGTTTGAAAGCAAAGCAAAAGTTATTTAATAAAGAAAAATAAAATTTTATAAAAAACTGCAACAAGCGTTTTTTCGCTATTACTTTTTGGCTTTACATTGGCAATTTCGTTTGCGAGAGAGAGAGTAGAATAATAAAAATGTAAAATTGATATTTCTATGCAATGGGCAAATATTGAAACAATTGACTCGTGGCTAATGGTTGGCTTGTTGAAAACGCTTCAAAAAATTAAATTTTTCTCTTGTTTATGAATTTTTTGAATTCATAGACGCATGAATGAAGATAAAAAATTGAATTCTCAGTTTGCCTAAAAGTTGTTGAATATTCCAATTCACTTCGTGCAATTTCATTAGCTTGCATGCTGGTAAAAGGCAATTGTAATACATTTTTCATGACTTTTTCTACCCACATATGAAGTGATTTGAAAAGCGTTCATTGAATTTCACGTGAAGTGCATGGAGCCATGAAAAGGCGCTAGCACGGTCATCATGATATTTCTGCTGATTGAGCACAATACTCATTAATGCATATACATATTCACATATGACTTTCTCCTCTTCGATTGCTTGCTTGCTCTTGGCAATGTGTGCAACGAAAAAAATTAAATTAACATTTTTTAATTAATTTTTTCCTTCTTTTTCTTTTCGTCTTTATGTATTTTAAAACAAGGGAAATTCATTTTTCTTATATGTGACAATAATAAAAAGATAAGGTCTAGATATTTATATTATTTAAGATTATTCAAATGTTGACTTTTGTTGATATAAAGATTTTTCATTAAATTTATAAATTTACTGAAAATTCATGTCAAGTTAACATCAAGTAAACTTGACTGAAAATGTTTAATCAAGTCAACTTGTAATAAAGCGATTTAAATCAAATTAAAATTTTCGTTATTCAAAACTTGATTAAAGAATAAAAAATTTTAAATTTTATCATCACACCTTGACAAAAGAAATTATTTTTGCTGTGTCATTGTCTGCACATATATAAAATTTTAATAAATCTTTTGATGAAAAAAACTGCTTGTGTTTAATATAAATGATAAAATTGATATTAATGTTCATGAATTGCAATTGTAGTAGAGGCAGACAATAAAAAGAGGAAAAAAAAATTATCATAACTGATTGCATCACAATTTTCATTAATTTTTATTATATTGGTTGCAAAAAAAATAATTCAGCAATATTGTATAAATTTATTGATTATTTTTCTTCTGACTTGCAAAAAAAAAATAAAATTCTTAAAGTCAAGTCTGTAAAATTAACAGCACTCGAGGGATTGATATGAAACAGATTTAAGGACACGTGGAGAAGGAGAGAAAAAGATTGCTGCTGCTATGTGCTTGGACAGTAAGTCGAGTAAAAAGGTTAGAAAACACACAAAAGAGCACAAGCGACTTGCATGGCAGGTGAAGAGGGCTGACATAAAACAGGCATAAAAGAAAGGTCAAATGATGAGATTGATTTTAAAAGAGAATAAGAGAGATCAGTAACAAAAGAAAAAAGTAAAAAAATTGATCCATTTATCCTTGAACCTACAACAACCAACATCATCAGAGCAGCAAACTTTCATCGCCAGAAATGTCTTCATTAAAGTCAAACATGAAATCAAACTCTTGCAAACGAATTAAAGTCCAACAGCGTTCATATCCGACATGCAGTCAACGAAATCAATTTATCATTCACCAAAGTCAGCTGACAGAATATGAAACTACCACCCTATGAGAAACTTTTTTTTGTTTTGTGTGTGAACGAAGCTAAAGTTATCATGGTGAAAAATATAAAAAAAAGTCAAACAATCAGCGTCATGTTTTCAGTAATAATACATGAAAGTTTTTCATTCCCACCCCGTTGAGATTTTTGTTTCATGCTACAAATTTTTTTCATATTTTTTGTGCATGAACAATTTTCCGTTCTGTGTGACCATATTGGGGTGAAAAAATTGCATTTTATTGTCTTTTTTCAATATCGACTCAAAATGGACATTTTTTAAATAATTTACTGATTCGAATATGTATTGAATATTCATTGAGTGTTGCTGCAGTATTGCCACAATGGACTACTTGTAATATGGTTCATGTGGGCTGCAGAAACAATAAAAATTCAATAATGTGAATTGAGACAATTGTCAATTTGTTTACAATATGAAAAAGTTTTCATTTCGTCATAATTACTTACAGATTTATTTTTTGTTGTTTATTTTTATACAAGTCAACAATAACAGCCAGCAGTCAGCAGTGGTTTTATATTTGATTTGTTAAAAGGTTAGTGAAAAGTAAAAGAGCGGAAATAAAGTTTACACCTTTTACTTTTTCTTCATTCGCCTTCAGCATGAACTCAGTTGCAGTTCGTAAATATAAGGAAAAAGTTTTCCATGTATGAACTTGCTGAAAAATTTATTTTATTGTAACATACTAAGAAGAGAAGAAAAGTACATTGAAAGTAATAAATATATCAAGAGCATTTTGTGTTTATGTGAACGTAAGAGTTTATAATGCACTTTTGTAAATGCTGGAAGTTATTTCAAGGATAAAGAAATTTCTTCTGGTATTTATTTTGTAATTTTTAACAATATAAAAAATGTGTAAATTTAGGTAAAATTTTCAAGTTCTTAAATAATTTAAGAAATATTACCAAGTTATTGCAATATAAAAAGCAAGTCAAGTATTTGAAACAGTCAAGTAATGAAATCAAGTCAAGTGAATTTCAAATTCATATTAATGTCAAGTCAAGTATGATTAAATATAAATCAAGTTTTTTAAAAAGTCAAGTAAAAATTATCAAACTTTGTAAAAGAGACAAGAAATCAAAAATTCTGTAATAATTTAACACGTGAGAATTCGCTATTCTTATTTCACTAAAAGTTAGGGTTCGGCACTTGATGTATGTAGTCAAGTACATGCGCATGTAATTTTGTAAGTTGCATGCAAGTTAATTTACTTGAAAATGTCTCTAACTCATTCAATTTTTATCAAATTTAGTCAATATTTTGTCAAATTTATATAAAAGTAAATGATTATTAAGTTTACATAGTTTTGGACCAAACTAAATTTAAATTGAATGAATTAGAGACATGTTCAAGTAAAATTAACTTGCATGCAACTTGCAAAATTACATGCGTATGTACTTGACTACATGCATCAAGTGCCGAACCCTACTAAGAGTTAATATTTCCGAAATTTTACCAATTTATTCAAAATCTTCTTCAAATTGCATTTTGAAAAAAAATTTATGGATTTGTTTTTTATTTTGACTATCAAAGAAACCAAAACAATTGAAAAAAAATTAAATAAAAATGACAAAAAAGAGAAAAGAAAATAAATTTAAATAATTTACGCACCTTAAACAGTCAGTGAATATTTGAGCAACATTTACGATTCATAAAGGATCAAAAAAAATTGAATGAAATTCAAATCCACACAGTAAAAAAAGAAGGATAAAAGAAACCAGAAAGCGGAAATTTTTCTCTTATCTTTCATTTTTTGATCTATCTACTACCTAACTCTCGCTTATCTAGATTTTTGAACATTTTCAACATCAAAGAATGTCTGAATGAAGAAAAAGAAGAAGAAAAAAATTCCGTTGAAATTGCAGAACAATAAAAAAAATTTAAAAAAATATTAATTTACATCATTACTATGTAATGTCATAGGTTTCAATTACAGAAGTAGAATATCAACCCCTACTTAATAAAATGTCACAGTCGTCTCAGATTGCAAACGCCTTGAGGTAATCCATTCACATATGTATGTATGAAAATGACATTTACAATTGAAACTCGTTCACATTTCAATAGTTCTTCTTTCTTTCTTATTTTTGGGGAAATTTTTAACAATAGACAAAGAGAGAGAAAAAAAAATTATTCATAGTCATACACATACAATTGCAAAATCATTGTACTATGAATGTGGTTTCTATGAGGACAAAATAATTAAAAGAGAGAACTATAGAAATGTGAGACGATCCTATCAGAAGGATTAAGGCAATGCACATACAAAATTAAACATCTGCTAACAACATTCATGGCATGGAATTTTTTTTTTGTAAATATGCAGCAACATGCGATTGTGCATCAATGTTGAATAAATTTTCCTGTAAAGGATATTAGCTTTAAAATAAATAAATCAAGAGGGTTCAATTGCAATTTGCAATGGAGACATATAAATATTAAAATCGAGAGACCCTTTTTTTGGTGTCACGCCATGTGGTAAATCATTTAATGAATTTGATATTATCATTATTAATTTTTGAATAAGAGAAAGCGAGTGAGAGGTAGAGGTTTGAAAATGGCGGTTGTGGTCTTTGAATTTAATTTAATGAATTTTTGTTTTGCTAGGTTTGAGTAACATTAAACTGATGATAAATTAGTCACTATCAATTAACATTTAAATTTGTCAATTTACAGCATAGTTTAAAATGATTAATTCAAATCAAGTTGATTTAAATTTTCTTAGTTAAATTTTTAAATGAAATTTCTTAAGAAATGCAATAAAAAAATAAATTCAAGTAAAGATTCAAGACAAAATTGAAGACCCAATATATTAAATTATTTTTAAACTTATGAATTTTAATTCTTTCCAAAGTCAAGTTTCATTCAAGTCAAGTTAAATTCAAGTTGATGTCAACTAATTTAAAAATCAAGTTGAATTCAAAGCGATGATTGATCAATTGATATGAATTTTGATTGAATAATGTAACATTTATACAATTGAAACAAATTTAATTTTATCAAATTTTTAATCAAATATTGTTACTTAAATATTTTTCAAATTCAAATTTATTTTGACAGTTATTTATACGATAATATAACAAAGTAATAAAAATGACAACCCAAACTAATTCCAATGATACCCTTAGTATGATAGAGAAAAAAAGAACCGGGAAAAAGTATATTAAATCATGAATTGAGAGGCTTAAGGCACTTCATGTTGAGAGATAAATCCTCACAACCATACAGTTTGTTCCAAGCAAGCTGATGATTTGATTATAAATAATAAATTGATGACTATTTGTACAGTCGAGCTAAATATTTCTATTGTATTATTTTTTCCTTTTTTCTCACATACAATGGTAACAATAATAATAATGTGAGCGATAATCCTCCTTTTGATGAGTTCTACCTATAGTGGAATGCTTAAGTATTTAAGATGGGATTAAACGACCCTCGATATGATTTTTTTGCGTCATTTATTCATTATTGATTGGACATTCATTGTAGCAATAGCATGAGCTGGTAATTTATATTTATTCATCATTGCTACTGCTGCTATTGCAGTGTCACCTAGTTGTTCTCTACCGTTTGCTCCGAATGCAAGAGATATAAAAAATTTATTGCCACACATTCAGACATAGTGCGAACATCATCAATAGTCGGATTTTTTTATTTCGATCATTGTATTCAATTTTTCTTTTATCATGTGAATGCGTTTTTATGATGTGGTACGAGTGAAAAGAATATCCGGATTATCGACAGAATGCACACCTTTTAGCAGTAGCAGCATCATCATTGAAGTGATGAATATTTATTTCAGTTATGCTGTTATGACATATTTCATCATTGATCGCCATCCGCATTCAATTATCATAAAATTTTATGAGTCGAATAAAATGCAATTTTCAGGTGCAAATAAAATTTTTTTTCTCCCAATTGCCAGAATCGAAGAGAAGGATGGCTGTTTATTTAAATAAATTTGATTAGGATGAATTTTTGATTATAAATATTTGGCATGAAAATTGAACAATGATAAAAAAGTGCAGTTCATGCGATTATCGTGTGTATGTTTAAATAATTGAATTATTATCGATAGTTGATGATATTTTATACGTTTTTTAGTTGGACAATTTTGGCAATTGTGAGAGATAGAAAATTTTATTGTTGGATCATTTCAATGTTTAATTTGTTGGAAAATGAAGTGATTTATGTAGTGAATTTCGCAGATAATCATTTTTGTAAAACTCATAATCAACAATAATTTTTAATGCCAATTGTTGAACTATAAAAATAACAGTCATTTTATATTTAAATTTTTCTATAGCTTATATTAAAAAGAAATTATTTAATGTAGCAAATAATAGGAGATTTTGGCAAAAAAGATAATTTTAACGAAACATGGTAAATTTGAAAAAAAAGTAAATTTGGTAAAATTGCCAAAATGTTCCATGAAATGTTTGACAAAAATTTATGTGTTGCTTGTGACATGTCACATTTGTAGTATAAACAAAAAATTTTAAATCAAAATTCATTGAGAAAATGTTCTTGACATTTGGTGAATAAAGAGTTTATTTTTAGCTAATTTTCCAATAAAATTATTATTTTGTCATATACAATTAAAATTGTCTGACCTTTTAGTAAGGTATTTTTAAAATAATGAAACTATTCAGAAGTCAGACATTTAACTGTTTCTTCTTTTGAATTTACATTATGATTTTTTTAAATAAATAATTATTCTTCATTTCCACCTTCAATAAATGAAATAAATAATTAGTTTCCAATAAATGTTCTTTTAATTGCCATTTATCTATCTACCTACCTGTTCGATGCAGAAAATTCAATGCAAAACTAATGAAATCTTTGCTAATTTAATTTGTTTAAATTGAGTACAAAATTGTTTTCTATTAATTAAATTTCTCACATCAGTGAGGGAATAAATTAAATGACGCATGAATAATTGAGTTCATTGCCTTTTTTTATACTGGCCAGTGTGTGATAGAGAAAATAATGAAGCATCATTTCAGGAATAAAAATGTTTATCTATTAAAATGAAATTAAATGATGCCTTCTCGACAATAAAATTTTAATGATGATTTCATTTCAATTGACTTTTATGAATTGAAATAAACAGAAATAATTCATAAATTGGGCGACAGTGAAACAGCACGAATGCATGAATATAAACATATTTCATAAATGATAAATGATGATGATATCATAATTAATTCAAATGTTCCTATAGTTTAAGCTAAATACAAGGGCTTGGACACTAAAGAAACAAAAGATAATAATAGAAACATATTTGATTTAAAAGATAAAATTCAAAAATAACATTAAGTTATAAATATAATAATTTAGTTTCAAAATATTAAATTTTTAAGAATAGTCAAGTTGAAATATGTTTAATTCAAGTACTTATTGTCAAGTATTAAGTAACTAAAGTCAAGTTATTTACAATCAAGTTCAAGTCAAGTAATTCAAATCAAGTTTTTTTGTCACTTGAATGGAAAAATATTTAAATAAGTTTCTAAACATTGATTCAATATAAATAAACTTTCTCTCACTATACGTGACTGTAAAAATGTCAGATTGATGCGATTGCTGTTATTTATATATAGAGCATTTAATGTGGGTAATAAAAAGCAATAATAACTTTTAGAATTTCAACTTTTAGTAATTAAAGTTTTAAAGAAAATTTTTAATTAACATGTTTTTTGTCTATTTTATTAAAGAGGGACTAGATAATAAATTATGCTTAGGAGGGTTGAAATTTATATTTCGTGATGGTTTTGAAAAACGTATTCAAATAAAATTTATTTCACAAAACTTTAAATCAAATTTTGCAAAAACTCATCAAATGTTACAGCAACTCGTGTATAAAAATTTATTCTAAATTTCATCACATTATCATGAGAATTCACATCATATGTGCACAATTTACATAATCATTATTGTATCGTAAAATATGAAATTTTCTCTTATTCGCTTGCTCTATAAATTGAATGAAATCGTCTGCTTTTCTTCTTCTTCTTCCTCGTATATATATCGCATTTTAATTGTACGCAGACTTTCATTGAGTTGAGAAAAATTAAATTTTAATTACATTTTCTTATGCTTAAAAATTTCTTGCGATTTGTTTCTTTTAAAGTTTTCTTATGCATATGTTTTTTGATTCATAAAAAAAATTTGAAAAATTCCCTACATTGATAGAAAGTTCACCAAAATAAAGTCATTAAATTATCGATAAGAGCTGAATATATATACATTAACATATGCCACCCTCTGTTCTTTCTTTCTTTCTTATAATTAAAACAATACACGCATGTATATTCAACATAAATTGATGCTTAATTAGAAGAATGTATGATGTATGTAATGTTGAAAATTAATAATCAAATTATGCTTTAATATATTAATCAATTAAATATGATGTAATGGAAGTAATTATCGGTATATATTTTTAGTAAAGTTACTTGTGCCTTTTTTTCATGACATCTTTCTTATTATTTTATTTTCATTAAATTTTCAATACTGACATGATGTTAAGACATTTCCTTTCTCTCTTTTGCTCTTTTTAATTAATTAATTTTCAATATCAATCAAAAAAGAAAATTTTAATTGGCATTGACATGGAAAATTGTCATTGAGGAGAGAAAGCAAGAAAAATGTCTCGTTAATTGATGTTGTTTTTATTTGTAATTGCTAAAGGTGACAAGAAAAAATTCACATTTATTTTTTTTGGAAACAAACAGCCCATTAAGGACATTAAAGTGTACGATGAAAAAAAAATTGTCATTTTATTGTCATTCATATGGTTTTTTATGTGGAACAATCACGGGCAATTTATCTTGCACTCATGAATATATTAAATAAAATGGCTGATGGTTGATCGATATGAAATTTTTTTGTCTTTATTTTTTTATTTGAAAACAAAATTAAAAAAAAATTACTTGACTGTAACTTGAATTAAATACTTGATTTTTTACATGACTTGACTTCAACTTGACTTTTTTTATGATATTTCAATTTTTAACATCAGTTAATTTGAAAATTGTTTTTTGAATTACCTCAAATCTTGTGAAATTTTGTATTGTATTCACAAATAAATTTATAGAAAGATGATAATGTGTCTTTAAAGTTAAATGTGTAAAAATTTCAAGTTAGCATAATTTAAATCAAGTCAAGTATTAAAGCCTCAAGCTGAAAATTTTTTTTGAAAATCATAAATTTAATCGAATTAAAAAAGGAAAAAGGAGGTAAAGAAAATGTCATAAAATGTTTATAGATGTAATTTCCAAAAAAGGCGATAGAAAATTTTTCGTGTCACAAAAATCTCTAAAACAACAATTTTCACCCTCCTTGAATATTCATAATGGAATAAAAATTTATTGACTAGACTTAAATAGTAATCAACTTCAATAACAGTCAACCTCCAACCTTCATTTTGCCGTTGCTATTAAAATTTCAAATTTTCCAATCATTTCAAGTAGCTTCATTAAATATTCCCTTAGATTTTCATATACACAATAATTGCTTTTCAACCCACTCACTTAATTCTTCCTTCTCATTCCCATAATTTTCTCAAATGTCAATGTTTATTTATTTACAGAAAAACTTTAAACGTTTTCTGTATTTTAGCTTCAGGCGCACAACTTCCATTTAGTTAGTAAAAACAAAATGAGGAGAAAAAAACTGAAAAGTAATAACGTAATTAAAATTTTACGAGCCGCCTTTTCATTTTGACGGGAAATTGCCATTGCATGTCATTACACAATTTAAATAATGAGCTTGTGCTAGGCTTTTTCTCTTTAGCTTCTCATACTTATTCTCTCTATCTTAATGGGTCACAAAATAAAAAAGCTGAAACTTTTTTTCCTTATCCATACATAACGCGTGCCTTAATGGTTGACTAGTTGAGAGAAAATAAAAATAGAAAAAAGAAGGAAGAAAAACAAAAGCAGTTGGAATATCGTCACTGTTATGAACAATTATCATAAATCATACAGAATGAAAATTATTTCTTTCAATTAAGTCGTACTCGCAATGTCCTTTTACCTTTTATTTTATGATAAGGTGATTTGACGTCATTTTTCTTTCTTTATATATGCTTTGTAATATGTGCATTGTTTTGTTTGTTTATATAGACGTGATGGCTTTTAAATGATGATGATTGGCTATTAAACTGTTTGTAATGAGTTTGAACAATTAGAATTCCTGAATGCATGTTTTAATGAGGGTTAATGAGTTAATGTAAATGACAGGAAAACGGGAAAATTGCTATTAACAATGTTAGGGTTGAAGAAAATGTTTTTAAAAACTGAGTTAACATATTTTTTAGATTAAAAGTTATAACGGTTATTGGCAATTCAAATTTGAAATGTCAGTTTATATTAAAATTTTTATTTCTTTCGCTGAAAAATTGATAGATTTTTTTGTAATCTTGAATATTTATAAAAATTTTTAAAGGTATTTTTAAATCAAATATTTTAATGGACTTTTGAAATTCGTTATTTTTGAATCTAAAGAAATGTGAAATTTCCATTTAAAAATTGATACTTTATTATTGACGTACGTACAAAATTTTCTGACGAATATTTATAAACTAACCACAAATATTTTCTCTCTTCCATTTTACTGTAACAATAAAAGCATCATTATCGAATTGTTGAAATTTTTCTCGCGCTCATAATTAAAAGAATTCAAATTAATTTATTTACATTTTCTTCTCATTTTCTCCTTTTTAGGTGTGAAATTGCAGCGATTCTCTCTCTATTGTGAAAGCAGCAAAAAAGGGAATTTTAATGAGTGCACTGTAAATGAATATAATTGAGCAACAAAGAGCAGCGCTTGTGTATTTCACAGTGGAAAAGTAATTAAGAGCTGTGAACAATAAACTGTTTGCACAAAAAAAGTTCTCGCTTGAATGCAATTTCTGTGAAACTACAAAAAAAAAAAAAACAAAAAGAAAAGAAAAAAGTTTTTGTGAATTTTTCTTTAGGTCACGAACAAAAAAATGGCGGGAAGTAGTTTAGGAGTTTATCACCTTCCATTTACAAGCATCTTTAGGTCGATGGCTTTTACCTACACTTTAATCGTATTTATCACATTTGGACTCATTCAAAATGGTAAGTGAATAAATTGGCACTAAGAAAAATTATTTTTTCATTATAAAATAAATTTATAAGACAAGAAAAAGTAGATTTTTAGACATTATAAAATTTTTTAAAACAATTATAACAGTTTTAAACAAAAGTAATTACATTTATTATGACAGTTTTTGAATAACTGCCATAACATTTTTTAGTAGTTCTACTTGATTTATCGAAATTTTATGACAATTATAACACTTTTATATTAATTTAAATGTTTATTATAAACTTTTATATCTGTTATAAAACTGATATAACTGTTTTAAAATTTTTAAAGTGCTAAAAATATTTCTTATTCTATCCCTATAAATTTACTTTACAGGAAACAAATTTTATACCAGTTATAAAATATTTTTCTTCCTAAAAAATCCTCATGAAACCAAAAATACCACACAGAAATTCAAGCATGACTTTTAAGATTCATATTATAGGTCAAGGAAGATTACATTTATGGGAACCAGAAAATATTTTTTTATCTTATCATGTTTATTAACTTAATTCATAAACTTGCTCACACTCTTGCGGTTATGTTGAAAATATTTCAAAATTAAAGTCCGTGATTAATAAACGTTAATTTTTTGGAAAAGAGGAAAATATGGTAATAATTCATAAAGATATCATAAAATAACTTTCATATTTTGTCATGAGTCAAGTTTGCATGATTAAAATTATATTATTGCTTTTCTCTTAGTAACAGTTAAAGAGGAAAAAAATCCTCAAACTTTAATTTTTCTCACATGACAATTTTCTATTTCCTCTTCATTAATTCCAAGAACAATAAAAATTTCTAATTCATAGCAATTTCATATTGTCATCGCCAATATAAACCCACATTGTAGACCCTTTGCATTTACTCTGAGCGGCCAGAGACACACTTTTATGACGATATGCGGACATAAAATTAATTAAAAATGAATTTATTCTTATTGTAAAGGGAAGAAAATTCCTATGTTTAAGCCAATACACAATACACATGCTCATAGTGTTTTTGGGAATAAAAATTAAATCAACCTTAATCTAATAAGACAATAAGAACACAAATACATACAAATGAATATTACAATTTTATGGCGTTGATAGTAAACTGAAGTAAATGAAAATTGGTCGGAGCAATAAAGGAGGAAAGTGAGAAAAATATTTATAGAGTTGGATAATGGAAAGAAAAAAAAGTAATATTATTGTGTTAGTGATGCGTTGATAGCGCATTTTTGTATTAACGAAAATAAAATTGATTATTAATGAATTTTGTTTGTTAGTCAAAAATTACTTTAAATAGACATTATGTTCATGCACAGGCATTCATTAAATTTTTGATTAAAGAAAAATTTACTTTACTTGATCTACATTTTTGACTTGATTTTAATGTGACTTGACTAACACTTGACTTGATCTTCTGTTTTTTGACGTTTAGTATATCACTTGATATCATTTTTTACACTACTTGACTTAATATTTAGAGCATTATTTGATAATAAAATCGAGTTTAATGTAAAATTTTTATTGTATACATTTCATTTTTGAAATCAATAGATCAATACAAAAATAAGAATTGCATAAATATCGAAGAAATATTTTTAGAAAATCTTGTAATGAGTCACACAAACGAATAGACAAAATGAGAACCTTATTCATATCAACATAAAAAATAGGCTGTAATAAAATAGAAACGGGATCCTAATGAGCTTGAGTTCATTTTATTGACTAGAAATTCATAAAGTTTTAGAAATTTTTCTTAAGCTTAAAAATATTGCTAAAACATGGCATATAAAGTAAGTCAAGTCCATTATTCTAGTCTTACAAAAAAATTCTAATGTTGTCATTTTAAAGTTCATTTTTTATGTGTCACTTGCAACACGAAAAAATTATCGTTTTGTTGTTTCACGTTCAACCACTTTATTATCGATTTTCCAACCTTCATCGTCTGCTTTAAATCAGCAAACAAACCGAATTATATCGGCTGGTTTAAGGTGGTTGTTCAAGAAGGTAGATAATGAAGTGGGAAAGGAAGTCGAGTCTCTTCAAAAAGCGGGCACTCTTCTTCTTTTACGTTAATCGCTCATTGAATCAACTTTTTTTCTTTTCTCTCTTTCTGACATGAACAATAAAATAAAAAATTGAAAGTTTTTTCTTTTCTTTCACAATTGTTTGCTTGCTTTTGAAATATCCGGTGAAGAGAATTTGCGCGAAAATAAGAGAAAAAAGTTTCTTGTATGCGAAATTCAAAAAAAAAAAGAGAATTTTGTCGTAAAATTAAAAAAGATGGGAATGGATATGGCAGCTATTGAGAAAGAAAAAATTTCATCTTCTTTAAATATCTGCGATAGATGGACGATTAGCAAACACGAGTTTAATGAAAAAAGTTCACTTCGTAAACAGGATAAGGGAGAAAAGAGAGAAAAATTGAGGCTTTAGATAATTTTTTTTGCATTTTGTCTTCATCATTGGAAATGCGTCATAATCCGATAAGCAGACATGCAAGCTGTAGAAAGAAAAAATTATTGTTCACTGTTAATCCTGAAATAATGAAGATATTGCATAACAGTTTGCTATTATGTTTACATTAATCTATAGTAAGTGAGAGAAGCTATCATAAACAGATATTTAGGATTTATTGGAAATGATGTCATTTCAGGCAATAATTATTGATGGATTTATGTTTTAAATAAATATAATTTGTTTATTCTAATTTGTTATTAAAAATAAGAAAAAAATAACAAAATATTTAGAATAGTATTATTTTTTAAAAATCAGGTTTTATTAAATTTAAATTCTATTCTAACAAAAATTTAAAATTTTAAGTAATGTTGTTGTTTAAATCACATGTTGCATGCAACATTTTGTCATTTTTGGCATTTTCAACATCACAAATGTGTTTTTGTGACATATTACTTGTTGCTTAGTATTTGTTTTGATTTTGTATGGAAAAAAGACGTTAAACTTTTTGAATTCACGAAATTTGAATAGAAGGACCGGTAGGAGACGGTAGTCAAAAAGAAAAACGCTTTTTAATCTTATAATGATGGAGAAATCTTTTAGTTTTTGATCTTTTTCATTGCTTTTAATTCAATATTAACGAAAATTTCAATCAAAATTTTTTTATGTTTACATTACATGTCGCTTGATACTTTTTGTCATAAGCTGCATGCAACATTTTGTCATTTTTTCCACAAAATTAGTAACTTTTTACTTAAATTTACCATTTGCCATAGAAAATATTTTATTTACTGCAGTAACGGAAAATCTTGAAAACTCTGGTCCTAAGCTTTTTAATTTCTATAATTTTCAAACACTTTTCTCTCCATTAATCGATTGAAAATAAAAACTAATAAAACTTGATAAAACAAACTCTTACATTTACACATTGAATTGTTTTAAGAACTTTTTTGTCCATTTTATCCCACTTTCAAGTTTATTGTTATGATAATTTGATAGACACAATTTTCCATGAATACATTTGCTGAGCCCCCATAAGAGCAAAAAGGGGGTGAAAGAAACTCAATTAATTGGAATAATTTAATGCTTCGTGTTTCATTGTTTTTCTCTCTTGCTTTTAAGGCCATAATAAAATTCAAATTAACACACGCAAAAAGGGCACTAGAAATGAGACCCAAAACATGACGTCATTGAATTTCTCAATTTGCAAAAAAACATTTCTAATCAATTTGCATTAATTTCAGCGTCTGACTGATTTTTATCGAAAAATTTTCTCGCTCGCTTGCCTCTTTAGCGGCAAAATTTATCTCATTTCCACGTAATGCACAGCTAGCGCTATTTAAACTTCTTCAACGAAGATGTAGCAAAAAAAATATTCAAATTGAAAACTTACCAAGTCATTTTGAATTCATTTAAATAGTTTTCTTTTCATTTTCAATTTTGCAATTTAAACTTTTACCTTCTTCTGTTTCTATCCCGACTGCTGCTGTTGCTGTGTATATGCAAAAAAATCACTGTTTGTTCAGTAGTATAGCACTCAGTGTGGATGAAAATGGAAACTCATTTTAAAGCTTGTGTTTTAACTTTTCATTATCATCCTTCACTAATACTGCTGCTGCTGCTTTTGCTATTGCTTCGTGACGAGGATTCAATTTTCATAATAATGAGAAAGTTTTCCCTTTTTTTGTATCTCTGTGTCTGTAATAAACTCGAATTGAAGTTGGTTTAAATTGAATATTTTCAATCTCATATGCTTTCAATTTGTGGGATTTTATCGAGCGTAAATGTGCTAAGCATCAAACAATATGGACGACTAGAAAATGCCTCTCATCTAATGAATAAAATGCAATTTCCATTTCAATCTATGCTTTTTGCATTTTTTGGATTTCTACAATGATCTCTAATGAGAAATTTTGCAAATATTTGAAAGTTAGATTAAAGTTTTTTTACTTAAAAATAACGGAACATTCAAATTATTGTATTAAAAATAACTTATAAAACTTTTTTGTTATAAAAAATGATAAACATGATTTGATTTAAACTTAAATTTAAGGTAACAGAAATTTCAAGGTCAAAAATTATAAAGTTTAAAGAAATTGTAAAAAATAACGGAAAATTCAAACTTTTGTAGGAAAATAAAGCGATGGTTTTGGTGAATCACGTTTGTTTCCATTGGAAAATACATATTTGGTACTAAAACTATTAAAAACATTTCGGGTAAACTAAAATTGAAAGGTAACAAAAATTTAAATTATCAAGTTTGAAAAAATTGTTAAAAATAACGGAAAATTTAAATTCAAATTAAAGTTTTATTCTCAAAAAATAACACAAAATTTAAATAAAAAATCTGTTTAAAAAAAGAAAAACATCAAAGAACTATAAAAATTCAATAATTCCCTAAATAAAAATATCCATTTCAATTCATTCAGCACTTCAAAAGCACAAATGTCCACTCCTTTCGTCAATATCCATTAAAATGTAAATATATCCCCTCAATATAATTTTTCTCTCTCTCTCTTTATCAATTTCTATTTTCAATTTCGCAAATGTTTATTGATTGAAAAATATTCTCCAAAAAAAGGGAACATTGAAGCACATTTAAGAATAATAAGAATATAAAATTCACTTTATGCCAATGAATGAAAAGTCCAGATGGTGAAGTAATAAAATTCATACTCCATTCGTTTATTCAATATCATTCAACTCAGTCTGCCTCTCTTTCCAAACAAACCCGACATCCAGTAGTGCTACTGCTACTTTTTTACTCTATTCCCATGAGTTTGTACACAATTTTTAGAAAATGGCATTCAAATAGGCACATGCTAATGTCATAGTATAAAAGAAGAAAAATTTTATACATTCCAAAACAGTTGAAAGTGTTCTTATGGGAATTGAGCAAACAAAAGAGCGAGACTAGTAGAGAATAAATATGTCAATATGAAATGTTCGTTGTCAATTGACAGTTTTTTTTCTTCTGTTTGCAATAGTCTGTTAGTGGCTCTTGGCAAAAAATTATACTACTTATTTGTATAAAAAAGAAAGAAAAGAAAGGGAGATGATGATTCTGGGATTTAGTGGTTTTATATAAAAATAGAAGGAGAAATTGAGGTCATATTTTTTATCAACGGGTATGAGAAATTTTTTTTTGAATTTCAAATGAGTAGAGCTTTAAAAAGATGGAAAATATTTCAAAGGAGAAAAGTTTTAAATTATAAGCATGCGTACGGAAATTGCTTAAACTACTTTAGAAATTTAATTAATTTTGTTTAAAAGCGAAAAAATTTAATTTTTTTGTGTATTTGATGAATTTTAAAAATTTGTAACTTGCATGCATACTTGACTGTTTTTGTGCAAGTTGCATGCAAGTTGATTTACACAAAATGTCAAGATTCTTTAAAATTTTATTTAGTTTAGTGAAAATTTGTGTCAATTTATGTGAAAGTCAATAACACTTGCATGCATCTAGTCAAGTCGATTTGCACATACTAGTCAAGTATGCATGCTTGTGCTCAACCCTACTTAATGTATTTTCGTATGTTCAAAAAAACCAAGGCCTGAGGACTCTTGATATTTTTTGTTTTTTGATATTTTTGATATCGTGATTTACTCATTAATTAAAGACTATAAAAAATTTATTGATAGTTTAAAAGAAAGCTATGATCATAAAATATGAAAATCAGAAAGGGCTGCATATCTTCGTGTTATCATTTTAGAACTGAACTCATTTTAAAAAAAGTCCATTTCTAAAATTTTTTATTTTTTGAAAAACAAAGGTATCTTGATGCAAAATATCAAAAAGAGTTCTCAGGCCTTCAAAAAAAAACCCGATTTTTAAGTTTTAGAAAAATTCATTCATTA
Source organism: Polypedilum vanderplanki (assembly GCA_018290095.1). Lineage (NCBI taxonomy): Eukaryota > Metazoa > Arthropoda > Insecta > Diptera > Chironomidae > Polypedilum > Polypedilum vanderplanki. The sequence goes on along the minus strand of CM031381.1, from coordinate 9,299,418 downwards.
TCTAAATTTCAGCTCATATTATCTTTTAATAAACTTAAATTTCTTCTTTCTAAATAACTAATAATAAACTTTCAAAGTTTTCAAACCTAAAAAATATTTTTTTGATAAAAATTCTTACACGATAAAAGCAAGAAAGTAAAAGAAAGATAAAAAATTTGTCCCAAACACAATGAAGCATTCCTTCATTATTCACCGAATGATTCAATATACATGAATATCAGGCACAAGCAAAAATGAAGGCAAACACGAAATCGAGATGTTAAACTTTAAGTCAATTTATTCCACTCGCCTCGCTTTCTTTCCTTTTTTCGGTAAAATCAATATGAAATTAAATTATGTAAATTTACGTAAAGAAAGAAAGAGAAAATGCGAAATGCTCAGAGGCTCCTCCCGAATATATGAATGTGAGATTAACAATGAATTTCATACGAAGAAGCCGTTGCGTGTGTGTGTGTGTGAGAAGTGAGAAAGCAATCAAGATGCTCGCAGGCAATTTTTGTGTTCATGGGAAAAAATGCAAATAAATCGTTTTCGAGGAAAATTCATGTGGGAAAAGGAAGAAGCAAGCGATGATGCTTTAACATAAAAAAAATTCGCGAAATTTGAGGAAAAAACCAAAAATCACGTTTTGATTTTTAGTCGCTCAATAAACATTCTGCTCGTGCTTTTACCAACAATTTCTCAATATCAATTTTCTTTTAATTTAATTTCTCTTTTTTTCTGTCGTTTTTTAAACAATATCGAGTGAGGATGAAGAACAATATGTTCAGTAGCATTTTTGCTATTGAGCAACAGAGCATGAATTGAATATTTATATAACTGATACTAAATCTAGCCCCATGGATGATGAAAATTAAATTTTTTCTCTTTCCCTCATTTCAAAAATCTCTTAAAAAGCAACAAACATTGAAGAGAAAAATTCTCACTCTGAATACCAAATAGAAATTAATTAAATATAGAAATGAAAAAAAAGGATTTTAATTTATCTCATTTTGTGTGCTATTGCTGTTGCTGTCTTTTTATCTTCTCATTCTTGTTGTCTTTCTCAAATTAATTTAATTATGGAATTGAAATATGTTTGTCTTACTTATTTTCTTTTCTTTTTGACGCATGAGTTCATTGAAATTTTTTTTATATATTAAAGAAGTTTTAACCAAAACAAAATTATTCGTTGAAATGAAATTTTTGCAAACTTTTAGTTAAGAAATTTTTATACTTTGCAATTCAAATGACGATTAACAATTTTTGTCGCGCAACAATTGGCAATGTAGCGTAACATCGTACAACAAAATCACATGTCACATTAACAAAAAATGTCACGTGACAATAAAAATGTCATATTTGAAATTAGTTTTATTTTCATTCTTCTTATAATTAATTTTAATATTTATTTATTAAAAATTCATTAAAATACACCAAAAATCTATGAACTTACAATCTTTTCTATAATTACATATTTCTATTTTTGACAATTTATTTTCTCTTTTCTTAATATTATGCGTATATTTAGCGGTTGATTTCCATTATAAAAATTATCTTTATTTATAGTCAACTAGGTCAAAATATCAAATATTCAAATTACCTGAAAGGCCAAATTCTTCAAATTTAAGATAATAATAGAAGCGTAAATTTTTTCTCTAACCTTGAAAACTGAAACTTTCTTTGATTTTCATTTTGCGCCATTACTCGTGTTTTTTAGATTGTGCTGTAATTAAATATAATAAAATTCCTTAATAAATGAAAGTTTTTTCTATCGTATTATTTTTGTATGTTTATATAGGCTTTTAAGTCAGAGTTGTTAAAAGCTCTAAAATATTTTTCGCTTTTTAACAATGATAAAGCACAAAATTCCATCACAAATTAACTATTTTTTTCAGGTATTATTCCAGTGTCATCTTGACAGTTTTTTTACTGTATCTCATTTTAATTAAATTAATTTGAAGTTCAAAAAAACATTGAGATTCAAAAACAGTGAAGAAAAAATTTCTAAAAACAAAAGTCGATAAATTTGTAATCGAGTTTTTCATCAGTAGCAGTAGCAAAAAGCAAAAAAGGAGTTAAAAATGAGGGCAAAAGAAAATTTTTAATTGCGTTATCAGTAAAGCATAACAAAGGAGGAAAATGAGGAGAAAGCAAAGTTTTTTCCTCCATCTCCTCACTTTCTTCTTTTGCTTCTTCTTCTCTTTCTCTTAATTACGTAAACATCGAGAACTCGAGCAATTTGTTTACAATACCTACACTGAAAGAGACTGTTTGTGTACATACAATCTTTTTTTCCTTCCTTTCGTTCATTTACTAAATATGGAATGAATGAAAGAAAAGAAAGAAATCAGAAAAGGACGAGAGTTTTTGTTGACGTTACGAAAGCATCAGCTCATTAAAGAAAATGAAAGCAAAGAAAAGTTTTTAATTATGAAATTTGATTGATTATTATGTTAATAAAATTGTTATTTGATAGTAAAATTTTGCTCTATATAAAATATAAATTTATAGATTCATCATTAATTCATTAAGGGTAATTGTTTTATATTTGCAATATTTATGAGTTAATTTACTACGTATTGAGGTCAAACGAAGCACTATAAAATTATTTTTGTAATAAACAAGTGTTAAATTAAAATAATATTGTGACAATTAAGGTATAGAACTTTTTCTTCCTTTACTTAATGATTTGTCAAAAATTTCTTGTCGTATTATTCATAAACTACAATTAGTTAATTTAATTACCAGAAATTTCTGCTATAAAAGCAACAAATTTATTCAATTGCATTTCAAGTACTGTTTTCAAGTTTCACCAATAAGTATCAAAATGAATATATTAAAAACAAAATGAAAAGTAATGGAGATCGAGAATATATTTTTATTTTGACTTTTTCTAATATTCAAGAATCGATATTTCAGAGAAAAAAATTCTCGGAAATATTACCGATTAGAAAAATATAGAGTTCGAACTTGAGCGCAAGAAAGCATGCAAGTTGACTTGCATAAAATTGTTCAAAATCATTTAAATTTTATTTATGGTTCGGCACTTGCACGTGGACAGTCAAGTGTCGACGTCGGCAATTGTCAAGTATCAATTTAAGTTGATTTACCAAAAAATGTCTCTAGTTTATTCAGATGAAATTGAATTTGGTCCAAATTTGGCAAATCAATATGAAAATCACCGATTCTTCAATTTGCCAAATTTGACCAAATTAAATTTCATTCAAATGAATTAGAGACATTTTTAAGTAAATCAACTTGAATTAATACTTGACAATTGCCGACGTCGACACTTGACTGTCGACGTGCAAGTGCCGAACCATAATTTTATTCAAATTGGTTGAAGCTTTATAAACTTATATAAAATTGTGCACATTTTCAAACAAATTGATTAAAATTTAATAAGTTAGATAAATTTTTGTTTAAGTCAACTTGCATGCATGCAGTAAATCAAAGGTTCGTTTTTGTACCGTCGTTCTTGACTAAAAAATATGTGCATATCAAGTAAAATATGCAAGTAAATATGAACCTTAAAAATCACAATTTTTTTCTGATTCAAGTGAGAAATTTTAATTTTACAAACCAAAATTTTCCATTATGTTTAGAAGAACTAGATAAAATTATCGTTAATTATAAATCAATTGTCTCAAGTGTGGTTATTACTATAAAGAAAATAGGAGAAATTTCTAAAAGAAATATTGTGTAAACTGTTATGGAAATATCATGAGAATTCGTGACATAAAATCAATTTTTACTAGAAATATCTTTAAGTGAGATGGGTACGAATTTATTAATGACAATTGAAGTGAATTGATCGAGAATTTGACATTGATTTTTTAATACAGAAATTACGTAGTTGGAATTTGTCGAAAATTTTAGAAATTTTTTAAGCTCTGAAGTAAAAATAAATAAAAGACAATTTTTTTATTACAAAGAAATTTTTTATGTCTTTTTGATAGATCAATTCAAAGCCAGGATAGAATAATAAAAGGTGGACAAACAAAAATCATAAAAATTCACCCTTGTATAAAAAAACTTTTTTTTACCTTTGCCTGCATTTGATTCAACCAAATTTGTACATGAAAGTTACGTGACATAAAACATCATGTTAGAAAATTGGTTGTAAATGAAAAACTATCTTCGACATGCCATAAAAAGTGTTATTAGCAATTAAGTTAGGTTTTCTGTCATTCATCGAAATGAGAGTTTTTTACTGCGTGTGCCTTAAAACAGGATGATGATGATGACAGAATGTTTTTTGAAGCCATCAGTATTACAGACATATTGTGAAGGCGGAAAGAAAAGGTATCGCATAAATGTGTGTATGACATGCATACACAAGAAATCAGAGATCTTTCACTCTAGAGAAAGAAACGTTGTATAAATTTCATATAATATTAAATCAAGATATGAGATTGGAATTGTGATGAATTTTTTTTGTTGTGTTTGTATTTAGGTCAAGGTGAAAACACTTTACAGTTTTTAAAGAAAGTGAATAGAAACTTCAGGTTTTAGAAAAAATTCATAGAACTATTTGAATTAATAATTTCTTGGTTTTTTAATATTAAAGTGTCTGATCCTTGCTTTAGGTAATAGAATTAAATTGAAACTTAAATTAAAAAGATTAAATAGAATTTTTTAAAAAATATTTCTTCTTCAAGTTCAAGCTTTAAATTTGACTTCTGACATAGTACACGAGAGAGGTCTAATATTGTTATCTATCTATATGGGAAAATGTCAACGACGATGAAATGATGACGACAGGAAAATGTTCTTGATGAGAATTTTCCTTTCATCATCGTCTTAAGTTTTCTTCCTTAATAGCAATGACAACAGTGAGCACACATGTGGAGAAAGGGAAGACATTTATGGAAATATATAAATAGAATAGAGTAGAGAGTCTTATCTCTCATGACAACACTACAAGGGATGAATGAAGGTAGCAAAAAAACAAGCATATGAAAGGAGAAGGAGAACTTCTCATAAATGAGCTTAAAACTTTCTTGTTGTTTTCGGATGCTTGAAGGTAGCAAAGAGGATCAATCAATTCATTAGTTTTTGACTTTTGATCTCGACATTTGCCGCAAGCTTTTGTGAATATTTTTAGTTTCCTCCTGCTGTTGTTGTTGAGTGACAACAATTTATAATCCATTAATTTCCTTCTTCTATCCATCACTTTTTATTGATTATAATTAGGAAATTTGAATTGAAACTGCTTCTATTTTTTAATGTGAAATTAAATTTAAAATAGAGTTCGTCAACTGCATGCATACTTGATTAGCATGTGCATATATATTTTTGTCAAGTTGCATGCAAGTTGACTTGCTAAAAATTGTTTCTAATTTATTCAGTTTATTCCTTAATTTAATCAATAATTTCTAAATTTAAAAATATTGACTTCCTTAAAAATTTACAAAATTTTAAACAAATTAAATAAAATCTGAATGAGTTAGAGAGAATTTTTGAATTAGTCAACTTGAATGCAACTTGCACAAAAATATACATACCAGTCAAGTTCCGAGTCCGATAATTTAAAACCATAAAAAGAAATTAATTTTTCAATTAACTTCAATTTTGTAGCCTTAATTGTTTAATTATCTGTGGTTAAATTTATTATCATCAACGCTCGAAAAAAATCCCAAAAAGGGAGCAAAAAAAAGTTAATTTATACTCCCGAAATAAAAAATCAATTGAATAAAAGCGATGCTGTGTACAGTAAAAAAAAGTCACTGAAATTGAGATTACTTTTTTGGTGCCCACACACCAACACCATTGGAGTGAAATCCTTTATCAAAAGTGATTATATGCGTGGCGAGACCCGATTGCTATTATATTATACGAGAGAAAAATGTGTGCCTCTGTAAATAAATAAAAATGTATGGATTCAGAAAAAAGGAGTCATTTGACACAGTGATGAGGGTCAAATGTTGCCATAAAAGATAACAAAATCATAATAATTTTGTAGAAAGGGAAGGAAAAGTCATGGATGACACACAACATGCCTTCCTTAGTCATGAGCAAAGAAATCGTTAGAAAAAAATTGAGATTGAAATGTAAATTGACTTTTCGAAGAAGAAGGAGCAAGTGTATGTGTGCTGTTAAGGAGAAATTGAATCGAGGAATGGCATCTGGTATTAAAAAAAGCTTTTTTTATCACACACTTTTATGGTTTACGAGGGATGAAAACTGCTTTAATTATTTTTTTTTTTCATTTTATAACAAAATTTATTCAAATTTTTTCATGAAAATTATTTAAATTTTTTTCTTCTAAATTTAGAAAAGAAAATTTCTTAAGAAAAAATTAAAGCTGATAAATAAAGAAAGCTAAAGCTTGTTCTAAAAATATATACAACATTTTTTATGTCGCGGCTGTGAAAGCAATAAAAGCCAATCATAAAATGCCTGTAGTTTCTGCTCTTATACATTTTTTGTGAGCTTATTTTAATTAAGTCATGGAACATTAAGAAACAAACTTAGAGACGAGGCGACGAATTTTCATTAATTGATTTAATTAAAAAAATATTTCTCATTTTGTTATATACAACATTTCTTTTTGTGTAAAAACAGACATTGAATTTGGCTAATGCGATTGAGTGCAGAGTTGGTAAGAAAAATTAATAATTGGCTACTCTTTTAATTTGAAAATTCCTTAAATGATAAAAGTTTGAATTTTTGATAAAAATTGAAATTTTAAAATCATGTGAGACGGCAAATTTTTTTAGTGAATGACAAAATGTTGCATGTGACATGTTGCGTATGGCATGTTTTAGTTTAAATGTGATCAAAACAAAAAGTCAAATTTTTTTGTCTAAAGTCTTTGTTAAAATTGTATTAAAATCAATTAAACACAAGTATTTAATTTTACTTATAATCAACTCTGACAGAGTCTAAAAGAAATGAGACTTAATTACATTGATGAACAAGTAAAAACATGAGATTATTTTTTTCTGAGAAAGAAAAAGTAAATTGGAATTTTTAAAGAGCAAGCTGACTACAAGCATCATAAATTTTTCTACCAATAATCCATTAAATACTCAATTTACTTTAGTTAATCCAGCATATGCTACCTTATATAAAATATACAGCCATGCATTCTTGCTTGTTTCAATTAAACAAAATGAAAAAATGGAAATAAATTTAATCGACGCATATATGCGAGATTCATCATCTATCCTTAAAATTTATTTTCTACTGAAAAAGGAAAATTCTGCCAGAAACATGCACACATGTAAGAGTTTTTTATATTTAATTCCTTTCTCTTATTCTCTCTTTTATTCATTCATAAGCGGCAATGAAAGTTAATAAAGGAAGGAAAAAGTGAAAGAATAGAAACAATAGGGAACTCAAGTGCTCGCAACATACACACTGACATTTTAATTTGGCTCAATGATTTCCAACTGTTCTAGTCATTAAATAATTTTTTCATTTTATTATTTCTCTCTTGTATTTTTAGTATGAGTACTTTTTTTATTAGCGCATTTTCTGATTGAATTTTAAAAAAATCATTGTTTGCACTTTGTCTGTTCCATTGACTAGGCTAAAATTTGGATTTCTTCAAATTTTTTATCTGAATTTATTGATTTTTGATTATGAAAAATGTAACTTTCAGTTCAAAAGTTTAAACTGGAGTTCGGAATTGTATGCATATTTTACTTGATATGCGCATATTTTTTTGTCAAGTTGATTTCAAGTTGACTTATAAAAATTTCTTTATTTAAATTTAATTTAATTCAAATAAAATACATAGTAAATTAAGAAATTATTGATTTTCATACTAATTTATAGAATTTTTAACGAATTAAATAAAATCTGAATGAATATAAGACATTTTTGTGTAAGTCAACTTGACAAAAAATATGTTTACATCAAATAAAATGCATGCAAGTCTGAACCCTACTTTAAACTTAATTCCATGCGAAAATACATCATGAATACGAAATTATTTATTAAAACAGAAAAATGCGCTTTAAACACGTTTCTGACGGTTAATATTGCTAATATTTATTATTATTTCAGGATTTAATATTGGAACAAAAGCTTTCCTAAATTATTTTTTGAATATTGTCGAAGATAATAATGATTACATGATTATGACAGTTGTATTTTTAAGACAATTTTTTTTTCAATCATAATCAACAGAAACCAATCTTACCAAAATAAGAAATAAAAAATTTCTCAACTCATAAAAAATTTATCAAAACCCATAAGAAAATCTAGTCATCCTTTAAAATTACTCCCATGAATGCACTTTCTTATATCATTTTGACTTTATACAGAAGAGAATGACAAGGAACAGAAACAGCCATTAAAACACAACCTAAAATATAATAACGACGAAAAATTAACAGAGTTCTTCACTCTTAAAGTTTGTTGTTGTTTTGAAATAAACGGAAAACAAGCAAGTAAGCTAAAAAACAAAAAAAAGAAGTACTTGCATATAAATAAAAGTCATAATCGTAAAATTTTTTTTTGCCTTTTTTCCTTGTTGTAAAAGCAAGTACCATGCATGTAACATTCATAGATATGCTCTACTTATGTGCTATATATACATATACTCCCGTTTTCATTCTCTTGAAGCCATTGCGTAATGTTACCTCAGGGATATTTTTCATTTCCTTAGATGATGTTAAGGAATAATATAAAATGAGCTCACTCATAAATGTGTGTAAGCCACTGACTGAAAATTAGCTTTTTTTCATCATTTCAAATGTGGTTTAAAGATGCGGAAACTAAAGAGTCTTTTGTGTATATTAGCTTGATTTAGTTAGTGTTAAAATGTGCAAATTTCATTGTTATTGATATGATGGAAAATTTTTGCTCAAATCTTGAATATTTATAAATAAATGATGAAAATTGAAGCCTAAAGAGTATTTTTAAATTCTCAGTTTACATTTTTAAGTGAATTTAATAAAATAATGCCAAAATTGCCTCAAACTACTAACCATGAATAAACTTTCACTATGAATATCATTTCCACACAAATTTTCTGTTTTTTTGGCAAATGCAAATAGTAATTTTAACTTTTCATAATCTCATCTGTTCATAGACCTTTAGTAGGACTTCCTACGTATTAATGAAGTAATTTGGAAGCTAGCCATGACGGAAATTATGTTATTTATCTTCTCAACTTTAATATGTGTTTAAAATGTACTTTTGAGGTTTAAACTAAATTAATATTAATGTAAAAAGGTTGCCAAGGTTTGAGTTTTGTAAATTTGAGCACAAAAAAAGTCAATTTTTTATAGAACTTTAAAAAAGATAATGATAATTTTTCATGTTGCACTTTTATTCAACTTGACTCGATTATTAGAAATATTTTGTCTTTTAAGCCATTAATTTTGATAAATTCTGATTTATTTAAACTCTGATAATTTTAATAATAACTCCGAACATGACAATAAATTCTTAAATACTTCTAATCGAGTTTTATTATTAAGTTTTCTTTATCAACTATTTGTTTACAAATGAAATTGAGTTATGAAATATGACATTGGTGACATTGTAATTGAAACTGTTGGTTTGTCGTGCGTGACAATAACAAAAAAATTTTGTGCAACAAAGAGTGTTCCAAGTGACAAAAAATTTCTATTATAACCGTTAAATTTTACAAGAATTTCAATGAAAATTTTTCTTCTGATATTAAATTTCAAAACAAAAGTATCAATTTTTGTAATTTCAAAGCAGAAAAGTGATAAATGTCTTCATAATATTTATAATTGAATATCAAAAGACAACAATTCATGCTAAAATAAAGCCATTCTTCATTTCAATTGCCTTTAAAAAAAGATAGCAAAAAGGAAAACAATATTTTTATCTTTCTCAAATCGCATTGCCTAACAAGATTCTTTATTTTAATATTTATTGCATATGTTTTTAATATGTTGAAGGTACGATTTCATTCATATATGTAGAGCAAGAAAGCGAAGTATGTAAGTCACTGTGTAAGTTCAAGTTTGAAAAAAGAAGAAAAAGGTAAAAATGGCAGTAAAAATTGAATGAATAAAAAAAAGGGTTCAGAAGCAAGAAATGGCATTTTATATTAAAAGTCTGAGCGTTAAACGGCCCATATTTTGTACGCATTACATTTTGATTTAAATTCTTACGCCACTCGCCTCAATGTTTTCACTCACTATATGTGTATGTATGTGTATAAATTTTCATACAGCTGAAATATTACATGCACGTGATTTTGGCATCAATAAAGATTTAAACAAGGGTTGCGATTCATAAAATATATTTCATTGCGTTGAGATGAAGAGAGCAAAAAATGGAAAGGGAAAATATAAGAAAATGGAATGAGAGAGGTGTGAAGTTATTCTTTTTTCTTGTGCATATTTTTGTGCCTCACTCTTTGCAATTTTTTGTAATTTTATTTATGTAGGGTTTTTATACACGGAAATTGGCATTAAAATGCTACAAATTATTGTAAATTGCTTGCTGAGAAGATTCTTACATTTTCGATTAATTTGAAGACTTCTTTCCCTCGTATGTGAAAAAAAAGTGTGCGCTGTTTTAGAATTCAATTTATTGAAATGATGAATTTTTTTTGATATGGAATTGTTTAAATTTGAATTTTTAATGAGTTTGTAAAAATAAATTTCTATCAAATCAAATGAAAATAGAAAATTTGCATTTTTAAAATAGGTTGATTTGTGGAAATTCGATTGAAAAACTGAAATATTTCTAAAAAAAGAAATTGATTCAAATCAAGTTGCTTCAAAAATTTTTTTTCAAAAATTCAAGTTTGAATAAAATTTTAGAATTTTTATATTCTTCGATCTTTGAACTCAATTAGAAACTTTAAGATAGAATTGTGTTTTCAAATCAATTTTTGAATTTTAAACTAATTTTCAAAAATTTGAATTTTCAAATTTTAATGAAAGTCAAGTTAACTTGAGAAAGCATAAGTCAAGTCATTCAAATCAAGTTGATATCAAGTGTTTGAGTCAAGTAAATTTTAAAGATGCAATTTCCAAACAAAAATAAAAACAAATATTTGCGTTTCAACATCAACTTTTGTAAAATTGTAATTACAAAATAAAAAATTTCTAAAAAAAGAAATCAGTAGAAAATTTTTTTATTTCATATTCTGTAACAATTGTTTCAATCTGACAATTTCAATCTGTTCTTGATTTAGATTTGATAAACTTCCAACAATGAACATTTACAAAAACATATTTTCATCTGATTCATTTCATTTATGTCTTCCTCTTCCTTTTTTACTCTAGTAGTAGAGTATCACATTTTCATTCCATTTAATCCTTTCCATAAATGTACAAAAAAAAGAAACTACATATGCATGAGATGAATTAAGACAGCGACATACGTTGAATGTTAAAAAGCCCTTTTAGCTTTATTGTTATTATTTAAAAAGGAAAACATTCTCATCACTTCAGAATAACAACAATTTGTGTCTGCTTTTCTTTAATGAACTATTTTTTTTTTGTTTAAGTCAACAAGTGACATGAGTGCATGCTCATTCTACATAAAGCATGTAAATGGCTGAAAAGTACTTTTTGTTGTTCATCGCAAATTCTTTCTGTGCCATTTTTAAACTTTAAAGAGTCATTCGTGCATACATTTGTATATGCGACAGTGAACAAGCAGTGGCGTACACAGGAGGGTTGATTATGAGCGAATGACAAAGCATACAAACGTGCTCACTAGGACGCACTCCGCTGTGAGCATAATTTAACATTCTGATAAGAACAAACTACATGCCCTGCACTCCAGTTCTACACAATATGTGACAAGCATTCCATTCCATTTTACTCCCTATGCTGCCTTTCATTTCAGTTTTATTTATTTATATACATCTTCAGATTTACTTTGGGGAATATTTTACTTCCTTGCATGCTTACTTGCTTTCACTGTTGCTAGTGTTGTCGCATTGGACTCACTCGTATGTGGAGTAAATGGCATTAAATAATTGATTTCTTATGCTCCCTTAAGAGTCGTAAATATCCACAATGTGTCATACACTTACATAATTTTTTATAGCCTTTATCAAGGTTTCAGTACTTAAATTTTCAATGACTTTTTATAAGAATCAAGTTATCAAATATTGGTTCAATTTGCTTAAAAATCAAAACAAAGTCAAGTAAATCAAATCAAGTTTTTATGATAGTCAAGTCGCTTGATCAAGTTGACTTGATATGAAAATATTCAATTTAGTTAATTTGATAAATATCCAAGCCTTGGGTTTTATGTAAATGGACTATAAAAATGGAGCTATTTTCATTCCTAGGAGATATCACTTTAATACAAGAGATTGAAATAAATTTTGACAAATTGTTAGTCTTAGAAGTTGTAATTAAGTTTTACCCTAAAATATTTTTTTATAGAGACAAGAAGAAATTCTTGATAATTGCAATTATTACCAAAAATGGAAAGTATTGCGTTTAATGAATATAAAATAGCAAATATTCTCCCTCTTTATTGACTTGTTGTAATTTTCATTCATCGAAATTGATCAATTCAAAACGTTTCATTTCATTATTTGTTCTCTCTCTACTTTCGACCCCTTCGTATCATTTCACCATAAATAACCTCTATATGAATGTGATAGGGATTGAGAAAGGGACAAGCACTGAAAATACCTCAAATCGTAAATAAAGAATTGGCTAAATATTTCTCTCTCTATACATGCATGCATACATGTTGGTCAAATGAATACAAAATAGGACCCTTCACTTTTACAACAAAAATAGCCCAATTTTGTTGCTGTTCTATTTTTCAATTTCTCTGCACATGTGAGATTTTGCTGAGTTATTGTGCAAATTTGCAAAGATTTTTAAAGCAACAACAAGAAGACGAAAGGTCTATAATCCAAAGTAGTCATTCATGCGAACATCCTTTAGCTTAGATTTTTGTCAATTTAAATCTAAATAGCAAACAAAGAGTAAATAATAAGTGAAAGATGATGAATATAAATGAGATGACAGGAAATGAATAATATTTTAAGCCAATAGACAAAATTGTCCGTTTAACTCAACATGCGAGAAAAAAATCATAATAATAAATTTCATCGTTAGTCTCTATTTATTTTTGCCACTGCTGCTGCTGTTTTTTTTAAAAACACAGAGAATAAAAAAATCCTCTCTAACTGAATGGCAAGCAACAAACAGCAGCAGCAAAATTTCTTTTATTGTTATTTTTTCATTATGTCGTCGTATTATCTTTGCAAATAGTCCTGCGGCGAGAGAGCGAATGAGACACATTTCGAAAGTGAAATCTCAGTTTAGTTCTAAATTGCCTCATTGCTTTACACATTTATTCATTATTTATTTTCACTGATTTTCATTTTCATTTTTTGTTTAAAAAATTTCAAATCTTATTTAGTTAAAAATTTTGCCTTTAGTGGCGCTGTAATTGTGTGACACAACGAATGTTGCGCAACAAAAAATTCAAATTTTTTATTTTATTGTTACGATTAAATACGACATTTTGTAAATTTTTAAATTCCGGAAGCCAATTTTAAAAAAATATCTTCTGTAAACGAAAGAGACAAAAAATCTTGAATTTAAAGATCTTTAAAGAATTTTTTCTTTCATCTTTTTCTTTTAAGAATTTTCTCATATGTTTAACAAAAGAAAAGAATGGCATTCAATAGAAAACGAAAACGTGATGATGCCCTTGATTTTACCATACAAATAAAAAGGTGTCCTACACGTTCAATACATACTACATATTCACGCATACATATCATGAAAATAGCAAAAGCAACAGCAATAGCAAGTTGAAGAGTTTGAAGTATCTGTGAGAGCTGTCATGTGAACACACTTCATGATGATAAAGAGAGAGAAAAAAAAAATTCTTTTAACAAAATATAACTAGATTATGTTTGTGAGAATGTTAGAAAGTACTGAGAGAAATTACTGTTGTTGATGCTACTTGATGTATACATTTTTAAGCATCTACAATACATTAAGGATAATGGGGTTGCATTGAGACACTTGAAAGTAAAATTAAATAAAGTGGAAAAAATTTACTCTCTCACTCTTTTAAGCTTTATTTCATAGCTAGCTCTTAAGTGGTTTGAAAAATTTTTTTTTATTTCATGATGTGCGGCACTTAAGGATACTTAAATTTTAGAGCATTTAATGATAGAGTGTTAATAAATAAAAAAATATTTAAATCTCGACGCCTTGGATGGTCGGACGATTAGAGCGCATTTTTGCATAACAGATCAGTGTTTGATAACAAAATTTCACATACATTTAGTGCTATTTTCTTGGCGATATGTCAATTTTTTTAAAAAAAATTTCTGACATGTTTTCTCGACGTTTCATGACATTTAAAGACTTTTTGGCAAAAAATTTTTGTGGTGGACCACTTTTGGGTCAACACTTACCCAAAAAAACTCTTTTGATGGCTTACCTACACGTCAAGACCTTTCTAACAAGCTATCAACCACCTCTCCACGACTTACTGTTGCCGAGTTATCACTGTCACATACAGCCAGCCAGCCAGCCAGCCATCGTGAGCCTAATAGCGTATTTTTTTGCAAAAATGCGCTAAAAATTATCAAAAATTTCTTAAATAAAGTAGAAAAATTATCAAATATGTTAATCATCAGGGATATAATTAGAGCGCAATTTTCTGTGACAGATCATGAAATTTGGTTTTGGTATCAAAAATAATTTAAAATTTACTTACTTTCAACGTTACTTGACTAAATTCGTAAGTTAATTGACTTTTACTTGACTTTTACTGACATAGGGCTCATATTGATATGAATTTATGCTAAAACAAATTTCCATATTAAAGAAAAAATTGATTTCTCTAAAATTTTCTTTCATTCATTTATTACCACTTCAATCACATCAGCATGAATATGACTCATATATATTTTGCATTGAAATTAACTCTTCATGCATAATCTTCCCTTATGCATCTTCAATCTCAAGCTAGTCAATTTGATAAATATCTTGACATGATGCTGTTTCTCATCATTATTTTTCTCCTTTGCTAATCGAGCGTCGTTGCTCATTCATTGATGAAATTCAATAGCAATACATATATCCTTTTATTGTGTGCATAAGTCTGACTTTATTACTAAGAAGACCACAGTCATATTCATTTGTCCACAATTTTACTACTCTTCGATATCATTTCATCAAATTTCTCTACTTTCACAATACCGAGTCAACTCAAAAGAAGAAGCAGTAGCAATGACAAGATGTACATATACACAATAATATAACTCACATAAATGAAATATAATAATAATAACAAAATTCTATTGATGAAGAAAAGCAATGGAGTGAGCAAAAAAATATTGTGACAATAGAGTCTGTACTATGCTACATAGATATCGACCACATTGCCGATTTCTTTTTCTTCTTTCGTTTTCATATCATCATCATCATGGGACCGCACTTGACAGTTTTTTTCCATCCTTTTGTATAGAGAAATAGACAGAGAGAGAGAGTTGATGATGATTATGATAGAGGGTGGAATGAAATGGAATGGCTATTGATATTGATACAATGGAGAGAAAGAAAGGGAGAAGATAATAAAAATATTGGAATTAAAAGGAAGAGGATTGAAATTGTATTTTTAATGGAATGCTTATTATTTTTCTATGATGCCTTTTACTATAAGGAAGTGAAATTTTTAGTGAAGGGTCGATATGATGAAAGTGAAAGTCTTGTTGGAATTTCTGGTATCTGATAAGTCGAGGGTTGAAATTCTATAAATCTTTAGAAATTTTCATTGCAACTTTACTAATATTTTACTTCATTTTCTTTCTCTTTTTAGGTAAGCCAAATATTTGACCAGTTAAACCAATTTCGAGATGAGTAAAAAATTTTTTTTCATGTTGAGTTTTTAAAAATATTTTTAACTGCTAACCTGAATTGATAGCAGAATATTTATTTAAATGCAAAGTAATGAAAGTCAAGTACAACTTGACGATCAATTTAACTTGATTTCCATACATAAATTTTAAAATTACTTGATTTAAAATTAACTTGATAAAAGTTTGAATTTAGCCTTTTTTTTAAAAATAAAGACGCCATTTTTGGTCGACTGCTTCACTGGTTCACACGAAATTGTCTACAGGCAACTATTAAAAAGTTCAACAGAAAAAAGTCTTGTGGTTTTCATGGTCACAAACTTTATTTTCTACGCCGCATTATATAGGTTTTTATTTTTTATTTTTATGAAGTTAGCTGATGCATTGAAGGGAGAAAAACGTGTATAAGGTAAATGAAGTAGGAGGGAAAGGAGCAATTTGTATGCAAATGAGTGACGAAATTAAGGGTAATCATGAAGAATGAGAAATGAAGAGAGAAGAATAATGAATACAATAAGTTTTTTTTTTCTTTTTTTGTTTTATTTAATTAAAGCTGTAGAGATTTAAAAAGGAGAATTTTGTGCTTCAAGGATTTTTCTTTTATTCATTAAGGACAAAAAAAGATTTGGAATTTTTGTGCAATTGTGTGGGAAATTAAATTTTTTACTTGAGAATTTTTCAAGCATAAATAAATTAAAGGCAAAAAGGCAGTTAATGCCAATAGCAAATTAAGTCATTTGATGCCAAAAAGCGATAATTAAATTGCCTTCAAAAATTCCTAAAACATTTTTTTATAACAAAAACATGAAGTTTATGTAGGAATTTCTTTTCTTTCTTGACATGTAATTTTTTAAAAATTTTCAAGTAATTTCAAATTCAATGTGTGTAATTTCTGTGCGTGTCTTTAATTTACTTTGCACTGGGAGTTTAGGTAGAATCTAGGCTTAGAAACTTAAATCAAGTTGAATTAAATTTATTTAACAAATGTCAAGTTGAATTCAAGTAAATAATTTGTTAGTCAAGTATTTCAACAAAATAACTTAAATCAAATTGACTAGAAAATTTTTAATGTTCAAGTCAAGTAAATTAATTGTGAACCAAAGATTTATCCAAATGAAACAATTCTCAAGTAAAACAATTTGTTTTGAATGCTTAGCCTTAAAATTCTATAAATGAAGAAAATCCAGTGTCTAAAGTCTAAGCCTTAGATAGAATGAAAAGTTTTTTTAATTTTTATCTGAATTTGTTTTTACTTGCTCATGAGCAGAAAAGAGTGAGTTTATAAAAATTTAATGTATTCAGATGCTTTGCATGACTTTAATAATGTGTTAATTACATAAAATGTTCACATGAGTGAATGTCTAACATGTAAAGAGTTGTGGGTCCACTCTCTCGTGTTGAGTGATTTATTCAGACTACATAAAATTTATACAAACACACATACTATAAAAATTTCACCCAATGCATTTTATATTTTAATGCAAGTTAATCTCGTGACTTTATTTACATCCGATAAATCATTGGGGAGATTTGAAAAATTAATCTTCGTCATTTGCTTATTTATACATGGATCTGTAGTAGCAGCACACATTTAACATATTCTAATTTCAATAAATGTCGCGCATTTATGAGCTGCGTCATCATCATCATTTATCTTTTTTCTTACTGCTTTTTATAATCATTAGCTAAAAAAACATTTGACAGTTTTTCTCTCGCATTCTCTCGATGATGTGTTTATGCATGCAGCTAAATTTATAGTTCTCAAAATATTTATTCTGTTAAATAAGTCATTAAATGTCATTTCTTTTTTATTTTCTAACTTTAACATTCGGTTATGTTCACATGAGCATTTTTTTGAATGACAATTGAATTGAGACATTTTTTGACATTTATTAAATGATTTTTGAAATTTTCGACATTTTTTTATGATTTATTAATTTAGTTTTTGTTGGAAATCATTATTTACTTCACAATTTTCTAGTCTTTGCTTTTTTATTAAAACTGTTCCCGAAATTCGAGAAATGAATGAATAAAAGATATTTTTATGTAAGTCAACTTGAAATTAGCTTGACAAATCTAGTAAAATATGCATGCAAGTTTGAATTTAGTCACTTGAAAATTTTCAACATTATTGGTCTTGTTATTTCTCATAATTACTTTTATCATGCATTGATATAAAATCAAAAATTTTTTATTTAAATCTTTCTAATTTAATTTTCAAATTCTTTTGATTTTCATAGATAAAAAAATCGTTAATTGAATAAACAAAATGTTCACACTCAATCAACCAAAGTAATGATACTAACACCAATCAATCACTCTTAAATATCACGGTCAATTGAACAGCAAGCTGCAATTTTGTTACTTTTTTCCCTTACCAGCATTCAATCCATCAACTTCTCCTCTATTAAAAATCATTCAGCAAATAATGCTTAGTATGTGTGACAACAGAAAGAGAATAAAAATTTTTAAAATTGCTAGTTCTTTTATAGCACTATAAAGATATTTTCATAACAACTCATGGGTCATAAATGTATATTGTTGCTGCTTAAGTATGACTCAATATTCTCTCTCTTTCTATGTATTTTAAATGAAAATTTTTATTGCAAATAATAAAAGAAGGAAGAAAAAAAAAAAGTTTATTATTATACAAAATGGCGATAATAATTTTGTGGTGATTCTTGCAGTAGCAGTCTGTTGTCCATTCATATTATAAAAATTCCATCTTTCTATTCGACCATATTTTCACACATAATTTAACCACTTGAACACGCTCAATAGGATTTAATAAATTCATACTATAAATTCACTTTTTCTATAGAGAGGGAGCGATATATGTAGATGAGATTTGTCTCGAACTGTCTGCAATTGAATAATTTATTAATATGAGAAAATTTTCAACATTCTTTAATAATCATTATAGACAAATCATTTATGCAAACATGAGAGTGAAAGAGAGAAAGCTAAAATTGATTAAAATTCCAAGTCACAACGCACAAAATCAACACTCTATAATCCCCTTTCTTATGCCTCAGTCATCAAAGATTCTCTCCGGCCCTCATGAATAATGAAACATTATGCTATCGTGACATCATCATCAATTTTCTCCTTCTTTATATAAACACCACGAAAATGCGAGTGTCAATTGTATGAAATTTTCTACAGCTCATTATTAACTTTGTCACAAAAATGTCCGGAAAGGCATACATACGAATGTCGAGATAGTGAAAGCATAAAAATTGTTTGTGCATTGCGCTAGCTGTCAAAGAATTAATTTACGCACTATGCCAATGTCCAGGAAAAATATAAAATTGTGAGAAGGGTGTGAACGGATGGATAGATAAAGACATAAATGAGTTGTATCAAGGTTTGAATACTTAAACTTTTTATTTCGAATTAAATAGAATTAAATGACGTTTTGTCAGAAAATTACAGATTATAGTATTGTTAATATAGTATTTCATAATTAGGGACAATTTTTTTTGCAAAAGTTTAATATCGTTGACCAATTAAAAACATCAATATAAATTTTTATTTCCCTCTTCCATAAAATATCAAATCAACTTGATTTAAATCACTTGACATCAACTTATTTTTTCAAATAAACTTAACTTATCAGATATTTAATTTTAAATATGGTTCGGCACTTGCATGCATACTTGACTGGTATGCGCATAGTGACTTTACTATATGCATGCAAGTTGACTTACAAAAAAATGTCTTTATTTCATTCAAAATTTATCAAATTCAGTCAGAACTTTGCAAACTTTAAATTCATTAACTTCTATGAAAATTTGTCAAATATTGAAAAAATTGAATGAAATTTAAATGAATCAAAGAGTTGTTTTTTAAGTCAACTTGCATGCATATAATCAAGTCACTATGCGCATACCAGTCAAGTATGCATGCAAGTGCCGAATCCTAAATTCAAAATTCTACTTGATTTACAAGTTGACTTAACTAACTTGACTTAAAATTTTTAAATCAACTTGATTAAAATTAAATTCATTTAAATGCCCAAGTCTTGAGACGAACAGTCTGTGCTAATATAAAGAATGAACAGAAGAAAATCTAAAATTCAAATTTCTTTAGCAATAAAACTTTTCATTTGACTATCTTACTTATGAATGACTTTTTTGCAAGGCAACAGAAGAAAAAGATTAAAATTACCATTAATTCTTTACTTGCCACCCTCTCAATGCACTTTACTTTTCGTTTACATTCGACACATTTATAGTATTTATTTATTTTCTTTCGCAATAAATTAAATGAAGAGGGAATGCCATAAAAAGAAAGTTTAAATTTCATTGACATCTCAATAATGCTGCAAATAAAAAAGTAGAAAAAAGTCACTCGGTCGACGGCGTGGCGCTTCATAGAGACGACGAAAATCTTTTCCACAAATAAATCTCTTGGAAATTATTTTGGATGACGTAATGCATGAGAGGAAAGAAGAAGGAAGGAAGGAGGACTTAAAAGTTCCATAAGGAGGAGAAACACACACCATTCATTCATTTTATGATAATTTTATTCTGCCTTTAGCCAAATTGTAATATATTAACGATATGAAAAATAAATATTTTAACAGCGAGAGTGAGTCTTGTGTGCGGTTCAAAGAAGGAGGGAAATGAAAGGAAATGTGCGGAAACTTATCACAAAAAAATTACATAAGGCAGTGAAATCGCAAGAAATATTCCATGATGATACTAATTGAGGATATTAAAAAATATTAATTTTTAAGCGCATTTTATAGGCAATTTTGAATTTGAATTTTTGAAAACCGTTAATTTTTAGAATTAAGAAATAAAAGTTTGTTTATAAAATAACGAAATTTTATAAAAAAAACTTTATTTTCTAGTTAAAATTAAAAATTCTATGAAATATAACTTCAATTGACGTTATAAAAAAATTTGAATCTCAAAAATCCGTTAATCTTAAAAATATAAAAATTCACATTTCAAAAGGATCAAAAAAAAATTTTTTTTTTCCATTTCAAATCACAATAAAGAAATTTCAATAATGATCAGGAAAACAATTTGTCCACTCGAGTTGAAATCTGCAACTATTTGTCATATTACACAATATAATAAATATCCTCAATTTGTCCATAAATTCAACTTTCTTTCTCTAACGAAAATAACAAAAGATTTCTTTTGTTATTTCTCATTCAAAATTTATTTTTTCTTTCTCCAAATGGCAAAAAAGAAAAAGTTTTTCTATGAAATTTGATTTCACTGTACAGTCAGACATAATAAATTTATCAAGCACAATGGCTTTCTTTTCAAGTTAAAGCAAGAAAAAAAACTTTTTTATGTTATTTTTGTTCGAATATTTCTCCATCCATAGAAAGAAATTTTTCCCCGATTTTGTGTCATTTATCATGTCATTATTATTGCGTAATTTTTATGTAAAATACATTTTTATTAAAATGTAATAGTCTTCGCATACTCACTCAAAGACACATAAACATAGAACTCACATTATATCATAGTTTGTCTTTCACCCTCTAGAAGATTTTTATGACTTTTTCGGAAAAAGTTTGGGAGTGTGGCAAAGATTTAAGAACATGGTAAAATTGCAAATAGTTTATCATTTTCTTCATATAACATTCGAGACGGAAATTGACACACAAATGGCAAAGAAAATGACATCCCTTTCATGTAATAATAAATATTTCACAGATTCATAAATTTAGCTCTTTATTGTCGGCAATTTTTCTCTATACTAATAAGTAATGCTGTTGTTTGCCGGCACATGTTGTTTCACACTTGCAAGAAGTTCAATTAGTTTGAATTATTAGCAGCTGATGACTGTGAAAAATTTGAATTTTTTTATTTGATAAATTAAAGCAAGGGTTGAAGATGAATGTGATTTTTTTTACTTTATTTGATGAAATATGTCTAAGTTGTTATTTGTTTCCATTCAAAAACTTGATTTATTTTTTTCTTATTATTTGTTTACAATTTAATTTTTGTTTATGTTAAAAAATATTTTTTAAGCAAAAATTCTTCGAAATAAATTTCTAAATTTAAAAACATGTAGTAAATTTCTTTTGAAAAATAATAATTTAAAACAAAAACACCTGATGAGTTAGTGAAGTCTTTATTTTTATTTTATGATAAAATTTATACCATGTGTAAGACAATTTTCATTTTCATCTCATTTCATCAGAGTACTAAAATAAATTTGTTCTTTATTGTTGTTGACTTTCAAGACGACAAATCGACAACAGCATAAATGACATTTTGCCACAACATCATTGAGAAAAAGAGAGAAAGAAAAGAAGATTTTTATGATATGCCACGAGGGGTTAGCGAGCAAATGATGTGTATCAAATTACGACATCATTTACACATTTTTTCTGCTATATTTATCTCTGTATATGTGTGTGTATGTGCAGTCTTTATTAAATATTCAGCAATGCCATTATTACCGATTTTTTTCTCTTTCAACTTCTTTTCTTTTTATATAGAATTCTATCAGTGTATAATGTTGTTGCTATTTTCATTTGATGTCGATATCATGTTCAACTTCATACATAATATTGCGTTAGAGGAAGAGAAAGAAAGAGAGAAAAAAAATTGTAATAGAAGCACATAAAAGTCATAAATTTTCATTCGATCAGAAATTGAAAGTTATTATTGTATCGAGCTAACATATATACACAAAACATCGATCCTTGTCTTCTTCTTTTTCTTACTTTTGATTATATTAAATAATGTAAGAATTGCACTTTTATATCCCTAGTTGATTCTAGTGCAGAGATTTTCTTTTCATTTTATAACATAAGAAATGTACTTCATAAAAGTGCATTAAACTTTATGATAAAAGAAAAACTTTGAATAGTCGTTTGTAGTTTGATATGAGATTTATATCATATGTGAATTTTACATGGAGAAAATATTTTTATAACCGATTAAAGATTTTTAGAATTTGTAAGGTCAAGATTTTAGATATACAAAGAATTGTGTTAGACATTTAAATTGAAAATGACGAGAAATATCAGAAAATGATAGAGTTGCGTGTTGCTTGCGACAAATGTTGCGTGTGACACATGTAAACAAAAAATTTCGTTACAGTTAGGTAAAGAACCTATTTATCGGCGTATTTGAAAAAACAATTTTCAAAACACTATATTTCACTTAATTTAAATCCGATTTCCATTCTGTTTGAAATATATATTGTATTAAGCGAAGCACTTTTATTTGAATCATTATTTAAAAGTGAGCGATAAATAGTTTAGTCACAATTTCACTTTTGAATACGGAACCTAATTATCGGCGTATGGAACCTAATTATCGGCGTATCTCGGAACCTAATTATCGGCGTATATGTTTACACTTTACTTTTTGCACAAAAACTTTTAAACACTATTTAGAACTATTCTTTTACACTTATTATCACTTCCTAAAGACATTATAATTCACTAAATATTAACAAAATTGATTTCAAATGAGAAAATTTAATTTCGAAATTTTTTGTTTTGATTTCTGCCGACGACCTCTGTAATTTTTTTCAAGAAGCGCAACTAAAATCGCAATTTTCATACGCCGATAATTAGGTTCCAATACGCCGATAAATAGGTTCCATCAAGTTTCACTTAATTTAGCTCTTTAATAATCATTTAAATTAAAAATAATCATTGTAATGTACAATTCGAGAAAAGTGTAGTTCTATAAAGTGAATGACAGAGTGAAAAGTGAATAAATTTAGTGAAAAATCGTCAAATGAAAATATTGCAAAATTTTCTATTTATTTGGAAAATTGAAAAATTGATATTTCGTGTAAAATAAAGACTCTGCAGATCAAATGAAGTGCTAAATAGTGTTTAAATGTCATATACTATCATACTAAATCATTAATTTATCAATGAATGAGTTTAAAGTGATGAATTCGTGATTTTTAAAATACGCCGATAAATAGGATACGCCGATAAATAGTTCCTTTACCCTAATAACAATTGATAACAACAATAATTTTTTATAACAGTTATAGCAGTTTTATAACTAAAATAAAATTTATTATAACTGATTTAAAAATTTTTATGCCACTTAAAAAAATTTTTAATTTGTAATTCAATAAAAATAAATCCCTTAAACATTTTTTCTGTACTTGTTTAAAATTCATTTTGTCAACTTGTCAATGTTTAAAGAAAAATCAAAGGGTAAAAAATAAATAAACAAAAAACGATTTTTTCAAATCGATTTGATCCGATAAACATTAGAGCGTAAAAATACGAATTAAATTGCTTGCAAAGGGTTGAAGAGAACAAATTAATAGCACAAGAAGAAATGTTTTTTCAATAATTTCCACAACATAAGACAAACAAATCACATAAAAATTTATTTTTGCTGCATCTTAATGTGCGTGTGTTTCTCATCATTTGCCACTTTTTGCTCTATTAAGCATTGAAATAAGTGACGTGCAAATGGTTATTGATATTGACATGGAATTCTTTTTAGTTTTTTGTTACATGATGATCTTTTACAAATATTCAAGTCAGAAAGTCTTTAGTTTTAAAAGACTGAATAGAAAAAGAATAAAAATTGCTTAAAAATTCCAAACTAAATTGAAAAATAAAATTTCATTCTACAAAAGAATTCAAATTTAAGAGAATAAAAAAGAAATCAATTTGATTAAATGAGCACCTAAAGAGAAATAAAAGAAAGAAGTTTCTTTTGATTGAAGAAATGTAAAAATATAAATGTTGTACAAATCCTTTTATACGAAAAGAAAATTTTTTCTTGTTATTTTTTCAAAATTCTGTAAAAAATAAACAAAATTCTACAAGTAATTTTGTTTGCTAGTAATCCATACCTTAGTAAGAGTCGATTAAAAAAATTTTAATCTGATGTGAAAAAAAATTTATTGCTTGTAGAATTTCTACAAATATTAAATTATTTGTACAAATCTCAAATCGTTTCTACAAATTTTACATTACTTCATACTTTCAAAAACTCCTAAAAATCTCATGTTAAAAATTCTTTTTTTTCTTTTTTAAAGTACTTTAGTCAAATCATTCTTCCAGACATTTCAATTTCAATGACAAATTCTAAGAAAAATGTTCACAACTTGTGAAATTTCCCAAAGCAAATTTCAGTTGTATTTTTTTGTCCTAAAGCAAATCGAAGAAGAAAGTTTTCCTTTACAGAAGTCGAATGATAAAAGAAAAGGGAGAGTCAAAACCATGGTTTCAGTAGCAACCGCAAGCATATTCACATACAGTGAGTTAGCGAGTGCAAGTTTTCATTCTCATGAATTCATCGAAAAAAAAAAAGATTTAATAAAAATATTTCTTTATTCAATGACAGTCTTGCGAGTGGCTGAGAAAAAGATGTTCACTGAGGTGACTTTCTTCCCTTGTGTCTTACGGCATCGAGCAAAATTATGCAAATTTCTGTTCTTATCTATTGACATTGTTGCTGCACGAGCGATATAGCGGAGCATAGAAACAACACACCATACTCTCGAATTGAATTAAATATTCTTTTACGGCTGGCTAGTCCCACAGAAAAAAAATAAGATAGAAAAAGAAATCCACCTTGGGATGATTTATTTGATTACATTTGAATATAAGAGAATAGAAAATTTGCTACTATTACTAAAGCAAAATGCAAGGCAAAGGGGGAATAACAAAATGAGACAGCATAAATTTGCAAACAAAAAAGAAACCGAAATATCATCATCTCAAGGCTTAACTTTCTTTTTTCTTACTCTCTCTATTCATTGCTAACAGTTCACTTCGTTTTGTGTCACAAGAATTTTCCCTTTTTATTTAATCTTCCAATTTAAAAAGCATTAAGTCGACATGAAGACCATATGACATGACTAACACGAAATGCATAAATGTCAAATAATACTCTAAAGCATTTTATACCATCTCGTGTTTGTTGCTATTGCTACTGCTGCATGACTTGAACAATATTTTTTAGAATTGCTAACTTTATATGGGTGAAAAAGATAAGAAGAATTAGGGAAGAATGGTAAGAATTATTTAGTGGTTTAAAATGATTAGAAGGAAATTTTCAAATTTTAGATGCAAAATTCAGAGTTGGAGTTGGGAAATTTTAAATTCACTATTTATTACAGAACACTGCAGAATTTCGTCAAGATGTGCTTAAAAATTTGCTAGGAAATTTCAAATTCATAATGGAAATATAACGAATATAAATTTCATGTTAAAAAAAAATTTCAAAAATTCTTTTTTAAAAATTTTTGATCAATAACATTTTTGGTAAAGTTCGGACATGCATGAAAATTTTACTTGATGTGTGCATATTTTGTCAAGTTGACTTACATAAAATGTTTTTTATTCATTCAGATTTTACTTTTTTGATTTCTGATTTTTGGTCATAATTGTAATTATAAAATCAAATACGATTAAAACTTGTTATTTTTCTACTAGTTCTAAAAATATAATTTTAAAATTCTATTAAATAATTATTGAAAAACTTTCTCATATTATTCAAGTATGTTTTTTAAGATTTTTTTGATCGTGAATTACCCTTGAAAGAAACTCAAACTTTCATTTTTAAACATTCTAAATCTAACAAAATTTCAACTTCCAATAATATCAAGTGCATATTCTGATCTCATTAAAAAATCATTAAGAATTCTCATTATTTCAAGTGATTCATAAAATCGGATGCATTTAAATCCATCGTCAATTTCCCAGTCATTCAATCATCCTTTATATTCAAAAAATGAAATTGATTGGGTCTCTCTAGTTCAATAACGAAATTACCCTCTCTCATAGCTCTATATGCAAATAGATTGAAGAATTTTTTTGAAAATGTGATTTGAGTTCAACTGCATTGCATGCTTCAAAATTTCTATCTCTTTAAAATATTCGGACAGTTCACAATCGAGTTCAATTACTTTCTCTCTTTTCTTTTCATCTTCTTCAATTTCCATATCAAACTCGACATTCACATGCACATTTATTCCTAGTTTTATAGAGTGCGAGAGAAAGAGCAATTTTCATGTCATTCATTCTTGCTTTTATCATTGAGAATGAGAGAATATTCGTTCATTAGTGATACTATATGCTCTATGATGCATGCATGAAATAACTTACCTACTATAAGCCATGAATATATGAATGAAAAGTAAAATCAATTAGTCCTTTATAAAATCCTTTTCTAAATTTTATAGATCTATGTGTGTGTGTGGTTAAAGATTAATTGAAGTCAAAATGAAGATTAATAATTTTCAATGTCAAGCAACCCATTAATGAAATTAAAGTTTTTCTTATCTCAAGAGAGAAGGAAAGACAAGCATGCGTCAGCAATAAGATAACAAATTGATTCAATATTGTTGGCATGACCTGACCATCATAATTAACATTTGAAGATCGCATGCCATAGAGTAATATTTAGAATTGTGCATTTAAGATAGGCAATGGTCATTGTACATTGAGGGCTAAAATTGTAATGATTTTTTTCCCTTCAATAAACATTAATATCATTAGAAATAGACACAAGACAAGAACGACATTCAATGAGAAATGGCAGCAAATGCTCGATTTATCACAATCAAGTCGAAACAACAAACGAAGCACTTACAATCTCATCAATTCAATTGTTTAACATCAAATTGCCTTTTATGCATTTTTTATTTTTCCCTTTCTATTTTTTTCTGTTGTCTTGTGTTGCCATTCACGTTATTACATGTGAGGGAAGATAAATGATTCATTTTTTATATGAATTTACTTTCCACATGGATTTTTTATTTTGATGATAGTCATAATATGAGGGTCGTTTATGCCTTTTTACCTCAATTTTACTACAACAGGAAATTGATGTTCATATACAAGCATAATGAATAATCCAATGATGATGACGAAAAAAAATAGAAGAAGTTTATGAGATTAGGATGCATATAAAATTTATTTTAAAAAATGAAAATTTTCTTTATTCTTTAAAATTTATAGGAACAAGGCATGCACACTTGAATTCAATCAAGTTGACTTGAAAATATTTTAAA
The DNA here is from genome assembly GCA_018290095.1 of Polypedilum vanderplanki. Classification (NCBI taxonomy): domain Eukaryota; kingdom Metazoa; phylum Arthropoda; class Insecta; order Diptera; family Chironomidae; genus Polypedilum; species Polypedilum vanderplanki. Next base: position 9,271,652 of record CM031381.1, on the reverse strand, counting down.
AAAATCATTTTAATGTGAAAATTAATAACTTGTTTATTATGTAGCTAATTTCTTTTGATTTGTTAGCTTATATAAAAATTATAATGCAAGGTTGAAATTTTAAAAATTAATAACTTTTGATTTTTTAATAAGAGTTGGATAAGAGTCAAGTTGAATTCAAGTTATATAAATCAAGTTTAAGTCAAATTATTTAAATCAAGTTCAAGTCAAATTATTTCAATCAAGTTGACTTGATATTTTAACTAACTTATGAAATAATCGTCTATTTAGAAGGACAGAAATAATCAAAAGATATGAAATTTTAACTAAACGATTTGCCTTTTAGTTTTATAGTTCAATGGTTACAGATTTATATAAACAAAGCTCATAATTTTTTAACAAAAAGTGATTAAAATCTTTTTTTAAATAAGAAAAATTTAATTTGAAAATTATTTAGGTATCAAAGCCTTGTATAGAAGTAAAAGTTTTGAATATAAGGATTCATATGCTGGTCTCTTTATTATATTTTCTAAGGAAGATTATTAAAAGGGAGAAAAATGAATGAAATATGTCTATTACATTCTTTATTACATTTAAGGTAAAATTAAATAAAGTAAGAGGATTTTCTTTAATACTCAAGTTTATTTTTAAAAAAATCAATAAAATTTCTTAAGAAAATTGAAAAAATGCAAGAGTTGAATGACATAGAATAGTATTCAGGCGATAGCAAGCAAAGCAATATAAATCACAATCAGCATACAAATAAAAATAAAATGTCAATAAAGAAGGTTTTTTCTGTGTCGTCGCTCCGATTGCATCACGGAATACTTTATTTCCCAATAGGATAATTTTTTACCTCCCTTCATTTAATTTCTTTTTTTTTCTTCATTTATTTGTCGCTTGGCATACTCTATGTGAGTAAGTGTAGATTTGATTTAATGGAAATCGAAGAAGATGAAATGTAGGAATGATGTTGCCGGTAATGAATCATTGCAGCTCTAGTTGGTTTTTTATGTTCTCTCATTATAATGAGAATGCAATTACATTGATGCGAGGGTTGGAAAGTCAGTTAGCTATTAGACAAAATTGGAATTTTATTATGACCATTCTGTTCTCAAAAGGGAAACATTTTAGCATAACGAAAAACTTTTTTTTTAAATTCCAACATAAAAAATCCATTTCATTTTTAATTTTCAATTGCAATCAAATGTCATTTGTAATAAATAATTAAATTGATTCTCTTCCTCTAACATTTCTTTTTTTTTACCTCTCTTATTTGTTCCTACTCATTTTTTTACTCCAATTTCTTTATTACCGTAGCATGTTTCAGCTCGATAACTTCTCAAACACTCGTCGAGGGAATTCTGTAGCAGACAAATGAATTTTTTTCTTTTCTTAATGTAATGAAAATGAATCGAATTTCATTGTTAGTTTTAGACTTTTTTAGATTTATTGTCGTTGTTATGAGTTGGAAATTATTATGTCATTTTTGTTATGAAATTATCATAATTGTTTATGAAAATAATTTTTAAAAATCTAAAAATATGATTTGAGAAAGAAATATTTATTGTCAATGATACAAACTTAATAAACCATCATAGAAAATTTATTTAATTTACTTTGAAATTTATTTCATTTTAACAGTTTTTTTTTAAATTAAATATTGATCTTAATTTTTTGTTGTGATCTTGAACTTAAAATATAAATTTGAATTTTAGATATGATCTTAATATTTTCGATCTTAAAAAATTAACTTTTAAAATGTCAAAAACTAAATTTATTATCTAAGAGTTAATGAATACGCTAATAGTCGATAGTTTTTATTAATTAAATTCAACTGATATGATTTTAATCTTGGAATTTTTTGAATTTGACTTTAATTTTTGATCTTAGAATTTTAATTTTGATCTTGATCTAAGAATTTTTTTAAATTTGATCTTACATTTTTTTTTGATCTTCTCTTAAAATTTTTTTAATTTTGCCAAACATTTCTCTTCATTTCTAAAACAAAAACAATTCATTAAAAATTCAATTCAACAAAAATGCTTACTTTTCAAAATTCACCCCTTTTCTCTATTTTTTAATCCGATAATTGAGTCACATTGAAAATTAACTTCAAGTGCATTTCATTTCATGTCAACATAAAAATCTACTTAATTCAGAAAAAAACTTTTTGAAATTAAATTATCATGAGCACAATTTTTCCACTCATTTGTCATGACATTTTACATGCATAAATCAATTTTATGCTTGTCAACATGAAATTTCACGTTTATGAGTGTGTACACACATACAAGTATGCACAATAATTCTATTGAAGCGCTTCATACAACTAATGAGCTCTTTTAACAGAAGTTTTTGCACAGCGTTAATGTGTGGCATGGTGTTAGGTTTCTTAATGGCTATAGTGAATTTTTTATTGCTGCTGTGAATGAAAAATATAAAAGGCGTGGCTGTTGAGTTTATTTTACTTTTACCTTTCTACAACTTACCGCTAATGCAATAAATTTTTTATTTTGACCTCGATTTTCAATGTTTATTTATTGATTTACGATTTATGAAAAAATTCTTCTTCTTCTCTCATGAATTTCTAAATCCATTTATTCATATAGAAAAGCTTCACATTCATGCATAAATTTATCATAATCACAAATTAATTTCCTCCTAAAATCTTTCTTCATCTTGTTTCCTTATTAAAATGCTTTCATGCAAAAATTCAAACATTCATTCATGATCTCTCTCTTGGTTGCTTGTTATTCGTCTTTGAATGAAAAATAGAAAATTGAAGAAAAGGGATTATTGTGCAATGGACTAAAAATGAATTTTCTTTAAAAAATTGAATGGATTATTTTCAATTCTTAAATATAACCTTAATATTTCTAAAAGAAAAGATCTGTTCTGAAATATTTGAAGATACTTATTTTTTAAAATTCAAATGAAATTTAATCGATAAAAATTTATTTTGTTTACATTTATAACAAATGTCTTATGCAACATTTGTAACATACAACATTTTGTCACATGTAACATTTTGTCACATTCATGATGCAACTTTTATTCTCATGTCACACGAAAATGATCTGCCATCCAAACTGCCATTTTTTGCTATTTACCACAATGAAATCCTAAAAAATATAAATGTCTTAAAAGATTGCTATTTTTGAAATAAATTGTTGATTTCATATAGACAAATTTCTGTCTACCTTTTATATTATTGATATTCATACATAAATTTATTGAAAATCTCTTAAAACTAAATTTCTATAAATAGCATAAAAATATATTCGAATAAATTCTAATTGCATGTCAAGGATACATTTTCAAGAGAGAGAGAGAAGTATTCTCTAACCGCTAAAAAAAAGAAATGAGAATATAAATATTTACGATATCGTTATTAGATTCCTTTTATAATAATAATAATAATGCATGACATTGAATATCATTAAACAATCAAGATATTGTGCTGTGCTATGTGTGTAACAAAAGAAAAGAGCCAATATTTAGTGAACATAATACAGCACAATGGTATTGACAGGATGAGGTTTTAACGCCTACAAAAGGGAATTTTTATTCACATTCTCATGCCAATAAGTTGGCAATGTTGTGTGTCAACAACAATAGAAAAAAATTAAGGTAATAAATTTATTGAACGTGAGCCGGAAAGAGAGGATAAAAAAGTTTTTTTGTTACTCGATTAATTGGAAACTCGTTTATTGTTAGATAATCCTTAAATTATTCAACAAAACAGAATGGCACAAAAAACCACTTTTTTATCCGCTGCAACATTCGCTATTCAAATAATTCCATTGTTCTGCATATTCGCTTTGTTTGAGGCATCACAAAATGAATGAATAGTTTCCTTCTGTCCATGTCAAATGTGCTTGTGTGCCTTCAAACAATATTTGAACAATTTCCATTCATATTCGACTCTTTTTTTATTCGCCTGTTCAGTGGTCGTGTCGCTGGCATTATTACATTTCCTGTTAACATTCAGTCATTTGTACTGACATATGCATGCTGTTTTATATTGACACAAAAATTTCAAATATTTTTTAAGAGTAAACTTTAAGTCTATAAAAAAGCAAAAGATGAGATCGAAACTCATAATCAGCAGGAAAAAGGAAGAAATGAAATTTTTTTGTATGGGACGGATAATAAAATTTTCAATAGGCATTTTTCTATAAAAGAAAAAAATATCACACTCGGGTTCAATGTTATTACTTTTTTTCTGAACTGAAGGACCATGTTTCTTATGCTCATGTTTCAAATGGCCATTTTCCCACACTTCTGTAAATTTTCACACATTCAAGTGCTTTAAATAAGCTTTGTATAGTGAAAGAAGAAAAATCAATGAAAAAATTTCTCATGATGCAGCAGAACCTAATGTATATAGTTGCTAAAAAGAACGAATATTTTAGTTATAAATAAATTTAAAATACATTATATAAAAAGTCTGCAAAGATTTGAAATGTTTTATTTTCTGGTCAGATTGAATAAAATACAAGACTAAATTGAATTTAAATCAAGTTGGTTTTAAATTTTCAAAAATTGAATTTTAAAGAAAAATTTACGATTTTTTTCTTATAAATTTATTATTGTTAGATTTGTAACTTAAATAATGAATCGATTATCAAAACAAAAATTTTAGTTGAAGTCTAAAAACAGTTTGATAATTTTTAAAACAGTGATTGTTGATTATTTGATAAAAGTCAAATTTAAATCAAGTAAATTTATAAGTCAAGTTGATCATGTATTTTAAGTCAAGTAATTAAATCAAGTTGACTTGATATTTTTTGACCTATCAAGGGATCGCATAATGTAAGACACAAAATTGGTCAAATAACATGAAATTTATAACTAACTATTTCTTTTGAATGTTCTGATCCGTTATAAAAAAGTGATTTTGAAAATTCTATAAGAATTAATTGATCATCATCAATAGCAAAAAATAAAGCCATTAAACAATAAAAAAAAGCTTTCAGTCACACTTCAGAAAACACCATTGAGAAGAAAAAACAGTCAGACTGTGAAAGTTTGACACATTTATTGACATTGATTAACACTGACAGAGTGATGATGCCAACATATATAACATGTGAATTTGTTAGCACTTCTATCCAAAAAAACAAAAAAATAACACATTAAGTGCCTGTTTTCACTCGTTTCTCACTAAAAGCATGAACGGTTCTTTCATTTATTTATTTTTTGTGTTCTCCGAACGAGAGGAGAAAATTTCATTATCCACTCACATCTCGGGGCATTTAGCAACAACAACAACAACAGCAGTGTCAAGAAACATCAAAACAACATGTTTACGACACAACATGGCAGAATCGGGATGAACCATTTTTTCCTTTTCATCGGTAGGCATCAAAATATTTGGGTGTGAGTTAGGGATGAAAAAATTCAATTTTGTGAGCACTCGTATAAAAAAAGTTTCGATTAAAAAATTTTTATATGAAGGAAAATGTCATAACAATTCTCTGAACGTAAATTTTTTAACAATCATCGCAGTGAAACAATTTTCTTACGCACATGCATGTATCAAGTCATAAATTGTATAAAAAGGGATAGAAACTTTGAAGAATTCTTAACAGACATATAAAAAGAGTTACAATCCCTTGAGAACAAGCAATTCCTAGAGATATCAACATTTGTGCTCAAACATTTTTTTCAATTAAATTTTATGGATATTCCTCATATATCTCTACATGCAGCAAGCAAGCAAGCATGAGAAAAAGAGCAAAAACCATAAATGGCATCGTCAACCTTCTTTTTTACAATTTTTCGATGCGATAAGCATAAACAATGCTATTTGAAATTATCACATGCGCCTTCTTTTTTTCCTTTACTGCTGCTTTTTTGATGGCTTTCTTTTCCTCGTCTTATGTTGTAGGATATTTATTTTATGATATACATTGGATAATATTTGATGATTTTGGTTGATTTATTCTTGAGTTAGTTGCAGTGCTAGGAAATTTTAATTTAAATATTGGAAAAATCCTTAAGTTTTGCACACTGTTTAGTCAAGAATATTTTTCTTTAAAAAACTTCTCGATTACAATTTAATTTCCAAGAAAAAAATCTACCTCCTTTAAAGGTTGCTTGTTTTTTCAATCACAATCCATGACCATTGAAAAGTAAATAAAATAATCATCTCAAGTTTCATAGAATGTGCGAAAAAGAAAAGCAGGAAAAGAGAAAACCAATAAAGATAAATATCTTTCAGCTATTTGAGGATTAATAAAAAAGACAGATTTGAGTTCGTTTCATTAAAATTGATTTAAACTCACATAAATACACACACAATAGTTCTCACATCATCATAGATAAGATTTAAAGAATATCCTGCAGTGAATGTGAGTAAAACACAGAAAGAAAGAAAAGCTGAAATGATGAATGTCACGTTGATTAAATTGCCACGGGAACTAAGAATAATTGGACAAAAGCAAAAAGAGAGAGAAAGAAAAAAAAGATTTCAAGCACCTGAAGCAATTTTTTTCTCTCTCTTTCTGTATATAATACAACGACATCAGTAGCATTATAAAAATGGCACATGAAAGAGAAAAAAGAAGGCGAGGAAGCAAAAGAAAAAAATATGGGAGAGAGAGAGTGAATTGGCTGTTGAATAGCATATACATGCCTCTTGCATAATACACTATAAAATCCAGTCTCGCTGTTTAATAATAAAAATGTTCCTTCTTTTTTGTACAATGACTGTAGTGGCAATTTCGATTGAATAGAACCGATCTAGCTCTCATTTTTATAAAAAAAAACATACACACAACTGATTTTCTTCTTTTTATCGTTTAAAAGTGTGAGAAGGAAAATAAAAATGGCGCGATAGCTATTATGAAATGGCTTTTATACTTAGTATGAATCAGTGTATTTGAGTGTTGTGTGGGATAGCGTCATAAAAAGCGATTAGATAGTGAAAATGAAAACTTGAGAAAAGGAAATGATTTTTTTTTTCTTATTAACAACATTGGAATGAAGTTTATGTTGCTATTTTAAACAAGTACTTTTTTAATTGAATTTTAAAATAATTATTAAGTTTTTAGGTTAAGAATTAAATTGAAATTTTTATTTATAGAGAGTTCAATCTTTATAATAGATTAAAGTTTAATCATTTAGAAATTATGAAATTGAATCTTATTAAGGAAGAAAATTAAGAAATTTGTATTTAAATAGACCATGATGAATTTTAAACATTTTATTGATAAAAATAAAGTTCAAAATTTCAACTTTCAAAAAACAATTGTAAATTTTCTACAAACCATGTATTGTAGAATTTTTAAAAATTCATTTTTACAAAATTAAATGTAGAATTTCTACAGTTCTTACATTCTTCTTATCAAAACTGAAAAAAATCTACATTTTTACAAAAAAAATTGTAGAATTTCTTCAAACTGATATAACTTTCTATTGTAGAATTTTTATAAATTCTACAATTTTTTTTATAATTTTTATAATAATTTTGATGGGATGGGAACTTTTTAAATTTAAATTTCCAAACTCAACTTTAAAAACAAACAAATCTTTTTCTACTCATCTTACTTAACTTACAAAAGAAATCTACAGTTACTAACGATCAATTTTTATCTTTCCTTTTTCAATCTACTTTCAGGTAAGCACAGCAATTCAAAAACCAATCTAAAGCGATGAAGGAAAACTTTTCAATTGATGCAAAATGAATCATTCAAAAGCAAAGGTCAAAATGAAATAAAAAATCGATAAAAAAAGTTCCTGTCTTTAAAGTCAATTCAAAGTGTGTCAAAGTTCATTTTATTAAATTTAATTTTATTCAACAAAGAAAAATTAAAAATCGATGAAAATGCCAAAAACACCATTATGATAAAACTTGTAAACCATCGCAAAATGACAGAGAACGTCTTAACCTTTGCAACCATTAATTTTTTTATTTTTACACTTTACTTCACAAGTATGTCACCATTAAGAGGAGATAAATTTCCATCATCATCGTCACTCGTCAACTAACATCGACCTTTGTCTTATACCCTGCTGCAATTGCTCGCTTAAAGTTGTTATAAGAAATTGTAGAAAGAGAGACAATAAACGTCAAAGTGAGAGCAGCAGACAGCCATAAAATTTTAATATTCCATTATAATAGCGTGCACTTTTGCTTCTTTTGTTTATACATAGTACACGGATGAATGGATGAAATTCTCTAACTTGCTTGCTTGTTTTCACATTGTAGTCTTGCTGACAGGCGAGGCGAAAAATTATTCTAATTTATTTATGTATTTATATCCGAGTGAGACTCTAAACAAGCTTATCTCACTTAAAGAAAGTTGAGTTGAGTTGTATATGTGTGTGGGATATCAATTACATGACTAGAAACAATGTAAAATGATAGCTAGCTTTTGCTAGATTTTGTTTTAAATTCTTAAAAAACCGTTGAAAAAAAATTCAAAAATTTTTTATATAAATTTGTTACTTTACAAGAGTTCAAGTAGAAAAAAAGTAGTAGACACCGTCCTAAGTCTGCCAAAAATTCTAAACTCTGCTCTATGGAGCTCTAAAAACATTTAGCTCTTAAAATTTTATCTCTTCAATAGCCCACGAATAAAAAGTCGAATCAATTTCAATTTCCAATCATACTCAGTGGGAGGAAATGGAATGTATATTTTGCAATCAGGAAATGGAGTCATAAACGTTCGTTCGCTAAATTAAATCAAATGACACTAAGCGTCTCACGAACGGACTAAAATTCACTCATTGAGCCCAAAACATCTGTTTTTATCGTTTTTAGTCAGAAATCGATCGACAATATATGCAATGTGCTCACTGTTTATTCCTTTTTATTGATTTGGGATCAATGCCATTAAATTCCGTTATTGTCGTTCTGTGCATGCCTTACATCATCACAATTCGCCTCTCATCCTTTTACTCAAGTGTTACTGCTATGGACAGCGATTTTTCGAGAATTTTTTGATTGCTATAGCAGACCCACAATGTTATTACTCTTGAGAGAGTTTATATGACTTGTGATGATGACCGAGTTGGAATTTTATTTACAGATTGGAAAAGAAAAATTGTAAAAGTTTAAACTTGTTTATTTTGTTGCAAGTTTTAGTTAGCAAATAAATATTGAATGGAAGTTTTTTTGTGAAATGTTTCTACCTAAAAATTCTTACTTCTTTAAACTCAAAATATCTAATTTGAAATTAATTTTCTAGTTAAAATTTCAAACTCACTTCCCATATTCTCATGACTTCCTACAGAATAATAAAACAATAAAAACAAAAGACGTCAACAAAAAATAAATAATAAGAAGCAGCAAATTGAGGTCGAGTATCATATTTTCAATAAAATACCATAAAGCTCTTAAGCACTGCGCGAATTGAAAATGAACGCCAAAGAGCTTTTGTGGAATAAGAAAAATATCTCGCGAGAGAAACATCAACGAGCAAATATTTCAGCAAGTGTGTTGTGCAAATGAGAAAAAATCCTGTGGGTAACACGCAATCTGATAGCATTGAAATATAGAATGAAGAAAGCAACAAACCCACTGGCATATCGTGAATGCTTAACATTTTGATAACAATGAAAATTTTCGCGCATTTTGAAAAAGCAACGCATTGAATTTCCTTTTTCTCATTCGACTTTGAATAATATTAAAATAAATAAATTTAAATAAGGCTCACTTTCTTTTCACAATGGAACAATTGTAGGCACGAGATGGAAATCCCTTGAATCATATAAATGAAAATTAAGGTAGATTTTTGTTGACTTTTAAAGAATTTTTTTTTATTTTAAGGTGTCAAATAAAAAATTTCAAAATTTATCAAAAAAATAAAAAATCGTTAGAAAATGCTATGAAAATTTTCTAGTCTCATGCTTCTCATCTATTTTAAATACTCAAGAGAAATTAACGCTCTTGAAGCGAATGGTTGTCGTTGATAAGCTCAAAAATGTTTTTGATTAAGTTGCGCTCTGTGTCGACTTCAAATCATAGAAAATGATGGCGGCAATTAATTTTAATTTCATTTTCAATGGTAATAGCAGCCAGTAGTGGCTTATGATGATGAAGAAATTTATTGCAATTTGCTGCTACCGCATGCATTTTGCTAAAACCAACAAAATTAATAATCTTTCTCTTTTTTGCTCCTTAAATGTTATGCAACCATTAAGTCCTAAACACCAAACTAACCATTGCTAAATGATGATTAAAGGCTTTTAAATTCAAGAGCTATATTCAGTGGTTACTGCTGCTGCTGCTTCATGCATGTGAATGTTTTTGGTCAACTTTCTCTCTTTATATTTGTGTATGTGTGTTGGTCAATGGACATTTTTCACATACTATATATTTTGGAATTTAAAGAGAAGAAATTTGATAAAATGAAAAAATTATTTCGGTTTTGTTGTTTCAATTTTTTTCTTTTTATAGAAAATTTCAAATAAAGTAAAATTTAGTAACTTAGTTAGAAATGTTTGGAATTGCATGCATATTTTACTTGATAAGTGCATATTTTTGTGCAAGTTGATTTCAAGTTGACTTACACAAAAATGTCCTAAATTTATTCAGATTTTATTTATTTTTGTCAAAATTTGTTAAACTTATTTAAAAGAGAATGATTTTTAAATTAACAATGATTTTTTTCTTTAAAAATTAAAATTTGAATGAATTATAGACATTTTTGAGTAAGTTAACTTGCATTTAACTTGAATAAAAATAGTCAAGTAAGCATTAAATACCGAATCGTAAAAATTAATAATGCTAAATGAAATAAAAGGCAATCTGACTATCACGTGTTCCTTTCTTTAGAAGTACAAATTTCAAATTTAATAATAACTATGACACCAAAATATTCATCATTGTCTTGTTCTTGAGATAAAAAATTTGACTTATTAAAAAAACCAATTGAAGCAAGAATTCAACTCTAAGGAATTTCAACCTTCACAATAGCAGCCATAAATTGATGATTCACGGCACAAACCTTTTCTTTTTCTCCTTTCACTTCTCGCTCAACACAAAAACAATTTCTTAATTGAAAATTATTATCGACGCACCAAGTAAGAAAATTCTTCTTTATAATAAATTAAATTATCGAATGAGTTTCGTAGGTAGGTTGAGAACTCATACCATAAATATGAGGGAAAATATTTTCAATTATTTATGTGTACAAAAAGGAGGCAGCAAACCATTTACTTGTGAAAAAGTGAAAAAAAAATCATAAATTTTTAATTTTCCTTAACAGCAGCGAAAGCTTTTAAGAAGTGCAAAAAGAAGAAGTTTTTAGCTCAAAACATTTGCTCGCTCATAAAGTTGTAAAGTTTATAATATTGACAGGTTAAGACTTTCTTTTTTTTGCGGATAGATAGTATTGGAAAGAAAAAAAATTATGAGCATAAAGATGAAATTGAAGAGGGTTATAAAGAATTTTTTATGCTGCTTTAAAGTAGACGAGTTGTAAGTTATTGACTCTTATGCAAACTCACTTTTTATATTAATTTACTTCGATCTAATAAGTAAGTTTAAGCTTCATGTAATTTGATACATCTATCTTTTTATCCACAACTTTCATTTGGGATATATGCAGATTGTAGAAAGGTTTAATAACATTACATGACCTTTTTCAACTATATTGATTGTTTTTTAAATTAATTTATGGAAATTAAATTTGATTTGCTTTTATTTTAGTCATAAAAGAAGATTAGTAATAATTACAAGAAATTTTATTTACTTGGTTTTAAAATTTGTTTGCGTCATTCTTTTATTGAATTATTTTTTATGTCACTTGACTATTCATGTTACTTGACTTTAATACTTGATTATACATTTCTTTTCTTTCTTTCTCTTTATTGAGTCGATCAAAATCAGTCTACAGATTTTATATTTCACAATTAACAATATAATAGGCAGTATAATATTTTGATAATTTATTTTAGATATTGGGTCATGACAATTTGCTCATAGTAATATTCTTGACTTTTGTATTTGTGTTACTTGACTTTTCTACTTGACTCAAGAAGTGAAAAATCCTGATAGACGAAATCTGCTTAATAATATAAAATTTGCAAAATTTTTAATTTTTATTTTTGAAAACTCGAAAAATTTCTTGATTTTTCAAAAAAAAAATTTTAGAAAATTTTTGTATCCTTGATTTGAATAAAAAAGTTTTTATAACGAACATTTAAAATAAAAAAAAATAAATTCGTTAAATTTAATCTGAAAAAACCTTGAAAATTTAGAAAGCTTGACATTTTGAGTCATTAAAATTTTTTGCCCACATACAGCAGCCTATTAGCATACAAATGTTTCCACTTCCACCATTTTAAAATTCTTTTTTCTCTTATTTTAATTTACTTTTATTACAAACGTGGAAGAAAAAACAGAAAAGTATTTACAAAAGAAGCCCACAAAAACCTCACTTTTTTCTCTCTCTTTCTTCTACTTATACACACACACACCCTTCATAGCATTAAATTATCGCAATATTTCTGGTTGCCTGTTGTGTTACGACGACGCTCTTTTTACCTCAACCTTCTTCTTCTCATAAGCCATTATCATTTTTAGCGTGTGGCGAGAAATGTAATGTGAAAGCAAAAAGCAGGTCTTAATTTTTCTCGCTTTTTTCTCTATGTACGCCATATCAGTAAGATGGCAGTGAGAGAGAGAAAAAATTTAAATTTATATCATCCATTAGCTTAAGTAAACACCTAGAAAATCACTTTAACGCAGCAAAAGCTTTTATTCCTCCGCGCGCTCTTACCTATAAATGTCTTTATCTCTTATCCAACTCATTCGGCTGTTGACAACAAAAAACAATGCTGATAATGTGAGTGCTTTCAGATCATCATTATATAAGAAACCGGAATGAAGAAGGGAAAGGAAAATCTTTTGCAATTTATATTTATGACTTTTTAGTCAAATTTTATGAGTTTTCTATAATATTTATATGCAAGCATAAGACACATATTGTGTGTTTTCTCTCTAGTTATGGAAGGGGGTTGAAAAATTTTTATTATATCAATTTTTTGAAATTATAGTAAAATTCAATAATTTTCAAAATTTTTGGTTTTTTTTTCAAAAGTATTATCAAATTTATTAATCAAGTAGCTTTTCAAAGAGTTAGATTTAGGGTTTGGCACTTGATGCATGTAGTCAAGTACATGCGCATGTAATTTTGCAAGTTGCATGCAAGTTAATTTTCAGAATAATGTCTCTAATTCATTCATTTAAATTTAGTTCGATTCAAAACTACGTAAACTTAAGAATCATTTTCTTTCATATAAATTTGACAAAATATTGACTAAATTTGTTAAAATTTGAATAAGTTAGAGACATTTTCAAGTAAATTAACTTGCATTTAACTTACAAAATTTCATGCGCATGTAATTGACTACATGCATCAAGTGCCGAACCCTAGTCAAATAACATAAAAAAGTCAAGTAATAGACAAGTTGCAAGTCAAGTGATTTAAAATATCAAGTCCATATGAATTAATTTAGCAAAAAAATTACATACTTTTGTCAGCCCTAATTTTCTATTTTTCAAAGACCTCAGGGATCTAAATTCATATTATCTCTTGTTGATTTTTTCCATCAATTTGATTTTTTTCACAAAAATAATCATCACCCTATCGTAACATTATCAATCTATGAATATATAAAAGAAATAAATAAAAATTTGAACAAGCACATGATGGCAATAGCAGAAGAAAAATATGACAAACTTTTTTTCGATCCTTAACATTCTGTTACATACATATTTCCATCTCCTCGACAACAACAACAGTCGTCAGATAAAAAATCATTTTCAATCTCATGTGTGTGACGCAAGTAGGGAAAGAAGGCGGAAGAAAGATGTAAATTATGAAAATATTGCTTTATTAATTCAGTAAAGATGAAAATTTTCATACATAGCACACATGTTACCCATCTTGAACTCAATTTTCACTCTTGAATTTGTATGTACATGCTTAACCCTGTTAAGATTATTTGACTTGTTTTTTTTTTACCTTTTTTTCTTAAAATTCACACCCAATTTCATCTTTTCCCTCGCTTGCTTGCTACAAGAAAAAACATAAGGCATGAAAAAGTCATAACTGCTTATCAAATTTCACACGATTATGCCTCATTTTATGCCATTGAAACATGACTGATGCATATGGCATTTGATGTTCCGCTGCCAACATCAAAAAAAGTTTTGATTCGCAATGCGAAAAAATGTTAGATTTGCAGCTTTTTAAATTTCACTTTTTAACTGCTTATGTGATTATTTTTATTCCAATATTTGTCAAAATTATTGTTAAGTAGAAAATCAAGTGATCTATAAAGTCAAGTTTGTTGAAAAAAAGTCAAGTGAATAAAAAATTCAAGTCAAATAAAATTGTTTTAGTCAAAAAAGATAATGCTACAAATTTTTTTCAATTTATTTTAAATGTTAAATACTCCTAATTACTGAATAAAAAAGAGGCCTCCAGCTGCCAAAATAGCAATCGTCTGTTAATAATTTACTTTCTTATCTTCGTGATAACAACGATTATAATCGAGAACAATTGATATTAATTGTTATTATCAATAAAATTACATCTGTTTCACGCAATAGCAGCTCTTTGGCAACATGTTGTTTTGTTCCTTACTAAGAAGCTAATAATTTGATGCGAGCAGCAATAGAAATTCAATTATCATCAAAGTAGCGGAAAGTGGATATTTTTACCGTGCTAATTAGCTTTGTTCTTGATTTTTTAAAGCTCTCCCTTTTATTTTAGGTAGTCTTTATTGATAATGACTTTAACTTCATCGTAATTACACAGCACTTCAATTATCTCAAAATCTTTTTCTTTTCCATAAGGTTTCCATAATGAATTCTTAAGAAAAAAATCTAATTAAAAAAAGTGAAAAACAAAAACATGAACTTTGTGCAGCTTTTCTTTTCAAGGATGATGTCGAAGAAGAAATAATTTGACAGATTTTCCTGTGCGAACAATTTTTTTCAACAGTAGAATGATGATTTCTAAGATGAGCAAATGAAAAGTCACGTAGCTTTCTTTAAAAAAAAAGTACATTGGAAAAGCAAGCAAGCAGAGGAGAATCCTTAGCTTGTGGGTATTAAAAAAACTGTAAGGAAAAAGATGGAAATCGTGTGGAGATTAAAAATAGACTGAACATGGAGATAAATATCTTATGGCTGTTAGAAGTTTTTTTTGGGATTTGTTGTTAACTTTAAGACGAAAATTGATTATTAATATAAAAAAAATTGTAGCAATTATAACAATACTTTTATAAAAATTATAGTGTTATAAAATTATTATAACAGTTAAAATAAAATGACTAATAAAAAATTACTATTATTATAAAATTGTTATAAAATTTTGTATAGCAATTTATCAATGATATTTTTTAAAACAGTCTTAAAATTGTTATAAAACCGTTAGAAATATATTAGTTTTAATATTCCTAAAAAATTATTTTAGGACTTTTATAGCTGATGTAAAATGTACAGATTTTAATTAATAAAGTTTTTCAGTGCATAAATCAAGAATATGAAATTTAGAAGAATTCTTAAAACAGTTTCCATTTTTACTGTAAACATATTTTTGTAATTTTCTTTTTTGATTTTCTAATTTTAGCCATTACATTTTTCTTCTTCTTAGTCTTCGCCATTCACTTCATATCACACGTACAATGCTCAAAGTAGATTTAAGCGAGGATGAAGCTAAAAGTGACTTTTTTAAGAGAGCTAATCCAAAGAAGATATTTTCAGGGATTTGCACTATAAAACGAATGAAAACTTTTGCTGCTTGCTTTATGCTTTTACTTTTTTTCCAACGAGAAAAAGATGAACCTAATGTCAATAAAGAAAGTTTGATAGCCCATAATTTTCACCGCTGTAAATCACTGCTTTTATATTGAGAGAAAAAGAAAGAAAATAGTGAAAAAACTGCTTTAAAAAAGTTTACACAAAGAGCTTTAAAAGTAAATAAAATTTAGTGATGAAATCGAGATAAAAAATTTCAATTTTAACTTGAATTTGCAACAAAAGTTTGATTAATAATAAAAAAAATTTCAACTTGACTTTATTAAAGTTTGAAACTTATCCGTTACTTAAACTATTTTTAATTTTAGTTTTAAATTATGACCTTAAAAATCCCAATTTTTTTCAATCCGTTTCATTTTATATAAATCAATTTGATCATAAATAATAAAACTCTTTAACCATAGAGAATTATTTTATTTTAAGAAATTTTCACTTTCGTTTCGGCTCATAAAATTCTATCCATGTCGACAATAAATTGTGATGCTACTTCTTAATGTGCATAAATTTCACAGAAAAAATATTATATAGGGGACAAAAAAGAAGACTGTTTCAACTTTTGTGGCCTCTTATCAGTTAATAATTCTTTTTCATATTTAATCTAACCACAATGAGATACAAGAATATTTTTCAAGTACTCAATAGATCTTCACTCATGACAAAATGCTGCATAACTGTTTTTTGCTGCTGTTTTTTTTTATACAACTGGATGAACGTAATCGCAATATATCTTGTTAAGAAATATTCTCTGTACATAAATTTTGTTCCTCTTATCTTTGGCTTTTTTCTTTGTATTAGTAAGTTAGCATAGTTGCCCTCGTCTTATTCCCTTTTGTGCTTTGCATTTTTCTTTGTTAAACTTTAACTTCGATTTTTTTCATTTTTTTTATTTCAAGGCATTGAGACTAGATTGATGGAATTGGGATGAAATAAAATTTTTTTTGACACATTTTTGAATATTTTAATCATAGTTCTACAATTTTCTAAGAATTTTCGCGGTTATTCAAGGTTTTTTTCACAGAAAATTGTCGAATAACTGACCAAGGTTATACTATTTTTGTTGTTCTGTCTTTCTAAAAACAAATCTATTGATTAAATGCATGTTTTCGCATGTACACGCATGATTTACAAATTTGTAATGCAAATTAAAAATTGATTAATTATTATGAAAAATATAAAATTTTAATATAATATCATAGACTGTGCCTTCCTTGGATAAATGTAAAATATAAGGAAATTCCTCACTTCTTTCTTTTTCTATCTATCTATCTCTATCATGGACTGAATAAATTGGAATTTATTGATTCGCATCTTTTTTACTTTCATTTCCTCTTAACTCGCAAAATGTTTTATGTGCATAAATTTTCTCTTTTTTAGCTGTTATAAAAAAAGGACTTTTAGCGAGAGAAAGAAAAAAATTCGAAGAAGGGGCAGTTAACGATTTTTTATGTTGCTTGCAAAAAAAATAAAATAAAAGGGAAAATTAAATGATTGACATTAAGAGGGGATCTCTGCTATTGGCATCGCGTGAGGGCATAAAGTGCGTAATGTGAAGAAATTGATATAAATTTTCATTTTAAATGGATTGAATTTGAGAAAATTGCATTAGATGGTTATTTCTTGGTAAATAGATTGTGTTTATTTTTGTGGTTAGAAGGAAAAAGAAATAGAAGGAGGTAAAAATGTAAGCCATAATTCTTGATATTTACTGCTTAAGTTTATATAGAATCTTTAAAATTTTCATTTCTAAATGTGTTCATAGAAGTCTCAAAAGTACTTTGCAAGAAATTTTTTCAATTTATTTCTTCTATTTCTCTCTTAAAGAACTTCAAACAAAAAATTATGAAATATTTTAAAACACACTTTTATATTGCATTTAACAACTTTGATTGACAAAATGAGCTAGTATAAATACAAACTTATGTAATTTATATTAAATAAGAATATCGTACGGATATTATTTAGAAAGTAACTGGAATCATATAAATTGTTTTTAAAACATCATACATAAGTTCATGACAAAACAATCTCTAAGAAAGTTATGTGACAAAACGACTGTTGAAAGATTGTTGTGTTGTATTGTGTTTGAAATGGTGACAAACATTATAGTGCAACATTTTGTCATTATTATTTACAAATTTTCAGAACCATGTTCTTGTTGGATATGAAAAGTGTCAAAATTTTATTTAATAACAAATTTCCCAAAATAATATTTGAAAAAAGTATGGTTTAGCACTTGCACGTGGACAGTCAAGTGTCGAAGTTGAAAATTGTCAAGTTATAATTCAACTTGATTTACTCAAAATATTTCTAATTCGTTGAGATGAAATTTAATTTGGTCCATATTTGGCAAAATAATATGAAAATCAATGATTCTTCAATTTACTTAAGTTTCGATCAAATTAAATTTTGTCTGAATAAACTAAAGACATTTTTGAGTAAATCAACTTAAATTGCTACTTGACAATTATCAAAGTCGGCACTTGACTGTCGACGTGCAAGTGCCGAACCATAGAAAAAAGGCAAGTCAAGTTTAATAAAAGTTTATAAAAAAGAATTTAAAATATGAGAAAAAATTTCCTAAACCCAAAAAGTAAATTTAACATTTTTATTATCTGCATGAAAAGTATTTGCTTATTACTTTAAGAGATAGAATAGAAGAATGTCTCAATGATATCTCTTTTATGTCTAGTCTAGCTCAAAATCGACACTCTAGCAATATTAAGTACTTATTTCATGACATTCACCTTCAACCTTCAAACAGACATGAATGCCATTGACTTTTCTATTTGTACAACTTTTTTTTTATGTTTTCTTGATTTTCCTTTGGCCTCGGGATAAATTTCTCTCTCTTTCAATAATTATCGCACATCTTTCTTCAGTATTTGAAGTTGAAACGGAAAGACACTTCTGGGTTAAAGAAGCAAGATGGAAAGCTTTGAGCAAGTAAAATAAGAAAAAGTTTTTATTGCTAGCATGTTGTGAAAATTTTTAAAATCTATTTAGCATTTCTGAATTCTAATGATGATGATATGAATAAGACATGATTTAGCTCCCTGCTTTGAATCAAATAAAAAATCCTTTGAATTTTTTTCTTTTCGTTTGTGAATAAAAATGTCTAGACGAGTTAGAAGTCATAAAGGAGAAATTTTATCCAATTATAAGTTTAAAAGATGAATTATGTTTAATTTGTATTTAAAGGAATTAATTTTAGTTTGTTTATAAAATTTCCATACGAAAATATGCCAGCATGCATGCAGTATACAAATTTTATCTTGAACTTTACTATATCAAATTTATTTATGTCCAAAGCCAAAAAATTGAGAAACTTAAAGCTCCTAAGATTCAATAAAAATTCAAATTTCACTCCTACTCCATTTCTATTCAAAGTCCCAAACGTCCTCATTTGAGAGTAAACTTAATCTCAAAATATCATCTGTGTCACATTTCGATCAAAATAAAAATCATCATCTTTCAAGAGTGTGTGTATATGTAAAAATGGCACGTAAAGAAGGGATGTTCATTGTTGAAAAAAGAGAAAGGTGCACTTCTACCTTCACTTCATATCATCATCATTTTTATCGACATCCCCTATCAATGCTGCTGCTTCGTATGCTTATGAGATTGAGTATGTATGTTGCTTGCTGTTGCTGCTGTAGAAAAGGGCAACAGAGTGAGAGTTGAAATAGAGATTACAATCAGATGAGCAGATCTAAGCACATTCATTCATATGACACACACTCAGCAATAGAATAAGAGAAAAAAATATAAAAAATAAAAAGAGCTTACACATAGATAGTCATCTTCATGAAAATAAAATTTACAATAATATCAACAGTGAGAGGAAGCATGTAAATGAATCTGCATGAAAATGGCAGCTGACATACTCTTACCGTAAGAATTATTTGAATAACATTTGATGCTTACTTGTAAGAGCACCTTTTTGTATCCTGGCACACATTTTTCGACATCCTCAATATCAATCTCATTATTGTACTTATTGTTGCTCTCATGGCATGAATTGTCATTGATTTTATTCTTGATCAGAAGAAGCTTTTTGAAAGCAAATAATTTTGTTATTTTGAGATTTTTTAAAATTAACGTATTTTTGAAATTTAAATTTTAAAAATTAATTTTTTAGCTAAAATAAAAAATTTTTGCAGATGTATTTGAAATTTTAATATTTTTTGAAATATTTTTAAAACTTTACAAAGAAATGAAATTTTTATGAATTGTAGAAATTCGTTATTTTTAAAAATTAACAATTTTTTTTTCTAAAGATTTTTCTATTTCGAATTAAAAAGGTTTGAACGAAAGCTTTTTCAAATTTTGTTAATAACAAGATAAAAATTTAAAATATCGAACTTTATGAATTTTTAAAATACGTTATTTAATAAAAGATTCTAAATTTCAAAAAATTTTTTATCAATTGAACTTCCTTTCCTTCCTTTCATTATGATTGCTTAGAAAAACACTTAAATCAGTAAAGAAAGAAAGAAAATTGTTTGTGTGGCATGAATGGACTTTTTAAAAGAACAACAACTTTTTTTATGTTTTAATCGATTTTTACTGTTTTTTTTTCATTCTTTCTTGACGCATAAAGCAATCAACTTCAAAAACTGAAAAAAGAAAGAGGAAAATTGAAACTTTCTGTAAAACATGTGTGTGTGTAAGCACTAATGGAATTTTTTTTAAATGCTTGACACACACACGCCTTAATTCATCTTTAGTACTCAAAATGAGAGAGTGAGTGAAATTTTTTGTTAAAAGAGAAACTCATGATGCAATATTTATGTGATATTTAATGAGACATAAAAAATCTATATAACGGAAAGCAATGAAAATAAAGAGCTTAATGTGCCTCGCTCTGTTCAGTCTTTTTTAAGACGTCATACATCTTTACGGCACAATCAAATTGCTGCTACTGCCGCTACTTACTTTGCCACAAAAAAAGGGAGAGAGGAAAATTATTTATATAATATAAGAGATGGAAAACTCTTTCATGCCTTGCTTTGCTAAAGTATAAAGTTCTTCTTGCTAAAGTTAGCATGTATGAGAATTTATGTGTATGAGTAAAAATTTCTAGCTAATGGAAGTTTAATGAAGATTTTTTCCTGTTTTTCTGAACCACGCGCGTGAGAGACGACAGGAAGGAAGGAATTCTGTGTGTATGTCTGTGTTTTTGAGACTCAAAACAATTTTTTTCTGAGAAAATGAGACGCCAAGGCTTCTTTTGAGCAAATTAAAAATTTAAAACTTTTCACTTTATATTATTACAAGAGAGAGTGAGATGTGATTTAAAATTGTGGTAATTGTGCTTTTAAGAAATTAAATAAAAGTTTCTATATTTAACAGACAGTAATTTATGAGTAACGCGTTTTTTGTAGTAGATAAATTAATAAATATTTTATATCAAGTTGACATGACTTTTTTGCTCACTTGACTTAATTTCATCTTGTTTTTTACTTGACTTGAATCACATTTTTTTACTTGATTTAGATATTTTTTGTCATAAGTGGTGAAGTTCAATAATCAAAATCAAATAGATAAATGCAAAAAATATAAACAAAAATTTTATTTATTTTTTCTGAAAAATGCGAACAAATTTTTTTTTAAAAATACTTTAAAAATTCTGCAAGTAATAGTTTTTTTTTCGTCTTTGATTCCATAGATTTTTCCATTTTAAAATGCATAATTATTGCACTTAAGAAAGAATTTCAATGTCTGCTGTTGATGTCTATTAATAATAATTATCACATTAAAACTTTATAGCGTAAATTTTTGATTAATTTATTTTATTGCCTTTGAAGTTAGTAAGATTGTAAAAAATAATAAAAAAATATTAATACAAATGACTCTAAATGCATTTTTTATTTCCTTACTAATGTAATGACAATAGCTTTGTATATCAGTTAAGGAAAAAAATTTATTTTGCAGACAAATGGAAATATTATGATTTGCCATATCAATAGAAAAAGAGAGAAAACAGTGTCGATAAACAGCAATTATTACAAGTCTCTAACAACAGCCGGCAGTCTTTTGCAGTAATAATCATAATAAAAATGCTATCAACAAAAGAGAAAGAATTGCGTGTGTATGTAAGAAAAGGGGCAGTGAAAATGAAATTGAAATGGCAGAAACAATAACATAATAATGATGATGATGATGATGATAACGGCCTTTAGCATGGCACTCATAGTGTGTGCATTCATTTTTCTATGTATTTATGAGGAGAAAGAGGAAAAGAAAATTTATTTAATGCTCAGCAAGCAATTTCCACACATTTCTTAATGTTTGATAATTCTTTTGCTATGGTTAAAGGGAAATTTTTAATTAATTTGTTGGATTTTATTTTTGGGTCAATGATATAAATAAACAAATTTATTTTTTCATTTTGTAAATTAAGGAATTTTCACTTAATTATGAAAAGTTCTAGGAAATTATTGAACCTAAATTCATGAATTAGGCGCATTTTTTCGGCCTTTCTTTTGCAAAATTCAATCGAAAGAAACTTTTTATTAAGTTTAATGGAATTTTTGAAATTCTTAACCCTTTTTTTAGATTTAAAATATATTTGTATTTTTTACTGTAACAAATGTCGAAACTAACGACAAACTTCAAATTTTGAGATAAAAGACGAATCTAACAAAGATGACAAAATGTTGCATGTGACATGTAGCAAAACGTTGTATGTGACATGTAGAATGTGTCATGTGACATAATTCATAATTTTAATTAAAAAAATTCCTTTCCTAAAATCCATTTTTCCTTCATTAATAAAATCTTGTTTTAGAAATCTAAATTTACCAAACGTTATGATAAAGTGAATAATATTATAGTGCAATATTTTTAATACCTTAAAAACTTCTATAAAATATTTTTTCTATGAGTTCAAAAATCATAAATTAAAAACTTTATTTAATTTTCTTGATAGAAAAATATTAATCATCATTTTTCATTCAATTTACTATTTTGCAAGTAAACTCATTCAATAATCGACTCACGCTTTTTGCTATATTCCCTTGACATTATCAGAAGCATGCAATAGCAGCAAAAGTAGAAGAAGAAAGCAAATATCAAATTCAGCAAGAAAATCTACAACGATTTCTCATTAAAGCTCATTAATTATTTTTTTCTTTTTCACCCCCACACTTCATTTCCCATTTAATCAGATCCGATGGAAATTGATTTCGATTAGTGCGATTTTCTATTTCACTTATTGCATTAAACTGCTCGAATAAAAATTGCTTGAGAGAGAAAGGGAGAAGAAAGAGATCTGTAAATGAGAAGGGAAAACAATGGAAAATGGTCACCCCGCACAACCATTGACTGATGATGATGATGATGTTTTGATGGTAAGGGCATGACGATGTAAGAAAAACTAATTTTACCGTTTAGCATTCTTGGATGCCTTTTTTCTTACCCCTCGACCACTTTTATTATTTATGTTTAACTTCACCCACTTATTAAAATCAAAACCCCACGGGGCAATGTGATGAAATTCCATTTTTTTCTGTTTCATACGTCCAATGAATATTCCTAAAAGAAGAAGGGAAAAAAGTGAGAATGAAATTCATAATAAAGCAATTGTTTATGCTTCAGCTCACACACGGTTGCTCTTTCTCCCCAAAAAAAATTCTTCTACTGTATTCAATTTTTTAGAGAGAAAATTTTTCGAAATTCACCTAGCAAGCGGTTTACGATGAATTCCGGATGAATATCATTGTTGCGCCGTCACGATAAACTTCCGACAATTCCACTTCTCTTTTCTGCTTCACCATTCATTCATTTGCTTGTTGCAATCCATCAAAGTCAGTCAGTATTGAATTTGAATGGATAAAACGTGTGTATGCGTATTTTCATGAGGGCGAGGAGCAAAATTTGGACATTTAAAAAAATTTGAATCAAGTTGATTTGAAATTATTTGGAAATTATATATCAACTTGAAGTCAAGTAATTTTAAATCAAGTTCATAAAAACTCAAGTTCTAAACAAGTAGTTTAAATCAAGTTGATTGACTAATCAAGTAACAAAAAATTTCTTATTATCGAATACAGAATCAAACAAATAATTCGTGTTTTTTTCATTCATAGTAATAGAACCAATAAATTTCTGTAAAAAATCTGTTTCAATTTAATTAAAAGAAATCAATGATTACAAATTTTTATTTAAATTAAAATGTCCAAACCTTGCACAACAAATGCGAATAAATGAATAGATTATTTTGTGGTCAGGTGTTACGTGTGTAGAGGGTTGAATTTAATGGACTCATTCATTTTTTTTTTTTTTTGAAAAGATGTTTCCACTGTTGTTAAAATGACAAGAAAATCAATATATAAATTTACTTACAGATATCCCTTGGAAAATTAAATTAATGACTCTTTAATCAATTTTCTAAAATAAAGAAGCTAAAGATAGTCAATGATTTTCCCATCAGAAAATTTGAGTTCATTAATAATTCATGTATAATTCTTATTATGATAAATGAGATCTAATTGATGATTATTATTGTTATTGCCTTTAAGGGGCGGCAGAAGCAGCTTTTGAGGCATGAGATTAATTTACACTAATTTATCGATAATTACTTTGTTGTTTCTCTTTCTATTAATGATGTTATTTTGAGATCTTCTTAGTTATTTTTGGATTAATAAAGATTTAATCCTGTTGTTATGTTTATTGATCGATTTATATTATGTTAGTGACAAAAATCTTATAATCATCCTCTTCACTGTCTATAACAACATAAACATCATGACCCTCATTCAACATACAGAGAAAACAATTTAAATTCAAAAAAGCAACGAGAAAAATCTAAAGTCAATTTAAGTCAGATAAACTCAAACATAATAACATTTTCCCGTGCAGATTATTATACTCATTCACTCAACTTAACAGAGCTTGCAATGTAATTCCCTTTAGAGTTTTTTTTTGTAATCAGCAATTTCACTTCCTTCCATGTTTGCTCCTTTTTTAAGTGAATGAGAAAAAGATCTTTAGTTTGGGCTTTTCATTTGGATTACCTTTTTTAGTGTAATTTGATGCCTTCTTTTGAATATAAGTGAGGTGTAGTTTATTTACACTAAATTGAGAAAATATAAATGAAGTTTTGAAAAAGAATTAATTTTATATGTAAAGAAGTTTTTTAATTCTTTGATTGAAGTGAAATTGAAAAAAAAAATTTTAAAAATTTAATAAAAAACATAAAGAACAACATAAATAAAATTTGTTATTGAAGATTTGAATTTTAATATACAAGTGATAATTTACGAAATCAATTTCTTATTTTCCAAATTTTTTGATAATAAACTAAATTTAATTATTACAAAACCAGTGATCAAGTACCCGTGCGGCAGATCGGTGTACTTAAGCGCATTTTTGGCGCCCAGATCAGTGTTTATTATAAATTACAGAATTATCAGATTCGTTTGAGAAATAAATTCACAGTATAAAAAACATTGCTCAAAACATATTAAAAATGTATGAAAAAGTTTAGGTGTAAAATTTCTGTATATGAAAGTATGGTGAGTGTACATAATCCAAGTCCAATTTTCAGATTAGTTTTACAATAAATTTCGTTGATTCGAAAATAACGATTGAATCAAATTCAAATTTCGCATATCAATGCGCGCAACAAAAAGAAAACGCGTAACCATTGCAAAAAATTTTTCGATCGCAGCGCCCTCTGCGGATTTTTTCTGAACTAATTTTCCATATTGAAATTTAAATTCGTAATTTACCAAATTGTGTGATTAGTGACAGCAATATGAATAAGCGTCGCCGCACTAACTTTTTAGTACAATTCTAACACAAAAAACCGTAAGTCGCTAGCTATTATAGTTNAATATAAAAAAAATTTGAAAAAAGAATAAATTTTATATGTAAAGAAGTTTTTTAATTCTTTTATTGAAGTGAAATTGAGAAAAAAATTATTTAAAAATTTAGTAAAAAAAAACATAAAGAACAACATAAACAATTTGTTATTGAAGATTTGAATTTTAATATACAAGTGATAATTTACAAAATCAATTTCTTATTTTCAAAATTTTTTGATAATAAACTAAATTTAATTATTACAAAAAAATAGAATTAAAGGAATCAAAAAAAATTTTTGTTTTAAAAACTTTTTATACTGAAAGAAAAATTTTGTAAAAATAATAAAATTTAATTAAAAAAAAATCTTTTCCAATTAACCAAATATAATAGAACAGTTGAAGATTTGAATTTAGATTATAGAATTGAATTATTTTTAAATTTTAATCTTTACAAAAGTATTGCAAAACCTCTTAACAAATGTTATTTTTTTACTATTCAGTCAATACTTAAATTTTAATAAATCAACTATAAATAGAAAATAAAACCACAAGTTTTTTCTAAAAATAACAACTTTCTTATACTTAAATAAGAGTGAAGGAAAATAAAC
Source organism: Polypedilum vanderplanki (assembly GCA_018290095.1). Lineage (NCBI taxonomy): Eukaryota > Metazoa > Arthropoda > Insecta > Diptera > Chironomidae > Polypedilum > Polypedilum vanderplanki. The sequence continues at coordinate 9,245,469 of CM031381.1, read as the reverse complement.
ATAAGGAAAAGCAAAATAAGTAAAAAAAGCTAGTATAAATAGCAGATCATCCACACACGCCTTCATTCAATTCAATTCAGCATTCACATCAAGTTTGTTTATCTATTTATTTTTCATTCCTTTGCTTCCTTCAAGTCACAAATTTCATCATCAACAGCCCAAGCTTTCTTTTCTTTTTTTGTATTTTCAACACATTCATGTACAATTTTCTCGCTATGAAAAGAAATAATGTGAAAATCCAATGGCTCTTGAAAATTGATGTTGACACATCTTGTTTCCACTTTATTCACTCATACTCTTTCAAAAAGAAAAAATGTAAACTCTCTCATTGAATAAATTTTATTTTTTTACCGAGTGTGATGCCAACAAGCCAGCTTGCAACAAATAAAATAAAAAAATGTTGAAAAAACAACAGCAGAAAAAAGAATTTATTTTGCGGGCGAGCCGAAAAAAGTCAACAAACAAACGTTGTTACTGAAATGATATTGAACAAATAGAAATTTAATGTTTTTATGAGAGTGTCTGCTTTTCTGTTGAATGAATCTTAAGCAAGAAAGCACTTTAATGAAGAGCTTTTCATCATAGCATTTTATAATTAAAAGCTAATCAGCTTTTTGCCGTCACGAGTTTGTGTGCCTGCTCCATTTTCTCTGAATAAACGAAATTTTATTCAACATTTAGAGTGGAAGATTTTTTATTTTTCAACGCAAAAAATGGGTTTTTCAATTAATTTGAAATTATGGCTTTGACATAAGGAGCTTTAAGGTTTTTTGTTGCTGTAAAAATAAGGAATATTTCAAGAATATCTTTTAAAAGATGATCATGGTTGTAAAAAAAAAATTAAAAGTGAATCAAAATGAACAAAAACAGTCCAAAGAAAAGATCAATGAGTTTTCTAAAAGATTCGAATTCAAATTCAATTTTTTACATCTTTAATTAAATTTAATTTTTATTGAAAAATGATTTTGTAAAATGTTAATTTAAACTAAGAAATAATAAGAAACATTCTCAACGTTTTCAAACATTTTTTATCTGCTTCATTTAGTTACAATCAAGGCCTGAGAACTCTTTGATCCGAGTTTGATTTTTTTTTGGTCCCAGTTTGATCTCGGATCAAAAAAATCAAACAGGGATCAAAAAAATCAAACTCGGATCAAAGAGTTCTCAGGCCTTGGTTACAATTCTATATTGTAATAAAAAAACTACATCATTACATTTTCTCATTTACTTACTTTCACTTTTTTAATTTTAAAAATTGCAAGTAAAACCATGCAAATTTATGTATTCAAGAAAGATTTACATAGTTTTCTGCATAAAAACAACAACAATAACCGAAAAAAGTTCATTCTTATGGCAATTTCAAAAACATTCTATAATAAAGCTTAAAATAAATTGAGGTTAAAAACTGTTACTTCCCTTCAATCTACAACTCTTCCATCTCTCTTTTATATTTCTCATTTCCGCTTATGATGAAAAATAAAGAGTTCTACATATATAGTAGTAGTAAAGAAAGAAAATTTAAAGAAAAAGCCACAATCAACACAATCTAGATAGTAGCAGAAAATATACATTTTGTGTGAATGTTGAATTTTGTATGAAAGTTAACATGCACAATAAACATTAAATTTACTAAAACTGTTCTTGTTCAATTAAAGCTGTTGAAATTTGAAAAAGTAGGAGAATTTTTTACTATTCATTAAGGTATGAACGATTAAATACATAAATTTAAATTAAGTTGATTTATACTTTTCTTAAAAATTATTTTAAAAAAATCAAGTACTTCCTTGCTATAAATTTATCATAGTAAGTTCAAAACAAAAATTGCCAATGCAAGATCAAAAAAGTTTATAGGCTTGAAAAATGAATGACTTTTGATAAGTCAAATTGAACTCAAGTATATTGAGTCAAGTTATTTTAATCAAGTTGTATTCAAGTGTTTTAAATCAAGCTAACATGATTTTTTGACTTAATAAGAAATTGACTAATTTGAATTGATTTAATGAAGTAGAAATTAAAGTATAAATTGGAGTTTGATTGCTTTATTCAAATTATTACATATCTAGTACTATTAAATTAAAAATTTAAATGTCAATGTCTTGATATTCGTTAAAAAACTTTAACATCTGCTTTTTCAATAAGAATGAAAAATTTAAAATAAAGCAATTAGTTAAAATTTTTTCTTCTGTCTTTAAACAGTTTGTTCAAAAAATTTTAAAGAAAATTTCAAAATTAAAGAGTTTCAACGATCAAAAATTTTTTGCTTTTGTGACCTACTTATTTTCTCACTTTTCATGTGGTATGTATTTGAAAACATCAAAGGGAAATGAAAGCCACTTAAGACCTCCTTGTTATTCAAAGCACAGCGTAAACTTGAAACTCATACCAAAGTGGAAATCGAAAGAAGAAGAAAGAAAGAAAAACTTCATTTTGCACACAATTTCAATACATTTCCTTCTTCAGCAAATTTCCTCAATGCTTACATACAGTAACAGGCAGCAAGTTTATATTCATGATTATTGGTATTAATACAAGGTTTTTGTGAAGAGAGCATATACGGAAAAGGTGGATTACATTATATATACTAACACATTGACATGTATAAATGAAGCACATGTAGACGACTATGATGACTTTGGCAGTAATTTAAAGGTATTCAAAAGCTCTATTTTTCTATTCCCCGCTCCTTTCATTTACCATCAATGTAATGAAAATTGTTGCTTGAGCAAGCAAGCGATAGACGAACGAGTGACTACGATGAAGAGGAGGGAAAGGAAAGAAATGCTTCATAAGGGAAATATATATATAGAATGTGGTAGCTAGTAAGGGGGCATGAGTGTGTAATATGTAATGTATCAACAAGTAATCAATAATTCAAAGTCGATTTTTTTTATCATACATTCAACTCTATGAATAAACGAGGATGAATTGTTTATGGGTTGCCTCTTTATGCTCATGCTATCTTCATCGCATTGAGAAGAAAAAGAAAAATTTATCATCTTACCCTTTTTTACTTACTCACTATTCACTATGAAAAAAAAAGTCTGCGATAAGAAAAATTGAAATTTTTTTGTTAAATTCAATCAAGTCAAAATCAACAAATTTGAATCATTTAACAAAAAAAAAGAGAATCTCTCGAAAAGAAGAACAGAAGCATTAAATAATAAAGTAAAGAGATTTAACAAAATACATACAAAAGGAAGAAGTGAGAAAAGTGATGCAAAAATAACATTAACAAGTTGAGTTTTGTATGTCGAGTTTGGCAGGAAATGATGAAGAGAAAAAGGAGAATGAGAAAATTTGTGATACATGGAAAAACTTTTATCATTTCCCCATTTAATGAAAGTGAATCAGTTACTAATGAGTTTTTCCGCTCTCACCCAACACACTAAACTTTTTTATTTTACTTTTTGATTGACTTGATTTGAAGTTCCGGTTGGTAATTTAGTAAAATTAACTGGTATTTTTGTATGAAATTTTAATGTTATGGTAAAAATATTGTTTAAGTTGTCATTTTCCTAAAGAGAATTGAAAGCTTTTGAAAAGAATTAAATAATTCATTTGCTATGAATTCAAAACTTATCAAGTAAATTTTTTAAAATGATCTGTCGTTTACTGATGAAATTTTGAATTTGCTATCGAGATATTATGAGATCAAATGACTTCAGAGTGTCATAGCTGAATAAATAGAGATCGATCTTGCATGCATTTTTTATTTGACATGCGCATATTTTTTGTCAAATTGATTTCAACTTGACTAACATAAAATTATCTCTGATTCCTTCAATTTGAATTTAATTACAACAAAAAACATAGTAAACTTATAAATAAACGCTTTATAAATTTGCATAATTTTAAATGATTTAAATAAAATTTGAATGAATAAATAACATTTTTATAAAAGTAAACTTGAAAATAAATTGACAGAATATATGCATATATCAAGTAAAATATGCATGCAAGTTCAAACCTTATAAAAAAGTTTAAAAGTTATAAAGGTTACAAAAACAAAATTTATAAATCTCTGAAAATTTTAAAAGTTCTATATTACTTTGTAAATATTGAATAAATTTGCGTCATTTTAGTTAGGAAACTAAGTTCGATGAAGTTGAAATTTTAATTTAGAAGATTAGTTAAGTTTTTAGTAAAATCCTTAATTTTTTATTCATTTTTGTTGTAAAATTAAGTCTCGTGTAAATTTTAATAATAATTGGATACTAATATTTAAAAATAACTGCTAAAAGTTACAAAATAGTATTCAAACATGCAAAAAGCTAAAATTAGTAGAAACATCTTGAGAAAAACAAAAAATAGTCTTAAAAAACATTAAAAGTTTTAGGTCGATTCTAAAATTTTCTTAATTTCACAATGATTAATTTCGTCCATTTCTAAACTCTGCATTCATCATAGAAAGTTCTTTGACCTTATTCATTCTTCTCCCAAAAAAAACTCTAACATTAATTGATCATTCCGACATCAAACTTCAATCACTAATTCATCTCAATCACATAGTACACACATAAAGGGGAAGAAAGAAGGAGAGAAAAAAAAAATCAATAGAAAAACCAGACATAAAAATCACTTGAGCTGATTTCATTCTTCTTTTTGTTTTGTCTCACTCACTCCATATTCTACTCTATTCATTTCGGAAACTAAACTATTCAGATTGTGTTTTCATGTAAGCCATAAGCGGTGATAAACGAACAACAGCAACAAGGATGTAAAAAAGGCAAGTTTGTATACATGAAGGAAAAAAAAGAAAATAATCAGCAGACACATACACACAAGAGATAGATGGAGTGAATGAATGATGAGTATGGCAAGAAAAGAACAGGAAAAAGGACGTTAGAGAGAAGAACGAAAGTTTTTGCAACATTAATGATGCTTGATGATGCAATGAATGTGTTCTCGAGATTTGCTATGTGATTTTGGAATTAATTAATGGATTTCTTGTTTGCTTTCTCCGGATGAGCTAGTTTCATGACTTTCCTTTTTTTCTTCTTTGATTGTCGATTCAAATCACGGCAAAGATAAAGACATAAAAAATCTTCTCTTCATAATTTTCCTTGAAATTCACTCGCGTGTAAAATTGCGTGATGTCAAGAAAATTCGGTCGTTAATGACATAATCAAAAATTACGCTCATAAATCATTTGTTTATTCATTTTCATTTGCAATTTTTTGTTGTTGTTGTATAATTTTTTTATGACTTTTTGTCCCTTTTTGCCAGCTCAGCTTCATTGCGCATCAAAATTCATTGATATAGCACAAAATAATGATTTGTTTAATCATATAAACATGCTCGTAAAGCGACGAGGAAAAGTCGCTGATTTACGAGTAAAATGACTCCGTTGTGGGGAAAAACGGATAGCAAAGGCAATGTTGTGCAATTTTCTCATCATCTTACGCAATAAAAAGAAATATAATTTCATAAGGATGAGAAGATTCTAATCAATAATCATAATTTGGTGTTAAAGTGTTAAAAAAGACATTACAGAGGCGGCAGAGAAAATTTCATTATTATACTGAATGATGTCAAAGTATTTAGAATCTAATTTTCAACACTTTTTTATTATGATATCATTGTTGATGCGATGTCGTAAAAACAAGGGACATAAGACTCATCAAAATACAAATAAAGAAGGCACAAAAAAGTTGTTTAATGAGTTTTTCTCTTTCGCTTTTTTTCTCGCGCATTTGCAGCTTCATGCGCGGGTCAAAATGAGTCAGAGGAGAAAAAAATTATTTTTTTTAACTTTTATTTAAAGACACACTGCAAATGGATGATTTAGTAAGGCAAGCCAGTGAATAATATTATTTACTTTGTTTCCTCAAAAATATTTTTATTTTTCCCCTAAAGCTGATACTGTTGTCATTTTCATCAATTTATGCAAATTTTTTTATCATCAAACAAAAGGGTTGCATTTTGACTGACTGTTGATAGGGTCAAAATTTATAAGCAAAAATTTTAAAGCTTGTTGGAGAATTTTCTGCTTCATTTAACATCAATTTCAAAGTTCTTGCCTAATTAGACTCGTTGAGAAAATGTCGACATCTGTTGAACAATAGAAGAAACTTGAGTAGCTTCTTTTTCTATTCAATCACTGTCAAGCTCATTCAATCTTTCAATTACAATGAAATTTCTGCTTTAATCCGTGTATACTTGTAAAAGAAAAATCAATACTTGGGAATACGACGTTATTTAAAGCTTGTTGCATGGAAAGAAAATTGAAAATTTAGCGATAAATAATTTAAATTTCTTAACACATGAGTGTAGGAAGCTATTTCAATAATGTGGAATAAATTGAATCAATCAATCATTCACCTTCACTTTACTGTCGATATGTTTTAACGTCTTAGACTAATTTTCATTCACTTATTCATGATTGAGAGAAAAATATTTCTTTTATGAAAAGTTTTTGAAGGGAAAATTGAGAAAATTTTTTGATTGCTGTTAAATTGCATCGTTATAATAAATGTGAACAATCAAAAGTTGGAAATTTGAATTTAAGTCAAGTTGATTTTAATTCACATTTATTCAAGTCAACTTGAACGTTATAAATTATTAAAGTCAAGTAAACTTGAAGGCTTAAGATTAGTCAAGTTAAATGTCAAATCAACTTGATTTTCATGTTCAAGTGAATGATTGCTAAAATGTCCATCACTAGAGAATAATTTAAAATTTGTAAACAAATTTACCACAATTTCCTTTTATTCTTCTTTTCTTTATTTTTTGTCTCCAAACTCTGTCTATCACATTTATCTTACACATTCTTGCACTTATCTATCATATAACAATACAAGTGTAGTCACACATATGACAGTCACTTTTCAGTGTCTTCCTTTCTTTCTACCCTCCCTAGTGGCAATAAAAACGTAGTCGAAATGTCATGTAAGATGATAAGACTACAAAGGCTGACTACAAGCATTCGTGGAAATAACATTCCATCCTATGCGAGGGTGAAATGAAGCGACAGCATGAGAAAAGAAACAGATGGAATTAGACAAAATATGCCAAAAGCATAACACTATAGTTGAAAGAAATGTTGGGGATTACAAGAGGTGAAAATGGCACAACAAGTATAAAATATGTTACACATATTTGCTTGTGATGCATTTCACGTGTAAAATATCAATTTTGAAATGTAATTTGACAATGATGATTTGTCTTAAATTTCCCAAAAAACAATTTTTTTTGTTTAATTAAATTTTCACACTTTTGCTGCTTTAACACTTTATATAATTAAATATTTTAATCCAGTCTACATATCAAAGCTAGTTATTTTGGTTTCAAATGTCAATTCATGAAAATCTGATTATTATACGCACATATAACACACAACATTATCGAAAATCAGAGAGGAAATTATTTAAATATGAAATTGAATTGACATTATGGATATCATATTGGTGCCACAATAGCTTTCCAATATTCATATATATTTGCTTTTCATCTTTTAATGTGATTTGAATAATTAAATTCCCATAATTAAAAGCCGATGATTAACTGTTGATTTAAATGCCAAAAGGAAATTTCTGATGTCAAAGGAACTTCATCTTTTTACTATTTATTCACATTTTTATTTTAAACTTTTCAACTAAGAAGTATGCAAACGTTTGGAAACACTGCACGTGAGAGTAAACTTTTTTTTCGGTGCTTGTTATATAGAAAAACTTTCTCCTTTTGGGTTGCGAAAGAAAAAGTTTTACAATTTTTCAGCTGGGGCTTCTTTTTGAAATATACACATACATAAAAGTAAAATACACACAAAAAAAAAGTTCCATAGTGATGTGAATGCAAAATAAATATTCATTGCCGTCATGAAGCATCTTTTTCTTCCCTTACTGTCTTTTATAATGCTACTTTTTGATGTAAAAGTTTACCCAAAATGGCTGAGATGAAAAGTGAAAAAGAATTTTTTCTTGTGTGTTCAGTTTAAAGCTGACTGCGAAATTTTTATTGAAAATTGATGAAACACAACAGTTGTGACAGTTGTTGAAAATAATCAAAAAATTTATTTTTAATAAAGCAACTTTTTTATTTTTAGTTAGTCTTTACAAAATTTTCATTCAAGTTCATATTTTGTCAGACTTTTTATTAAAATTTTTATTAATTAATAAAATTTTACATGTGCTTTAGATATTGTGAAAAAATTTAGCTTTTAGTAAATCTAAAATTACATAATAGTTATGAAATTAAATGCAAGGATATTTTTAATAAAATATACCTATCTAGTAATTCAAATTTTCAATTTTTTAATCAACACTTTATGAGATCAAATCTCCTGCAAAAATTGAAAATTTTTCAAAACATTACTTTAATATTGAAAGATTAAATTTTTAAAAATTTTCTGATGACAAAAAAGATAAAATGTCATAGTTATTATTCCATGTATTTAAATTTATTCTGTAGTAGTAATCATTGATGCATAACTTACCCATGTCATACTAATCATCTCACTTCAGCCTCGATTGACAAAAATAAAGAACAATATATATTTTTTTCATTAATAACTTCATAATCCGCTAAATGGAAGTGAAAAACAAAAAAGAATCCGACTTTAATACCTTTCGCAAACGAAAAATGCCATTTTTAATATTCAGCGCACGAAATCGAACGTGTGCAAAATGACGACAGCAGATTAAGGTCAAGGATAAATGAAAAAAGCTTTTCAACTAGCATTAATAACATAACAGTCCGAAACATGCCAAAAACAAAAATTATTGTGAAAGGAGAAAGAAAAAAGTTATGTTTTTTGTATCGTAGGTTGTTCTTTGTCTCAAAAGGGTTTTAAAGTAGCAATTTTTCTCTTTTTTGTACTATTCTCATGCTTTGCAGAAAAAATAAATGGAAGAAATTGGATTTTCTTCATTATTTTTTATGTAACAAACTTCTTAAAGGAAAAAAATATTTAAACAAAGGGTTTGATGCTCTTTAAATGTTTGTGAAAAATGTGACAAATTAAATATATTGTTCGTGTTGAAATTTTGTTAAAATATTTCAAATTCCAACTTATCAAATTGTAATTCAAAAACACTTAAAATTTTTCAATAAAAAGGAATCTCATGCATGCATGTATATTTATAAATTTTAATAGCGTTAAAAAATTTACAATAATCGTTTCAGTTTCAAAACAGGAAATATTTCCATGTTAAACTTTGTTGGACACAAAAAAAAGAATTTTTTTCAATATTTTCCCACAATCATTTCTCGTTTCACAAATTTAATGCACGATTGGCATCAATTTTACTTCATCGCAATAGAGAATGAAAGAATTTCATATTCTAAAGTCATACACAGTCACTAACTTTTCATTTTTCCCTTTCGTCTATTTACAGTAACGCCACACATGAGTAAACCAGAGCCTAGTTTTATATCACGTTCGGAAACATTCAAATTTGTTGCCGGTGATACAATACGATTGCCTTGTGAAGTAGCAAACGTAGGTGAGTGTCATGTCTCGCTCTTTATTTATACACGACTTGTGATAGATTGCTGCAGAAGGTCGTTTTAAAGTTTCTTATCATAACGTAATTGTGAAATTAATTACAAACTGCCGGATGCCTGATTAAATGTAATAAATCCAATGGTAGACCTCATTCAAAACAAAAAAAATTCCCCTTTATCTAATCCTAACTCCCTTAATACAAATGAATGAACAGCTCACTGGTCGCAACTCGCCTAAATGAAATTTATGAAGTCTGAAGCTCATAATTCATTTTGTTGTGCGTGAAACAGCTCAGAATAAGTGAGGGAGAAAATTTCGCGGGTTTCATGCAGTCAACGTGGCAGCAAATGGATTTCATAGCATTCCACTCGAAATTCATTCACTTTACATTCTTCTCATTCCCCACAGATAACTATATTGTCGCATGGAAGCGCGGAATTGCCATTATTTCAGCTGGAAATGTAAAAGTCACGCCCGATCCACGAGTAAGATTAGGCAATGGTTACTCGCTAGAAATACGCGATGCCGTGCCGCAGGATGCAGGCGACTATATTTGTCAGATTGCGACACTCGAGCCACGGGAAATTACACATACAGTGGAAATTTTAGGTAAGTTTCTATTCCTTCTTTTAAAAATGTGATAAATGTATAACATGTGTTTCTTTATAACAACGACGACGATATGACTTTGGCTTTAGAGAAAAAAACTTGCATTTCTCTTTAGAAGTTTCTTTCTTTTTGAAAATTATTATTGTATGCATTGTGCATAGCGAGGTATAATTTGTACAAAAATTTGCTTCGTCTATCATAAAAGAGAGAAAAATGCACGAAATTTTCATTTGAAAGAAATTTTTTTTCTAAAGGAATTTTATGTGATGAGAAAAATATTCGTATGTGATGGAGTCATTAGCATTATTATGTAGATTTTATTTTGACATGATGAATGTCAGCTTCGTGAAAAGATTTTTTTTAGAAATGCAGCCAAGCCTTAAAAAATGATAAATTTCCTTGTCATAATTTCAAGGATTGTGCAATAGTGATAAAAAATTTGTTATGACCTAAAAAATTAAATTTAAATTATTTAAAATTTTTGAATTTTTAATGACTGTTAAAAATGATTAAAAACTTTATGAAATTCTGTTTATTGCTAAAAGTTAAGAATGATAAAGTCATGTTTTTATTACACATTGAAATTTCAGAAAATTTTACTTGCATGCATATTTTACTTGACTTTACATAATTTTTGTCAAGTTGATTTCAAGTTGACTTACACAAAATTGTCTTTAATTTATTCAGATTGTATTAAATGCAATGAAATACAAACTAATCTAAAAAATCATTGACTTTCATACAAATTTGCTGGAATTTCAATGAATTTATTAAAATCCATATGGATTAAATACACTTTTATGTAAGTCAACTTGAAATCAACTTGACAAAAAATATAGGGATATCAAGTAAAATATGCATGCAAGTCCGAACCCTAATATCAGCTCATTTTGTATATTTATTAATTTTATTGCACAACCCTTGTTCATAACATAATATTTTTTTTTTAGTCTAAAAAAGGTCAATAAACTATTTTAATTATTTCATAACACAAATTTGTGTTTAAATTCAATTTAAATTAATACAAATCCAATTAAACAATTTAATTAAATTTCAATTACCATAATTGTATTTTATATTCCTATGAAAAAATCAATTATTTTTCAATTATCAAACACAAAAAGAATTTCATTCACTATGAAAGTGTGTCCTCATAATTAAGAAAATATCCTTAAGGTATAGACCGACATTCTCATGCTGCTACTACTACAGCATGATAGCAATATTATTTTATGAATGGCGTTCATTAGCACAATTTTAAATTCTCGCTGACTCAGCTGATTCAAGTTCCGTCCTTCTTCCCCTTACTCCGCCTTTTATTTCACATAACCATATAATGTCAATTAATGACAATTTATCATAATTAATTTTAAATATTTCATAAACACGACACACCAAAAAAAAACTTTTTTCCGCTTCACGCTCTATAGCGAGTGTCACACAGGAGGAAGCTGGAAGCGCTCATTTTTGGGTTGTAGCAATTTACTGGACGCAAAAATTAATGAACATTAATGATTTAACAACAATATGAGTCACTTTTTTTCATTCACAATTGTGTTGGTGGAGCACAATGAAAATATTTTTTTTTTGATTAATTACAGTTTTTAAAGCGATTATTGAATGGCATTATGTGATTTTTTACATCACTTTAGATTAGTTTTAATTTATCAAAAAAGTTTTAATTTCATGCAATTTTTATTTAATTGTTGTAATTATTTTTTTTTCTAGTGCCAGCAAGAATTCATCATATAAGTTCGGGTGGACATTTACAAGTGAAAAAAGGCAACTCAGTTCGTATTGAATGTTCAGCATCAGGCAATCCAAGCCCAAATGTGACATGGACGAGAAAGAACAATGTTTTACCAAATGGTGAGTGAAGCAATTTCATGGGTCTAAATTGAATATAATGTGATTAATTTTTATGACTTTGAGCAGGTGACGAGAAATTGTATTCACCAATTTTGACTGTTGAAAGTATGGATAGACATAAGGGTGGTGTCTATATCTGTACAGCAAATAATGGTGTAGGCAAACCAGCATCAAGTCAAGTCGTTCTTCATGTTTTATGTGAGTTGAAAAAAAAATTATTATTTGAGATCATTTTGAGGTTAAAAACTTTTACTAGTTATGTACACATGTTGATAATAATTCATTAAATAATAGCCTTGTGCTAAAAAGGAAGACAACTTCCGCTTATTAAAAATAATTACATCGATTACATTTTCTTTGCCTTATTATAGAAAAATCTTTCTTTTTTTCCTTTTTTCCCATCTGCGGATATTACATATTCTTGCAATCGTCGTCGTCATTGCCAAACAATATTAAATGAGTGAGAGGAAGTTTGTTGCTTCATAATCTCTTCCTCATTGCCTTGAAGCTTAATAAGAAAAGCATATTGTTAATAAGTGCTGAATATGTAATAAAGATTTTCATTTTCATCTTGATACCAACATCATTATCATTACCGCTTATTCTCATTATAAGATCGTATCTGATTCTATATATATGTGTGTGCATATGTGATTATCATCTTTATAACTATTTGAGGATATTTTTGCTATGATTTAATAAAGCTTCTTAAGTTTAAAGTGATTAAAAAACTTTTCACTTTTAATTATATCAAAGGAGTGGTAACTTCAATTAGATCAACTTGACTTCTGATTTTCAGTTAAAATGTACATTTTATAATATTTGTATTCAATTATAACTGATTAAAGAACATTAGTTTAAAAACTGCATAAATTTAAGCAACAATTTTTAAATTATCCATCCAAGTAAAGTAAAATCAAACAAGTCAAGTCAAAGTCAAGTGAACCTGAGAGTCAACTTGAAAAATAAATCAAGTCAAGTAGATCTTTAAGTCTCTATCTAAGAGAAATAAAATTATTCATTTAAAAATATCGATATCTTTTGATATGTTTAGGTAAGAAATGGTATGATTGACAATTATTTTTTCTCTTTGGTCACAAAATTTTCAGGAAAATAAAATCAAGTGTTAATCAAGTAATTTAAATATTAAATCAACCTGACTTAATTTACTAAAATAATTTAATAAATTTCAATTCAATAAAAATTCAACACCAGTATTCAATCCTTTAATTTTACCTACTAACCCACATTACCTCTCTGTTATGGTCAACCTTCATTATTTAAAGGAATTAATTTCATCATAATGAATCGAAACTGAATTGACACAGATAAAAAATTAATTTTTAATTAATGTTCGCATGGTGAAAATGGAGTAAAAAAAATAATTTTTTGATTAAAGTTTCACATCTGGTAGAGTTCAAAAATAGCTTGGAACCTTTTCATTAACATTTTCCTGTGCAAATTAATTGAATAGAAAGCCGTGTTTGTTTAGGTTGCAATAGCAGCAGCAGTTGTTTTGTAAAACATTGTTGAATTTGTTAGTAGCAATAACAAGAGATGTTTATTAAATTTTAGATATTACATGATTGCTAATGAGTTAAGAGTGTTTAAAACACGTCATCATGATGAACGACAATGAAAGGTTCTCATTTAACTTTCCTCATTTCTCATATAAATATAAAACTTTCAATCCTTTCTCACATGTGCTATGCTGTATGTAAATATTATTTTAATATGCTGTTTATTAAAATATTAATAATTTAGTTTAACGTGAAGAGAGCTTTTGGATTAAATACAAAATTTTCTATTATAATTCAACCCATTTTCATCATCTTTCTTCCATCAACATGAAAATTATTGCTTGTTGTTCTCTTATGTGTATTAACATATGTTGTTGTGCAAAATTTAATGGAAAATTAGTATTTGCTTTATATTTAACAACATCATATCATGTCGTATGTAAAAGGTAATGAGATGATGTTGTAAAATTGTGGTAAATTTGCATCTTTTCTTAAAAGTTATGCAAATTAGGAGCTAACAATAGACATTTTCAGAAACAAAATCTTTTATTCTATATTTATTTCTTAGTCATCACAGAATTACAGAATCTTATAAGACGATTGAACGTTCAATCAATGACTTTTGCTTGAATTTACTTTTTATGAAATTTTTGTTTTGATTTGTTTGTTTACAAATATTTGAATGTAAACAAAACTTTTACATAAAATTCTTTGTTTACATTAAATATTTTCTTTTAGATTCGAAAACTTTCTGTAAAAAATTTTCAATAAAGAACTTCTTTAACAAATTTTGACAATTTTGAAAAAAGCCAGTAGCTGATTCTTACAAACAAATGATAATTTACGAAGAATTTCTCTAGCGAAAATCAAAAGTTTCTGGTTAGATTTTTTATTACTTCAATTTTAAAAATTAATTAAAGTGTCTTCGCTTTGACGAGCATTTAAATATAAAATTAAAATTATTTGATTAAAAAATATTAAATTTTTCCATAATATTCCTGAAAATTCTTAAAAGTCACTGCAATATTAATTAAAATTTTAATCCTAAATTTCCATGCACAAAATTTTTCACTTATCATAACTTACAATTAAACAGCATTTTACCATATTTTAGAGGAGAGAAACAAACGAAAAAAATGTAAATGAAACAGACACAAAAGACATCTCGCTGCTACTTTTTCACCCATTCATTCTCATTTATACATATACACATATTGTATTTTCTATGTTTTCTTAAGGGATTACATGGCAAATGACTAACAATTTGGCACACATTAGAATAACATTTTAATTGGCGAATAGAGGGAGATTCATGCAGCAGCTAAAGTAGAAAATCCTTTTATGATGTTGCTTTGTATGTAGATTAGCATTCCATCACATACATGTGAAAGGGTAATGGCTCGGAGACAGTTTTGAATTTAGTTAATTTACTCTCATCACCGCGCGTGTATTTATGTTTTTGTCCTTTTTCTCTCTCTCTTACAAATGTATAACAATTAAGAAAAACGAACGACAACGGCATGTGGGTTGAGCAGCATTTAATTAAAGAAAACAATTTTTTTGGTTGTGCTGTTAATTATGAAAGTTTAGTAACACGACACAATTTTCAAACTTAATGACCAAAAAAGGTGACTGAATGATTGACAAATGAAAGAAAAACATTTTTTTTACTTGAATAATTGAGAATTTATGAAAATTAAGAAATTTTTTTTGTGGCTAAACTAATTACGTGCTGCTGCGCAGTCATTTTCACATGAAGACGACTTTTCGTCACTTTTCCACCTTTTTTACTTTTTCTAGAGAGGTAGTGGTCATGATAAATTCATCAACGTCAAAATTGAGAATCATGATAAAAAGCCAGAAGTGAAAAAGTCACTTTACCGCTCGGCTCATTCTAATTCATATCCATTTTTTAGAGTGAGACCTATTTGCTGCGGGCTATACAATCTTACGACAAATAATCACTTCCTCGCGCTGACAGTTTATCATAATCATTGTGGTGGTGGTGGCAAAAGGAAAAATAAAGAAAAAAGAAGAAAAAGTTTTTTTGATGATATATTTGAGCGATGACTTTTCACCATTTTCACTTTTTTTTTTGCTTCTTTGTGATGATATGAAGATATTTTATGAGAAAAATTATTTTGTTGATTTGTTGAATGATAATGGGTACAATTTATTAAAGATTTATTTTTTAAATTTTTATTACAAATGCATGAAAATCCTGTCAAATTTTTGAATATAACGGTTTTCAAAATTTTAAAATTCGAAAAGTCGTTATTTTTTAAAATAAAATAAATTCATGAAGTTATAATGTTTTTAATTTTAGAAATTAGAACTAATAATGAAATCTTTAAAACTTTTACAAATCATCTTTTTCTATTTTTATATATTTAAAATTTTTAAAAACCGGAATTTGTATTTTTAGATATTTAAAACTTTTATTTCAAATTAACGGTAGAAATTGAAAAAATAAATTTTTTTCAAAATTTTTAGTCTTGGTTTTTGAACTATAAAAATTGAAATTTCTGAAAATCATTTTCAGTGTTAAAAATCTTGATAAAAAACATATTTTTTCTAATTTCAAATTTAAATGACAAAAAAGCGTTTTTCTTCAAAATACCCTTTATTATGAATTAATCTTGATAAAAACGAAAGAAATTATAAACAAGGTCATCAAAACTCTCCATCAAGTCACAACAAGAGAAAATAAATGAAAGTTTTAGAACTAACTTTAGCCTGCCACTTTAATGAAGTGTTTCAAAATCATTTTCATTCATACACAAAAGGCATGCAAAAATAAACAACGCAATTAAAGTCAAAAAATAATAATTTTTTCATGGCTTCTTACCTTCGTTCACTTTGCGTTATCAAAAAGGCAGTTAAATAATACCCACACACACATAGAATTTTTTTGGTTTGAAGAATGAGAAAAAATTATTCTACCATTTATAGAGTCATGCGTCGCCAAAAAAAAAGTAAAAGGAGAAAAATAATAATAATGAAAGTAAAAAGGCCATAAAATGAGGAAAAGTTTGTGAGACTCTATTTCTGTGTGAAAGGCATATTTCAATTTTTATGGCAAATGTAATTTATGAAGAGCAGTCACGCAACATTATTAAGTTATCCCAAAAAAAAATACGAGAGTTGAGAAAAAAAAGTTTGTGTGTGTGATAAATACAGTCATGAACTTAACTAAAATAATAATAATAGTAATAATTTTATTATTATATTCTCAAGTGAGGAGTTAGGAAGGAAGGAAGGAAGGTATCAAACTTTTAGCCATTAGCTGCTGTACTGCTCTACCCTTACACTCACTCAATTTGAATGTTGGTCACTTAATAGTCATTCAATGTTGAAGGTTCAATCATAAATAAATTTATACTGCAATCAACTCACTTTTTTGTGACCATCTGTCAGACTATAAGCACTAATTGAGTATATTTATCAACTTTTTTTACCTTTTTTTGTGTCAATAGCAATCATTTCATTCATTCATGTTGTCCAATAAATTATTGTGTCAATGAATTGAGTGTGTAATCGGAAACAGTGCACAAAATGACGATTCAATTTCAATTTCAATTCATTTAATTGCATGGTCTTGTATATACATGAATCGGACATTTCTAATGTGGTTTTTGATAAAGAAAAAATTTTAAAAACAAATTTCAGAGAATTTGAGATTTGATAATCGAGAATGTAATGATGGAATTAATTAAAATGAATTGATTACAGTTGAAACTCGAATTAATTGTTTTATTTTGATTGATGATTTATCATAATCAAAATTCCTTGGTTATTATTTTAAGACAGAATTATTTACTGTTTAGATTTAAAATTATTTAATATAGCATTAAAATGATCTCAAATAATCTTTTTAAGTCAAGAGTCTTGATAAAATTTTTAACATTTTTAAATCTTTCTTCATTTTTTTCTTATTTTTAAACATCAACAGATCCACCAGAAATTCAAGTAAGTAAATCATTTAAATACTTTTTTCATTTAGAAACTTTTGCAAAAAAAATTTTATAATTCAGCATAAAATAGAAATTCATTTTCCCTTGATTATTTTTAATCCTTCTTAGAAGTACAATTTCAAATCAGATTGTTCTAATATAAAAATAACAATTAATTTCAATTCTAAAAATAAAACTTTTCTTTCCATCAAAAAATTTGTACAAAAAGCACTTCAGACTGTATAAATTTATATTTAAACAAAGCCTCATTATTATTCACTCAAATGACCCAAAAAACATCATAATTTAAATTACACTAATTAATTAATTTTTCTTCTCTTGCTTTGTGTGTTGTTTCCAGGTTGAAAGCCCAATCGTGTATTCTGGTGAGGGACAAGAAGCAATGCTTGTTTGTATTGTTCATGGTGAAGCGCAACCTGAGGTAGGAAATGAAAAAGAAAAAAAATCTTTTTGTGATGTTTGAGAAGAGCAAATTTTTTTTGTGTAAAGCCCCAAGGGCCAACGAACCTAAGGAAAAAAAGACATAAGATTGACACAAGTCACAACTAATTTTCCATCGACTTCTGTTGAAAATGTCTTTCCTTTATTTATGACAACAACAGCATTATCTCATTATACTGGCATCATCATTTTACTCTTGGATGAAAATAATGAAAGTCAACTTTCACTTTCTTCCCTTCAAAATGAAAAATTTTCATATTTTTTTCGGTTTTCTATAAAATGAAAGAATGAGTGCGAAGAGCGAAAATTAATCTACAGTAACAGGTGGTTCAACCTGTAAAATGAAATTTTATACCTTCGAGAAGAATGAGAGTGGCAAAGAGTCATCGAAATGGAGCAGTAATCGTAAAGAGCAGCACGAAATAACATTTTTTGCTTCTTAAGAGGAAGTTTTATGAGCATTTTGATGGAATAATCAGTCTTTTTTCTGGGGTGTTCACTTGAGACGACTAAAATTAGTTCAATTTCTTCATCTTGTTAGTAACATTTTTCATTTCAATTAAGGCTTGAGTTTTTACTTTAAATTGAATTTTCAATCATGTGGATTTGAAAATTTTAATTTGCTTTTAAAGAAAATTAAGGGTTATCATCTATAAATTTAATAGTTTATTGTAGAGAAGTTAAAAAAAGACTGAAATGTTAATTCATTTTATAAACTTCAAAATTACCGATCATTACTTTTTTAAGTCAAGTAAATCAAATAAAATTTAAATCAAGTTGATACTTGAATCAAGTTAATTGAGTCAAGTTTAAATCAAGTCATTCATAAGTCAAGTTCTAATAAAGTAGTTTCACTCAAGTTATTTTGACTTGATTTTATTAACAAATGAAAAGTCACTTTTTGTGAAAAACAAGATTGATCATATGAAATAAATTTCCTAAACAATAATATTTTTCAATTGTCAATAAAATGAATCTAAATTTATAGTATTAAATTGAGTTTATTTAAAAACCAATCAAAAATTAAATTCCATTCACATCTTCAGATTAAAAAAAAACAAAACCCAATTTAAAAATAAACCTACAAAAAAAATTCTATATTAAAACTTTAATCTCTTCTCAGTCACATCACAATAACATCGTAAAACGTACCTTATTGAAATAAAAATCAATTTCAACATTTTTCTTTTCTTTCTTTTGTCCATCTCTCATGAACGATAATTTCAGGTAATTTGGTTTCGTGACACAATGCAACTTGATACAACAGAACGCCACATTATGGAAAATCGTGGATCACGTCACACGCTAATTATTCGCAAGGTTCATCCGCAAGACTTTGGCAATTATAGCTGTAATGCTGAGAATCAGTTGGGTAAAAGCAAAAAATACCTTCAACTTTCGGGTAAACCCAACACGGCAATTTTCCGTTCGGCACCAATTAGTCAGTATAAAGACAGGTAAGTGGTGCTACTTTTTTCATTAATGAGTAGTATGGAACGTGTCTTTTGCGAACACCAACGCATCATTTATTTATAAGTCGCAAACTGAGACTGCCGAGTTGCTGTTCGTAAATTATTTTTAGGGACTAAAACTTAACTTTAATATTTTTTTTTCAGATACAATATTTCATGGACAGTTGATTCACATTCACCAATTGAAGAATATAAACTTTTCTTCCGACGATCATCTGATGAACATGAGCTCGATAATAATATAGAACAGCAATCACAACCATTACAGCATCAGGGTCATACACACAGTAATAGCTTATATCCGAATTATCGTAATAACTATGGAAATCTACATTGGTCACGTAATGATTGGCGTGATGTCGTTTTACCTGCTATACCACTTTCACATCTTTACACACAAAGCATGAGCTACATGATACGAGGTCTTGAACCGGATCAACAATATGAGGCTAAAGTTACAGCAAGGTAATCTTTAAACAAAAGAAAAATACTTAGTTTGTTATAATAGAAAAACACTCGGACAAGCAAAAATTACCCTTAGGTGCTCACTATTGTTTAAATTTTTTGTAAACAAAACTTTTGAAAAACTTAAAATAATCAAAATTTCTTGATAAAAAGCATTGATATTCATGTCAAATTGATTGAAATTTCATTCTCTATCAAATTGTAATAAACGAAATGAGAATAAAACTTAATTTAATAAATTATAAATGTCGCGCGACATTTCCTTGTTCCATGTGA
>CM031381.1:9200813-9224899 GCA_018290095.1 Polypedilum vanderplanki | reverse complement strand
AAGTCAAGACTCATCAAAATATACAAAAGAAAAGCAGTGTCAAGAGCTCCATTAAGTGTTATGGCTTGTTTGTGGCCTTCTTGTAAATGAAAAGATGGAGTTGTGAATTAAAAGAAATTCTTGTGATCAATCTTTTAATATTAACCTCCTTTTATATTTTATAGATATACTGCAGCAGTATTGAATCCGTGTGAAGAGACGTGTCTGTCTTATTCATATCTAGCGCTCGTTGGCACAGTCTCACCAAAGCATCATTTATTTATAAGTCGCAAACCTGGAACATGCCGAGTTGCTGTTTCGTAAAATTATTTAGGGATAAAAACTTAACTTAAATAATTTTTTTTTCAAGATAGCATATTTCATGGACAGTTGATTCACATTCACGAATTGAAGAATATAAACTTTTCTTTCCGACGATCAATTGATGAAACCATGAGCTCGATAAATAATTAGAAGCAGCAAATCCAACAACCATTACACAGCATCAGGGTCATAACACACAGTAATAGGCTTATATCCGAATTTACGGTATAACTATGGAAAGTCTACATTGGTCACGTAATGATATGGCGTGAGTCCCGTTTAACCTGGCCTATACCACTTAGTCTTTACCACACAAAGCATGAGCTATATGATACGAGGTCTTGAACCGGATCAACAATATGAGGCTAAAGTTACAGCAAGGTAATCTTTAAACAAAAGAAAAATACTTAGTTTGTTATGATAGAAAAACACTCGGACAAGCAAAAATTACCCTTAGGTGATCACTATTGTTTTTTTGTAAACAAAACATTTGAAGAACTTAAAATAATCAACATTTCTTGATCAAAAGCATTGATATTCATATCAAATTGATTTAAATTTAAGTCTCTATCAAATTGTAATAAACGAAATGAGAATAAAACTTAATTTGATAAATTATAAATGTCGCGCGACATTTCCTTGTTCCATGTGACATGTTGTTTGTTGTTTTTTGTTACAACAAAAATATCGCTCAATGTCTGAGTAATTTTTCCCTTACTTCGTCACTTAAAATTAAAATTTTTTTTCTATTATAGAAATCGGTATGGATGGAGTGAAGTGTCAGAAAGATTTACATTCAGCACATCATCAAACGGTAAGTGGTTTGAACTTCCATCTCTTTTTTCCATTTTTCTCTCTCTTAGTAGAATAGTAGCCATTAAATAGCTTTTTATGACGCTTGTGTATTTATTTAAACTAGCTAAAGTTCCTTCTTTTCCCTTTCTTTCTCGCTTAAACTAGAGTAAATTTATAGCTTGAGATTTATGAACTGAGAAAATGAGTTGAAAATTGAATTTTTTTTTCCTCTCTTCTCTCTTCGCACAAACTATTCCGTTATTATTTCTTTCCCATATATTTGCTGTTGCTAAGATGGTAATAAATGTAAATCTTCCTGGATGAAATGAAAATTTTCTCTTGGTTACTTGCGGTTTTCCATAAGAATGAAGTTTAAATCTCACAAGTTTTGGTTATTAAAATTTACTTGGATTTTCTAAGATTGTAATAAATGAGGTTTTGTTAATGTCAATGTGACCTCATTTTGTGTTTAGGTTGATGAGATTCTAAGAAATTTATTCATTGTAGACTTTCAGGTGAAATTTTCTTTGTTTTATACCATGAAAAATGCAAATTAATTTTAATAGAAAGAAAAAACGTGACTTGCTTTGAAGAAGTAAAAAGTGACATATCTAGGAAGGATTTCTTAAAAGATTTCTTAGGAATTAACTTATTTAAATTTAACTTTGAAGGTTTTTATTCAATCCTTTTTCTTCTTTAACAATAAAGAAAGAAATGAAAATATTCAACAAGAATTCTTAATGGAAATGAAACAATTTGTTGTAATTTCTTTATCAAAAACTTTTTTCTATTAAAATATTTTTGCTCTATAAAATGAAAATTTAACTAAACGTCTTAAAAATAAATTTCTTCATGTCTAATTTAAATTATTACCATTTTGGCAGCAAATTTAAGGTTATTATTCAAGTAGCTTGCTACCTCAAAGTCTATATTTACTTGTATTGTTATGTTGATTTAATTAACTAACTTCATTGTGTCGTGTTGTGTGTTGGGTTGTAAATAAATGTAGAAAAGATAAATATTTGACTTTTTAGCCTTATTTTTGCTTGCTTTTGCCATTTTATGCTTTTTCATCAGCACTTACATACACATACAATTTCGCTTCTTTTGTAAATTGGATGGTGAACCAAAAATTTATTCATTTGTGTTTTGCACATAAAATTACAAACTGTCTAAACGAAAAAAAAGAAGACTGAATTTCTTATAATTTACTCATTTTTCTTCTATTTTCTTCCTTTTTTACAAATCATTTTTTTTCTTCATTATTGCATCTGACTAATCCAGATTTAACAGATCTAGGCTCATTTTTAAATCAAGGTCTCTCAGGTTAGTTTTTTATAATTCTTCTTTCATTTAGAAAAATTGTCAACTTTCTTATGTCTCTCTATCTATGATTTAAAATTGAGTTATTTTGGTTGGTATGTTTTGAAGTGAAATTTTTTGGCTTTTGTGCTAAATTAGTGAAAAAATAAAAATTTTATGGCATGTAAAATTAGGATTTTAGTTTTTTACGAATTTTTTTAAATTAAATTATCAAGGCTTAGACACTTAAATTATTTATTTTAAATAAAATTGACTTGAAATATTTAAAAAAAATATTTTGAAAGAAAATTAAAAATAAAAATTATTGTTAGGTTTGTAACTTTGAAGTAAAAATATCAAATTAGGGTTCGGCACTTACATGCATGCTTGACTACCATGCGCATACTTACTTGATTAAATGCATGTAAGTTTACTTTCAAAAATTGTTTCTAATTTATTCAGATTTTATTGAATTTAGACAAAACTTTGCATATTTGTATGAAAATTAATGATTTTTATGTTTGCAAAGTTTTGATCAAATCAAAAAAAAATTTGAATGAATTAGAAAAATTTTATGTAAGTCAACTCGCATGAATTTAGTCAAGTAAGTATGCGCATACCTGTCAAGTATGCATGCAAGTGCCGAACCCTATATCAAATTAAATTATTAGTTCAAAGAATTTAAAAATCTAAAAGTTGAAAATCTTTTGATAAAGGTCAAGTTATTTAAGCCAAGTCAAGTTGGAATCAAGTCAACTTATTCAAGTTTAAATCATGTGAAATTCAAGAGTAAATCAAATAGATATTTTAATATGAAGTAATATAATAGATCAAACGAAATAAAACTTAAATCAAACAATATTTTTCAATATCCTTACCAAATTTTATCACATTTAAAATAAAAAGATTCTAAAATTTAACTAACAAAATCAAATTACTTTAAAATAATAAATTTAAGTGTTCAAGTCGTAAAAATCATATTTAAACTGTGAATTTATGAAAGAATCATTTCCATAAAATTTTTGCACAAATTAAAATGAAAAAAAAAATTATTAACAGTCAAAGCTTTTAATTGAAAAAAAAATATTTTGTCAAAATTTATTTTAAAAATTCTTAATGTTTCAAAAATTTATAACAATTTTTTATATCTTTTACAGACTCTGAAATGCGTGGATTAAGTGTCACCTACTACAGCAATGCTTCAAAACTTCATCCAACAATGTGCATCTATTTGACAGCGCTAATAGGCTTCAAAATGCTTCTGAAGTTTTTATAAAAATCAGTCTCACATTAGGATTAGAAATTTTTAATATAAAAGAAACTCAACTGACTCCTCATCCATCACCCGCCCCTATCATCATCATGTTCCGAAATCATCTCACACTTCTACTTTTTTTGCTCTAAAATATTTTTTGATACGTCTTAGGTGAATAAAAATTAAAAAAGTAAAATGGTAGAGATGATACATACACATTTAAGATTATTTTTGGACATAATAAAAAACTACACATGATGATTTATAGTAAATGTGAATGTGAACAGAAATATTCATAGAAATAGAGAAAAAAGTAAATAATTAAGCCTAAATAAGGTTTAGATTTTGTAATTGAAAAAAAGAGAGAAAAAAATTCAAACTCTTGTCTTGTAAATTCACTTTTAAAAAATAAACTATCTTAAAAAAAGATGCTACCGCTTGACAAGTGTTTAGTTTTGATGTTGGTCAAGAAGAATTTTCTGTAAAAAAGTTTATTTTATCAACATCAACTGAACATTGTGTTCAACAATTGNCTCCTCATCCATCACCCGCCCCTATCATCATCATGTTCCGAAATCATCTCACACTTCTACTTTTTTTGCTCTAAAATATTTTTTGATACGTCTTAGAAGAATAAAAATTAAAAAAGTAAAATGGTAGAGATGATACATACACATTTAAGATTATTTTTGGACATAATAAAAAACTACACATAATGATTTATAGTAAATGTGAATGTGAACAAAAATATTCATACAAATAGCGAAAAAAATAAATGATTAAGCCTAAATAAGGTTTAGATTTTGTAATTGAAAAAAGAGAAAAATATTCAAACTCTTGTCTTGTAAATTCACTTTTAAAAAATAAACTATCTTAAAAAAAGATGCTACCGCTTGACAAGTGTTTAGTTTTGATGTTGGTTAAGAAGAATTTTCTGTAAAAAAGTTTATTTTATCAACATCAACTGAACATTGTGTTCAACAATTGTAAAAATTTCTGAGCTTACAAAAATGTTATCGATGTAATTTCAGTTCATTTTAAAATTTCTCATTTTGTAATTTCAAGAAAAAAGCCAAATTTTCACTAAAAAGTAAAAAATGCACGGAAAAAGTTTACTCATTTAGGACAAAAACTGATGATCAAAATTATAATATTTCATAATATGATGTGTGTAATTGTGCTTTAAAGGGGCCAAAAAAATCCAACTTTCATGTTGCACTCCTTCTTCTTTTTAAACTTTTTCATTTTGTAAATTTGAGAAAAGAAAATAAATCGAGAAATTTGCAACTTTTTGAGGTTCATCAAGGTCTTTTAAGATTTGTGTGTAGAATTTTAAGAATTGTAAAAAAAAGTTTCAAATATTAAAAAATTTTGTAAAGAAAAATATTTGAAAATTTGAAGAAAAAAATCAACTGAAAAATGCCCGTCATAGTGAGGTATCATTAAATATAAAAAAAATATTTTTGAATTTCAAAAATTTTCATTTTAAATTTTTCTAGATAAATAAAAATTAAATTTTTACTTTGTGTTTTGATTTAGGAGGTGAAAATTTTACAATTTGACAAACATACTTAAATTTGAAGAAAAATAATTTTCCGTCTTAAGAAATTTTTTAGCCAAAATGATACTTTTATATGTAAAAACTACTGAATGACAAAAAACGTGAAAAATAAAAATATAAACAATTAAATTTTATAAAAAAATTTCAAAAATTTTTTGTTTACATTTTGATGTTGACGTTTTTTTCTCTTTAAACTTAGTTATGAATGCGGCATTTTGATTAAATCGTTCTAATAATATGAAAAATTATTTTTGAAAACTATTTTAAAATGAATGTTTTAAAATTGTAAATAAATTTTCACCTCTTTTTAGACATAAATTTAGGAATGTAAATGAAGTTGAGAACAAACAACATCAAAAGTCCGTAAAAGAACTGCATTTTTAAGAAAATATAAAATTTAGAAGATAATTTGAAAGGCCATAAATGTTTAAAAATGAAATTTTTTTGCAGACACAAAAAAATGTCAGTTTATAATTGACAAATGCTGGTGACAAGTTAACCAAAAGTAAATTAACAATCATAAATTGTCAATCTTAAAAAATGACAAGCTGCAAAAAAAGGGAAGAAAAAATTCAGTCAAGGTGAAATGAAAAATTTAATCTAAGTTGTACACGCGAATATAGTTTATATGTCAAAAAATAAAATAGAAATAAACAAACTAATGGCTCAGATTTTATGCATCAATATAAATATTTGCATTTTAACAATCAAATTTATTTATGTTTAATGATTTATAATGAACTTGCTTCAGTAATTAATATATGTGTTACAACAGCATTTAGCAGAGGATGATGATGATATAATAGTCATAGTTGACACAAACATGTGTACATTTTAATGCTTCTGCTGCTCTTAATCCAAATATTAGCTTTATTGTTACTGACATGATGATAGAGAGGAAATTTTTCAAGTGCTTCTCAAAATATAATAAAAATTTATTTTTTAATAATTTAGCAAATACAATTGACACCATTTTCAATAAATATTAATTTTTGCTGGTTTTTATGGGTATTGAAAATTAATTAAAATTTTCATCATTGACAGCTTAAATAGCAACAAAAAATGCTTCAAAATGCAGCAATTTTATTTAGAGAAAATTCTGTAAATTTCCCAACAACAATAGCTGCTATTGTAAACTAAAATGGAAGCATTAATGAAGAATGAAAAACTCAATGTGTAAAGTAAAATTAAAGTAAGTTTCGTCTATAAATATGAAAATATATTTAGTAAAAAAAAAGATTAATGTTAAGAAATCACATTCACTTGATATACACTCACATAAACACGTACAGAACTCACAATCTATTTAGAAATTATACATTGCATAAAAATTGAAAAAAAAAGTATATAAAAATGATTTTTATTTTAAGATAACAAGAGATATTGATGAAGATTTTTTTTTTGAAAATTTGAATGAAAGTAAAAGAAACCTTTTTTGGATGAGGAAAAATAAAGAAGGAAAAAAATCTTAACAAGAAAATTTTTGTGTTTTTTCTACTGTTATTTTCAGAATTCTTAGTTTAACTTAATTGAATTAAGTAAGTTTGACGTTTCAAGTTGTATTCAAGTTAACTTGTTAAAAATTTAATCAAATCAAGTTAAAAAATACTGTACCAAAGTATGAAAAGAAAGCAATTTATAGCGATTTAAGCGATTTCTAGCGAATTTTTTGACGAATTGCGTTCGTTTCCATATCTTATACTGAACACGTAATTTACTTGACTTCAACTTGACAATTGGTTTACTTGATATTCAAAGTTACTTGACTAATTTTTTTACTTGATTAGATTAAAACATGACTCAGAATTACTTGAATTTAACTTGACTTGTATAAAAATTGCTTTAAAATCAAATTGAAAAGTAAAGATTTCATCCCTAGTTTTTCAGAATTCTATCAATTATCGCACTTGAGTTGCAACCACAAGCAAAAATAAATCACTTAATCTCATTTAACAAACTACACCTTGAGTTCTTTTTCCCTTCTAACGTTATAAAAATTAAATCTCATGATGAAAAATGCAAAGCAAAATGCCATTATCATAAATCTTGATGCTTTTAAAGCCATTTCTTGTGCTCTTTTCGATATCAGTCGCTGTTGTTTGCTCTGGTGTGTTTTAATTTTCCATTTTTTTCACATTTTTCTTTTCGATTCGACTCACACACTTGGCGTCAGCAGTAGCAGCAGTATTTGGATATTCCTGTTGTTGTTGTTTATTGTATGCCGCCGTTTTCTCTCCTTTTCTTCCCTCTTTCTCTCATTGAACGTGAGATTGAGTTTCATACAATGCAATGCACATCGAACACGTACACATGAATTACGTGTTTTCCTATTCGCACTAATTCTGTTATTTCCTGCTTTCATGACGATGCCATTGACTCAACATATACAAGTTAATATGCGTAGTTCTCGCGCATTGATAATATTATAAACCATGTTGTTGAACAAAGAGTGTGGAGTGATAGCATGAAATTCTGGATGTTTATTCAGAGTAAATAAAACGCATTGACATCGTGTAGCATTGAATAACGGATGCGAGGGTGGAAAGGAAGCAGCGTAATACAATTTCTCCATAATGCATTTTTGATCATCAATTGACTTTGATAAGACATGTATTACGAGTGAATTTATCGAAAAAAAAATTTCCTGACAAAACAATTGCATTAAGTTAATTATGAAGCTCTTATCATTCTTTGCTTGTTTGACACGACAGATGACTTGTTTTCGCGAAACTCAGTCATTTCATGGAATTTCTCAAGGTTCATTTTAAATTCAGCGTAGAAAGTTGTCAGAAAGATAGCAAAGAGTCGTTGAGAAATCAAAGAAGTAAGAGGAACAAAATGGCAACAAATTCGAGGTAAAAAAATTATTTTTACATTTTCTTAGAAATTTTTTTGATTCTAATTTTTTTCTAATCTACAGATTAAAATTTTTTCTTCTATTCTGTTTCCTTCCATCATCAATATTTGCTGTCGATTTTGAATGTGATTTTCAAGAGTGGCTCGGATGGAACTACGGCTGTGTAATTGTTGGTGGTGAAATAAATAATCCAGAAGAAGCAACAGTTGAAAACATCATAGGAGAACATGTCGAGTCAAAAACACATAAAGATGTTGTTTGGGTTTCAATTGAATCAAGAAATACGCGATATTTTCCTAAAAATCTTGCACAATTTTTCCCAAATCTTGTCACAGTTCGTGTTGTAAAATCAAAATTGATGAAAATTTTTGAAAATGATCTTGAGGGATTGGAAAAAATTGAAAATCTCTATTTAGATTCAAATTCAATTGACAGCGTCGACAGGCATGCATTTGACAATCTTACAAAGCTCCGCACATTGACATTCGATTATAACAAGTGCTTTTCGAGTGCTGCTCATTTCAACAGAGCTGCTGTAAAGAAAGTAATTGAAGACATGATGAAGAAATGCTCAAATGATGAAGAAGAAACTACAATGACTATAACTACAACATCGATGGCTATGACTGAGGCTGTTGTTGAAGTTGAAGATGCTTTTGGTCAAGTTGAAGACAATCCAGACAACAATGAAGCTCTTAAGGTTGAAAAGGAAAAGAATTTAAGACTACAAAAAGAAATTGAAAATTTAACAATAAAATTAAGCAATTCTGAAGCACAAACTAATCGACTTAGAGCTGATAATGTGAAATTAAAAGCTGAATTGCAATTATGTGATGACAGTGCAACAATGATAACTGAAAATACCAACTTAAAAAGTGAATTGACAAGACGCAATAAAGAAATAGCAAATTTAAAAGCTGAAAATGCAAATTTGACAACTCGTGTATTTAAAAGTGAAACAGACTCAAGTGCATTTAGATTTCAAATTGTCAATTTAAAGTCAGAAAATTCAAATTTAAAAATTGCAATTTCACGATGTGATACGCTCATGAGTAATGTCACAATGGAAAATGAAAATTTAAGAGCAACAAATGAAAAATGTGAAAGTCAACTTAAGGCCATAACTGATGAAAATGAAGCCTTGATTGGTCAAATCAATACATTTGAAATTAAAAGACTTGAACTTCTTGCACAAATTGAAAATCTTAGTCAAGGAACATCAAAATGTGACAATGAAATTTCAAATGTTGTCCATGAAATAGAAAGTGTTGCATCAAAATTATCAAATTGTGAAGCTGAAAATTCAAATTTGCAACAAAGATTGAACAATGAAAATTTCAACTTACAACAATTAATTTCAAAATGTGAATTTGAAAATACAAAATTGGCAGCAATAAATCAAAATTTGGAATCAGAAATGGCAATAATTCAAGCTGAAATAAATTCATTAAATGAGGAAAATTCTAATTTACTTTCAACAATGTCAAATATTGAAAATCAAATGCAATCAATTCAAAGTGCTCAAAGTGACAATGAAAATTGCTTGAATGAAAATGCAAAGCATATTGCTGAAAAGGACGCGATGTTATTGACATTTAAGCAGTTCGAATTGCATTTGAACAATCTTCGCAATGAACTGATGAAAGTACAATCAACATCTTCAATGTGCAGCACACAATTGGCTAATTTACGAAGTGAAAATGAAAACCTTCGAGCTGGTGTCACAAATCATGACTTGGAATTTACAAATTTACTTAATGAAAATAAAAAATTGCGTTTCCATGTTTCTGATTGTGATGCTCAGATTGCATCACTAATACGCGACAGTGAGGAAGTTATGATGTCATTGGCAAGATATGAAGCAGCAGCAAATAAATTATTGGATGAAAATGATCACATCAGATTGAGATTGCAAAAATGCGACATCGCTGTGACATCATTAATGAATGAAAGTGACGATTTGACATCGAAAATTCTTAAATGCGACAGTGAAATTACAAATTTGTATTCGGACATTTGGAAATTACAAAGTAGCAAGGAAAATTTGAAAGACAATTTGATCAAAGCTGAAGCAGAACTTGAAAAATGCTCGAAAAATCTTGTTTGGTGCACTTACACTTTGTGTGGTAAAAATCAAATGTCTTATTAAAGAAATTTAAAATAAAATGAGAATTTTGGGAACAGAATTTAATTTTTTTATTAATTAATTTTGACATTCAAAGTCATGTTACAAAAGAATTGAATTACTTGATTTCAAGTTGACATATTCTAACTTGATTTTCAACTTTACTTTTATTTGTTTCTTTAAATGACTTTACTTAATTTTATTTCATGATATTGACTACAAATGATAAATCACAATTAAATCTTTTCAAAAAAATCTTTTGTCACGATTTACCAAGATTTTTAATTTTTCTCTTGTTTTTCTTGCTGTTTCATTCTACAAACCAAAGATAATGTTTGACTTGACAATTCTTGATTTGATTTTTTTTTTAAACTTTAATCTTTTTAAAAAACAAGAGAAAAATATTTACATGAATAATTTTGAATCAAATCTTTTATTTTGAAAATTTTAAATATTCCACTCCATTCTCCTGAGGCCAAACAATTCAATTTCAACCATCATCGGTTACAAAATTTTCCTCTCTCTCTCTATTTTTTGGTTTGCTGATGCGAATGAATGATAGAATTCAGTATTTACAGAAAAAAGCAATTCATCAACATTGAATGTATTCATTTCATCCTATCGAACGAATACTGAAAAGCGAGAGAAAGAAAAAGAGACACAATATTTTTTATTGCGGCCTAATAAAATTCTAATCACGATTTTGTGTCCATTAAACCACGCACAATTTGCTGAATGAATAAGCGCGAAAAAGAGCGAATGGAAATTTTTGAATATTTTCTTTTTTTTCGCTTGAGTGACAACGTTTAAGAAAAGTTATTTTTTGATATTGATGAATAATTAGCTTCTTATTTTTTACTTGAATTTAGAAAAATATTTTGATATTGTATTTTCTTGGGGAATTTTATTTTTAATTAACTTTTTTATGGACTTGAGATTTCTTTAGCAAAAACAATGTTCATTTAAGTTTAGTTTTTTTTATTTTTTGAATTTTTTATAACAGTTCAGTTTTATTTAGCAGGATAGTTTAAAGTTATGATTTGACTTTATTTTCGTTTATAAATTCTTTGAAAAACCATTAATCTTTGAAAAAGTCCTTGCAAAGTTTTTATAAAATTTAAAACTTTATTCCCAACTGTTGCCCACAAAACCGACATATATTATGCTGACAAATTTGTAAATAATTTTTCTTTAAATTTAATCTAATCGATCATTCGGCTCTATGATTAATATATATTTTTTTATTTTCTATTTTGAAAATTTTATAGAGTTCGATACTTGACCCATGCAAGTGAGTTGACTTACAAAAAAATGTCTCTACTTTGTTCATATTTATTAAATTTAGTTAAACTTCATGCAAATTTATATGAGATTTAATGATTCTTAAATTTAAAAAGTTTTGACCAAATTAAGATTTAACCTAAAAGAATTAGAGATATTTTTTAATAAGTCAACTAGCATGCTACTTGATGCATGATGCACATGAACCATTTAATTTTATATGTGAAATAATCATTCACTTTTACTTATTTGTCAAGTTCAAACTTAGGTAGAATTCAAAATGAAATATAAACTAGTTTATTATCAACGTTTGATAAACTTCTATTTTTAAATAAATAAATGTGGCATGTTTTAAAGAAGCTGACAAGTGTTATAAGTTCTATAATAATTTTGTTG
This sequence comes from Polypedilum vanderplanki, assembly GCA_018290095.1. Taxonomy (NCBI): domain Eukaryota; kingdom Metazoa; phylum Arthropoda; class Insecta; order Diptera; family Chironomidae; genus Polypedilum; species Polypedilum vanderplanki. The sequence continues at coordinate 9,213,024 of CM031381.1, read as the reverse complement.
CTCTCTATTGATAGTATAATGAATTTAGTTTTATTTCATCTCCAGTTGAAGAAAGATATGAAGGTTTTATTGAACGTAATTTTACTCTTAAATTGTGAGTATAATAAATTTATTCTAAATATAGCAGCGGAAAATTACAGAAATTTTTCCATAAATGATATTGAAATTACTAAAAAATTTCATAAATAAAAAAACTTTCCTTCAAATTTTTAAATGCGTTAAAATGTTACATAAGTCAAATTTTTTTATTTTATAAAATTTTAGACATATCTATTAATAATTTGCAGAAGTTTATACAGCAGAAACGATAACATGAAATAAACATAAAAAGTTATTAGATTTTATTGAATCTTTATTTAAATTATCAAAAATTTCTAGATAAAGACATTCATTAAAAAATTATTAATTTTTTTTAAAACATGTCATATACAAATTGATAAACCACATTTCATAAAAATTGTGTCTGTTGACAATAAACGCATGTTGTGACGTTTTACAATTTTTTTACGGAAGTTCTTTTAGAAATTTATAAAAAGTTACATAAATTTACTCTGATTTACAAACTTCAAATTCTTTGTTAATTTTAGAATTTATTTAAACAATTTTCATTCAAAATTTCAGTTGCTACTTTTAGTATTGCATCACATGAAAGTGAAAGTGATGAACATCATCATCACCATCGTGATGATGAACCATTTGAATACCCATGTCGTAAGTTTTAAACTTTATTCGAGATTTTCTCAGAAATTAAAATTTTTCTTTTTTAAAAATTATTAAGAAAATAAATTTGTCCCTTTCAAACTCGATGATGCACCAGCTGAATTTGGTGTATCTGCAGGAGAATATAAAGAAGGTCAGCAAGCATATGTCGGTTTGTTTAATGGAGGTTTTGCTCTAGGTGTTGGCAGAATTCAAATTTCACCGCCAGGATTTGTTTTTAATGGACCAAATGGTTTTGGCATTTTTTTCAATGACAGCAGCATACTTTTTTATCTACAAAGGAATAAACATCATAAATATGAATGGATTCCATCTCAATATGGCAATGATGTTCCATTTGCTATTGATGTAGGGACAGAAATCTTTGGAGATCTTTTACTTTTTGCTAGAATTAAAATTGGTCAATTTATAGCACTTGGTTTGAGTTTTCCTTCATCTGGCAATGTTGTTTATGTTGATGGCAATAATGTAGTGCAATTTACAAGCACGAATTATGAAATTCTTACTTGTAAAAGTCAAAAGAAAAATGAAACTCATATTCCATTGCCTAAAATTTCTATGCCTGGTCCAACTTTCGATACTGGTTGCAGTAAGTTAAAAAGTTATGAAAATTTTAAAAAATTACAAAATAAACTTTTTAGTTAACAACTGGCAACCTTATAAAAATGACAACGCACCATCGAAGAATGGAATTAGTGCTGGTCTTCATGAGTGTGGAAATCATGCTTACGTTGGCAAAGGAAAAATTTCATCATGGATTCCTGGTCGCATTCAAACAGTTGGCAAAACTGGATTTTATACAATGGGAAAGAGAAGTCAAGCATTTTTGGCAAATGGCTCTTATTATTTAGCTGACAATCCAAATTACACTTATTATTGGCAACCATTTAGAGGTTCTCTTCCTAATAATGCTGTGCAAGTCAGACCTGATATTGGTGCTATTACTTATCCTGTAATTCGAGTCAAAATTGATGGACATGTCAAAATTGGATATTTTGTTGCACCAAATTCAAATGGATTTTTCCCTTCTAATGATGGCACAGAAAATGAAGTCATTAATGATTTTGAGTTTTTAGTTTGCGATCCAGTTCCTAAATATCATTGTGGTTTGTAAAAATATTTTTATAAATCCTGGGTACAAGAACTTTGAATAATAGAAAATTTTAACATTTGGAAAGCCATGTTAAAGCATTTTATATAGAAGTTCTTTTGCTTTGTGTAAATAAGAAATGTTAATGGCAAATAATTAATCTAACGTTGCAAAACAAGCTAAAATATCAATTCTAACTTTATTTTTCTTTACAGAACAAAAATGGAAAAAATACATAGGTGACAATGCACCTTTAGTTGATGGCTTTCCTGTGTCTATTTATAATACAGATACAGGCTCATATATTGGTAGAGGCACTAGAAAATGTATCAATGGCTGTGATTATGGCTTAGGGAAAATTCAGGTCACTTCTCCTGCTGGAGTTTACTATCTCGATGATATGACAGCAACACAAGTGTTTGACAATATTACAGCTGAATATTTAGTAAAGAACACAAGTTACACTTATGAATGGGTTCAATCTACTAATGGTGTAAAAGTTGAAAATGCTCTTGAAGTTCATAAAGAAGGACATCGACCATTTTACATTGGAATAACAAAATATAATTATAAAGTATACATTGGTAAAGTTCGTCCTGGTGAAGGTTTATATTTTATTGATCCTAATGGCAAACAAAAAGTGACAAGCTCTTATAATGTTCTCACATGTACTTCACCAGATGCATCAAGTCATGGGCATCATAATGAAGATATGAAAAATTGGTATTCAAAATTTTCATGTCCAAAAAGAATGAAATGGGATTATAAATCATTCAAATGTGTCTGTGATCCAGAATGGAAAGGACTTTTTAAATCAGCTACAGCAAAATGGAATGATGAAATTTGCTCATATGTTTCTATTTGAACATCTGCTCTCATAAATGACCAATGAATTTCTATAAAATTTATTTTTAAATGTCATAAAAGAAAAGTTTAAATAAAAGAATTGTTCAATAATCAATTTTATTTCAAAGTTCATAAGAAAATTAATTTTTCAATATGAAATCTAAAGTTTTAAAAGTAATGACATTTAAGAAAAAAGAGCAAAAAAACCTTCTTGGAATTGTTTTTCCAAAATAAAAAAATCTCTCTTCAAATGACACCATAATTGACCGCTTTCAGCACCTTTTACGGTTTACAAATGCCTCAAATTACTCTCAAGAGATTGCTAATTATGCATTCAATGGCATTAGAATTTTGTTTCCCATTTAATGCTCTTAATGTTCATTAAAAGTGTGCGACCATCATCATTAATAGCCATTGAAAAGCTCAACTGAATGTGAAATTAGGCGACATTTTCGATCGGTCCAATTAACGTTCTCTTGAGTTTCAATGTGATTTCGATTTTGATGAAGTTAAAGTTTTTTGCTTTTGAACTTTAATCTCATTTTTATTGTCCATCAAAATTGCCATAATAAAAATTAACACAAACAAATTAATGCGAGTGTGTGTGTATATGTCAGAGCCACACTCATTTTGCCTTTTTCTGAATCGAGCCAAAAAAAGCAATCAAAACTTTTAATGAGATTTTTTTCTAAGCTTCGATTTTCTTCTTCATCTTCGTCTTTTTTTTATTTTGATCACTTATGGGGTGAATTTCATTTTTCTCAATGATCTCACTTTACACGTTTCATACAAACACATGTACAACACATTAAATTAAAAGAGGCTGTCTTAATGATGATTCAGTTATAGAATTTTTTTGTTTTACTGGCAATTAGAAAAGATTTTTTTGTTACTTGATTAGATTCATATTAAAGAAAACGTGACTTGTTGAAAATTCTTATGAAAATCATTGATCGTTATATAAATAAAAATCAATAATAGAAGCTATCAATGACATTTTAACAAATAATATACTAAAATTTTATAACAAATAAACAGATCAAATTGAAACAAATAAAGAAAGTTTTCTTTCATACTTGACTTTCTATATGACTTGACTATTTTACTTGATTTGATTTTGTACCTTGATTTTTTTCACTTGACTACAATTATATTTATTTGATTTGACATTTTAAGTCACTTGAGTTTCAAATTTACTTGACATTTCATTGATTTGAATTTTTAAAAAGTTTGAGATAACAATTTTTATCAAATTTTGAATATAATTCAGGAACAGAAAATATCATAAATAACACTATAATTATAGTTTTGTAATTAAAGCGTTAATTAAGTGCAACAAAGTTTCGCTTACAAACCATTGTTATAAAGCCATAACAACAAGCTGATAATGAAAATGTTTGTCAACGAGTTTTGTAGCCAATATTTATCATGTCAAAAAAATTAATGTACATTTTTCAACATTTACTTCCACTACTACTATCGACCTTTAACAAGCGAATATATTTGTATGTATGCGATTTATGTCAGTTAAAATTTTTAGAGTTTTAAACTCATTCGCTGTTTTTTTCCTGATTTTATGAACTGAGCCTCTCTAACGCCACTCACTTGAAATATTCTCGTTGAAAAAACATGAAAACGCAATATTGGGGTTATTAAGCTAGTGATATAAAATTCTTGAAAAGAAAATAAAATTTCATTTTTTAACCAAAACAACCAAATTGTTCCCTTTTCAGTATTGTGTTCGCGCTTTGAATCGATAATTGTTTTTGGCAAGTAAAGGGGTGGCACAAGTAGCAATAATGCCTGCTTTTGTTTTACACTCTCCAGTAAAACATGATTAATGTGGCGTAAATGAATTATGTCGAACAGTGTCTAACAGATCAGTGAATGTGTTGAACGTCAGACACGCCATGAATTATTTTTTTTTTATGTTATTGTGGTTTTATGATATTTTAGCAAATTGACTTCTTTTGATGTGAAATAAAAATAAAGTCGAGTAAAAATTCAATTATTTTTTTCTGATTTGATGACAAGTACAACATTTGTTTCCTATATCGATAGCAAATTGACAAATTGAGACAAATTTAGTGAGTTTTTTTTTGATAAAAAAGTTCATGCCGTTGACGAGATAAAAAACTTTATTTTATTTTGAGAAAAGTAAATAAATCACAATTCATTTCATTTGTCCATTTTTCAGATTGATTTATACCATCCATTTATCTTTATGTCCGTATGTCTCTTCATCGCATGCCCTATGAATGAAAATGAAAATTTTATCAATTGCCTGCCATTTCGTTTGATATTTGATTGACTTACGCCAAGGCGGGAGGATTTTGCCATTCACAAATTGGTTCCCAATCATCTGACCAAAAGAATGTACATCTTGAAAGTTTTGGATTGAAGACTGTTCCACAAATGCAATATCTTTCCATTGGTCTCCATGCGTTAATTGAATATGGTGCACATTGATAATATCTGAATTTTAAAACATAATGGTTTGAGTTTATTTATCAAAACACATTTTTTGACCTTGTCAAATGAAGCTCTAACGTATTGCCAATATTGATTCATAATTTTACCTGTTTGGATCAGGATGTGGAAAGAGTGCATCTTGATGATAGCGGTTTGATAATATTTGACAATCTGGTGGACCACAATCGCGTGGAATTACAGGTGGCGGCATGTTATTTGGCAATGCATTTATTGATAATGCAATTGTTACAAGAATTAAAAAGAATGAATCTAATAGAGTGAAGAAACAAAATAATTTTTAAAGAATTAGTAAAATGTTAACAGTGCAATTTTCACATTAAGAAAAATAATTTTTAGTTAAATTTAGTTTGATCATTTTCATATGATTTTGTAAAAACAAGGTTAAAGCCAGGTTTAAGCATTTAAATTTTTAATTAACATTAAAAAATTTAACATTCCAGCCTTGTTTAAAAATTAAAATATTATGAAAATTATTAGAGTTTGCAAACCGGTATTTTTTTATTAGGTTATAATACAAATAAATAGACTAAAAACTTTTCTTTTCATAACTCGATGAGAAACTTTGCTAAAAACAAATTTTGAAAAAATTCACTTAAAAACTCACATTTCATTTTTATATCTTTTGCTATAACTTTCAGTACACACCACACTGACTTCAAACATTGAACTGCATTTTTCTTTTATACTCTTTACCTTCTTCAATGTATGAGCAATAACGTTGTTGAATAGTTTTTCCCCAAAAAACTCTTTCTTTTTTGCAATACACATGTCATAAATGAGCGATAAGATGTCACTTTTAAGACAAGTTTCTTCTTTTCGCATTGTGTTATCAATCATCAATATCAATACATGTCATGCTCATTTCTTTTTTGTAATGAAAATAGCAAGAAAAAGAAGAGAAAACTTTGATAAATTTTAGTGAGTAATTTTTTATCAATTCAAATGGGCTAGAAATCGAAATTTTTGGAATTAATTTTTTTAATATTGATTCTTATAAAGCATAATTGGAAGATTCATTTCAGCTCAATCGATTATGATTTAATTGAGTGAAGGCAAAAATGTCAAAAAAATTTTAACGCTTGTTTAAACACAAAAATAGCGATTTTTCGGCAACAGAATGTCCAAAAATTTATGATTTTATGCATTTTAAAATTGTTCAATTATGCTTTACAAGAATCAACAATAAAAAAAATTAGTTCATTAATTTCTATTTCTGGCCCATTGTGCATTCATCAAATAAGCGTGCGTTCGATAGAATTTTTTTTGTTAGTGTGAACAAATATTCACAATGATAGAATATCATGTTCTGCCAAGGCCTGAAAACTCTTTGATCCGAGCTTGATTTTTTTGATTCCTGTTTGATTTTTTTGATCCGAGATTAAACTGGGATCAAAAAAAATCAAACAGGAATAAAAAAAATCAAACTCGGATCAAAAAAAATTCAAAAACTCGGATCAAAGAGTTTTTAGGCTTTGTGTTCTGCGAAGGATTTTTTAAAATTGTTTTTTTTTTTTTTGAGAAAAATTGAATCTTCTTGGAAGATAATTTTTAATGTTGGACCTTAAATGTTCTGTTGAATTATTTTCATAAGTAGAAAAAAAAACATATAATTTTAATTTTACAAAGTTTGATTGCTTTTTATTCCTGGAAATTAAAAAACCAAAAATTCATGATAATTTTTCAATCCATCATTATTTCCATTTTATTATTAAATTTATAAATATTGACATCGGTATAAAAAATAAAAGAAAGAAAATTTGCGCATTTCTTAACAGTTCCGTTTCAAAGCAAATTTTTATAATTTTTTGTTGCCTGGCAAAATGTTCAATCGTTTTAGCATCTTATAAGTCCATTGTGTTTGAAATTGTTGTCATTTAGAAATTTTGAGTGCTATATTTGTTTACCCAATCCTATTGTTGTTGTTGCCGCAGAAACAAGGCGGTGGAACGCAAGGAACACAAGGCCACCACACACAAGGTGGACAATCTAATTAAAAAAGGATTTCTTTAATAAAAATCATCTCAGTGTTTCAGCATATCGAATTATTTCTTTTGCTGAAGTAAAAAAAGATTTTTTTCAATTTATTTTTAAAAATATGCACTTAAATTTGATAGTTTTTAATATTGGAATCATTGTCTTTAAATTTCACGTCGAACAAGACTACTTGCATGAAAATTAGACTAACCATTCAAAAGTTATGACCATTTTATAATTCAATTGAAATTAGTTTTGAAATTTGCCGCTAGTGGCGCTGCATTCTACAACATTTGTTGCGTGTGACAAGAAAATGTTGCGCGACAAATTGATTTTAAAAATTTCATCATTTTTAACTGGTCTTTTATGATGCGAATACCTGGGCACGAAATTACTTTTGAAAAGTTCCGAAAGAATTTTCAGTGAAATAAGAGACACTAATGCTTTTTTAGGACTTTTTCTTTGTTACTCTTTGATTTTATGTCAAAGTATTTTTAAAATTTTAAACTTAGTTCAGTGTTAGTTTAAATTAAATCAATTAGTCATTAATTGGCTATAATATAGTTGAAACTTACTGTCTGGTGGTGGACATACACAAGGTGGTTCTCCAGGCGGTGGATTAATTGGTGGTGGGGTTACTGGAGGTGCAGGAGTAACTGGTGGATCTAATGGAGGTGGTGTACCATTTCCTTCACACTGATTATTTTTTTAAAAAATTAATAACAAATTGATGGCATTAGGTTAAAAAGTATCAAAAAACACCAAAATTATGTCGTAATTTTTGATTACTTACATCAGGACACCATGGAGGGCATGGAGCAAGAACTGGTGGTGATTGCCAGTTACAAATTGGAAACCAAGTGCTTTCCCACCAGAACGTACAACGTCTTGGATGAATATGTGGATTGAAAACTGTTCCACATGCACACTGTCTCACAATTGGTTGCCAACCTTGTGCGATATTATGTGGATAACATTGGTAATAAAAGTTTGGATCTGGATGAGGAAAAAGTGCATGATTTTGATGATTTTCTGGTAGCGAGCAATCTGGAACTCCACAAGGAGAAACTGGATCTTGAGGTGGGCCACAATTATTACAAGACTGTGCCAAAGTGACTGCGATAATGCAGCTCAACACGATTAAAACTGCTGAGTATATAAAAATAAAATTATTTTTGATCACAAGAATTTCTTTTAATTTCACAACTCACTGTTCATTTTACACTGAGAAAAAGCAAACACTTAAGTGAGCTGACTTTTGTTATTTTGCGTTTGCTTTTATAGTTATTTTCTGACATTGATAAGATGAAAAAATGTGCGAAAAAAGTGCGAGATGTTTTGGAAGTGGACAAAACTAACAATTTAGCGGAAATATGTCAATCTAAAAATATAAAAAAATTTGATAAGAAAAATTTTCCGTGACATTGACCGAGAACTTTTTGTTATCATTTTCGCATGCTTGTTGTTACTTACTGATGCACTTATGAGATTACATTGATGATGACCTAGTGAGATAAATTGCATTTTTTGAAAACTCTTTAAAATTTAAATTTTTTACTCTTTAGTATGAAAGCTACCTTGACATTTTCAAACTTTTCTGTTATAGCAAAAAAATGTTTTTTGAATAAAAACACAAAGTGCAAAATGACATAAAAACATTTAGAAGCTTATGATATGAAAGCTTTCAAAAAGTTCTTTGTTCTTCATCTTATTATAAAAATTCTTTCTGATTAAAAAGAAATTTCAAGATTTTTTTTACGAAATGAGTTAAACATTTACTTTCTGTCTTTGCAATATTTTTGCTTTCTTTTCACATTGCAATGTATTGAATTTTATTAAATAAATTTTAAAATTGTTTAGATAAGAAAAAATATAGAAATTTATTCAAAACTTTTCTGTTCTAAGTAAATGCACTCAGAGGCTTAAAATTTTCTGAATTTAAATTTTTAAATTATTAAGTTAATTTGAAAAAAAAAATAAAAATTAAATTTTAACCCAGGCGTGGACACACGATTCTCCGAAGTGCTCCAAGCGCTTCGAGAAGCTCCAATTGCTCCAAGCGCTCCAAATTGCTCCAAAGTGCTCCAAGCGCTCCAAAGTACTCCAAGGGCTCCAAGAGCTCCAAATTACTCCAAGTGCTCCAAAGTACTCCAAATTGCTCCCGATTAATCCAAATGTTCTTTTTTTGCTCCAAATGCTTTTTTAGCGCATTTTTGTATAAAAAATGCAGCTTATAATTTCACTTTGTTCGGCTGGCTGTTCTGCTGTTCTGCTTGTTCTGCTGTTTCGGGTTGTGAGATCTCGAAAACTACACTAGCTAGAAGTTTACTGTTTTTTTCATTCGATTTGTGCTATCGAATTATTCCGGAGCAACTTAGTTAGAAAGCTGTCAATTAATGCAGTAATTTGGAAATTGCGAATTAAATTTTCCTATTGAAATTTGTAAACAAATTTTTTTTTGTCGCGCAACATTTTTTGGTCACACGCAACAGCTGAATTTGAATTCGACTTGACAGTTGTATTGAAATCAATATTATGTTTCGAATCGAAAGTTATCAACGAAATATCAAATCATTTAAATAAAAACATTTTCTTATTCTCATTAGTGACTCGTATTCTCTTTTGCATTGATCGTATTATTTATTTTTGTTCATTAACTCGAAATCGAAATGTAACGGAAAATTTAAATTGTTAGTGCGCGAAGCTGCGCGTATGTTATGTGTAATCAGGAATATTAAGATTCGTAGAAATTTCCAAAGAAAGAGCAAGAGCTTCTCGATACAGTATAATAACGACGAATCAAATAAGTAATCGCTGGACACCAATAAAAACAACGAAAAAGTCATTCTACACTTGCCAAGGAGGATCGGTTCAAGTAGCTCGAGAGCAATTTCCCTTGGTAATGGCTGAAGCGATAACGATTCATAAAAGTCAAGGTCGATCCGAATCGAAAATAGTAATAGATGTTCGAAATCCATCTAAAATCAAAAATCATATGGATCGGCAAAAGTGGTATGTCGCATTTTCAAGAGCACGATCACTAAATGGACTTTACATTCTTGGAGCATTTAAGCCGCCAAACGAAATCAAACCTGACGATAACGTGAATGCCGAAATGAATCGACTTCGACAAAATCCACTTGTGCCCAAGTATCAATTTCTTCGTGTCGTACCTGAAAATGTAATCCAAATCGTATCACATAACACACAATCGATTCGTAAGCACATAACTACAATCGTTTCGGATCAAGTTTTCAGTAGCAGTCATATCGTCACATTACAAGAGTCCTGGGCAATCGACAACGAAAGTTACAATATTCCTGATTTTGAAGAAATATCGCGAAATTGATTAATGGGTCGACCACGAGCATTTGGAACGATCAACTTCTGTAAATTGAATATTGAGGCTCGTATTGTTGATCGATTCGAAATTGAAAAAGGTAACTCGAATAATCACGTCGAAATAAGTGGTTTTAAATTGGACAATCGATTAACTATAATTACAGTATGTTGCCAACCGATTACAATATTTTTTGTTTTGTTGATACATTAATGTCAAAATAATCCGTCATCGAGTCCGAAATTACTGAAGAACACTTTTGGAATAAAAGATTATATCGATGAAAGTGAAAAATATCTGATCTTAGGCGATTTTAATTCTACGAATTTGAAATTGGCAAGTCACTGAAGTTCGTTCATGCTTGGAACCTTCGGCACAAGTCTATTCTCACGACGCGAATCGACAACAAACGCTTGAACAGTTATCGATGGAGTATTTGGTCGAGTTGACGACTATAATGTTGAAGTTTTCATCTACGAATCATATGCATCACATCATAAGCCATTAGTCATCCGTGTACATGAATTATAAAATATCTCATTTAAATACACTATGAATTAATAAAATGTATTTAAATCATTAAATTTTCTTTTATTTAACTTGTTAATATAACTGATCTGGGCGACAAAAATGCGCTAAAGTCCTCTGATCTACACAGAGACTTTCCCATCATGTTTTAAAAAATGTACTGTTATATTATAAATGCTCAAAAAAGTATATTAGTACGTGGGAACGAATACCAATTTTTTGATTGATTTTTATAGTAAATTGAATAAACTTTTAGAAACAATCAAAAAATTTAACAGAGGAAGCTTTTAAGTACATCAACGAGACGTTCAAAGGCAAAAAAATGCGAAAAATCTTAAAAATCGAGTTTTTATCATATTTCATCAAATCATAACTTTGAAAGTAAAAGCTTAAAAAATAAAAGCTGAATATTGTTTTTAGATAATTATTAGTACTTTTCATAACTGGAATTTGATTGAAAAAATCTTTTCTTATAAGGGTTTATATGAGTTTTTTGGCATTTTTAAGTATCTGGTGTTCACATATGATGACAAAATATTACATATTATAGCTTAAAATTTGTGTAAATTTCATTCCTATTTTCTAAAAGTCATTTGAATACAATCGTTTATTTTTTGACTGAACTAGAGCGGTTTGAGTGAAGGTACAATTTGATCTTATGCAGAAACACAAAAACAGCCATTTCTCGTCAACGGCTTGTCCAAAAATTATGATTTTATGCTTGTTAGAATTGTCTAATTATATGATTTAAGAAAATGCATTAAAATATTTTTTGCAAAAAATTTTCAATTTCAACCTATAGTGTACTGTTTTCAAAGTATGTAAAATTCTAGATATTTAGGGTAAACGTTCCTAATTTTTGGCCTATTTTCGTATTTTTTAATTTAATCACAAATGTTTCACTAAATATCCACGCAATTTTTATTCTGACTAAATGGTTTTCTCACAATTTAACAAGTTTTATCCGTCCTAATTTTTGACCTATCAAACCTAATTTTTGGCCTATTTGTTTACATTCGAATTTCAGCAAAAAATCTTTTAGGGTAAACGTTCCTAATTTTCGGTCTATCCTAATTTTCGGTCTAATTGATTTTTTACAAATTTTCTATTAAAACCTTTAAAAATCACAATATAAATGATTATATCATATCAATAATGACATTTATCACTAATGGATACTCAATTATGATTTATAGAACAGTACTTGATGAGAAATATCC
>CM031381.1:8965765-9198480 GCA_018290095.1 Polypedilum vanderplanki | reverse complement strand
AAAAAAAAAATAAAAATTAAATTTTAACTGTGTCATCCTCTCATTTCTTTTTATTTGTAAATTGTTCATTTTTTCATTATTCATTTTATGTACTAGGAGGTTTCCTTGAAAATGAAACTTTTTTGTCACTTCATTCAAACGCAAAAAACTCAAATTCTATTAACTCATTTGATAAATGGTGAAAAGTATATTATTTGGATCAGATTTATTCTAAATTTACACTCATTTAATATTTTTAATTCAACTCCAAAGTTTTGAACAAAATTGAATTTTTTCACTTCAAAACTTTAGAAACGATTTCCTTAAAAGTTTGCCATTGGCTAAAATTCTCTTTTGCACTGTAAATTAAATTTGTTTCAAGCTAGCTTTAAAGAAGCTACTAAGCTCATAACCACGTGTTCACAATTTTAAATTTTATGCACTTAACTCTTCACTTTTTTTACAAACTATAGACAATTTTATTTAAATTTTAATGATAGCACGACTTTTTATTTGATGAAATTCAAAAATAATAAGTAAATTTAATGAATAATAAAGGAAATAATAAATTGAAAAAACGAGTGGAAAAGTGTCCGCCATAGGACGGATTACTTTAGCGCATTTTTAGTGCCTAGATCAGTGTATGTTGACAAATTACAGAATTATTAGATTCGTTTGAGAAATAGGTTTACAGTTTAAAATAATTTGATCCAAATAAATTTAAAATATAGGGAAAATCATATTTATAAAATTTTGATATATGAAAGTACGATGAGCGTTTTTAATTGAAGTTCAATTTACCAAAGTTTGAAACTGTTTTAAAAATAACTAAAAATCAGAATCTTGAAATAAATTTTATTGATATGAAAATAACGGTTGAGTAAGATTCAAATTATTTGAAGTTCTAACATTTGCCGTTGGTGGCGCTGCAATCGTTTTCGCAGCCAACTTTGCGTTGTTTACATTTTTCAATTTGGAAATTTTAATTCGCAATTTCCTCATTAATGCAATAAGTAAAAACATTCTAATGAAGATGCTGCCAATAACTCGATAGCTCAAATCAAACACAGCAAACCGTAAATCGCTAACTATTATAGTTGTCGAGATCTCGCGCCTCAGCCAGCCGGGAGCCAGCCAGCCAGCCGATCAAAGTGAAGATATAAGCGATATTGTTGTTCCAAAAATGCGCTAAAATATATGAAAAAATATATGTATGATAAGAAATGATTGGAATTATAATAATAATAATCAATAATCCCCATTTCTTCTTCTTGCTTCGAGTGGGCATTTTCCTAGCATGTGCTATACTTAGGGTTTTTGTGGTCTACACACATGTGTTTGTTCAAGGTTTTACTTGGACAATAAACTTTAGAGCAAATCTTACATGTATATGTATCATCTTTCAATACATTCTCGACGATCTTGAATTTTCGATTGCTGATAATGAACATTTGAAATATCATTCCATATCATATTACTTATTTCTTTAACAAGCTGATCAATATCTTCTTGTTTTTGCTCTTTATGCATGAAACGAATATGTCTTCTTAGACTTGGTTTGCGTGGAAAATTCAAACTACAATAGTAGCATGATCTTCTTATTAAATGAACTTTTTTATGATTTTTGAGGTCTTCAATTGATCGATATTCTGCTGAGCATTTCTTGCAACTAAATCTTCCTGAATATTTTCTGGGTTTGTATACCATATGTGTTTCTTCAAATCCACAGAAATCGCATGATTGTAGTGTTTCTGGTGTTATCTTTTTTTATGCTTCTAAAAAATTCAATTTCTAAATCGGCTCGTACATTCAGAGTTTCTTCAGATTCTTTTTCAGGTTCAACAGGTTCTTCTTTAATTTTACTTGCTGTTTTCTTTTAGTTTTTTTCTATTTTTGATAAAAAGACAAAAGTCTTTTTTTTCTTTTTCAATCATTTCTATACTGGAAAAAGAAAAATATGATAATAAATAATTAAAAAAGAAGCATAAAATACAGAAATACCTTTTTGTTAGCATCTTCATGTAGCTGATGATCTACAGGAAATGCTCTCTTAGACCTCATTGTCATTTTCTGGAAGTTTTATATAATAAAAAGTTGAAATGATGTAGATATGTAATAAAAATGAATTTTAAACCTTTGTACTTCCAATATCATCAATTGAAGAATCTGTATTTGAATCAGATTTTTAGCGCATTTTTGGAACAACAATGCAGCTTATAGTTTCACTTTGTTCGGCTGGCTGGCTGGCTGGCTGGCTCATGGCTCCGGGCTGAGATCTCGAAAACTACAATAGCTAACGACTTCCGGTTTGTTGTGTTTGATTTGTGCTATCGAGTTATTGGCGGCATTCTTAATTAGAATGTTGCCATTGATTTCAATAATTAGCGACTACGAATTTAAATTTCCAAATTAAAAAATGTAAACAAAGCGAAGTTGACGCGAAAACGATTTCAGCGCCACCAACGGCAAATATTAGAACTTTAAATATTTTGAATATTACTCAACCGTTACTTTCATATCAATAAAATATATCATCAGAAGATTCAGTAAATTAGGTATCAATTAAGAACGCTTGCCGTACTTTCGTATATTAAATTTTATAAATATGATTTTCCCTGTATTTTTATATATTTTAAAAAGTGAATCTGTTTCATAAACAAATATTATAGGTCTGTAATTTGTTAACATACACTAATCTAGGCTCAAAAATGCGCTTAAGTATCCCCCTGCTACCAAACGGACACTTTCCATGTCATTTTGTCTAATTTGACATTTTTCTAGAAAAATGAAAAACACAAAAATTTAGTAAAGTGGATGGAATTTTGAAAATTTTAAAAATCTTTATCTATATAGTTGTCTTGATGTTTTCTTCATTATAAACATTTAATAAATGTTATCACTTACCTTTTACTCAATTTTATTCATAATATTATTGTATTAATAAGTAATAATTTAATAAAATTTTAAAGAAATGACATGGAAAGTGTCCGTTTGGTAGCAGGGGGACTTTTAAGCGCTTTTTTGTGCCTAGATCAGTGTATGTTAACAAATTACAGACTTAAAAGATTCACTTTTTAAAATAAATAAAAATACAGGGAAAATCATATTTATAAAAATTTGATGTATAAAAGTACGATAAGCGTTTTTAATTGATGTTTAATTTAAAGAATATTCTTATTATAAATTTTGTTGATTTAAAAAAAACGGTTGAGTAAGATTCAAATTATTTGAAGTTTCAATATTTGCCGTTGGTGGCGCTGCGATCGTTTTCGCAGCCAACTTCGCTTTGTTTACATTTTTAATTTGGAAATTTTAATTCGCAATTTCCTAATTAATGCAATCAGTGACAACTTTCTAATAAAGTTTGCCGCCAATAACTCGATAGCACAAAACAAACACAACAAACCGGAAGTCTCTAGCTATTATAATTTTCGAGATTTCTCCCTCACCCGTGAGCCAGCCAGCCAGCCGATCAAAGTGAAACTATAAGCTGCATTGTTGTTCCAAAAAACGTTAAAAACAAAATTTTTTCCAAAAAAAATGTTTAGTGAAAAATTATCTGAAACTCAATGAGTTAATCCGTGAGAAAATTTTAACAAAAGAAAATGGAATCATTAAGAGGAAATTCAAGTGAATCAATCAATGCTTTTACAAGTAGTGATATGAAAGCCTATGAGCTGTTTCAAACAGAAGAAGTGCCTGTGATTGACCTTACAGAAGGTAAGAGAAAAATAAAATTTCATTTTTTCCATTACAAATTTTTTATTTTCGAAATTTAAGATTATTCCAAAAGGAATTTTAAAAATAAATAGCCACAATGTTCCTAATGGATTATATAAAACAAATACAGGAAATTTCATAATTGCTCGGTCAATATATGTCATAACTATCGCTTTTATCGAAGAAAAAAAATATAAGCAATTTATTCTGTGAGAATGTCGACCATTCTAAGCCTTTTCTAGAATGTTTTAGAAAGTTGATAAATGAAATTAAAGACTTGATAGAAATTAAGAAAATAGTGACGGATGATGGTGCCTATATTGCTCGTGGTGATTATATGGAGGAAGAATTTTTGTCAAAATTTCAAAAATATCTTGGTCATGCCCCAGCAAGAATTTTTAAAAAAATTATGAAGAAAAATTTCTTCATTTCAATTCAATTGATAAGAATTATTGAGTATTTTAAAAGTGCTATCTGGTCTATCTGAATTGTATTTAATGATTTCACATATCGGCGATATTGATAAAGAAAACTTCATTTGTTTGGAAAAATTGACGGAAAATTTGCACGGATTTATCAGTACAAATGATAAAGAAAGACATTCATTGTCTACAGACTTCAAAAATATCAGGTGTGCATTACTTTATTTTATTCAATTACATGAAAACCAGAAAGTTGAACTTTACCAAAATTTGGTTAATTTCACTAATATATGTTGCTACTGCGTTGTATCAGAATCTAAAGATTGCACTAATATCGAACAGTTTATGAAAATAATAGTGAAAAGATCAAAAGAAGGAGGTACAATAGCAACAAAATTAGATTCACGTTTTAGCAAACCTAAAATTAATTTAATTAAGAGGCAAATTAGTCATGTATCATCTCCAATAGTAATGCTATCCAGCAGATATGAAATATTATCATTTCAAGACTTTATGAACATTCCCACAGATGCAATTGAACAACAACATCTTGCTGCATTTAAAAATTTTAAAAAAATTTACGATCAATTTACCTCAAGAAAATTTAACAAAAAAACAAAAGAAATTCTAAAAGGTATTTTTAGCTGCTATTGTGAAATATTGCGGATCATAAAAAACAAGAAATTTAAGAGAATCATTGTCAAACAAGAAGAAGATACAGACTTTGACATTTCCAATGTGATAATTGAATACAACTAATTAAATTTTTATGCAACTAAAAATTATTAAAAACGTTTTAACAAACTCGAAGAAGTTCGCAAGAAGCTTCACTTGTTCATTAACAAAATTACGATGTTAGAATTTCCTGATGTATTGCATTAACTATTATCTTGGTATTTATCTAATCTTCTCAATTGTCATTTATGTTATAAAATAATAATAAACATATAAAGCTATAGAAAATAAAACTGGTTTTTATTTTAAGAAGTTAAATCTACTTTTAAAAATTTTTACTTATTTATGGCATGATTTATATTTTTAAATAGAGAATGCAGCTGGAACACCAATTTCACTTTTATATGACATTCCTCCATTTGCCAACGATAGTTCACAGGTCTGTAATATGGTAGTTGAAGTGCCGCGTTGAACAAATGCAAAGATGGAGGTATTTAAATCGATTAATTTGAATATTGTATGAATATTATTCCCTTTATTTCTTCCTTCTTTCTCTTTTCTAGATTACACTCGCAAAAGAATTAAATCCAACCAAACAAGATATCAAAAAAGAGGAGCTTGTTGAGAAAATGATTTTTCACCTTCGTGCACGCGTCGCAGTTTACCTAATCAATATCGTCGCGACAAGCGTCACTTACCCTTACGATCCAGAAGCTTCATTTCTTAGATGATGTCATTCACCATCACCAGCTGTTCCAGAACAGCCTCGACCACGATCATTAGCTGAACGACTTAGGCCTTAAATTCAACAGACTTCAAAACCAGTCCAATTTCTTCAGTCTTTCGCGCTGTCCAAGAGCGTAGTTCAAGTGTGCTTAAATTCAAAAACGTCCCAACAGACGTCAACTTGTGCACTTTTCTCACTCTTTTGTCACGAACACTTCGCAGTGTCCTTGGAGCCACTAGAAAATATGACTACAGCACCAACACTTCAAGACCAGCAGTTATCATCTATTTGTGACCATTATGAGGTGAATTATGCCGAAATGCACGTATCACCATTTGAATTTGAGTCGGAACGTCAGGAAATTCGACCACTTTTGCTTTCTGTTACAATTACATCAATTCTAATTGATGATGTTGACGATTCTTTGTCTAAGCTTATTATTACAGAGATGATACGGAAAATGATTCCAACACAAATGAGCAGCTGAGTGCCTCGATGGCCGAGAGGTTAGGGAACTGGCTCTGAAAGCTAGGATAGTGACGATTGCACACTGAATCAATGAATGGCCTTATAAAAAAAGATCATCGGTGTAGCTCACTGAGCTAATGGCCTTATAAAAAAGATCATCGGTGTAGCTCACTGAGGCTTAAGATTTTCTAAATTTGAATTTTTAAATTATTAAGTTGATTTGAAAAAAAAATAAATAAATTTTGACTGTGTCATCCTCTCATTT
Organism: Polypedilum vanderplanki; assembly: GCA_018290095.1. Taxonomy (NCBI): domain Eukaryota; kingdom Metazoa; phylum Arthropoda; class Insecta; order Diptera; family Chironomidae; genus Polypedilum; species Polypedilum vanderplanki. The sequence continues at coordinate 9,192,224 of CM031381.1, read as the reverse complement.
TTTTTATTTGCAAATTGTTCATTTTATTGTAATTTATTAAATTTAACCAAATTATTGATCGTTGTTGCAGTAGCAAGGATTTAGATCGGGGCATGGAACGCAAGGCCACCAAATGCATGGTGGACAATCTATAAAAAATAATTCAAAATTATATGAACCAGTGACCAAGTACCCTTTTGGCAGATTGGTGTACTTTAGCACATTTTTGGTGCCCAGATCAGTGTTTGTTACAAATTACAGAATTATCAGATTAATTAATGAAGTCCACTGATCAAGAAAAACTTACAATTTTTCAGAAATCTTCGACGCCGCTGTTTTTTAGTCAAAATCCCTCTAAAACCACTTCTGACATGTTTTGTCGACGAACAATTGTCGCGCAACATTTTATTGTTACACGCCACAAATTGTTGCGAGTAATTGCAGCGTCACTAGCGGTGAAAATTGGAACTAATTGCATTTTCACACTAGGCTAGTCGCCACACATATGCACCATATTTCACCAAAAGTTGATGTTGCCTCACTAAAGTGCCACAGATTACGAATATTCAAGAATTCAAATTAAAATGTAATCTGTGAGCTGTAGCGTGTTTACAGGAGTACTGTCATCCTACCGCGGTTTTTGGGCATAACTCGGGCACAGGAGTCACCAAATTTCATGAAAGTTTGCTTGTACGCCGTCGGGCGGCACCGAAAAAAATGAATCCACAATTCAAAATATATGCATCGAGTTATATGTTGATTGTATGATAAATTTAGGCCTTAAAGTCTTTATTTATAACACCATTGCGAGTAAAATTTGTATTCTTTAAAATCTTTTTAGTTTCTAATGATTTATTGAATCAATCATTTAGCAAAAATTCTTTGTTTTGTTTAAATTGTTTGTATGGAAGTACGAGTGATTTTTAATCTTTTTAGACTTTTTTTTTGGTTTTTGTTAAATATTTTGTTAATTTAAAAATAACGAGTCAAGTTAAAAAATTTAACGAAAGTAGTTCCACGAAAAAATTTATTGAAAAAAACTTAACGAAACGACAAAAATTTGTTTACAATTTTCAATATGAAAATTTAATTCGTAATTTCCCGAATTGTATGACTAGTGTGAGCTTTAAAAACTGTTTTGTCACCAAAAACTTTTTAGCAAAAATCAAATGCAAAAAACCGGAACTTTTTAGCTCATATAGTTTTCGAGATCTTAGTGGAACAGCCGAACAATAGCCAAAGTGATTGTATAAGCTGCATTGTTGTTCCAAAAATGCGCTAAAAAAGATTCAATTAAAAATTTAATTATTTTTACCAATTGGTGGACAGTCACAAGGTGGAGGTGTTGGTTGTGGAACGCCATCATTTGCAGTTGTCGTTGTTAATTCGGGAAATATTGTTGTCGTTGTTGTTATTGTTATTGGTTGATCTCCAGGTGGACCGCCATTGTCACACTAAATTCATAGCAAAATTTAAAATTTAAATCCACTTTTTTTGCAAAATTCATGAATCAGCTTGTCTTTAACAACTTGATTCAAATTACTTGACTTTTATCAAAAGTACTGAATATTTGTAAAAATTTACTTACATCAGGACACCATGGAGCGCATGGAGCGAGTTCTGGTGGTGATTGCCAGTCACAAATTGGATACCAAGTGCTTTCCCACCAGAACGAACAACGTCTTGGGTAGATGTGTGGATTGAAAACTGTTCCACAAGCACAAGGTCTTGCAATTGGTTGCCAACCTAATTGAATGCTATGTGGATAACATTGCCAATAAAAATTTGGATCAGGATGAGGAAAAAGTGCATCATTTTGATGATTTTGAGGCAGTCTGCAATCCGGAGGACTACAAGGAGTATCTGGATCTTGAGGCGGACCGCAATTGGTGCAAGCCAAAGTAACTGCAATAATGCAGCTTAGCACGAATAAAATTTTCATATCTAGAAATAATTTCTTATTAAATTTAAGAAAAACTAAAAAATACACAACTCACTACTCATTTAAAGCAAAACAATGCAATCACTTATATGAGCTCATTTGTAAATGCTTTTATACCTTTAGTTTTTGCTGTTTAACTGTCAATATGATATAAAATTGCAAAAATTGAACGGTTATGTCTGATAAAGAAAAAGAAATTTGATTGATAAATTTATGTTTTGTGCAAAAGAAATTCTAGGTTGGTACACTCGATTATAAAATTATTAAATTATTTTTAAAAGTTCCTTTGAGTATAACGATAATTTTTGAATTGATGTGACTTTATTGATTAATTTTTTTGCAAAAAATGCGCTAAAAATCTCAAAATCAATCAATTTAAAACTAACTTGACTTATTTTCTTATACGGAGTTTGTTGATTGTTCCAGCCTTTAAAATCGAAATAAGAGCAAAAATATTATTGCACAAAAGTAGAATATCTTTGATAAAAAAATTCTTCAATGACATTGACCATGACAGCTGTCTAAAAAATTTTTATGTTTTCATTTCTTAGAAAAAATGATGGTCTAATAAGATAATAATTTGCACTAAATTTTACTCATGAATCATTGACTTTATAAAAACTGTTATTTTTAAACGAACTGTCTTGAAAGTCATTCAAACTTTTTCTCTTTCGTGTTGATTTTTTCATTAAATTGCGATGAAAAACTTTTTTATTGTTAAGAATAAAAAGAATAAAAATTTTTTTGTTATTATTTTTAAAAAATAAATTTGATAAAAGAGTTAAAAATAATTTGAATAAAATTTTTAAAAAGTTTACACTCAATAAGGAAGTAGAAGAAAGTCATAAAAGTTGCCTCATGTGTTGTAAGTGAACAAGTTTATTCACAAACTATACCAACATTCTGGCTAAAGATCTTTTATGTATGATAACGAACAGCAAAAACACACAAAATCGAAAACTTTTGTTCGTCGTCCTCCAATTTAGTTCTTTTCTTGCGTAAACAAGCAAAACTTTCTCTCTCAATGGAAGTAGGAAGCAACAAGGAACAGAGATCGAAATCAATTATTTATCAGTTTTTCTCCATTCACTCTCTTGAAAAAAACTTCTTTTTTCTTGCCTTTTTTATCAATCTCAATGAAGGAATAACAAGCAAACTTTCCCACCCTATACATGCTGCTCTTTTATATATTTATGCATTGTATGTATGATGGACAATAGATGATATCAAAAATAATTTACATCTTATGTTGTACACATTATTATAAGATGAAGGAAAAAGTTTTTTGTTTTGCTTAAAGGAGAGAAAGTTTGTTATCTTATACATTTCTATGTTTTTATTTATAAATAACTTCTAAGAAGACATCGATTTATATTACAAATTAAATAAAAACAATAAATTTAAACAAAGAAACTTAAATATACTAAAATTTTAAAATTGTTTGTTTGAAAATCTTTTAAGTTGCAAAAAATCATTAAAAATTTTCAATTTAAAGCATAAAATAATTTGAATAAGCAAGGATTATGAACAGTGAATTTAAAGCAATTATAAACAAATAAAAAACACTCAAGAATCTAATCAATTTATGAAATGCTGGCAAAAATTGAATTTTTCTTAGGATTTACAAAATTTTAGTAATCTGAATAATCTTAAAAATTATCAATTATTTAATCATTTTTGCCTTTTTAAAAAACCGTCAATAATCACTTATATCATTATAATTGCATTAATATTTATAATTTTGAATATTCATTAATTGACAAAGAAGTTAATTAAAAATATAATTTTTCTTATTCACAGAGATAAAAATTTTATTCACTCATTCACATTGAGAAAAGTTTTCTAATCCCATAATTTTGTGTTAATCAGGATTAAATTACATATATACATTCAGTAAATGATATTAAATGTATCATATTATGATATGAGAGCTAAAGCAACAAAAAGTAAGTAAAAGAGATTAAAATTTTCTCTCTCTATTATTTAAAATGTCATGATAAAACTCCTTTTAATGTAATAGAAATTGAGATATTTTGAGCTAAAAATTTTCCTTTTAAACAATGATAGATTTGATAATACCATTACAAATTTATTTTCCACTTAGATGAAGAAAGAGATCATTGGCTTATATGCGTATATTTTGCCTGTAAAATTGCCTGTCACACAGGTAAAAGCTCCTCAACTAATTCCTATCAATTAAAATAATTTTCTACTCATTATACTTTTCCTAGCATCAACATTCTTTGACGCCCTCATTCTATTCGCTTTGCCTACTTGCTTGCTTGGCATTTTGCTTTTTTTGTGTGTTGAAATGAAAATTAAAATGACAGAAATTCCTTCGTTTTTGTGTTTTATGAGAATGGCATTAATTTAATCCTATCTTACTCTTTGTATATATGTATTGCTGCTTCTCCATCATAAAAACGAGCAATCTCTCTTTTTAGCCTTTTCCCATAATTAGCCATGCATAAAATTTCTTAATTAAGACAGACGTGAGAAGGATTCCTTCTACAACAGCAAGCAAATGAAAGTTTTTTTCTCTCTAAAGTTTTTTCTTTCTCTCTTCCTTATTCACCCGGTGATCGCTCACTCTTTCTGACATACAAAAAAAATCTCTTTTTGGATAAAGTTAAAGTTAATAAAGAAGCCTTTCAAGCTTTTAATCTCATTATTCTCATTATCGTATCTGGTGTGCTTTGCGAGTAATTTGATTATCGCGATTGAACAAAAAAAAACCCTTAAAGTGCTGCTATGAACAGTCATAAAAGAAGATTTAAGTTTTTTTATTCATATTTCAATTTTAATTTTTCTCATAAATGACCTCACATCGTCCCTTCTTTCATCATCATCAGGCTTAAAAAAAGTTTTTTTTTATATAATTTTTTAATTTTTCTCGCATTAATGTAATTCTCTATGGGACTGACTTTGCCTCCTTTTCAACTTTTTTTCTGTTTCAGTGGATTAAAAATTTTTCTCATTTTAATTTTCTGCTGCTGTTGAAATAATAAGACTATGAATAAGAGTGTGAGGGGATAGTCATAAAAATTTTGTTTCATAAATCACACCGGATACTGGTTATTAACATAGAATGAGAAGGAGAAAAAAAGACATTGGATAAAAATAAAAATTAATAACTTTGTCTTCTGTTCTTTAATAGTAGTAGTAGATTGAAGTGAAATATAAAAATTTGATTTTTCTCTTTGATTTTTGTTAGAACTGCTCAATAAATCAAACTCAAGAGATATTTTCATATCAAGTCAAGTTTTCAATAAATGTCAAGTTGACAATTTTAATTTGATATCAAGTAATTTATAAATCTAGTAAAAGTCAAGAATTTTACAAATCAAGTATTTAAATTTCAAGTCAACTTGACAATTTATTTTTATATTAACTTTTTATAATCACAAAGTTTTTTAGTGAAAATAAATAAATTTCATAAAACATTTAATTTTGATTTCATTGTTTCATTTTTGAATTTAAAAAACAAATTGTTCATTCCTTGGTTAAACTTTATTGAATATTTGTTTCTTTTATCATAAAAAGTTTTAATCATAACACTGAAAAGATAAAAGAAATAATAACAAAATTCCTCAACTGTAATGCTGCTGCTTATCTTTCAAATATTCACAATTTTATTGCACTATTCAAATTTGTCATGTATGCCACACAAGAGTAGAGAAAAAAAAGTACAAAAGAAACAATTTTGCTATTATTATTGTGCAATTGCTTTAGTGCAAGAGCTAAAATATGAAATTTATGTGTATGTGAAAGAATGGCATGTGTTCACTGTCTGAATTCATATTGATTTTTCAGCTCAACAATTTCAACTTTTTAGAGAATGCAGACACATAAAAGAAACAAAAGAAAAATGCTTTCTCTCCCGGGCAAATATATTGGCACTTTCAGATGTATGTATTTATTTATAAGAGAAAATGTTTGTCCTTAAACTGCTAAACTTCAATTCTTTCAAATAATGTAGTAGAGAAAATTTAAGTTTGCATTTGAAATATTTCGCTAAAGGCACAAAAAGCCAACGTCGGTAAGTGATAAAAAATCTCAACAATGGAATTTTTCACTTCATCAAGTGGAAATGAGAAGTTGAAATATATTTGCATGCATTTATCATTATTTTCATACCTCAAGGAGTCAAAATATTTGCAGCTCAATAATGTGCATCGCTTAATGATGTGCTTTATTCAATAATAATGAAGTCTATGAAGCAATTGAAACTTAGTGGTGCATATATAAATGAATCGATATTTTAATAAATTAAAAGAGGATTTTCAATTAATAAAAATGTGTTTGCTTGTCGATAGTGCTTAAATGATGTGAAAAAAATTCTTTTGATATTTTAAAACTTTCTGAGTGATGAAAAAAGATCGTAAAATAATTATAATGCTCTTCTAAGACTATTAAGAATTGTCATTAGCTAAATATGTTTAAATTCGTTTTTGGACGATTACAGTGTGCAATTGTAAAAACTTGAATTCCTTCTTTAAAATTAACCTGTCTTCTTAGGCTCTCATTCTCAATATACAAAATTTTATGTGAAGATTTGTCTAAAAGATTTTTTAATTTGAATTGATTTTGTCTAAAACATGAAAGTTCACTGTCTTTACTAAAAATAATTGCTAAACAGTCAAGTCTATTTAATTTTATTTACTCCTTGAAAAAAAATTTTTTTTCTTATCAAAATAACAAAATCAATTCAATTAAAAATAAATTACAATTTTCTCACTTCCTAATTAAAGATAAAAAAAATCAATTGCATTGTTTAATTACAATTTTCAATAGTTGATAAATTAAAACCATAAGTGATGATGAAGGTGAAGAAAAATTTCGCAGTATATTTCTCGATAATGGAATTTCAAATATTTCCTTCTCTTCCATCATCGTCATCATAGTCATTTTAATAATCAGCATATTTCGTATTAGATTATGCAAAGTAGGCAGTCAGAAAAGGAAGAAGTAGAAGTAGAAAATAATTTGATGGATTGATTATGCTGATGGCAAAGTTTTGCTTTCAAAAAATTCCTCGCCTTCTACTCTTTTCCAGAAAATGTTTACAAATGCAAAATAAAGCTTCCTTCTATGATGTGTACATATCGCACATATGTGTGAGAAAGCGTTTGTGGGCGCGTCAAGAAAAATGTTTACTGACTCAACATCAAGATTATTTGAGCAGGATAAACATTTCGTTCCGACTTTCGACGTTGTTGAAAATTAAATTTAGTAGGAAGCATACAAATAATGATGATGAGGTCTTGTTCAATTTCGCACTGGCAATCATAATATTTCATCTGTCATAATAAATTTCTACTCACTCAAAAATGAAATTCAACGAAAATCCAGTTATGAATATGAACTGTCCACTCGAAGGCATTTCAATTTGAAGCGTTGCTTTAGTTGATGGGATGATGACGACGGTTTACCGCAAAAATCACTCTTCCTAATGACATCAAGCCATTAATGACATTTCTCTCTTTTCGCTTCGGTTGGAAATTAATCTACATTCGCCTTCTTCTATCTTTCTGCAACGCACGAGGTCATTTTACCAACAACAACAAGTATACTAACAACAAAAACAACCGTGAAATGAAAAAAGTAAGAAGAAATTGCCCAACGGGATCAGTGAAATCCAAAAAACTGCTTCGTGCTTCGCTTTCACGGGTCCCTTATCATCTTAATAAAATAAATTATGTGTTGAGAATTAAAATGGGCTGCAGTAGCGACGATGAATGAAGAAAAAGAATAAAATGGGCAAATTAATGTCGAAAAAGGAAAAGAAAAAGTTTTATTTGAATGAGATTGGACTAAAAATTTTTTTTACATTTTACTTGCTTTTATTGATATGAATTTTTGTTCGAAAATAGCGTCAATATTGATTATTTTAAATTTAATAAAAAATTCGAGTGACATCATTAACAAAGAATAAAAGTTAAATTAAATATTACAAAAATAATTCCTTTTCCTTAATTACACACATGTCTGTTGTCTTTTTAGTAAAAGTTTAATTCAGTTTAAATTAGGGTTCGGCACTTGATGCATGTAGTCAAGTACATGCGCATGTAATTTTGCAAGTTGCATGCAAGTTAATTTCCTAAAAATGTCTCTAATTCATTCAGATTAAATTTAAATCAGTCCAAAACTATATTAACTTAAGAATCATTGACTTTCATATAAATTTGACAAAATATTAACTAAATTTAATAAAATTTGAATGATTAGAGACATTTTCAAGTAAATTAACTTGCATGCAACTTGCAAAATTACATGCGCATGTACTTGACTACATGCATCAAGTGCCGAACCCTAGTTTAAATGAATTTTAACCTCTTCGATTATTGTTGCATGGGCAGTTCCATGTTTTTGCGCAAGGTCACCAATTGAAGAATATAAACTTTTCTTCCGACGTAATGATACATAAGAATAATTTAGTCTGGTTTGAGAAATATCAATTTGAAAATTTGTTAGGAAAATGCAAACAAAAAAAAATAATCAACTTTGAAGTGAAATATCTTATTAAATATACAATTAAATCACTAATCATTACGCCAAAACCTGGGCTACACATTTCTCTATCGATTAATATATAAGCCAAAAAAAGAATTCATGAGTTGAACATTTTCCTCAAAAGAAAACAATTTTTTAAATTTTGAAACACTGTGCATTCAATAAAACAAACTTCAAATAAAAAATGAAATAAATTTCGTTTGTTTTAAAAAAAACAAATTTTTAAAACCATAGATCGACCTTCACTTCAGTAGATCAATATAAATAGCATCTGTTTGCGAATAATTCGCTTGTATTTAAATTTTTCATTAAATTTTATTTTTGTTTACATTTAACGGAACTTTTTGTTTTTGAAAAAAATGTACATAAAGTACAATTTTACCAAATAATCATATAAAATATATATTCATAAACAGAACAAAACGTCGCATCAGTTAAAACAAAATTAAAACTTTTAAAAAACAAAAAAAAGCTCAGTTTCGGTAAATCTACGAAAATAATTTAATTTTTATTTAAAAAAAGATAAAGAAATTTAGTTTTTAACTTATATTAATGTTGATGTTATAAATGTCAAAGCACAAAAAAAACTAAATGTTCAATAATGCAAACGTGAAAGATGTTGACAAACTCAGTGAAGTTTTATATTTTAAAATTTCCACGACTTGTCATTATTCCAGTCAATTGTGTTGACTTTTTCAATTAACCAAAGCTTTTCTCCTTCTGTTAATTCTTTGTGAAGTGTTTTTTTTCTAAAATGTGTAACCATAGTATATCGATTTGAAAACATTTTTTTGCAAATAAAACATTCTCGATTTATCAAATGCTCCTTTTGTTGACTTTGTTTATCGCGTTTTGGTTTAGAGCAATTTTCAGCAATCTTGAACTTTTTGTTTCCTTCATTTTCATTAGTTTTGTCTTTCCATTCCATTGCATAAACTAACTCAACCAATTTATCAATTTCTTGCTGATTTAAACCATGCCACATTGTAATATGCCTAATAAGAGAGTTTTTGTGACAAAATGAAGTATCACAATAACAGCAAGATCGATAAATTGATTTTGAATGTTGACTCTTATGCCTGTCAAAATCTTCTTTTGAATCAAATACTTCTTCACATTCTCTACATGTATATGTTTTCCGAACATGTTTAGCCGACATGTGGTAATCTAAAATTGTTTTTGATTCAATCGAAAATCCACATATATCACACATTCTGATGCACACTCGTTTTTTTTTTAATTTTTCCTATAGATTAAAAATATAGAATTTACATCTTTAAACATTGTTAACATAAAAAATTTACCTTCTTCTTCATATCAGGTTTGTTTTTGACGATATTCTCTTTTCTTGTCAATATTTCAATTTCTGCTTCAGCTCTTGCATTTAAGATTCCTTCACTTTCTTTTTCTGGCTCGATTGGTTCTTCCTTTATTGGAATTGCATTTTTTTGAGCCTTTCGATTTTTGACAAAAAGATTAAAAACTTTTTTGTCTTTTTCAGATATTTCCTTCAACTAAAAAGAAATATGATAAATAATTGATCTAAATAAAATTTCACAGCACTACCTTTTTTTGAGCTTTATCATCTTGTTTGTTTATATCGCTTGAACTTCCCTGATTTAATTGATCATCTTCAAAAGGTCTTTTTGATCGTGTGATTATTCTCTGGAAGTTTTTTATGAAAAATTAGTTTAAATGTTATTATTGTGAAAAGAAACATTAACAAACCTTTAAACTTTCATTATCACCAAGTGTAACATCTCTATTACATGAATTGAGATTTTTCTACAGAAAAAAGATGAAAGTTTTGTTAAAAAATGAGTGATTTTAAATTTCTAAAAATAATGCTTTTCATAATTATTTTAATGTTTTCTCCATATTATATATATAATAAATGAAATAATTAACCTTTTTTACTGCTTTTTCCATAATTATTGTTGATATATGAAGGTAAAAATTCAATAATATTTTTATTGAAAATAATCCAAACGCGAAAATTTTTGCGAAAACAATTTTGTTTTGTGAAAAAATATCTGAAACTCAGTGAGTTGACATGATACTGGTTATATTTTCATATATCAAGTTTTTTTGCATACAAGATGAGTAATGAGAATTTACAATTTCCATTCTGTGAAATTGATTTCTCAAGTTTATTTAATATTTTCTTATACATTTATTTCTTATCTATTGGATATAAAAATAGATCATAAAAATAAAGAATGATGAACTTAATTTGGTCGAGATGATTTATGAGCATGATTAAATGTTAATTCTTGACATTTTTGAGCCTATCGCATAAGAAAATTGTATAACCGACATTTTGTGATGAAATAAATATGTAGTAATTTTTATCATTTTTATATAGAACAAAAATCTTCACTGCTTTTCCAATTAAAAGATTGCAATTTATTAAGCAAAATAGTTTTGTGGTAGTGACTCAATCCTGGATGTAAATTTTGATCATTCAAGTGTCGTACCATTGAAGTTTTGCGAGAGAATGTTTTGGTGCATATGACACAGCTTCTCGTTTTCTTAGGATTTATATGGCATCGACTCATATGCGAGTTCAAGGTTTTTCTTGATTTAGAAACTTTGAAGCAAATTTTGCATGTGTATGTATCATCTTTTAACACATTCTCAACAACCTTGAATTTTTTATTGATTTCATCATTATTACTTGAAACATCATTCCATGTCTTCATATTTGTTATTTCTTTCACCAGATCATCAATAACTTGTTGGTTTTGTTCTTTGTGCATGAAACGGATATGTCGTCTTAAACCTTGTTTACGTGGAAAATTCAAATTGCAAAAACAACATGAACGCCTTATTGCATGAATATTTTTATGACTTCTGAGATCTTCTTTTTTTTTAAATTGTTCTGAACATTTATTGCAACTAAATTGTCCTGAGAATTTTCGATGCTTATGTACCAAATGCGCTTCTAAAATTGCTTTAGATGGAGCTTTGAAACCACAAAAATCACAGGTTCGCAGAATTTCTGGTGTAACAACATGAAAAGCTTCTGTGCTTGTGAAAAATTCGTCGTTGAAGGATTTATTTTTGACGACTTTCTTTTTGCTTGTCAATAATTCAATTTCTTTTTCAGCTCTTGCATTCAAAATTTCTTCTGTCTCTTTTTTAATTTCAATTGCTTCTTCCTTTATTGGAATTGCATTTTTTTGAGCCTTTCGATTTTTGACAAAAAGATTAAAATCTTTTTTGTCTTTTTCAGATATTTCCTTCAACTAAAAAGAAATATGATAAATAATTGATCTAAATTAAATTTCACAGCACTACCTTTTTTTGAGCATTATCATCTTTCTGATCAACAGGAAAAGATCTTTTTGAACGTGTCATAATTCTCTGGAAATTTTATATCAAAAAAGATAGTTGAAATGTTATTATTATTATAATACAAAGATTATATCAACAAACCTTTAAACTTATATTATCATCAAGTGTAACATCTCTATTTGATTTCTTTTTGATTATATTCAGATTTTCCTAGAGAGAAAAAAGAGAGATGAAAAGCCATACATTTTTCAAATTTCTCAAAAATCTTATTTTTTTATCGTTATTTTAATGTCTTTTTCATATTATATATATAATAAATGAAATAGTTAACCTTTCTTGCTACTTTTTCCATAATTATTATTGATATATGAAGGTGAAAATTCAATAAAAACTTTTATTGGAAATAATCCAAACGCGAAAATTTTTGCGAAAACAAGTTTGTTTTGTGAAAAATTATCTGAAACTCAGCGAGTTGAATTTTATCTTTAATTTTTAACATAAAAATAACAAAGAATGGAAGTAGTTCAAGTTAGTTCTTCAGAATCTATCACATCTTTTACAAGCAGCGACATAGATGCTTTTGAAAACTTTAAATCACAAGAAATTGCGGAAATTGATTTAACTAAAGGTAAGAAAAAATGAAATTTATTTTTCCAATTCTTAGTTTTTCATTTTTGAAATTTTAGATATAATTCCAAAGGGAATTTTGAAAATAAACAGCCATAATGTTCCTATAGGATTATATGAAACAGCCGCCGGAAATTTCATCTTTTCTCGATCCATTTTTGTTTCTACAATTGCATACATACATGCGAAAAATTTCAAGCAGTTTATTCAGCATTTTCATCTATCTTGTGAGAATGTAGATCACTCAAAACCATTTATTGAATGTCTAAAGAAGTCTATAGATGAAGTTAAGGATAAAATATCAATTGAGAAAATTATAACCGATGATGGAGCTTGTATTGCTCGTGGCGATTTATTGGAGGAAAAATATTTATCAATTTGGCAAACATGTTTAGGGCATGCCCCATTAAGAGTTTTTAAAAAAGTTTATGAAGATAAGATTATACATTTCGGATCAGGGAAAAAAACTCTTAAAGCATGTATGGATAGCTTTTCAAATGAGTTCAATTTTATTAAATATGAAACAATATTTACATCTGAATCTCGTTCAATAAAGAATAAATTTAAGGCGATCAAAATCATGATGGATACAATTAATGATCAGATTGACATCCAGACAGAAGGAATTCAAGAACTTTTGGAAATATTACAAGTGTTATCTGGTCTAGTAGCATTATATTTGATGATCACACAAGATGGCGGTGAAATGGATCAACAAAAGTTTAATACTTTAAAAACTTTGACTGAAAATTTAGACAAATTTATAAATCCAGATGATTCAAACAGATATTCATTGTCAACTGATTTTGCAAATATACGAAAGGCGTTATTATATTATATATATTTGCATGAAAATGAAGAAGTCAATTTGTACCAAAACCTGACAGTATTCAGCAATCTCTGCTGTTACTGTGTGATGTCAGAAGCAAGAAATTGCAAAGACATTCAAAGTTTTATGAAATTATTATTAGAAAGAGCAATTGAAGGTGGCATTGTTGTAGCACAATTGGACACCCGTTTTATCAAGTCTAAAATTGACTTGATTAAGAGGCCTATCAACCTTGCATCATTGCCAATAGTCATGCTATCCAACCATTACGAAATAGCAACATTCAACAACTTTTTGAAAATTTCAACTGACGAAATTAAACAACAACACGCTGATGCTTATAAAAAATTTGAGCAAATTTATAATGAATATAACACAACAAATTTAAACAGGAAATCAAAAGAATTACTTACAGCCATTTTCAAGTTGTTTTGTGAGATCTTGCGTATTGTTTACAATAATAAGAGTTTCAAAAATATTCTCATAAAGCGAGAAAAAAGTGCAGACTTTAACATTTCTGAGATAATTAGCAAATACAATTGCCTACTTAATTTCTATGCAAACTAACAACAATTTATAACCAACTCAATGAAGTTCAGAACAAAATTCACTTGTACATTAACAAATTTTCGATGTAATAATTTACTGATATTTTAAAAGTATATTAATTATAAAAATCTCTGTATTAATTCAATATTATTAAATGTCATTTATTTTATAAAATAATATTAATCGTATAAAGTTTTAGAAAACAAACTTGCTTTTTCTTTTTAATGAAAATAAATCTATTTTTAAAAATGGAAAATTTTTGCTAAATAATGCCACGATTTATATTTTTAAATAGAGAATGCTGCTGGAACACCAATTTCATCTTTACATGATATTCCTCTATTTGCTAACGATAGTTCACAGGTCTATAATATGGTAGTAAAAGTGCCGCGTTGGACAAATGCAAAGATGGAAGTATTTAAATCGATTAATTTGAATATTGCATGATTAGACAAGTTTCACTTTATTTCTTTCTTTTAGATTACACTCGCGGAAGAATTAAATCCAATTAAGCAAGATATTAAAAAAGAGAAATTAAGATTTGTCGCTAATATATTTCCTCATAAAGGATACATTTGAAATTATGATGCATTGCCTCAAACTTGGGAATATCCTGGTCATATAGATAAATCAACTGGTTGCAAAGGCGACAATGATCCAATTAATGTCTGTGAATTTGGTTCACGTGTAGCTAAACGCAGTGATGTCATTCAAGTAAAAATTCTTGGCACTCTTGCACTTATCGATGAAGGTGAAACTGACTGGAAAGTTTTTGCTATCGATATTAATGATCCAGTTGCTGATCAAATGGAAGATATACAAGATATTGAGAAATTCTTTCCTGGTTTATTAAGAGCAACAGTCAAATGGTTCAAATTTTATAAAGTGCCAGATGGTAAACCTGAGAATCAATTTGCATTTAATGCTGAAGCAAGGGACGCTGCATTTGCTAAAAATATCGTGACGGTAACTCATACCTTTTGGCAGCGCTTGAATAAGAAAGAAGTTGAAAACCCTAAAATTTCATGGTGAGTGATAAGATAAGAAAATATGTAGACACTAATTTTGATTTGTCTGCTTTGAAAATCATTAAAGAATGTTTTCTTTATCTATTTTTAGTTCAACTGTAGAAAATACAGATTCACCATTTGTTATCTCTAGTGATCAAGCAGAAGAAATATTTTCAAAAGCCACTGAAGAAGGCGAGATCCAGAGCCATTTAATGAAGCAATCAACAAGTGTCATTTTCTTCATCTTCAATAGAAAATAACTAAGTATTATTTTCATTTCGTTATAAACTACAAGTTTCCTTTTTACTTAAAAAATTACCAGAATAGCACGCAGTAATAAAAAGAAATATAATGAAATTAAATAATTTTTCTAAAAAAATAGTTTTATTTAAAGAGTTTTTATAACTCATTGAGCTTTCATATTATATTCACGATGACATTTTTTCCTTTTTTTCCTTTATAATTTACTTATGAACATTACTCAAATGGCGTTCGAATGTCTGCATCTTTAAGTTTGCTGTTTTCGGTTCTGTGATTGATATGAAAACTTTACAAACTGGACAGCGAACCTTAAGCAAATTTTTTATAATTTTCAAATCGATTGTAAATTTAGAAGGTGCTTCTGGTGGCTTGAAATTAGTGTATGATTCCATGATTTTTTGTTTCGTTTCATTATCGTCTATTCTTTCTTCTAATTTATTTCTAATTTCATCGGTTTCCTCTTTTTTTATTTCAATTATTGAGAACAATGTTACGAAAAGCATTTCAATTAACACATCATTTTCAAACCGAATTATATCATCGGTCACACTAAAACCTGCGGCTAATCGTCGAGCCTCATCTCGTTCCTCCTTCGTTTTAGTGTGACGATCTGAAAATAAAAGAAATTTATTTTACCAAAACAATGCTTAAAATTTTTATGAAGGCATTTTTTGCGAGGAAATGAGCAAAATTTTTAAAATCGCGCTAAAATTTTATTGTGCTATTTTTATTGAAAATAATTATGTAAACCATGATGATTTTGTTATCAAATCATTTAATAACAAATAAATGAGTACAAATTGAATTTATGTATTCAAATATATACTAAATTAATAATTTTTATTAATATATTTTCTGTGATTCTTTTTTTGTTTGAAAATTCAGTTGTTTCATTTTATATTTCTATATAAATTACTTACTTAGAGATATATTGTGTAATTTACTTTGAATAGCATTCAAATAAGATGAGTAATTAGAAAATTCATTAGATTTATTTTCTAATTCTAATAAGATTTTTATAAGAATTTCTGGAATTCTTCTACCAGTGTTCTTTTCCATTTTTTGAATTAATTTTGCAGTATCCTGAAAAATATACTTATTATTTAATTAGAAGATATAATTATATTGATGTATTTACCATTTTAATGCAGCCAATCATTTAATTTATTTTTATAGACAAAAGCATGTGCTTTTTTTACGATTTTTTTTTGCTGCACGTCGTAATACATGTAATTTGAATTAGACTAGACCGATATTTTCGATTTACTAAAATATTTTATAAATACAAATCAGAAAGTATAAAACGATTTTAAATCACTTGTAACAGATTCCATGATATACATTTCCATATAAAAACTCTCTGTGATAATTCTGTAATTTGTAACAAACGCTGATCTGCAATACATATAGTTGGTCACTTTTTCATTTAACTGTATCCAAAGAAATCAAAACAAAAACCATCTGTTAGCAACTTCTTTCTTTACATCAATTTCATCTTGAAAAGAAAAGAAAAATGGAACAAAATTCAAAATTGGGAAGTATAATTAAATTTAGAAGTAGAAACGAATTTAATTTTGGTATAATACATGAAATTCTAAAAGGTAATAGTGAAAAATTAAATGGAAAATAAAATTTAATCATTTTTTATTTAAAGCTATTGAAAAATTACACGTGCTCTTTGAAATTTTATGAAAAATGAAAATTAAAAGTTTGATTCATATTTTGTTTAATATTTTAAATCTAATTTAGGCTGAATGTTCTTTCTACCAGTTATATTTAGGGAATTTCTCATAAAATTTATTAATTTTTTATTGAAATGTAAATATAAAAAACATAAAGTTGACTGCAATTTAATTTTTTTTCCTTCTTTTGAAATTTAACTAAACCGTTTTTTTATATTTGTTAAGAATGAGTTGTTGCATTTTCATAGCACAAAATTATGATTGAAAAATTGCATTTTAATATATAATTATTTTTTTAAATATTATTTAGACCGTATGAAAATTATAACAATCGACAAAGACCCAAAGTATAAAATATTAAAAAACAGTTCAATTGAATTTATTGGAGACAATGTTACT
This sequence comes from Polypedilum vanderplanki, assembly GCA_018290095.1. NCBI lineage: Eukaryota > Metazoa > Arthropoda > Insecta > Diptera > Chironomidae > Polypedilum > Polypedilum vanderplanki. Next base: position 9,175,136 of record CM031381.1, on the reverse strand, counting down.
TTTATAGATGAACTGCACAAATTATATTATGATTTGCCTAAAAATGAACGATTAAAATTGATACATTTTCAAAAAAATTTGCTGCCACATGACATTACCGTAGAAAGTTATATTGGACGAACTATATTGCAAAAGAAAATCTTACTGATCCTAAAAAATAATAATAAAGAAATATCTCTTGATATTGATGAAAACGATTTGAATTTTGAGAAAATTGAAAAAAATATTATGGTGTCAAATGTGACTTTTAAGAAAAATCAAAATTCATTAATTGAGTGCGATTGCACGCCGTATGATGATGAACCTTGTGGTCCGAATTCTTATTGCATCAATAGAAATGATGGTTTCGAATGCAGCAAAAATTGTGCTGCAGGTCAAAAATGTCAAAATAAAAAATTATCAAATAATGAAACGCCTCAACTAGGTTTATTTGATACAAAGACTCGTGGGATCGGTGTAAAAGCGCTTGAAGAAATTCAAAAAGATAACTTTATTATCGAGTATATTGGAGAAATCATTGATGAAAAAGAAAAAAATGAAAGATTAAAGAAATTTCCAAAAGTTTCTTATATTTATACACTCACGAAAAGTGTTTTTATTGATGCACATTTTAAAAGCAACTTTTCTCGTTTTGTTAATCATAGCTGTGAACCCAATGCATATACACGAATAATTTTCGTTAATGGCTTTCCCAGATTGGGCATCTATGCATTAAGGACGATTAAAAAGGTATGATTTTATACGAAATAAAATTCAAATATTTAATCATTTTATATTTTCAGAATGAGGAAGTACTCATCGACTACGGCTGGGGAGAAGGTAATGAACTAGGAATTGTTTGTTTATGCGGCAGTAGTAAATGTAGGAAAAATATATGAAAAACATAAACGTGAACGTTTATATGAAAACTCAGTGAGCTCGAAAAAGTTTAAAAGTTGAATTCTAGATGGCGCTAAAATTTAAATTATTTTTAAAGTTCTCTGTTTTTCTTTAATATTACAAATATATTTATGAGAATCATTTTTATGCATAACCATCTTTTATTTTATATTTCCATCAGGTTTAATAGAAATTAGTGTTAAAACATTTGATATTTTAAGAAAAATTTAATTTATAAACAATAAAAAATAATATTCTTTTTTTATTTGACTCAATACGTGAAAAATTTTAAGAAAAATTGATTTTTTATCATTTTTTAACAATGTTTTCAGGATTTTGATGCAATTGAGGATTTTAAAATTTAATTTTTTGATAGTTATCATACTGGATAAATTTTATATTTTCATTAAAATTAAAACCAGGAGGAAAACATCTTCGCAGAATCGCAGAATTCGCAAAATGAAAAAAGATGCAAACAATTTGCAAATATTTGTAAACAAATATTCTAAATTACAATTCATAGCTATTAGAAGTTAAATTATCATGAGATATACATTTATTTATATTCTTTAATCATAATAAGAACTTTTAAAATGATCCTGTATTTTTTAAAATCAATTTAAAAGATTTTTTTTTAAGAAAAACTAAAATCGATAAAGAAATTGCTTATTTGACCATCTATTTCAATTGAATCAATGTTTTGTGATTTTATATCACTAGAATATGAGTAGATCACGAGTTATTACTGTTTTCAAGTGCTATTTCATGAGTAAAAATATGATTTCATTTTAATCAACACAACAATATCCAATTTTTCTTTAAATATTCAATGAAACTTCACATTTATCTCTTTTTAAAGTTCTAGATAGCGATTTAATACAAATACAGATGATTTCATATTAAAATAAAGTAGTATAAGCATAAAATTATCATCAAAACAAACTAGTTTCCATTTTTTCAAATTTTGTAAATTTCTCTTTTTCATAACATTCATAGTAGAAACATTTTTTAAGTGTTAATCAGTTGAAAAGGACAATAAAACAAGAATATTAATGATTTTTATAATTTGTTAATTTTCAGAATTGCAGAAAAATGCAGAAATTTTTACAAATTTTTTAATTTTTCTGCGCAGATGTTTTCCCACTGATTAAAACTCAAATTAGGTATTTCTTCGGTGTAAGATGTAATATTTTAATTTTTTTTTTGAAAAATCGTTTAATTAATAGATTAATAAATTATTTTTTTAAACAATTTTGATTAAAAAATTTTGCCTAATGCTAAACACATATAAATTGAGTGCTGAGCACAAAGTTTTAAAACATTGAAAGCTAAACATTGAAACATCGTAAGTAAACATCAAAAGTTAAACATTGAAACATTGAAAGTAAAACATTAAAATTTAAGCATTCAAACATTGCGGGTTAAGCATTGAAACATTGTAACATTTAACTCTTATAATCAATTCGTATTTAAATAAAACTCAATAGAAAACATGATATTAAATATTTTTGCAAAAACTAATTTATAAAGCTGTAGCCGATTGCATCTATTTGAAAATTATAAATTATAATTGTTTATTAAATTTAGGTGTAATTTGATTTTTAATAATGTAGAAATATGGAAATATATATTAGCATCATCTGTCAATAAGAAATTGTCTTGAATATTGATTTTATCATTTCTTGTTGTATACTTTTAGACTCAGTATTTTTTTTTTTTGATTTTAACTCAAGAAATAATTTGTCATTTTGGTTTTGGAAAAAGTGCGACTCGTGTTTATATGAAAGAAAAATAATGAAAATTATGATTTAAAAAGTTGTAAATAATATCTAAAAATAAGATATGTAACTAATGGTAATTTTTTTAATTTGTAAAAGAACATGTTTTATTTAGATACATTATTTAGTTGACAACGGTGTTTTAAAAGTAAAAATGTCTGCCTTATAAAGATGTGTCTATATATATTTTTTTTCATTGTTTAACCAATTCTATTCCAATTGTTGCTGTTATTGTTGTTGCATGGGCAAGTATTTAGGTCAGCGCAAGGTTGACATGGCCACCTAAGTTAATAAAATAAAAGTTTTGTATTAGAATTTTTCAAAATAAAGTTATGATTAAGAAATTAATAAGTCAAGTGATATAGAAAGTCAAGTATAAAAATATTTAAGTTCAAGTAGAAAGTCAAGTGTTATTTAAAATGATGTCAAAATTTATGTTAAACGGCGTTTGGCTTCAAAAAATCGATCTATAAAAAGCAAATCATTGTTAACATGCTTTTCAGACCTTATTGTGTGATTTTTTCTCATTTTTTTAGATAAAAAATCATTAAATCGAACATGAACTTGTTTAAAGTGAATTTCAAGACTATAAATTAAGAAATTTCTAAATTTTAACACATACCAAACGCAGGGCACACACGGACATTCACAATTATTTCCATCATCGCTTGGAGGAGGAGTAGTGACTATTGATGCATAAACATAAGATTATTTGAGTAAAAAAGTTCTAATTGACTAAAAAACACATTTGGATACTTAAATGATTTATAAACTTAAAATTGAAATATGCAAAGTTTTCTCTGAATTTTTTTAAGACGAACAACTTAATAAACTTTTTCAAAATACTTGAATCCAACTTAATTAAATTTATGGTTCAACACTTGCACATCAACAGTCAAGTGTCGACGTCGGCAATTGCCAAGTAGCAATTCAAGTTGATTTACTCAAAATATTTCTAATTCATTCAGATAAAATTTATTTTAACAAATCTTTAGTAATTTGAAGAATCATTGAATTTCATATTAATTTGCAAAATTTGAATCATATTCAATTTCATCTCAACGAATTTTGAGTAAATCAACTTGAATTGTTACTTGACAATTGTCGACGTGCAAGTGCCGAACCATAATTAAATTTAAATGATTTAAGTATCCAATAAATTTTGGTTAAATATTTAATTAACAGTAAATTTTATCTATTTTAATTTACCTGGTGGTTGTGGTCCAGGTACATTATCGCCATTACAATCTGGACACCATGGATCACATTCTACAACATTTGGTGGATTTTGCCAAGTACAGATTGGTGACCAGTTATCTGAAAACCAGAAAGTACAACGTGGTGGATTTGTATTAGGATTGAAAACTGTTCCGCAAGCGCATGGACGAGCAAGAGCAGCCCAATGTGTGGCATTCAATGGTGCACATTGCCAGTAATAATTTGGATCGGGATGTGGGAAGAGTGCATCATCTCTGTATCTGTTGGATAAGATTGAGCAATCAGGAACTCCACATGGAGTTTGCGGAAACGTTGGTGGCGGACAGTTGTTATTTGGACAATTTGCAAAAGTAATTGCAGCAAGGCAGCTGACTATCAAAATTACTGCTGAGTCTGAATTGAAGAAAATTGAATTTTTTAGAAAAACTTCTTTCACTTTCATTAAAATTCTATTAAATTTTAAGAAATTTCTGGTAAAATTCCCAAATTTTCTAATTTTTTCACAAATTTTTAAACTTTTTGGAAACTTACAATTCATAGCTGTTAAATATTTCACTTTACTATGACTGAATTTCAAATCTAAACAGTCAAGTAAGTAAAACTTGTTGTCCCTTTTATACCTAAAAAATTAGACGCACTAATTAAAAGTTGATAAAAAGAAGAAAAATAGTTATCAATTGTTTCTTGTTAGTTTCTATTTTTTTTATCTAATTTCTGAAACATTAGCACGTGTAGGGTTGAGAAATTTACTTGAGTTTATTAAATAGTTAAAAAATAATGAACTTTTATTATTTAAATAGATTTTCTTTTAAAAAAATATTTATTTTATTCTTTAAACTTTTTAATATTTAAAAATTTTTTAATTTGGTTGTGTCTATGTGTTGAACAATTAACATTTCCGAAAATTAGTTTAATTTTTAAAATTGTAAAAAAAATTTTTGTTAGAGTTAATAAAAGTAAGAATTTTGAAAAAAAAAATTTAAATATTATCAATATTGCTGAATCAATCTACAAAACCTGTTAAAATTTGAACCCTGCATTACATTCACATGTATATATAGTGCAAAAAAGTTCTATACTATTTATTTCAATCGTATTTTTCTAACATTTGTCAAATTGGGTTGTTCAACTGATAAGTAATGAGATAAATATTCTAGGAAAAAAATATAGTCAAAGAGGTTGTTGTACTAATTTTAAACTTGGAATTTCTAGTCAGACAATCAAAGAAAAAAATTCACATTTTTTTTCTCATGAGAAAATTTTTTTACGAAAAATCCGTCATATATCTTATCATAAATCTTTTTCCATGTACAACCTACTATGGAATTCCTCACTCGCACTTATTTTATTTGCTTTCACAATCTCATCGTCACTTTTTTTCTTCTCTCTTGCATGCTCTCGGAAGTTGATTGACATCGCGATGTGTAGTCAAATTGATCGATGTATTACGAGCGGAAATTTGATAAACGTCAAGTAAAAAAAACTTTTTATGCCTTATCGATGCAGAAGGCAAATTTGTACAGAAATGCGACATAATACTATCGGATTTTTGCAAGAAGGAAAAGAGCACTTTATCATGAGCAGATGATTTTATTGTGATGATATATGACGTTTACATATGGAACAATCTTCACTATATATTCACTCGTTTGCTGCCTTTTACGACTTTTATCATGACACTACACAAACATACAATCACTTATGAATGATTTGTAAAGTTACTTTTTGAACATCGTTTGTTGTAATATGAATGTTATGATGATATATGAGATAAAGAATATAAAGGAAAAAGATTTTTTTTGTATGCATCAAAAGCATTGTTTAGTAACAGATTATTCGCGATGTTAACTGATTTATATGCTGATTCTTTTCTTTTTCTATCCTATCATCGATTATTATAACTCTTAAATGCATGCACATCAAAACAGAAAATCCTCAATGAAAGCTATAAAAATTGATTTAGTATTTTGTGAATAAATGCTTTGTTTAGAAATGAAATTTAAGAATTTTCAATGAGATATAAAACGCATTTCTTAATCAAGTTTACTTATATTGATTACTTGACTTTAACAACTTGATAAAAATGATTTGACTACAACTTGACTTCTACTTGAATTTATCAAAAAAAAAAAATTACAAATTTTTGGATATTAAACTGTTTTAAGACTTCAATCTAACAATTTCAAATTTATAATAAAAATTAAATGTTTTCCTTTGAAAATGAATTTTTAGAAGTCATCTTGATTTAAATTAAAATAAATCTGTCAAGTGTCTATATGATTAAAATTTATTAAGATAAAAATTTGACAAAATGAATTATATTTTGCAAAATTTCTATACTAAAACAAGAAAAACGAATTGAACCTTTTTCTCCATCTCAGTCGCACTTTGAATGTAATATGCAAGTGGGCCAGTGAAGCATTCCCAATATTGCCAATATATATCACATTATGATAGCAATTATCAGTGATTTAATGTCGACAATTTTGTTCCCTGCTGGTCAAGCGTATGCCATAATGTTCGTTGCGTAATAAATATTGAACATGTGTACCAATAAACGAGAATGTTGTTGTGAAGCAGCCAAAAAAAGAGAGGAAAAATATTTAAAGTGCTTTGTTACGAAATAATATTAACATTTTCAATAAACACAATTTGGTACAAAAAGGCTTTTTATGTCAGTGAGAAAGCCCGTTGTGTTGTTGCTGCTACTCTGACATTGACAGTCGATTTCATCAATGTTGGTATGTGAATAATTTATTCAGGACGAATGATGAAATCAATTTTTAAGCTTTGTGTGAATTTTTTCTCGTTTTTCTATGCGCATCAAAATAGAAAAAGTTATTTGAATAACAAAGCTGTAGAATTGAGTTCATGCCATAAACTTTATGATAATAGAGAGATAAGAAATTATTTTTGATGAAGTGATTTTGCATATAAAAGTTTGCATGCTAGCATATATGTGAAATATCTTTTAAAATAATTAAAGGTAATGCTTTCATTCTTGAGTGTAAATTTGTATGCTATTACCATTTTTAATAAAATTTTATACATACAAGCATACATGCGAATTCTTCAAAATGGTTTGGCATGCATGCATAGTATGTATAAGGTATATTAGTTTTATACCAAGTTTGAATTTATTCTAGGTTATAAAGTGACAAGAAAATTTTCTATTCATAACGACTGCCGCTTTACTCATCTATTTGTTTCCGCATGCATATCATATATATCAAAAAACATAAATTCAATGTAATTCCATGCGCTTTGCTATGTGTATGTACGTGATAACACTGATATACACGCGTTTTCGTCTCTATTTAAATACTTTTCAGTTCAGGAAGTACACAATGGCAGACAACACAGCTCACATATTTAATAAATAGCAAGAGTTGGTGCGAGATTTTTTTCATCAAGCGAACAAACGAACGAACAGTGAGAAAAGTGATATGGAGTTTTAAAAATGATATTTGAAAAAGCATCTGTATGACAAACTCTTGCTTGCTTCGTGAAAGCTAGAAAAAGAACTGAGAGTGGATAATGTTTTATTATGAAACTAATATTGAAGCACATAAATCAACGTTATGGCACAAAAGCGAGCGCTTTTTCGAGGCAATGTGATTGAATTTTTGTGTATGCTGAGGGATTTACAGTTGTTTTATGATCTTTTTTAGTGTGCTGCTATGAGTTTTGCTGCTTTTTTTTTTTGATAAAGATTGCTGACACAAGATGAGTTTGAATGGAAATGTAGAGATGGAGGAGAAGCACATTGACGGGATTTGTGAGTGCAGTTATGTGGAAAAGTGTCGATTTGATTTTTTTCTAAATTTGAGAAAAAAGAGGTAGATTATTTAAGGAAAATGAATTTTAGCAAAAAAGCACCATAAAACTATGAAACAGTTTTATATATTATTTATAAGATTTGAATTTCAAATTTCTCAAGTGTTGACGCCGACAACTGTAAAGTAGCGATTCAAGTTGATTTACTAAAGAATGTCTCTAATTCATTCAGATGAAACTTGATTAGGTTTAAATTTGGCAAACACTTGACTTGTTGGCGGGCAAGTACGAACCATACTTTAAATTTTAGATTGTAAATTTGAATAGTCAAAATTCTGACCTAATTTGTCATAAATAATTCATTTTCTCTTCTTGTAATTGATCAAATATTTTTTTCACACAAACAAATATAAACTTTTGCACATGTGTTTAATAATTTGATCGCAACTTGGGATTTTTATTAGCCATTCATGTCAACATGAGTTTCAAAACATGGGAATTGCTTGTGACATTTGCTGTAATTACATTTCATCGTTTATTTACGTGCAAGATATATTTTTGCGTATGATGGATTGATAGAAGTAAAAAATATGGGACGAGTTACATGTGTAATCATAAAATTAATAATTTTTAACTTTCTAGAAATAGTAAAATCAAACTTCATCAAAATACAAACATTTCTATGACATTCATTTTAATTACACATCGTATAGTGCATACATGAGATGAATAGACTGAAGTTTCATTAAATTGTTAAAAAAAAACTTTTCTCTTCATCCGGAATTAGTAAAGCATGTTTGTATATATTTTTCTAATTGTAACTTATGAGTATGATACGAGTGAATGAGAATTTTTGTAATGTGATTCCTAACTCTGAATGTGTATGATGTTGTTGTTTTATGTCCCATTAGCAATGTGCATTTCAAAGTACGATAAAATGTTAAAGTACAAAAAATACTTTCCATAATTATCGTGTAATCCTACGGATTCTGCAATGAACACAATGGATGATTGTACAAAAGAAATTATCGCATTGCTTTATATTCAGTATTTTATTATTGTGAGAATTCCTTAAGGTTAAAGCTTACTATTATATTTACGATAATGCTGTTGAAAGTTTTAACCTTTTCTTCACATTTCAAAAAATTTCAACGCGTATTTGTTTTTACATTATTGTACCTACGAAAGATATCTTTTTGGAAAATGTTGAAACTGAATACAAATATGTAAGTAATAATTAAATTTTTTTTCTTTCTCTGTTGCTGTTAATGACTTTTCTATTTTTGTATACGGAGAAAAATATTTTATAACTGTCATAAAGTTTTTTAGATTTGTCCTTATAAAGCCAAATTTATTAGCCTTAAAAAGAAAATTTATAAGTGTTATAAATTTTTTTATGACAGTTATAAAAATATTTATTACTGTTATAAAACTTTTATAACTGTCAAAAAAAAATATATAACACTTATAAATTTTCTTTTTAAGGCTAATAAATTTGGCTTTATAAGGACAAATCTAAAAAACTTTATGCCAGTTATAAAATATTTTTCTCCGTGTATTTACTTTTGAAATTATAAATTTTTTGTTGTTTTAGCCTGAAGAGATAGTAAAAAAATTTTTCAGTTTTATTTTATTTTGACAGTATTTTAAATTCTTCAAAAAAAATTATCTTTTTAAATTTAAAATTGACGTTATATTTTAAAATTTTTCTTTCAATGTCATGATATAAATTTTATTTTAACATTTTCATCAATTGCATGGAAATAGATCGAGTTTTGGATTATTTGATTCTAAACAATTAGAGAATTTGAATTACGAAAAAATTTAAATAATTTCTATAATAAAAAAAAAACAAAAAATGTAAACAAATATTTTTCAATTTCTTGTGTTTGTTTACATTTTAAAACATGAATAAAATTAACAAAAATTTGTATTTTTACCCTCAATAAAGTTTAAATAATCAAAAACAGAAATAACAAATCAAAAGAATACTTTCAGAATAAACTTATAAAAGTGCTTCTCAAACTTTTCAATCAAGAAAAGGACGTCATCAATTGCATCAATATCTTATCAACTTAACAACTTGTTAAACAAGACATAATTTTTTATTTTATCTTATTGCAGTTTTCTTCTTTCATTTTTCTTCATATTGAAAATTAATGTTTTTGTCATTTTTATTTTCCTGTTGCAATCATATAAAAGACAGAATAAATGTGTCGACCATTCGGCTGTCAATATCAGTTGAATTTTGTGAAGTGAAAAGTAAAGACATTTTTGCAATGAGCAGTGAGTTAGTGAATTTTTAAAAATAGATCATTTTTGATCTATATAAATGTGATTTCAGGCTCGATTCTACTTGTGTTCAGCTGCATTATTGCAGTCGCTTTAGCACAGGGTTGCAGTAATTGCCCGCCGCCTCAAGATCCAGATATTCCTTGTGGACCACCAGATTGCAGACTGCCAGAAAATCATCAAAATGAAGCACTTTTTCCTCATCCAGATCCAAACTTTTATTATCAATGTTATCCACATAGCATTGCACAAGGTTGGATTCCAATTGTGAGACAGTGCGCATGTGGAACAGTTTTCAATCCACACATCTTCCCACGACGTTGTACATTCTGGTGGGAAAATACTTGGTATCCAATTTGTGACTGGCAATCACCACCAGAACTCGCTCCATGCGATCCATGGTGTCCTGATGTAAGTAACTAAAAAAATAAAATTTTATCAAGTAAAAATTTGCCTGATTGGAAAGAAATCACCATTGAATAAATTTCATTTTAAATTTAATAAATTTTTAACTTTAATTTAGTGTGGAACAACAACCACACCTTTAGAAGATCCAACAACATCTGATGAAGGAACAACGACACCAGAAAATCCTGGAGGAGGCGAGCCAACAACTCCAGGACCAATAACAACAACTCCAGGACCAATAACAACAACTCCAGGACCAATAACAACAACAACATCACCAAATGATGATGATCCATCAGAGCCAACAACCCGTGATCCAAATGAGTAAAAAATCCATTAAATATTTAAGAAAATTTTTGATTTTAAAACTTTTATCCACAGATGCCCAGGTTGGCCACCTTGCATTCCATGTTCTCCATGCATTTGGTAAGTCTTTTAAAAAGAATAATTTTTAAACATTATTTATTAATTTCAATCATTTTCTATTTTTTCTAGGTGGCCTTGGTATGTATCAAGATAATAATACTTTTTTATTTTTAATTATTTTTAACATTTTTTTTTTATTTCATCAAAAATTAAAAATCGATAGCTGGCCATGTAAGTAGAAAAAATTTTTTTAATGGTCTTCTTTAATATAGTTGTTAAATTATTTGACTAAAGACATATTTTATGGCTACGATAGCTAAAATTTACTCTTTTTTCGAAAATGATTTAATAACTATCCAAATAACTGGTTATTAAGTAGCTATAGCTATTTTTTAAAAAGTTACTTTATCTAAAAGAGAATTTCTAAGGGGTGGGCCACTTTATCAAAAATTATATGCATTTTTGATAGTCTTTTGATAATTTGCATGAAGTAGACTGGAAAACGAAATTTTTTCAATGCCTACTATATGGAAATTATCAAAGCTAGTCCCTTTGATAGTCGCTATTGGCAGTAAAAGCTAAATTAGTCAAAAGCTGCAGAAAATCAACTTTTTAACAATTCTGCTTAAATATAAAAGTACTTTAAAATATTTTAAATAAATCTTGAAGACAGAGTCCGAAATCGTTTTAAATTTATTTACAAGTTACTAAAAATCATCTAAATTTCACTCGAGTAAAATTACTTGACTTTTAGTAACTCATGAAACAATTTCGGTCTCTGCTTGAAGTTGAAGTTCTTTTTTCATTTTATTCTAAAAAGAATTTTTTAATTGATAAAAATATTCTTTTAAAAAGGTGATCCATGCTGGTGCAACAACGTTTCATCAAACAATTCGAGAAATCCTATGAGTCGACAACAATATTACTAAAACACTACGGCACATGACTTTTTTTTACAAATATGCAAAAGCAGACATTTGATATTGATATTAATTTAATTTAAGTTCTTTTTTTATTTTATAACGATGTCAACAAGTATAATAATGTAAATGGTCAAAATTATCAATAAGCAATAAAAAGAAATTTTTCAAGTATTTATAAAATTATTTGTTCATCCTGTGACATACTAAAATATAATCCTGATGCTGTAGTATAAAGCGAAAATGAGACATAAATAATTTACCGCGAAGAGATAAAATGAAAATTGCTGTCGCCATAAATTTTATTTAGTCGCATCAAGAAAAGTGGAAAGAAAATAAAATGAAAAGATGATGATGTGAATGTAAAAAATTCATGGAAATAAATTTGATAAATGCGATAATGATGACAAAATAAATAAAAATTATTGCACTTTTAAAATGTTGTTTGATTTTTGTTTCATTTTTTTAAAGACAAAATTCAGCTATTAGTAAAATTTAAGGGATGGCTACTTAAATGTTTTCTTTGAATAATAAATATAAGCCATTTAATTGATTTGATCAAGCCTTGACTCATTTAAATAACTTGATTTTTTATTGAATTGCAATTCAACTTGATTCTAAAACTTTTAAATACTTACTTGACTTTTATTTAACTTGATTTCAAGTATGGTTCGGCACTTGCACGTCAACAGTCAAGTGTCGACGTCGACAATTGTCAAGTATCAATTCAAGTTGATTTACTCAAAAATGTCTCTAATTCATTCAGACGAAATTTAATTTGATCCAAATTTGGCAAAATTATGTAAAAATTAATGATTTTTCAATTTACTAAAGTTTTGACCAAAATTTATCTAAATAAACTAGAGACATTTTTGAGTAAATCAACTTGAATTACTATTTGACAATTGTCGACGTCGACACTTGACTGCCGACGTGCAAGTGCCGAACCATAATTTTAAGTTTGCTTGAAACAACTTGACTTAATAATTTGTTTTCAACTTTCCTTTTTTAAATTTTATTTTTTTAAATTACATAGTAAAAGTCATTTGATTTATAGTACTTAAATTATTCAAGTATCCACTTCATGATTAAACTTTTCTCTTTCATTTTTTCGAAAGAATCTGGTAAGAAATTTTCAAATAAATGAAAATAACTCGATTCCATTCACGAATTGCTGAATAAAAAAAATTCAAATGATTTTTCATTCCTAACTTCATTCACTTCAATTCTCCCTTTATTCCGCTACTTATAAAAAAATATCTACGAAAATCGAATCGTTAATCCAATCAAGTGGCAGAAGAAATATCAAGAGAGAAAAAGAAAATTCTTTTTCTTGAAGCAAATTATGTAATGAGTTGATAAATGGAATTTTTGCTACAACATTTTTTTTATTTTCTCTAGGGCAATATGGCAGAAATATGAAATTGAATTGAGAAGAAACTTTTTCCTTCTCGTTGACTGCGACACGTTTTTGAGCTTAAGTTCTTATGAGAGAGATCAATGCATACTGATAGATAAAGTTTTTTTTGGTTTATCTTCATTTGCTATAGCATAAAGAAGATATTGAGTGTATTAAATGAGGTGTTTTACATGAATGGAAAATTTTTCAGCTAATTTCTTGAAATTGAACAGTTTTTTATGGCAATAAAATATAAATTCAGGCAGATCAGCCTTCATTCAAATTCTAATAATCAACTTAAACTTTTTCTGATTCATTATATCATTTTACTTGCCGCGTAGTACGTGACACAATTTTCAAAATAAATGAAAAACTTTACAAGCGAATTTCTTTGTAATAAAAGAAAATCTTGGTAAAAAAGTTAACTAGAAGCTTAGCAGCTTGTAAGCAAGCTATTTTCTCTTTTTTTGCTTAAACTTTAAGTCATTTGTCGAGTATTGACACAAAGTAATCCAATTACGTGGAATAAAATTTCCCTCTCAAATTTGCCTTCGTTAAAATTGATGATAAAAACATTCTTGTCCTTCCTCGTTTAAATATCCACTTATTTCTTGTTTGACTTCTGGTTGTTGTTTATTGATGATGGGAAAATATCTTAAAAATGAAGGAAATGTTTCTTCTTTTCTTTTGAAATCAAAGATCAAAAACATTGAATTTAATTAAAAGAAAAAAAAATTTTTATCACTTAATTTTTTACATCAAAGGAATTTCCACACAATTGAAAATTACTGCCATGAGTTTTCATCATAAATGTTTAACTGCTTGTTAAGAAAAACACTTGTTCCGCTTTTTACATCTTTGTATATAACAAGGATCATTATGAACCAAATTGCATTGCACTCTTAAACAAATAAAGAAATTCACTTATTATACACACTTATGAAAAGAAACGTTCATAAGAAAAATGCAAATGACTCTAATGATCATAATTCTCGTACTCAGACTCAAGTATAAATTACAAAGGCATATCATGATAGCATTCTTCTCACTAATCGCTTGCACATTACTATTCAACGCTTTTCTGATGCTTATTCCTCTATTGTTTTACTCGTGCATACTTTGTTTTCCATTCTGATGCTTTTTTACTCTTGTGTTTTATCATTTCTCTTTGTTTTAATTTGTAATTGTGAATGCATTGTGTGTGAAATGTTGCAAGTTTATAAAAAATATTTAACTTGTTCATTTATTTTTAGCTGGTAAAGAAATTTTGAAATCATTTTCTTCTTACATCATATTTTTATAAATTTCCATTATATCAGCTTTGTTGTTTCTTTAACTTTTTCTTCTATTGCTCATTTATCATGGTTTGAAAAATAGGTGCCTTTTTTAGATATTTCCCATATAAATAAGCTAATTTCTACTTTTTCATATGAATTAAGTTGCTTTTTTTTCAAAAACTGCTTATAATCATCAAGGCCATGCGAAAGAAGTTCTTCTTTATATTTTGTGTCGTTCTTAAAATATTAACAAAAATATTATTTAAAATTATGGTTCGGCACTTGCACGTTGGCAGTCAAATGTCGACGTCGGCAATTATCAAGTAGCAATTTAAGTTAATTTACTCAAAAATGTCTTTAGTTTATTCAGATAAAATTTTAGTTTGGTCAAAACTTTAGTAAATTGAAGAATCGGTGATTTTCATATTATTTTGCCAAATTTGAACCAAATTAAATTTCATCTGAATAAGCTAGAGACATTTTTGTGTAAATTAACTTAAATTGATACATGACAATTGCCGACGTCGACACTTGACTGTCGACGTGCAAGTGCCGAACCATATTTAAAATACTTTAAGTTAAGTAACATAATCAAGTCAAACAGACTTGAGTGATTAATAAAGTCAAGACTCATAAAATTAAGTCAAGTTACAAAAAGTCAAGTACAAGTCAAATAGCCTAAAATCTTTCAATTAAATTTATTTTACCAAAAGGATCAGAAATCATAAAATATTTTTCATAACTTTAAAGAGTTTGGTGACATGAAAAATAGAATAAATCCACACAATATTTCTTCTTTTTTGTATGTTGCTGAACTTTGTAAAACTTTCAAATATTTTTAACAAAATTCAATAAAAACTCCTGAACATTTATAGATTTTTATTTTCCATTAAAGCATTGACTGTCATAAAAAATGCAACTTAACAGTTAAAATTAATGATTTCTTTTACAATTGTCTTAATTTTACATAAAATTTAAATATTAAAGTGCAACTGTTCACATAAAACTACTCAACTTCAAATTCCCATATCAAATCTAATTTAGCAATTCCCTTTGCTTCATCAAAATCCTTTCTCATCAATTATGAATGATATTCATATCTATGTATGATAACATTCGCATTCACACCATAACCAAAGTGGCATTACTTAACTATGTACGGTATACAGTGATGATGATGATGTGTGAAAGATGAGAAATTTGCTTTGAAAAGAGAATGAAAGGCTTCATTATGGTAATTGATAATTTGCATACGATTATTACACATTTTTGTTTTTTTTCTTCACATATATGTGTGGATTTTTGACTTGCACTCATGTTTCATCATCATCCATCATGATAATTTAAAAAGCACTTTTTTCTCCTTTTCCTTCTTCATCTTCTTCTTTCATATTTACCGCAAAACGTAATTTGTGTAGCAAAAAAAAATTTTTTTCCTGTTCGCTTTTACTTTAGCTGTTTTGCTCTCCAAAGAGGATTATGGTTATGGTATATGCATAATTTAGTATGCTTTTAAAGTGTGCCTCTAGGCCGCATGAGATAAAAGAAAAGAATTATGCTCAAAAGTCATTTCGTCATGTCTTCAAAATTAATTTTTTTTCTTTCTTTTCCACTTGGGCGGATTAATTTTTTTTTCGGGTAGGAGACACAAAGTAAATTAGTTTCTTGCTTGTTCTTGATGGGTGCATTTTTGACGTGCTGGAAAAAGAAAAGTTAACAAAGAAAAAAGTTTTATTGGAAAAAAACTGAACTTTGTTCAAATACAAAAGTCAATTGACTTAATGAGACACACATGAAAGCAATCATAAGAAAATTACATGAGTTAAATGTTCAACGAGTGAAACGATAGAAAAAAAATTCCACAGTCAGCGAAGAAGACATGAATATTGTCGACAATAACATTTTATTACAGTGATTATAGGATTTTTATTGCTCTGTGAATGCTTCATAATCTGATTAAAAAATGATTTCTTCTAAGCATTTTTTTTCTGTTTTTTTATCGTTTAGAAAGTGATTGTCATAAATAGTTTGTTATTAACTGTTGAGTAAAGTTTATTAGAAATATAAATTTGAATATTCTTGCACTAAAACCAAACTAAAACTGAAATTATTTCAGTAAAATGAACGTAATTTGAAAAATCACCAAAATAATATACCTGTAATTATTTATTATTTGCTTCTTTTTCATATTGTTGTTGAAATATTGAAAAAAACTTTTTTGAGTTATTGCACATTTTGAAATTGATATTTTTATATGGAAATCAACAGAGTTGTTACAGGCGACAGGCGAAAAAAAATTGAATTTTTTAAAATTTTACTTTCTTTATTTTTTTGGTTATGATAATTATAAAATAGCATGGAAAAAATATTTTTAGAGTTTTTTTCAAAAATTTCTATTTTTTCCGGTCCAAAAACTGTTCTTTACATGCATTTTTGTCTATTTTTGTGTTTGAAAATTCATAACTTTTGACCAAGTTATCCAAAAAATATGGTTGACAGCTTGTTAGAAAGGTAATTTTAAGGACTTTTTAACGATACATTATATGTAATATAAAAACTTAAAACTATGGACACAAGAGCACAATTATTGAGGTCACTATGGGATTTTTTGGCATTTAATTAGGTCAAAAATTCGAAAAAGCATCAGAAAAATTTTTTTAATGTCTTAAAATATTGTTTTGGATTATTTTTATACGAAACATATAAATTTTTTCCAAAAAACCGATGTACAACAAGAGTGCATGCCCTAGAACAAGATCTGTTGCCAGTCTGAGGAACTTTTTTAAGAAATTTTGTAAAAATTGACTGAAATATCTTTGAAATAACAAGAAATGATAAAATATGCAATAAAATTGATTTTTTAGATTGCCTTAAAATTACCTTTCTAACAAGCTGTCAACCATATTTTTTGGATAAGTTGGTCAAAAGTTATGAATTTTCAAACACAAAAATAGACAGAAATGCAAGTAAAGAACAGTTTTTGGACCGGAAAAAATCGAAATTTTTGAAAAAAACTCTAAAAATATTTTTCCCATGCTATTTTATAATTATCACAACTAAAAAACCACAGAGCAGATTTTTCCCATGAAAATATTTTTTCGCCTGTCGCCTGTTCGCCTGTCACAGGCGGCCTGAACAACAGGCGGCCTGAAAAACAGGCGGCCTGAAAAACAGGCGGCCTGAAAATTTTTTTTTACAGGCGGCCTGTTTTCACAGGCAGCCTTTTTTACAGGCGTGCCTGTTTTACAGGCCGCCTGTGTTTTCGCCTGTAACATCTCTGAAAATCAAAATTTTGACTTAATTTTTAAAAACTTTTACTTGAAGTTTAGAACTATTTTTTTCCGCGCACTTTTTTGTGAGACACAAGTATAAGTAGGCCACTACTATTTTTATCATTAGTGTAAAAAACTTATCTTTTATATGAACAATTTCTAATGTAATTTTTAAAAGTAGAAAATAGCTTCTATTTTTCCAATAGCGGCTATGTTTCATTATTTTAATATCTTTACTTTTATATAATTTCTGTAGATTTCATTAATTTATGTTATTCTGTTATAAAAATAAATTAAATAAAATTTAACTCTTTTTAGCGCATTTTTGGAACAACAATGCAGCTTATACATTCACTTTGGCTGTTCGGCTGGCTGTTCGGTCGGGTGTCCCTCTGAGATCTCGAAAACTATAATAGCTAGCGACTTCCGGTTTTTTGTGTTAGATTTGTGCTAAAAAGTTAGTGCGGCGACGCTTATTTATATTTCTGTCACTAGTCATATAACTTGGGAAATTGCGAATTTAAATTTCCAAATTGAAAATTTGTAAACAAAATTTTTTATCGCGCAACACATGTAGTTTGAATTCGACTCGACCGTTATTTTCGAATCAATCAAACAAAATATTTTACAAAGAAATCGGAAGGTCAAACGATTAAGAATCGCTCGTAACAGTTACATAACTCGAGTTTTAATGGATTATATTTTCATATAAACAATTAAACCAAAATAAAGAATTTCTGCTAAATAAATGATTTTCGCTACAACTTAAATTTATTATATCATTTGAAACTAAAAAAATGTTTTACAAAAATTAAAATTGACTCGCAATGGTGCTATATACCGAGACTTTACGAACTAATTTCTCATACAATTAAAAATTAACTTGATCTATATATTTTAAATTGCAGACCTATTTTCATTAAAATGAATCTGATATTACTGTAATTTGTAACAAACACTGATCTAGGCACCAAAAATGCGCTTAAGTACACCGATCTGCAACACGGGTACTTGGTCACTGGTTTATTTTATTAAATTCAAATGAACTTAAAATAGAGAGCAAATAAAAGATTTCATCATAGAATGATGAAAGATAAATAAGTCAGCGAGTGTCAAGTGAATAAGAAAGAAAGAAAGATGAAAATTTAATGAACCTTTTTTGTTGGCGCTCGTTTGTCTTCCTCTCACTGTATGATGGTACACAAGAAATGACAACAGAAGAGAGTGAAAAAATCGTTAGGAAAGGAAATCAACACGAGCAGAAAAAGTTTATCATCAGAGTTGACTTACTTTTTTCTTCTCCTGGTATGATGCTCGTTTCGTTTGGCTATGCAACTTTTCTTTTTTTGTTGACATGCTAAACAAACGAACAAAAAAATTACATGAAAGGAAGAGCCACCTATTCTAACTTGACCTTTTTTCTGTCTAACGAGCTGTTATGCTGCATGAAGCTCTTAAGATCTCTGGCAAACAGTGACTGCTGATTTGAATGATGCTTGTCGATATCAATTGAATAAAAATAATTGGATTGTATTTTCTCAGTAAAAACTTTAAAAATTTCAAGTTAAAGTCCATTAAAATATTTTTATCTTCAATTGCATTTAACCTTCGCCTTATGATGATAAATTATTACAATGGGAATAATAATAAAAGAAGAAAAATTTAAAATGGATATGAAAAAATAATGAATGATTTTCAAGGTATAAAAAAATTTTATTTCCATCTTCGATTTGCTCCTTTGAAAACAATTGTTCTCTTGATATTTTATAAAAAGGAATGTAACAAACAGAATTTCAGAAAAAAAATTCTTTCATGATTTCGTTTTATTTTTAAAAAGATTGAAGAAGATTTATGCCTATAAAAGGTCATTTGAAAAAGTTTTTTTAAAATTCTTTTGATCTTTCACATTTCAACAATTTTAATACCTAAATTAATAAAAGAAAAAAATCAATTTTTAGTCCCCAAATTTATAAAATATTCCTACAAATATTTTTTGAAATATTCACAATCGACAAAGAGAAAAAAATTGTTCATTCTTTTTTTTTGTAAATTACAAAAGTTTTATGCTTTTATTTAATTTTGTTTGTGACTTAAAAATTTTTTTTTTAGATTTTTGAACTAATCAATAATTTTAATATTTAGTTTTTTTTTTTGAAAAATACATATTTTAATGTCAATCCAGAATTTAAAACCGTTTAAGGTCTGGTTTGAATGAAACTCGGAACAAAGAGTATTCAGATCTTGAAACCGTTTTATATTTAAATGACATGGAAAGTGTCCGTGCGTAGTAGGGGACACTTAAGTGAATTTTTTTGCCTAGATCAGTGTTTGTTAACAAATTACAGACCCATAAGATTTGTTTGAGAAATAAATTCACACTTTAAATTTAAATTTAAAATATAGGAGAAATCATATTTGTAAATATTTGAAGTAGGGAAGTACGATGAACGTTTTTAATTGATATTCAATTTACAGAATGCTTTTGATGATAAATTTTATTGATATGAAAGTAACGGTTGAGTAATGTTCAAAATATTTGAAGTTTCAATATTTGCCGTTGGTGACGCTGAAAAATCGTTCTCGCGCCAAAAAAAATTGTTTACAAATTTCAATATGAAAATTTAAATTCTATCGTTTTCCCTCGAAAACAAGAGCTTTCAAAAATTTAAAATTCTGAGCAAATTTTAGAATTAACGTATTTTTTTCCACACTAAATCGAAACAAAATTGAGCAAATGGCTCTTTTATTCGAATACAAAAGCCGGCTCTTGATTTCGAGAGAAAACGGTGGGTTTTTTCTTTTTCCCGGGAAATCAGGTATCGAGAAATTTTTCGTATTGAAAAAAATATGAAACAAATGTCTAATCATTTCTGAGAGGTTTTTTATGCGTTTTATGATATGAAGCATTTAGCATATTTATGGTTAACATGTGTCTGATAATCAGGTGATCGTCTTCTTGTGCATTGTTCTTAGACATACAGTGGTCTAAAGTCAAATTAACCCAAAAAATATTTTAGGTCAACTTATTCTACGTTTCAAGACCTTTCCAAAGAGAACAGATACTCGTATATTTTGAAGATGTCGATTTTTGGTCACCATGTGCTGCACCGGCATGTGATCGGCACTTTATGCATAAAATTTCAAAAAAAAAAAAACATATTTGCTTAAGGTTTCATGAGATTCTTAAATTTCTTGGTTCAAGGTGAATAAATAACATAAGATTCACAAGGTGACGGACCGAAAAAATATTTTTTTCAAAAAAATTCTCAAATATTAGAACAAATTTTTTTAAATTCAATTAAATGACTGATAGTAACAGTAAATGCTTTCAAATTAAAAAAAGGTCAAAAACGTGAAATTTTTTAAAAATGTAAAAAAGGTTTTATAAAACTTTCGAAAATTACAGTAATTTTTTTTCTCGAGAAATTTTTCGCTGGTAAAAGCCTAGTAGTTTCCTAATTAGTGCAATAAGTGATAACATTCGAATAAAGATATTCGCCAGTAACTTGATAGCACAAATCAAACACAACAAACCATAAGTTTCTGGCTATTATAGTTTTCGAAATCTCGTTACTCAGCCGTGAGCCAACCAGCCAACGAGCCGTGAGTCGATCAAAATGAAACTATAAGCTGCATTGTTGTTCCAAAATGTGCTAAAAAGTAAATAAACAAACAAACAAACAAACAAGAAAGTAAGTTGAGTAAAACGTTGGAAAAACGTGGAAATTTTTTATTGACTTTTTATTAATTTTTTGTTGAATTTTTAAGTTTTAAAGCCTAAAATAGATCACTAATTGAATAAATTATAGTTACATATCAAAAAAAAGAATTATCCAAGGCCTAAGATTTTCATTGACTTTGATCAATTCATAATTTTTTTAAAATAATCAGTTGTGTTAAGTAATTCTGTATGAAAACTGGGATACTTAAAATTCAAAATATCTCAGTTTTGTTCTAAATTTAAAAAATTTAACCAAAAGAATCTCTAATCGGACTATGTACAGTTAAAACAAGAGAGACATTTACCATATATTCACTATCAGAAGAATCATATACATAAGCTATAACTGTGTAATCACCTTGTGGAAAATGGGAAACTATTGGAAGATCGTTAAGACTAATATCTTTTGCAACATATTCATTATATGGGCATTCATGTATAACACCAGGCATCACTTTTTGAGCAGCATCATAAATTCCACGCCAAAGTGTATTCGTTTTGATTATTTTTGTTAATTCACAAATATTTGTTTTTGGTACATTGATAATTTGACGATAGATTGTTCCATATTTGTAAAGTACTTGAGCACTAAACTGATATTAATTTTAACTTTTCATGAAATAATTTAAAAATTTGTTCAACTCACATAAGGTGTTAACATAGGTTTTTATGAATATCCGTCAATTGTAAATGTAGAATATGTTCTATTATAAAGATTTATTTTGCATGTAAGATTGTGTAAATATACTTTAACAAATCTTTCACTTAATTCACATTTGCAAAGTTTCCAACTATTTCTATAAACAAATGGATTATTGTAAGTTTTTTTTTGCATTTAATCCAGACTTATTAATCATTATCAACATAAAAATTATCGATACTTTCATTTTTAAACTTCAACTTATAATAAATCAAAACTAAAAGAATGTTTGCAAACTTCAACGTTATTTGTATTAAAATAAAAAAAACTGAATGTGACTCATTTTATTTTAAGTTTTAAGTCATACGGAGTTTAAATCAAGCAATCAAAAGTATTTTACCCAAATTTAAATATTTTTTATCTTTTAAATATTATCTGTTTGATGCTTAAAAACATTTACTGTTTCCTTTTGAGTTCAAAAGTTTCTCAGCCATAAATATCTTTAAACTTTTTATTCACAAATAATTAAAAAAGTTTATTATTCTCGATGCTTTGGGTGGTTTGTGATTAGAGTGCATTTTTACTTTTAGATCAGTGTGTTTGGTAACAAAATTCTACATATTTTTTTACACAATAATGCCTAAAACTAAAAATTTCTATTATGAGAATTTTCTTTTTGTTTTTTTGTCCAAAAAGTATTAAAATTTCTATTTTGAATATAATTCATCCGCAAATAAAGGAAGTTTAAAATTAAAAAAAAAATCAAGTCAATAAATATTATTACTTTAAGCATTTAAAGCAAAATACAAAAATGTTAAAATATCTAGAACTTTTTTTTAAACTTTTGTCATTTTATTTCTTGTAACCAAGTCAAATATTCAAATAAAAGAAGTACAAATTATATTTAAAAAGTCTATAATTGTAGTCTGTAAATTTTTATAATTGTACTATCAAACTATCAGACTTTTTTAAAAAAATTAAAATTAACCAAAAGAATCTTTTATTGGACTTTGTAAACTCAAAACAAGAGTAACATTTACAAGACTTTCACTTTCAAAAGAATCATATATATAAGCAATAGCTCTGTAATCTCCTTGTGGAAAATGAAAAGCTGTTGGAATATCATGAAAACTAATGTCTTTTACAACATATTCATTATATGGACATTCATGTATAACACCTGGTAACAATTTTTGAGTAAAGTCATAAACACCACGCCAAAGTGTATTCGTTTTGATAATTTTTGTTACTTCACAAATATTTATTTTTGGTACATTGATGATTTCACGATAAATTGTTCCATATTTATAATAAAGTTGAAGTTCAAACTGAAATTTGTGTCATTAAATTTTTCATGAAGTATTTTCAAATTTATTTGAACTCACATAAGGTGTTAACATAGGCTTTTTTGAATATCCGGCAATAGTAAATGTAGAATATGTTCTATTATAAACATGAACTTTACATGTAAAATTTTGCAAATATTCTTCAATACATCTTTCACTTAATTCACATTTACAAAGTTTCCAACTATTTCTATAAACAAATGGATTATTATAAGTTTTCTTTAGATTTAAACCAAACCTAGTAATTATTATCAATATAAAAATAATCGTAACTTTCATATTGAGGTCCGAATTATTTCACAAATAAATCAAAACTGAAAGAATGTTTGTAAACTCCAATGTTATTTATTTTAAAAACATCAAAAATTAAATATGTTCATGTTATTAAAAAATTTAAGTCATTCAATTTATGCAATTAAGTAGTTTAAATGTTCAAAAGTATTTTACTTTAATTTGAATACCAATGTTATCTGTTCACTGCACTGGAACATTTGTTGTTTCCTTTTTGAATTGAAAGATCAAAAAATTAACTTTTGAACAATTAGCAATAAAAAAAGTGTAAGGTTAAAAATTTTAACTTAAAATATTATATAATTTATTGATAAAATTTGAAAAAGTTTAGGAGAAAGTTTTTCTATTTAAAATATTATACGTCGACTCAAAAATTTCATTTTATACAAAAGTTTTTAAAAATTTAAGTGACTGTAACTTAAAAATAATTTTTTAATTTTACAATAAAATTTTGACTGTTACCAAGTTAAATATTTCAGTAACAATTAAAAATATTTATTAAAATTTTATGTTATCATTCAAACTTATCTGACAATTAGAAATTTTAAATAAGCAAAGTATTAACTAAATAAATTCTTAATATGAAGAGTCAAAATAACGACAATGTTCAAGTATGATATTTAAAAGCATTTTATTAAAAAAGTTGTCTGAATTTAAATCTTCAAAAAGAAAGAAAAGAAATGCATTAGATCAATGAATGCATTTACAATTGCTTTTCTTTTTCAATAAATGGGATTTTTGCTTTTTTACCCTTTCTTTAACGATTTCAATCGAAAAAAATTCCTTTAGTTGGAGGAGCAAAGAAGGAAAAAAAGATAAAATGATTACTAACATTCTCTCGAGGGCAATTTCTGAACGATTTGTGAGAAAGAATGAAAATTGAATGGATGGCAAAGGCAAGCAAGATTTATGAGTCATTGAAGAATAATTTCTTATTTTTTCATTGTTGTCTAAGAGAAATTTATCTTAGTGGTGAATATAACGAAGGTGCAAATTTCATTACTATGATAGCATTGGTAATAGACCTAAATTAAAAGAAATTTATTGAATTTCACATCAAGGAAACCCATCAAAACATATAATGAACCCTTCATTTATTGCAACCCCATTGTCATACAATCGTTGAATGAAAAAACCAACAAAACATGCGAAAAATATCACCCCAATCACGCGTCCAAATAAATAATGAGAAAATGAATAAGGAGACTTTATTGAGCATAATTTTCAACATAAATCACTCGATGAAAAAAAGACTTCCTCAAAAAAGTTTTTTTTCAGGGCGGGTAGGATAATTTTCATATAAATTGACATCAGTGTAGTTGTTTTATGTCGTAATAACATTTTATTAACGATCATGTCATTATTTTCTACGCTGTTAAATCGTCACAATAAATAATTTCTCGAAATAATTTACTTTTTCTTCCCCTATTTTAGTTTATTTAGTCGATGAGTGAGCACAGTTAGGAAAAAATGAAAAATTTAATCGATTTTTATTGTTAGGAAATTTTCTGAATATTTAAAACTGTTCTTAAAACAAATTTTTATGATAAAAAACAGCTTAATTATACTTGCAAACAAACAATAAAAATAAAACAATGAATTCATTCATATGTGCATTATTATTATATTTTTATTTCTATATCACAGAGCAATTTTATTTATTCTAAATGTGCAAATATTTTCACTTCCGAAATCGCCATTCGGGGAGTATGCAGCAACATTTATAGTCGATGTGAGAAGAGCAAACATATGAAATTTATTGATGTATGAAAATTTGATTCTAGCGGATATGACCCGATATACATATACATATACATGCAGTGTGTGCATACATCTCATTAATAAATTAAAATTGAAATTGCTCTGGTGGATTTTGAATAATTGTTGTTGTTTCTACGTGTGTGAACTCAAGTCAAGTATAATTTATCAAGGATGTTATGTATTGCAGCAAAGTGTATGACACAACACATTTGTCAATATTTAAACAATTTTACATTTCAATGAAAATGTTTTAAGCTTTTGTCTGTTAGGAACGATGACTCATATCCACAAGACAATCGAAGCAGTAACCATAATTTTGAATGTTTCACACATCAATAACAATTATAACCAATATAATATTACGTTAATTTTAAGTTAAAATGAAAATTAATTTACCTTCAGGGTAAAATCATTCTAATTATTCGAAAAATTTTTGAAAACACATTGACAATTTCAATTTTTTAATCAAAATATTAAATTTTGTGTACGAATTATGGTATTTTATTATCTATATCTTTTTGATCTCAAATCATTGCTTCTATTTCTTGCTAATTTAAATAATTCAATGCATAATATTTTAAGTTTTCAATGGTTTTTGACGGAATTCCTTTTCATAATTTCAATTTATTTATTTACTAGGGAGTTTCCTTGAAAATGAATCGCTTTTTAGTCACTTCATTTAAAAACAAAGTTCTTGAAATCTACTCAAGTAATTTACAAACGGTGAAAAGTATGTTATTACTATTATTTATGAGTAATTTTTAAGATAAAATTGATGAGTCATCAATATTTCTAAATATCTTTAATTCGACTCCAAATTTTTAGACAAAATCCAATTTTTTCAACTCAAAAGTTTAGAAAGGATTTTCTCTAAAGTTTCCCATTGGCTAAAATTCTCTCATGCACTATAAATTAAGTTCCTATTGTATACATTAAACAACTATTAGCAGAATCCATTTATCTTTTATAAATAAAAAGTTATGAGCAACCAAAATAGTCGACTTAAAAATACGGACTTTTTACTTAAATGATCATATCTCGGTAAATATTTGTCAGATCAAAAAGATTTATACACCGAACGATTTGTCTTAAAATGAGCTAAAAAATTAAGTACAGTATGAATATTTTTCAATCACCATGATTTTCCATACATTTTCCAAAATTCTTTTGTTTACATCATGGCGAAATGTAAACAAACATTTTGTTTATTTTTTCCTTCAAATCTCTTTATAATACAGTTCTGAGTTCTTATACTATCCCAGTTACTTATAATATATTATATTCTAACGGTTTAAGCAGCTACTTTCTTTGAGAACAATATTATAAAAGAGATTTGAGGGAAAGAAAATTAACAAAATGTTTGTTTACATTTCGCCATGATGTAAACAAAAGAATTTTGGAAAATGTATGGAAAATCATGGTGATTGAAAAATATTCATACTGTACTTAATTTTTTAGCTCATTTTAAGACAAATCGTTCGGTGTATAAATCTTTTTGATCTGACAAATATTTACCGAGATATGATCATTTTAGTAAAAGTCCGTATTTTTTAAGTCGACTATTTTGGTTGCTCATAACTTTTTTATTTATAAAGATAAATGGATTCTGCTAATAGTTGTTTAATGTATACAATAGGAACTTAATTTATAGTGCATGAGAGAATTTTAGCCAATGGGAAACTTTAGAGAAAATCCTTTCTAAACTTTTGAGTTGAAAAAATTGGATTTTGTCTAAAAATTTGGAGTCGAATTAAAGATATTTAGAAATATTGATGACTCATCAAATTTATCTTAAAAATTACTCATAAATAATAGTAATAACATACTTTTCACCGTTTGTAAATTACTTGATAGATTTACAAGTAGATTTCAAGAACTTTGTTTTTAAATGAAGTGACTAAAAAGCGATTCATTTTCAAGAAAACTCCCTAGTACAAACTTTCGAATCTAAACAAAAACAAAAAATGTAAACAAAAGAATTGAGATAAATTTCTAAAGAATTTAAGCATTTATTTGCAAATTTAAATTTTGCATGTTATCAAATTTATATTGCTTATTTGATATGTTCTAATTTTATCATCAATCAAAATTGAACTTTTATTTTTAAATCATAAATCTTTTTCTAAATTACTTCATTACAGAGATTTAACTCTTTTATTTCCCAATAAAAGGACACCTCAATTCAATTGATTCATCGATCAATGATGAACAAATTCGTTGAAGTGAAAAGTCGTCTTGAAAACATACGCATTGAAAAGGACGAAAACACCTAAACTGATTGATTTCAATTTTCCGAATGAGCAAAATGTAAGTTGGTGGCTTGATTGGTTTTTCTCACTAACACTGTTATGAAGAAAGAAAAGGATAAAATTTTTCCTGTTCACTGAAAAATGATTAGAAATTCCTAAATGGTCATAATGTCGCCCTAAATTCTATAGAAAATGGACTCTATATATTGTAGAATGGTAATTATCAATTGCTGTCACCATAGTGATAAGAAAAACCTTTTTTGCCTCATACAAGACTTTACTAGTCTGTCATTCGAATGAAAATTGATTCTCAATCCTTCTTATACGGCAAAATCTTTTAATATAAATTGATTTGACCCAAGAAGAAATTTTATATCTTAATTCCACTTTATCCTATAATTATAAATCATTTCAGTACAACAAGACATTGTCATATATATGAGAGATTTAAAATTAATTTAATTATGCGTCATACGATAGAGTCATTAAATTATATGATGATGAAGATAGCTATAGCAAAAAATATTTTGTTTATTTTATGTCAACACCATTCATGCAGAATAGCAGACAGACAGAGTATATAGTCATAAAAAATCTTTGTTACATTAAACTTTTGATGACATATATTAAAAATGCAAATGAATGTAAATGGACATAAAGTGATTTTGCTTTAACTAAATAATTAATTCGTTTGTTTGCTCCATTGAATTTGACCTGAATAATGAAAAGAAAAGGAAAAAAATAAATTGTAACAAACGAATCGAATACAATTTTATGCTCAAATTCTTTGATTTTGCTAAGCTGATTAGGAATTTTTAATTACTGATGGAGTGGACCTTTTTTACAGCTCATTTAACTAATTTAGGTGGCCTTCAATTGTGAACTTTTAATTTCCATCTCATTCAGAAACGGAAATTCAATTTCTCAGTCCAACTCCTTTTTGTTTGTGTGAATTTGCGCGATTAAATTGTCTCATTTCCTGTTTTTTGATATTTATACATGCATATCGCGATTCATGGCTTTTACTGCCCACTCTCAGCTTTTCGTGAGATTTAGCTTTTGTTAAATTGTTATTTCAGGTCATTTAAAGGTATTTGATAAAAAAAAACATTTTTGTGTGGGCTTTTCCATGATTTTCAATTCGATATTAGTAACACACTTTTACCATTTCTTCAAGGCCAGTTTTATCTAAAGATACAAAAATCCCACGAGCAACAAGTCAGTTTCTATCCAGACAATTCAAAAAAAGGTAAAATATCAATTATTCATCGAAAACAATCACCCTTTTTTCGTAATTTATCCTTTTCTTCCTTAGCACTTATCTTATAAAATATTTAATAAGATCAACAAGTTGATGAGAAAAAAGTTGACAATTGAAATTAAAAACACATTTTTACTGCTCCACCCATAAATCGAAATGCTTTTATTTCAATAAACTCAATTTCCTACGCATTCATGCTCATATATGAACACACATCCGCTCTTTTATTATGTTAGCAATCATTATTTTTTATCTATTGATCACAAATGTCGATTATCAGTTGTTAAAAAAAAATGCGGGAGAAGAAAACAAAAAGATAATTCAATTTTATGTCTTATCGGAAGTTTATGGCGTCAACATGGAGAACAAAAAGGAAAAAAAGTCGAAACAATTTCCTTTTTGTTTCGGTGAATGTTGTAAAAATTTATTTACTTTTCGCGGGTATGAAATGGATTAGAAAAAAAAATTTTATTAAACTTATTCCAAAAACCAATAAAATAAAAAAGAAAGAAAAAATTATTTCCATTAAATTACTTCCACATACATAAAAACAGAAAATCTTCTCTTTTGAATTCAACAAATATAAAACTAAGATGACTATAAAACTGAGACAAGCGTCTATATATGTGGTAAAGTTTTTTTTTTTGACAATTTTAAGCAGCAACAAGGGAGGGCGAAATACAATAAAACAAGTGTCTCTCTAGAGCTGCATTTTTATATCATCGAGAGATTATTATCCAATTGTTAAGGCCATTAGATTTTATAGTTGCCGCCGTTTTCTTTTTAACTCTGCTATGGAATAAAAGTTTGAGGAAAAATAGTAGACAGACATTTTTAGCAAATTTTAAAATGCTGGAACTCTACTTGAATTAAACTCAACTTAAATGACTTGACAGCAACTACATAAATGATTAACTTGATTTTTACTTCTATTTATTTTAGTTTGTATTAAAATACTAAAAAGAATCTAAAATTATAGACTAAAATTCTTGTTATGAATTCATAAATTTAACGATAACAAATTTTTAAAAACTACAATCTTAATTTTCTTTAGAAATAATTAATTATTATTAAATTTCAAGTCCACTTGACTGTATAAAATTGAAACAATTTAAGCATTCAAACCTTGAAATTTAATGAAAGTCATAATAATTATTTTTTTTCATCTATCAGTACATATCAGATTAACACAATCAATTGTTTTTTATTCTCTAACATTTTCTCCATTATTTGTTATAGTATTCGGGTGTTGAACTTAGTGTGAAAGCATCATTTAATGAGCTTATTATCGATTATGACGTTTGCTGTAAACGCATGAAATGCAATGAATTGAAACTACACAAAAATACAATTATCGACAGACAACTAAATAGCATAATTGACAGATTTGGAAAATCAACTTGACGCGACACATTTCGCATTTTAACAAGCAATGACCACTTGTATATTTTTATACACAGAAGCATCATTAAAGTCTAATATTTGAGACATAAAGGTCAAGTATCATGAAATCTAAGCAACAGAGTAAATTTTGGGAAATATAATGAGCCAATTGACTTTCTCTTCTACCATTTTGAAAAGCAATTAAAAGTTTCCAAGACACTTGCAATTACTTCCAGTTGTCGCTCATAGAATGAGAGATAAAAATATCGTGTTCATCATGAAGTCAAGTCAGAAATAGAAGAAAGAAAAGTTCTTAGGGACGAGAGATTTTTTAGTTGGCAAAGTTTTGCTTTTTAAAGTTGGCAACTTGTGGTCGCGTCATAAAAAATTTTCTTTTATGTCTTTCTCAATTTTCACCATCAAATTTTCTATCAGGTTGTTCGGAAAAAAATTACTCACTTTTTGCTATACATCGATTTCTCAAAATCTATTTGATCAATTGACAAACGGTGAAAAGTATGATATTTTGTATATTAACTAGGAGTTTTTAAGATAGATTTGGATTCAATATCATTTCGTTTTCAAATTTATATTTGACTTCAAAAACTTGCACAAAATATGAATTTTTTACTCTCAAAAGTTTACGAGGATTTTTCTTCATTATTTTACATCGATAAAAAATTCTCTTGTGCTTTGTAATTACCTATGTTTCAAGCTCTTTAAAGAACTGAAGACAGATTTTTAATATCTTTCGTAGTTAAAGAGTTATGAGCGACCAAATTCATTGACACAAAAATCTTGGCTCTTTTAAAAATAATTATTTCTCGATAACTACTTGACCAATTAAAAAGATTTATACACTAATCGATCCGTCTTAAAATGTACTTTTTAACAACATACAATGCATTTCATTTCAAGTTTCTCAATTTTCATACAATTTCAAAATTTTTTTGTTTACAAATGGCGAAATGTAAACAAACAAATTTTGTCAATTCCATTCGTTCATATCTTTTTAATACATTATTCCTAGCTCAAACTCAGCTTTAATAAAAAGAACACATTAAAACTCAACGATTAAAATATCAATTTGAACTAGAAATAATGTATTTTAAAAGATATGAACGAATGGAAATTGACAAAATTTGTTGTTTACATTTCGCCATTTGTAAACAAAAGAATTTTGAAATTGTATGAAAATTTATGAAAACTTAAAATGAAATGCATTGTATGTGTTAAAAAGTACATTTTAAGACGGATCGATTAGTGTATAAATCTTTTTAATTGGTCAAGTAGTTATCGAGAAATAATTATTTTTAAAAGAGCCAGAATTTTTGTGTCAATGAATTTGGTCGCTCATAACTCTTTAACTACGAAAGATATTAAAAATCTGTCTTCAGTTCTTTAAAGAGCTTGAAACATAGGTTAATTTACAAAGCACAAGAGAATTTTTATCGATGTAAAATAATGAAAGAAAAATCCTCGTAAACTTTTGAGTAAAAAAATTCATATTTTGTGCAAGTTTTTGAAGTCAAATATTAATTTTGAAAACGAAATGATATTGAATCCAAATCTATCTTAAAAACTCCTAGTTAATATACAAAATATCATACTTTTCACCGTTTGTCAATTGATCAAATAGATTTTGAGAAATCGATGTATGAACATAGTGAGCAAAAAGTGAGTAATTTTTTTCCGAAACAACCTGATACAGTATGGAGGCAAGTGATTAGAAACTTTTTAATTTTTTGAATAACTTTTTTTAGAAAGCTGCTAGAGACATGATTAAAAGACAAAAAGTTCATCAGAATTTTGTGAGCACACATTATGGCATCACAAAGTTTTTCCATATTTTAACATTTACTATAACTTTTGCTCGATTTTAAAAAAAACAATACGTTATTTTTTTCCTTAAAAATCGCCATTTTTGACTTTTCGAAGCTGCAACTTTTGACCTAGTTAAGATAAAGTCTTGAAACTTCACATAATCATTATATATATCTAGCTTAATAACTGAGTAAAATTTCAGATTTTTTGACTAAATAGTTTTTGAGATATGATGAGAGCAAATGTCGGACATTTTCGAAAAATTAGGACTTTTTCAAAAAATAAAATATAAATGACATAGAAAGTGTCCGTGCATAGTAGGGGACACTTAAGCGCATTTTTGTTGCCTAGATCAGTGTATGTAAACAAATTTTAGAATTATTAGATTCATTTGAGAAACAGATTCATACTTTAAAAATATTTTGATCGAAATAAATAAAAATAAAATACAGTAAAATTCATGTTTATAAAATTTTGATGCAAAAGTACGGCGAACGTTTTTAATTGATGTTCAATTTATAGAGTTTTCTGATAAATTTTGTTAACTAGAAAGTAACGGTTGAGTAATATTCAAAATATTTGTAGTTTCAATATTTGCCGTTGGTGGCGCTGCAATCGTTTGTGCGAAAAAAAATTTTTGTTTACATTTTTCAATTTGGAAATTTAAATTCGCAATTTGCTAATTAAAACAATAAGTAACAGCATTCTAATGATGTTTCTTCCCAATAACTCGATAGCATAAATCAACACAAAACAAACCGGAAGTCTCTAGCCATTATAGTTTTTGAGATCTCATTACTCACCCAGCCGTGAGCCAGCCGTGAGCCAGCCAGCCGATCAAAGTGAAACTATAAGCTGCATTGTTGTTCCAAAAATGCGCTAAAAACTAAGAAAAGAACTTACTCTCATTTCTGGCAACATTTGATTTGACTTTTATAAGCTTTCATTTGGTATATTTACATACAGGTTTAGTGCAACGGTTTGAGAGAAAAAATCTAGAGAAACATGAAGATGTTCAAATTTTCCGCCATTTTTGCTCATTTTTTTCGACATTTTCGTTCATTACTCCCAAACATAAAAAGACTCATTAAATCTCTTTGCAGTTTCTCAAAATTGAAGTTATTTGACGTTTAAATGTAGAAAATGAACAGGCTACTGCTTCTGGTTAAGCCACAGATCATGCTCAAATATGACCACAACAAGAATTTTGCAAACAATGAAAACACAAATTTTGAAAATCACTGAAAACAAGCGAAATACTAGTAAAGTCTTATTGATATTGCTTAAATATATCATAATTAAGCTTAAGCATCAACGTTTAACCAAGCTTTCGCTTGTTTTCAGTGATTTTCAAAATTTGTGTTTTCATTGTTTTGCAAAATTCTTGTTGTGGTCATATTTGAGCATGATCTGTGGCTTAACCAGAAGCAGTAGCCTGTTCATTTTCTACATTTAAACGTCAAATAACTTCAATTTTGAGAAACTGCAAAAGAGATTTAATGAGTCTTTTTATGTTTGGGAGTAATGAACGAAAATGTCGAAAAAAATGAGCAAAAATGGCGGAAAATTTGAACATCTTCATGTTTCTCTAGATATTTTTCTCTCAAACCGTTGCACTAAACCTGTATGTTAATACCAAATGAAAGCTTATAAAAAGTCAAATCAAATGTTGCCAGAAATGAGAGTAAGTTCTTTCTTAGTTTTTTATATTTATTTTTTGAAAAGTCCTAATTTTTCGAAAATGTCCGACATGTTCTCTTATCATATCTCAAAAACTATTTAGTCAAAAAATCTGAAATTTTACTCAGTTATTAAGCTAGATATATATAATGATTATGTGAAGTTTCAAGACTTATCTTAACTAGGTCAAAAGTTGCAGCTTCGAAAAGTCAAAAATGGCGATTTTAAGGAAAAAAATAACGTATGTTTTTTTTAAAATCGAGCAAAAGTTATAGTAAATGTTAAATATAGAAAAACTTTTGATGCCATAATGTGTCTCACAAAATTCTGATGAACTTTTGTCTTTATATCATGTCTCTAGCAGCTTTCTAAACAAAGTTATTCAAAAAATTAAAAAATTTCTAATCACTTGCCTCCATACTGTATATTTGAGTTTGATTTTTCTGGGAAAAGGGATTTGGATGGGACGAAAGTTTTCCGTTAGGAAAATTTTCTGCCAGAAAAATTCAAACTTTGAACTCTAACTTTCCGCCAGGAATTTTTTATTGCGATTTTGAACTTGAAAAATGTTCTTGGCAGAATTTTTTCCTCGAAGAATTTTTAATTGTCGAAATCTTGTTTCGAATTTTTCGAAAATGAAAATTTTCTGCCAGGAATTTTTTCTGCTGGCAAGAAAACAAGATGATTTTAATTTTCTTGGCGGAAAGCTTTCTGTCAAGTAATATTTCTTGTGAGAAAATTTTCTGCTAGGAATATTATTTTAATAATAATTTCTTAGTAGAATATTTCGTCTAGGAAATTTTTCTTGTCAATTAAAAATAAAGTTCGGACTTGCATATATGTAGCCAAGTGCATGCGCATGTATTTATGAAGGATGCATGCAAGTTAATTTACCATAAAATGTCTCTAATTTATTCAGAACATTATTTTATTTTGGTCAAAACTTAAACTAATTTTAGAATCATCAATTTTTTTAATTAACTAAATTTCAATTGAAATAAATAATATTCTGAATAAATTAGAGACATTTTATGGTAAATTAACTTGCATGCATCCTTCAAAAATACATGCGCATGCACTTGGCTACATACATGCAAGTCCGAACTTTATTTTTAATTGACAAGAAAAATTTCCTAACGGAAAATATTCTACTAAGAAAATAATTATTAAAATAATATTCCTAGCAGAAAATTTTCTCACAAGAAATATTACTTGACAGAAAGCTTTCCGCCAAGAAAATTAAAAAAATCATCTTGTTTTCTTGCCAGCAGAAAAAATTCCTGGCAGAAAATTTTCATTTTCGAAAAATTCGAAAACAGATTTCGACAATTAAAAATTCTTCGAGGAAAAAATTCTGCCAAGAACATTTTCAAGTTCAAAATCGCAATAAAAATTTCCTGGCGGAAAGTTAAAGTTCAAGTTTGAATTTTTCTGGCAGAAAATTTTCCTAACGGAAAACTTTCGTCCCATCCAAATCCCCCCTGTCATTTTTCTTTTGAAAAATGAAATGTTGGTAGAAAGGTAATATCAATCATTGCATGATTATATTTATGGACATTGAATAAATTTTTAATGATTTATTTTCTATGTTATAAAATATTTGAATTTTTAAAAATACGCTAAATTTATTAAAGTAGAAGAAGAAAATTTCTTTGTTACTGCTCCGTCTTATGATCATCGCATAAAAAAAAGTTTTATTGTATAAGAAAATGAAAAGAAGATGATGGAATGTGTATGATATCGCAATATAAAAAATAATAAAAGGGAGCAGAAAAGTCCTTAATGCGATTTTCGGTAGGCGACTGTTGGTCGAATATGAAAAAGGGATAAAAAGTTTTTCTCGAGGCAAACATTTTTGTTCGCTGATGAAATTTTGATGATGATAAAAAAAATTTTCTTCTTGGTGGTTTTAGTAGATACAAAAAAATTCTTTTGATAAACAGCAATCAGTACTTGAAGATATTTCTTTTTTCTTCTTATTCATTACCTTCTTTATCACAGACTTAACTAATCAGAAAAGCTTTCAAGTGCTTTATCATTTAATACTAAACGGAAGATTGATAAGATTTTATTTTTTACCTTTAAAAATGCCATGAAATTGAAATTTTTAGCTCAGTCTTTGAGTAAAAATTGAAAAAGACAAAAAAGAATAAAAACATATCAAGCACCATGCGTGCTTTAGTGATTTTAATTTTGACAATAATTTGTCATTTAACTAGTTCACAACACGATCATGGCATAAGAGTTGGCTGGCTTAATCTC
Organism: Polypedilum vanderplanki; assembly: GCA_018290095.1. Lineage (NCBI taxonomy): Eukaryota > Metazoa > Arthropoda > Insecta > Diptera > Chironomidae > Polypedilum > Polypedilum vanderplanki. The sequence goes on along the minus strand of CM031381.1, from coordinate 9,139,132 downwards.
CCAGTTGATCATTTCAGTACAAACCAGCGTTTAAATTGGGATATTCGTTACTTTATCAATGACGAACATTACGTGGCAGATGGTCCAATTTTTATTTATATTGGTGGCACACATCCAGCTTATACGGACTTTATTCAAACAGGAAATGTTTTTGAAATAGCTCAAGAAACTGGTGGAGTTTTGCTATCACTTGAGCATCGTTATTTTGGTGAAAGCAGACCAACTTTGGACACATCATTTGAAAATTTACAATGGCTGACAATTCATCAAGTAGTTGCAGATATTGGAAGATTTGCTAGCTTCATGAGACAGAGATATAATGATGCACCGGTGATTTTATTTGGTCGAGGTTATGCTGGTTCACTTGCTGTTTGGGCAAGACAAAAATATCCGAATGTAATTGATGGAGCCTGGGGTTCAAGTGCACCATTAAATGCAATCGTTGAAGATTTCAATTATTTCCCGAATGTTCAGCAAACTATCAGTAATATTGGTGGCCCTGAATGCACTCAAGTCATCGCTGATGCTTTTCAAATTATTGAAGACGCCTTTGAAGCAGGAAATGTGACTTTTATTGAAGAAAGATTTAGACTTTGTGAGCCACTTGATATTGGAAATAGCTATGACATAACAAGATTTCAATATCAAATCGCAAGAGAAATCGGTGAAAATTTTTTGAGCCATGCAAGTTATGCGATGATTGATGAGAAATGTATAATCATGAGAGGCTTAGATCAACCTGATAATCCACCAATGGATGCACTTGATGCTTTTGCAAGATGGTTTGTTGATGATTTCAATAGAGAAAGAGAATGCATGTATGGAACAAATGCAGAACATGTCAGAATCTATCAAGATCCAGCATGGGATTCAATTTCAACTTTAAATGGCTATAGACAAGCACTTTGGCTTAATTGTGTCCAACGTGGAGCTTTTCCAGTCGCAAATAATGGACAAGATCATCCATTCGGTAGAAGATTTGATTTAAGATTTTTTGAGCAATGGTGTGTTGATGCTTTTGGCAGTGACATGTAAGTTAAAATGGAACATTTTAAAAGAATGTTATTAAATTTTTTTTTTCTCACAGATTCCTCGATCCATGGTTCATGCAAGACACAATCAATTCAGTCAATCGCAATTTTGGTGGTCTTAACCCTGCGATCTATCGAATTTTCCTAACACACGGAGAAATGGATCCAATCAGATCACTTGGACCAAGCAATGACATTAACCAAAATTCTCCAGTTGTTGTCATGAGCCTTCAATCGCACAGTCGTGACATGGGTTCACCTGATGACACTGACAATGTTGTACTGCAAAATACAAAAATCAGAGTTCGTGAGACAATTTTGGAATGGATTCAATATGCAAGAGAAGGTGAACCTCAACCGCCACCACCTCCAGGACCGCCAGCTTATGAAACTCGATGGTTCAATCTTCCACTTGATCATTTCAGTACAAGCGAGCGTAGAAATTGGGATGTTCGTTATTTATTGAATGAAAATGTTTATCGTGAAAATGGACCGATTTTTATTTTTATTGGAGGCCCTGAATATATTCCAGATGAATGGATTTTACGTGGCAATATTTTTGATGTTGCTCAGACTCAAGGAGGTGTCTTAGCTGCACTTGAAATGCGTTACTTTGGTTTAAGTCGACCAACTGCTGATACTTCATTTGAGAACTTAAGATGGCTTACAATAAGTCAAGCAGTTGCTGATATTGGAAGATTTGCTGCATTCATGAAACGAAGATATCTTGAAGCACCAGTGATTGTTTGGGGTCGAGGTTTTGGCGGTTCACTTGCTGTTTGGGCAAGACAAAAATATCCAAATGTGATTGATGGAGCTTGGGCATCAAGTGCACCAATTAATGCCATCTTAGAAGACTTGCATTACTTCCCAAATATTCATGAAACAATCAGTAATATTGGTGGACCTGAATGCACTCAAATTATTGCCGATGCATTCAGAATTATTGAAGATGCTTTTGATGGTGGTAATATGACTCAAGTTGAAGAAAGATTGAGAGTTTGTCAACCATTAGACACAGGAAATGGTTATGATATTGCCAGACTTCAATATCAAATTGCAAGAGAAATCGGTGAAAATTTCGTAAGTCATGCAAGTTATCCGATGATTGATGAAAAGTGTATAATCATGAGAGGCTTAGATCAACCTGATAATCCACCAATTGATGCACTTGATGCCTTTGCAAGATGGTATGTTGATGATTTCAATAGAGAAAGAGAATGCATGTATGGAACAAATGAAGAAGTTGTGAGAATTTACCAAGATCCAGCATGGGATTCAATTTCAACTTTAAATGGTTATCGACAAACACTTTGGCTTAATTGTGTCCAACGAGGAGCTTTTTCAGTTGCAAATAATGGACAAGGTCATCCATTTGGAACAAGATTCGATATGAATTTTATGCGAAGATGGTGTGTTGAGGCTTTTGACAATGATATGTAAGTTTTATTTATATAACAATCATGAAATGAATTAAAATTATGAACTCTTGAACAGATTTCTTGATCCATGGTGGATGGAAGATACAATTAATTCAGTCAATCGCAATTTTGGTGGATTGAATCCTGCAATCTATCGTGTATTCTTAACTTATGGAGAAATGGATCCAATTAGATCACTCGGGCCAAGCAATGACATTAATCAAAATTCACCAGTTGTCGTTATGCCTATGCAATCGCATGCACGTGATTTGGGCTCACCTGATGACACTGATTATGTTGTACTGCAAGAAACAAAAAGAAGAGTTCAACAAGCTGTTTATGATTGGATAGAATATGCAAGACATGGAGAACCTCAACCGCCAGCACCTCCAGCGCCGCCTCAATTCACAACACATTGGTTCAATCTTCCACTTGATCATCCAGCACAAGCGCTCGTACCAATTGGGATATTCGTTATTTATTGAATGAAAATGTTTATCGTGAAAATGGACCGATTTTCATCTTTATTGGAAGTGGCGAGGAAATTTCACCTGAATGGATTTTACGTGGCAATATTTTTGATGTTGCTCAGACTCAAGGAGGTGTCTTAGCTGCTCTTGAAATGCGCTATTTTGGACAAAGTCGACCAACATTGAATGCAACATTTGAAAATCTTCAATGGCTTACAATAAGTCAAGCAGTTGCAGATATTGGAAGATTTGCATCTTTTATGAGACAAAGATATCTTGAAGCACCAGTGATTGTTTGGGGTAGTGGACTAGGCGGTTCGCTTGCTGTTTGGGCAAGACAAAAATATCCGAATGTAATTGATGGAGCCTGGGCATCAAGTGCACCAATAAATGCCATCTTGAAAGATACAGATTATTTTGCAAATGTCTTTTAGAACAATCAACAATATTGGTGGACCAGAATGTGGTGAAGTCATCAGAGAAGCTTTCCAATTAATTGAAGAACATTATGAAGCAGGTGATACATCATATGTTGAAGAAAGATTAAGATTATGTCAACCTATTGATATTGGAAATGGCTATGATATTGCAAGACTCCAACATTGGATTGCACAAGATATTGGAAGAAATTTGTTTTCAAATTCGAGATATCCCGACATTGATGAGAAATGCATAATCATGAGAGGACTTGATGCACCTGATAATCCAGCTGTTGATGCTTTAGATGCTTTTGCAAGATGGTATTTGATGATTTCAATAGAGAAAGAACTTGCTTGCAACTTGGCAATGAAGAATATGTGAGACAGTATCAAGTAGTTCAATGGAATGAAGAATTCGTTCAAATGGCCAACGACAAAGATTTTGGCTTAATTGTGTACAATTGGGACAATTTTCAGTTGCAAATAATGAAACAAGATCATCCATTTGGAACAAGATTTGATATGAATTTCATTGGAAATGATATGTGAGTTTATTTAAAATAATATCTTTTAACTGCATTTTCCATCATATTAGACAAAACGACACTAATTTTTATATTTTTTCTGTTTGTCTCTTAATTTTTTAAAACCAATTTTTTTGCACTACCTTTTTCCCTCGAATATAAGAAACGTCTCTTTTACTCGGATTCTAAGCAAATTTAAAAACTACCGTGCTAAGTAAATCTAAATAAAAACTGAGCAAAGTTTCTTTTATTCGAATATAAGAAAAGTTTCTTATGTTCGAGGAAAGACGTTAGATCATTGGTTCTGATATGAGATCTATGTAATGCAAGCTTTTTGAAAAATTACTTTCTATTTATTCTCCTCAAAAGCAATAACATGTTAAAATACCTATACATATATACATGCATGCGAATTATTGTCTTCTCTCGAAAATAAAAGATGCCTCTTGTAATTAAATAGAAGAGACGGGGTTTCTTATATTTGAATATAAGAGATATCTCCTATATTCGAATAAAATTAAATTTTTTTTTAAATTTCAAAAGAGTAAAAAATTTTAAGATTTTGTCTGATTTTTCATTAAATAACGGAAAAATTAGGTATTTTTAACGCATTTTTTTTAAAAATGTCTCTTATATTAAGAGTCTCTTGTATTAGAGACAAAAACTCAATTTTTAAAAATTCAAAATTTTGTCAAATTCGAATACAACAGGCATCTCTTATTTTCGAGCGAAGACGGTAGTATTCTTTATAAAAATACATAATTTTCACAAAAATTATGTCAGAATGAATTATTGTCAACCCAAATGTATGAATGAGTTTAGGGCAATTCTTTGAGTGAAAAATTCTACACAAAACTCTCCTTTTTCAATTTTCTCTTTAATTCTTTATCTAAACTCGATGAAAATACATTTAACTTGTGTAAAATCAATAAACATATTACACAAACCTATTTTCGGTACCGTCTTCCCTCGAATAAAAGCTTGAAGTCTTTTATTTAGCAGAAAATTGATTTTCGACAAGCGTCACTTACGGGCAAAAATGTTTGTTTCTGATATATTTTTGCGAAATTTGGCTTAATTTCTCACTAAATCTTCTTTAAAAATGGTTTCAGAGTAACTAGAAATCATGCTTTATCTTCTGTACTACTTTTACAGCTCAAAAACAATGATTTATTGAAGAAAATGGTGTCACTAAGGAACAAAAATTTTAATTTGTAGAAATAGAAAATGCATTTGTAGACTTCAATGTTAGTTTACAAAATCTTGAAAATCATTTTTTACTGCAAATTAACTTCTTATTTTGTTCACTTTACATTGCAAAACACTCTTTAGAACTAAAACAGCTTAATGGTTATATAATAATTGAGAATAACGAAATAAATAAGGAATTAAATTGAAATTCGAATTTTCGATCAAAACAAGTAGAGAAAGAATTACAAATCCCATTTTTTTCGAGTTTCATTCATTCAAAGAATTGCCCTTTATTTAAGTCAACTTGAATTAAAATTTTTTCTCCAAAAAATTAGAAAAAGTAAAAAAAGATATCAGAATTTATTTTTGAGATATTTCGACTCAAAAGTATGACCGAATTGACTTGAAAAAACTTGGGTTAAAACAGAAGAAAACTCTTTTTCTAAACTTTTATCAATAAAACCTAAAATCAGATATACTGAAATATCGAATTATAATTAACTCCTTACACGTTGCTGACAATCAATATTACTAGGGTTCGGAAAAATCTGATGCGCAACGATGCGCATCAAAAATATGCGCAACGGATCGCATCAAAAATTTATGGCGCATCGATGCGCATCTGATGCGCATATTGATGCGCATCAGATTAACGTAAAAAGAAAATTCAAATTTTATGAACACGTATTTTGGCTTATTTTTCGCTTACTTTCTATTTATACTTGCTTTTATTTAGTAACTGGCATTATACAAGTTTCTTTTATTTTTTCATCCTCAATTTAAAGATTTTTTTAAATTCAAAAAAACTTGTTTTCAATATTTTTAATTTTTATTTTTCGTTTCAAAACCACTTTAAAATCGGAAATAATTTGCAAAATATGCTTCATTTCCATTAATAAACAATGCTTTTTCAGAATATTAAATACTTTTAGGTCGAAATATTAAAGAAATAAGTAATTTGTTCGATTTATAAAACGTGGCGAAAATTGTTTTACAAAAATTGAATTTTGAAAACAATTTCTTAAATTTTGTTATAAATCTACTAAATCCTATTCTCAAAACAATTAGAAATAAATGATTTAGCTTTCTATTCTTCAAAATAAAGAGTAGCAAAGAAATTGTCAAGCATAAATGCAAAACAGAAAAATCTTCATACAAAATCTGATGCGCATCGGATGCGCATCTGATGCGCATCAGTTTTGTATGGATGCGCATCGATGCGCATCAGATGCGCATCAGGGCGAACCCTAAATATTACTGATTACTGCAGTTCATTTATTTTCCTAAAAAATAAAATACTTAACTTAGAGTCATGAACCTTATTTCCATCTATATGTTGAATAATAAAAAAAATTTCATATTGTAAATTTTAGCAAAACACCTCAAAATTGTAGTGCTAAGTGATCTGCTTCAAGCTAACTGCTTTATCGTTTTAATATATATTTATTAATAAACCTTATTTGCATTAAATTTTTTTTCTATTTTTAATCACAGATTCTTCGATCCATGGTGGATGGAAGATACAATTAATTCAGTCAATCGCAATTTTGGTGGATTGAATCCTGCAATCTATCGTGTATTTCTTAACTTATGGAGAAATGGATCCAATTAGATCACTCGGGCCAAGCAATGACATTAATCAAAATTCAACCAGTTGTCGTTATGCCTATGCAATCGCATGCACGTGATTTGGGCTCACCTGATGACACTGATTATGTTGTACTGCAAGAAACAAAAAGAAAGAGTTCAGACAGCTGTTTATGATTGGATAGAATATGCAAGACATGGAGAACCTCAACCGCCAGCACCTCCAGCGCCGCCTCAATTCACAACACATTGGTTCAATCTTCCACTTTGATCATTTCAGCACAAGCGCTCGTACCAATTGGGATATTCGTTATTTATTGAATGAAAATGTTTATCGTAAAAATGGACCGATTTTCATCTTTATTGGAAGTGGCGAGGAAAATTTCACCTGAATGGATTTTACGTGGCAATATTTTTGATGTTGCTCAGACTCAAGGAGGTGTCTTAGCTGCTCTTGAAATGCGCTATTTTGGACAAAGTCGACCCAACATTGAATGCAAACATTTGAAAATCTTCAATGGCTTACAATAAGTCAAGCAGTTGCAGATATTGGAAGATTTGCATCTTTTATGAGACAAAGATATCTTGAAGCACCAGTGATTGTTTGGGGTAGTGGACTAGGCGGTTCGCTTGCTGTTTGGGCAAGACAAAAATATCCAAATGTGATTGATGGAGCTTGGGCATCAAGTGCACCAATCAATGCCATCTTAGAAGATACAAATTATTTTGCAAATGTCTTTAGAACAATCAACAATATTGGTGGGACCTGAATGTGGTGAAGTCATCAGAGAAGCTTTCCAATTAATTGAAGAACATTATGAAGCAGGTGATACATCATATGTTGAAGAAAGATTAAGAATTAGTCAACCTATTGATATTGGAAATGGCTTATGATATTGCAAGACTCCAACATTGGATTGCACAAGATATTGGAAGAAATTTTTGTTCAAATTCGAGATATCCCGACATTGATGAGAAGTGCATAATCATGAGAGGACTTGATGCACCTGATAATCCAGCTGGTTGATGCTTTAGATGCTTTTGCAAGATGGTATGTTGATGATTTCAAATAGAGAAAGAACTTGCTTGCAACTTGGCAATGAAGAATATGTGAGACAGTATCAAGTAGTTCAATGGAATGAAGAATTCGTTCAAAAATGGCCAACGACAAAGATTTTGGCTTAATTGTGTACAATTGGGACAATTTTCAGTTGCAAATAATGAACAAGATCATCCATTTGGAACAAGATTTGATATGAATTTCATTGAGAAGATGGTGTGCTGATGCTTTTGGAAATGATATGTGAGTTTATTTCAAATAATATCTTTTAACTGCATTTTCAATCATAATAAACACTATTTTTTCTGTTTGTCTCTTAATTTTTTAGAACTGAATTAGAACCAAATTTTTTGTACTACCTTTTTCCCTCGAATATAAGAAATGTGTCTTATATTCGGATTCTAAGCAAATTTAAAAACTACCGTATATTTTTTCATACTAAGTAAATCAAAATAAAAATCAGTAAAATTAACCGTCAGTAACGTGTTAAAAGCGCATTTTCCTGCAACAGATTAGTTTTGTTTCAAAATTCATTGAAAGTTTCAAAAAAAACTTTTTACGGCTTTTTTGAAGTCTGTACAGCCTAAAACATACACTTGGGTCCAAATGTTCAAAAATCACTTCTGACATGTTTTCATGACATTTTAAGACTTTGCAAAAAAAAATTTTTTTGGTCCACGTGATGGACATCCACCACACGCATGCCCTTGGGTCACTACCAATCTAAAAACTTTTTATGCGATCTTGTTCTACGCTTCAAGACCTTTCCAACGAGTATAAATATGTCTATATTTGGAAAATTTCGATTTTTGGTCCATGTGATGCACCTGTGCGTCACATGCATACACTTGGGATAAAACGGCCAAAAATCATTTTTGACATGTTTTTTCTATGTTTTATGATATTATAAGATTTTTTGGTGAAAAAAAAGTTTTTTGGTCCATTCGGTGGACGTCCACCATATGCATGCCATAGCTCGACATGGAGAACGAATCTCGCGGAAAGCTTTCGTTACACCGGTCTCATAGTCAGAACCAACAGATTGATGCAAAAAGTTTTGAGAAAAACCGTTTCTGGAAAGACTAGTTACGAAGACAGACAGACAGACGGACAGACAGACGGACAAAGTGGGCACAATAGCGCCTTTTTTCTAAATATGATGGAAAATGCGCTAAAAACTGAGCAAAGTTTCTTTTATTCGATTATAAGAACAGTTTCTTATGTTCGTGGAAAGACGTTAGATCATTGGTTCTGATATTAGATCTATGTAATGCAAGCTTTTTGAAAAATTACTTTCTATTTATTCTCCTCAAAAGCAATAACATGTTAAAATACCTGTACATATATACATGCATGCGAATTACCGTCTTTCCTCGAAAATAAAAGATGCCTCTTGTAATTAAATAGAAGAGACGGGGTTTCTTATATTTGAATATAAGAGATGTCTCCTATATTCGAATAAAATTTAAAGTTTTTTTTAAATTTCATAAAAGTGAAAAATTTTAAGATTTTGTCTGACTTTTTCATTAAATAACGGAAAAATTAGTTATTTTTAACGTATTTTTCAAAAATGTCTCTTGTATTAGAGGCAAAAACTCAATTTTTGTAAAAATTCAAAGTTTTGTCAAATTCGAATGCAACAGGCATATCTTATTTTCGAGGGAAGACGGTAGTATTCTTTATAAAAATACATAATTATCACAAAAATTATGTCAGAATGAATTATTGTCAACTCAAAGGTATACATGAGTTTATTTGAGTCAACTTGAATTAAAATTTTTTCTCGAAAAAGTTAGAAACATGATGGGAAAGTCTCTGCGTAGATCAGAGGACTTTAGCGCATTTTTGTCGCCCAGATCAGTTATATTAACAAGTTAAATAAAAGAAAATTTAATGATTTGAATACATTTTATTAATTCATAGCGTTTTGAAATGAGATATTTTATAATTCATGTACACGGATGACTAATGGCTTATGATGTGATGCATATGATTCGTAGATGAAAACTTCAACATTATAGTCGTCAATTCGACCGAATACTCCATCGATAACTGTTCGAGCGTTTGTTGTCGATTCGCGTGGTGAGAATAGACTTGTGCCGAAGGTTCCAAGCATCAACGACTCGAGTTGATTGCCCAATTTCAATTCGTGATTAAAATCGCCAAGAATCAGAATATTTTCACTTTCATCGATATAATCCTTTACTTCCAAAAGTGTTTCCTTCAGTAATTCGAGACTCGATGATGGATTATTGTAGACATTAATTATAGTTAATCGATTGTCCAATTTAAAATCACTTATTTCGACGTGATTATTCGAGTTACCTTTTTCAATTTCGAATCGATCAACAATACGAGGCTCAATATTCAATTTACAGAAGTTGATCGTTCCAAATGCTCGTGGTCGACCATTAATCGATTTCGTGATATTTCTTCAAAATCAGGAATATTGTAACTTTCGTTGTCGATTGCCCAGGACTCTTGTAATGTGACGATATGACTGCTACTGAAAACTTGATCGGAAACGATTGTAGTTATGTGCTTACGAATCGATTGTGTGTTATGTGATACGATTTGGATTACATTTTCAGGTACGACACGAAGAAATTGATACTTGGGCACAAGTGGATTTTGTCGAAGTCGATTCATTTCGGCATTCACGTTATCGTCAGGTTTGATTTCGTTTGGCGGCTTAAATGCTCCAAGAATGTAAAGTCCATTTAGTGATCGTGCNCCATTAAATAATCCGTCGCTTACATCGATGTTTGTCGAAACCATGTACCGTAATCCAATAATCAAGTCGAGTTGTCGTATTAGATTTTGTGTATTCTTTTTATCCATTATTTCGAGTTCATGACGAGCTTTGTTCTTTTGACTATTGGTGTATGTACCAACAAACGAATCGATTGCATTGAATGTATATTTCTGCGCTTCATCATTTACCATTTGTCGAGCTCGTTTCGAATTAAACATATCAACTTCTTTGTTCGTAGCAATTAATCGTAAGCATCTTCGAACGTCTATTGGTAGCGAATCTTCGTCATTGAAACAGCGGGTAGAAATCAACGAATTATCTTCGGGTGTTGTTCTTCAATATGCGAGTCGAGTTAAAGCTTCAGCGAATCGAAGGTCGTCCTTTTGGCGCATTATCTCAGTTAATTCAAAAAGTCGAAATGGTGACCATTGAAGATTTTCGCAAAGTACTGTCAACGAATTTCGATGATGTGTTCTTTTATTTGTGAGAATAAGGAAATGTTTTTATTTAAATGATTTGATATTTCGTTGATAACTTTCGATTCGAAACATAATATTGATTTCAATACAACTGTCAAGTCGAATTCAAATTCAGCTGTTGCGTGTGACAAAAAATGTTGCGCGACAAAAAAAAATTTGTTTACAAATTTCAATATGGAAATTTAAATTCGCAATTTCCAAATTACTGCATTCATTGACAGCTTTCTAACTAAGTCGCTCCGGAATAATTCGATAGCACAAATCGAATGCAAAAAACAGTAAACTTCTAGCTAGTGTAGTTTTCGAGATCTCACAACCCGAACAGTCAGCCGAACAAAGTGAAATTATAAGCTGCATTTTCTATACAAAAATGCGCTAAAAACCATAAAAGACTTCAGAATTTATTTTTGAAAAATTTCGACTCAAGGGTTATAACGAGTTGATCTGAATAACATTAGGTTAAAACAGAAGAAAACTCTTTTTCTGAATTTTTACAATAAAACTTAAAATCAGATATACTAAAACCTCGAATTATAATTCACTCCTAACACGTTGCTGACAGTCAATATTACTGATTACTGCAGTTCTTTTATTTTCCCAAAAATATAAATACTTAACTAAGAGTCATGAACCTTATTTTCATCTATTTGTTGAAAAAATAAAAATAAAATTTTCATACTGTAAATTTTAGCAAAACACTCAAAGTTGTAGTGCTAAGTGATCTGCTTCAAGCTAACTGCTTTATCGTTTTAATACATATTTATTAATAAACCTTATTTACATTAAATTTATTTTCTATTTTTAATCACAGATTCTTCGATCCATGGTGGATGGAAGATACAATTAATTCAGTCAATCGCAATTTCGGTGGTCTTAATCCTGCAATCTATCGAATTTTCCTAACACACGGAGAAATGGATCCAATCAGATCACTTGGACCAAGCAATGACATTAACCAAAATTCACCAGTTGTCGTTATGCCTATGCAATCGCATGCACGTGATTTGGGCTCACCTGATGACACTGATTATGTTGTACTACAAGAAACAAAAAGAAGAGTTCAACAAGCTGTTTATGATTGGATAGAATATGCAAGACATGGAGAACCTCAATTGCCACCACCTCCAGCACCGCCTCAATTTACAACTCATTGGTTCAATCTTCCACTTGATCATTTCAGCACAAGCGCTCGTACCAATTGGGATATTCGTTATTTATTGAATGAAAATGTTTATCGTGAAAATGGACCGATTTTCATCTTTATTGGAAGTGGCGAGGAAATTTCACCTGAATGGATTTTTACGTGGCAATATTTTTGATGTTGCTCAGACTCAAGGAGTGTCTTAGCTGCTCTTGAAATGCGCTATTTTGGACAAAGTCGACCAACATTGAATGCAACATTTGAAAATCTTCAATGGCTTACAATAAGTCAAGCAGTTGCAGATATTGGAAGATTTGCATCTTTTATGAGACAAAGATATCTTGAAGCACCAGTGATTGTTTGGGGTAGTGGACTAGGCGGTTCGCTTGCTGTTTGGGCAAGACAAAAATATCCGAATGTAATTGATGGAGCCGGGCATCAAGTGCACCAATAAATGCCATCTTAGAAGATACAGATTATTTTGCAAATGTCTTTAGAAACATCAACAATATTGGTGGACCAGAATGTGGTGAAGTCATCAGAGAAGCTTTCCAATTAATTGAAGAACATTATGAAGCAGGTGATACATCATATGTTGAAGAAAGATTAAGATTATGTCAACCTATTGATATGGAAATGGCTATGATATTGCAAGACTCCAACATTGGATTGCACAAGATATTGGAAGAAATTTTGTTTCAAATTCGAGATATCCCGACATTGATGAGAAATGCATAATCATGAGAGGACTTGATGCACCTGATAATCCAGCTGTTGATGCTTTAGATGCTTTTGCAAGATGGTATGTTGATGATCAATAGAGAAAGAACTTGCTTGCAACTTGGCAATGAAGAATATGTGCGACAGTATCAAGCAGTTCAATGGAATGAAGAATTCGTTCAAAATGGTCAACGACAAAGATTTTGGCTTAATTGTGTACAATTGGGACAATTTTCAGTTGCAAATAATGGACAAGATCATCCATTTGGAACAAGATTTGATATGAATTTCATGAGAAGATGGTGTGCTAATGCTTTTGGAAATGATATGTGAGTATTAACGAAATAACGAAATTTTCTTTGGAGTTTATTTTTCACTTTTTTCTCACAGATTTCTCGACCAATGGTGGATGGAAGATACAATCAATTCAGTCAATCGCAATTTCGGTGGTCTAAATCCTGCAATCTATCGAATTTTCCTAACATATGGAGAAATGGATCCAATCAGATCACTTGGACCAAGCAATGACATTAACCAAAATTCACCAGTTGTCGTAATGCCCATGCAATCGCATGCACGTGATTTGGGCTCACCTGATGACACTGATTATGTTGTCTTACAAGAAACAAAAAGAAGAGTTCAAGAAGCTGTATTTTACTGGATTGAATATGCTCGATATGGTGAACTTCCTGCTGTGCCATACGTTTTGTCATATTGATTGAAAATTCATTGTAAAGAAATATGAAATAAATTTACCGCATTAAATAAAACCACAAATAAGCAATAAATGTTTACTTTTTAATCCCATTAAAGACATAATAGATTTCTTATCTAACTAATTGCATAATAAATGTCTTCCGCTATCACCGACAATTTTAAATTACCTAACATCCAAGTGGCAATTAAAAGATAAACCAAAGAAGTCTTAAAATAATTTGATAATACACAAAAGCTTAAAACTTCCACATGTACTGAAATTCAACAGCTGAATCATATCTCAATTTTTTATCTTATCAAGACCAGATGTCCAACAGGAAATAATAAATGTCTTTTTATTAACAAAACTTTTATTTTTTTTACTCAAGTTATTCAAAAAAAATTTATTCTCGACCTGGCTCAATTGGCGGTGGAGTTGTAGTAGGTGGTGGCGGTGTCGGTTGCTCTTGTTCACTTGCTTGAATCCATCGAAGAATTTCTTCACGAATGATACCCTTGACTTCAATCAAATGAGGATAGTCTTGAACTTCTGACACAGATCCCATATCTCTTGAGAACGATTCCACTAATGATAGAAAATTATTAGAAATATACAAAATTTCACTATTAAAATGACTTACAATTAATGACAATCACACGAGCTTGTGAATTTAAGTCTTCAAGTGGTGAAAGTGTTCTTAATGGATCCATTTCTCCTTGTGTAATCAAAATTCGATATACTTTAGGATTAAGACCTCCAAAATGTTCATTTGTTAAGCCAATAAAATCTTGCATAAACCATGGATCAGTAAAACTATATTTTTAAAATTAGATTTAAATTTCAAATCATCTAAATTAAAGATTTTTACTTACGTCTCAAAACCAAATGCATCAGCACACCATCTAAATATTATAAAAATTTTAACCTTAATTTCTTACTTGAAAACAATTTTTTTACCTTCGGAAAAATCTTATATCAAAACGCCTTCCATATGGATGGTCGGAACCTTCTTCAGATGTTGTAAATGCACCTAATTGTGTACAGCGAAGCCATAATTTTTGTCTACGTCCATCAATTGTTGAAATAGAATCCCATGTTGGATCAGTATATTGAGCAGTAACAGCATCATTACTGTAATCAAAGCAATCTCTATTTGGTTGTAAATCATCAATATACCATCTTGCAAAGCCATCAAGTGGATTCAATGGTGGATCATCAGGTGTATTTAAACCTGTCATAATAATACACTTTTCATCAATTTCTGGATATCTTGCATTTTGAATGAATAGATAACTTTCAAGAGCAATTGAATAATCAAGACGAGCGAGGTCATAAACGTTTCCTGAATCCAAATCGTAGCATAAACGAAGTCTTTCTTGAACATAGCTTGTATTTCCTTCCATGAATGCTTCATCAATCATTTCGAATGCTCCACGAATAACGGCAGCACATTCTGGTCCACCAATATTGTTGACAGTTGTATAAGCATTAGCGAGTGCTTGTGGATACTCAACAGTAGCATCGAGAACAGCACTTGATCCCCAAGCACCATCAATTAAATGTGGATATTTTTGACGAGCCCAAATAGCAAGACTTCCACCATATCCACGACCCCATAAGATTACTCTTGAATTTTCAGCTCCTGGACGATTTTCTTTCAAATGTGCAATAAATCTTGCGACATCGGCCAAGGTTTGATGAATATTCAGCCATTGTAAATTTTGGAAGCTTGTATCGACAGTTGGACGACTTACACCAAAGTAACGATGTTCAATAGCAATAAGCAAACCATTTGTCTCTTCAGCGATATCATAAACTAAACCACTAGTGATAAATGTGTCATATACTCCAAAAAATCTTTCACCAACAGTCAAATATATATAAATTGGACCGCCATCTTGAAAGAATTCACTATTTTCAAGGAAACGTTGATCAAAATTTCTTCGATCAAACGGATTAAAATGATCAACTGGTTGATTGAAAAATCTTGAACGTACACCATGATCGTGTTGACCTAAAGCACATCCTGCTAATGCAGTTAATGCCACTAAAAGAATTATTCGCATTTTAATTTATTTTTCACTGCCCGTTTCCTTTTTTCAATTTTTCTTAATTGCTATAGAAACTCACGAAAACGACTGAAGTCTTTAAATTTTTCACAACTAGTCTTATACAATTTTTCTCTATTCGAATTCGTATCATATCAGTAAAGTGATAATTTATCAGTATTTAGATTGCTCTTATCCGCTTTAAATGATTATAGGAAATAAAGGAAAAAGAAATTTCTGTTGATATGCCTTTTGTCAAAATGAAAATTTTTTTTTTATAATCTATTACAAATGAAGTACCTTTTATTTATAACCTAGTTCAGTAGGTGTTAGTTGTTTTTTTTTACTTACTTATATTCATTGAAGAATTTTCTCATGAATGATTCTTTTTGCTTCATTTAAATGAGGATAATCTTCAACATATGGTATTGATCTCATATCTCGAGATCATGATTCAACTGAATTAAGTAAAATTTTAAGAATTATATATTAAAATAGCATAGTTACAATTAATGACAACAACACGAGCTTTTGAATTTAAGAGTTTTATGTGGATCTATTTTTCCTTGTGTAATTAAAATTCGATAAGTTTTGGGATCATAGCCTTCAAAATGATCATTTGTGATACTGATTTTATCTTCCATATACCACGGATCACGAAAACTATAATTTGCACACATTTATTTAAAACTAAGATTAAAAATTTTATTTAACTTTCAACTTTCCAAATAATAAGTAATTTTACCTCTTAAAAAAAGTTAATATCAAATCGTCTACCATAAGGATAGTCATTGCTTTCATCAATTGTTGTAAAAGTCCAAATACCAATTTACAAAATCCATATTTTTTAGCTGCTTCCATTGACTGAAATGCAATTATGATATAAAGTAAAGGAAGATTTTTCTATGACATATTTATATTTTCTATGATTGTATGGTTCTAGATTTAAAAACTAAAAATTCGTTATGCAATTAGAAGAATTTTATTTCAATTTTTATTAACAAAGTACAATATTTCAATAATATTTATATTATAAAATATAATATTTACATATAATATTTTTATAAAAACTTTAGTCAACTTAGCTGTATGATTGAGCCTTAAAATAAATAATAAGTCATATGGAAATTCGATATATTGCCAAAGATTTATTCCTGGTAGTTTCACACGACCGTTAGGGGCTTTCAAAAACATTTCGAAAAGGGGTGTGAAATCACGTTTGATTTTAAATTTTCAACCGTCAAAATCATCGAGTGAAACTACCAGGGATTTATTTATTCCTATGTTTATTATATCATAGTAAGCTCTGGCACTTGCATGCATACTTGACTGGTAGTCGCATAATTTTGTGCAAGTTGACTATTAAAAAATGTCTCTGTTTTATTTAGAATTCATTCATTCTCTTTAACTTTGAAGATTCCGTTTTTAAATTTAATTTTGCAAAATCATATGAAAGTCAAATAGTTCAGTCAAGTATGCATGCGAGTGTCGAACAAATTTTGTAAATTGTTTTTAAAAGAAAATAAAAATATTTTGACAACGAAAGAAAAATATTTCTATTTAACATTGCATTCATCAATTGAAGGAAGCTCAGCACCTTTGCAGTTATTGATCCAACCATACCATGCATCAAAATGATGACGATCAAAAATCATTTTTGCACATTGAATGTCATCACCTATGTCATCACTAATGAGAGCTAAATAATTTCAAGAAATAATTTTAAAAAACAAATGAAAATATTTAAAATTTTTAACTTACAATTGCAATCCAAATTGCAGTCTCCACCAGGAGAACCAACATTACACCAGTATTTTGAATTGATTTGAAAAATGCCATAATCTTGAGATCCATCATGATTTTCTTCACCGATAGCTTCTGAATCATAATTACTTTCATGCTCAACTAAACATACCCAATCTGGTAAATCTTCTTTCGGAAATCCAGCATTATGCAATTCTTCCACAAGTTCACATTTTGAATAAATTTTCGCATTTGTATAAGCGAAAAATGCAACAAATAAAGTTGTAAAAATTAAAGTTTTCATTTTTATTCGATTTGAAGTTTTTTTTAAACTGATAATTAATAATAGAAAAATTCTAGTTTTATATACTTTTCTAGCTTCATTTTGAAACGTTTGATAAATCTATTTTTAAAATGTTGTTAATTATTGCATATCACAAAGAGTAAACAGTTTTAAAATAATAAACAATTTGTCATCGTATATAACGTTCACTTTATTTTATTTTAAATCAAAAAAATTCCACTTTATGAATCTTTTTGATAAAATGAGCTTTACAAATTTATTTTATAATTTACTTATTAACAAGCTTTTAATCAATTGTTTTCACATTGTAAAATGTACTCATTTAAAGTGTGCATTCACTGATTGAAGGAAGTTTCTTTTCTTTGCATTTACTGTTCCAGCCATACCATGCTGTAAAATTATGTCGATTATAGATAGTTTTAGCACATTTGATGTCATCAGTGATGTCATTATTAATTAATGCTTTAAAAAAGAATTTTTAATTTTTGGATTTAGATATTTTCAGTAATAATTTTACTCACAATTGCAATTTATTTTGCAATCTCCACCAACTTTTCCAATTCCACACCAATATTTTGAATTGATTTGAAAAATCCCATAGTCATATGAGCCATTTTTGTTCGGTCCTCCTTTTGCTTTTGAGTTGTAGCTACTTTCATGTTGTACTAAACAAGCCCAATCACGTAGCTTTGATTTTGGTATGCCAGCTTTATAAAGTGCCTTGACTAATTCACATTTTGTGAAAACTTTTGCTTCAGAAAATGCAAATATTGCAAAAAGCAAAAATGATATAATAAAAATTTTCATCTTGAATTGAAGTTTTCAAACATTCAACTGGTACTGATAGATTTTCATTCGAAATTTTATTCTTTTATACTCATTTTTAGGGGATTTTTTAATGGCAATTATTTTTGCAAAGTTATCTAATAATTTCTATTTAGGGGTCATAATTTTTTGATAATCTTCTATTTAAGATAACTAATTTTTTTTCTGAAGTAAAAACACTTAAATTTTAATTAGGTATCATAATAAAAATTTTATGTATATCAATTATAAAAAAGCCGACCATCAATAAAATTTTATTGTATTCTTCTTTCATTAAACGCCGCATTCTGAGATAGAAGGAAGTGCTCCTCTGCAAAATTGATTGTATGTTGTCCATGCTGAAAATCCTTGTCTATTTTTTATCAATCTAGCACAGGCAATACCATCATTATTATCGTCGTTAACCAAAGCTAAATTAAAGAACTTTTAGTAAATATTTAATCAATTAAAAAATTTTACTTACAGTTGCAGTTCAAGTTGCAGTCGTTTCCAACAGATCCAATTTTAACCAATATCTTGAGTTGATTTGAAAAATTCCAAAGTCTTTTGATCCATCAGTATTAAAGTTGTTGACTGCAGATGTGTTATAATTGCTCTCATGTTGTGCAATACAAGCCCATGTTGGTAAATCACCTTTAGGAATTCTAACTCGTGAAAGAGCTTGAACAAATTGGCAATTTGTAAAAACTCTTGCATCTGAAAATGCAAAAGTTGTGAGAACAAATATTAAAAAAATTAAAAGTTTCATCTCTAAAAGAACTTTTTAATCAAACTGATAAAGCACTTAGCTTTCATTCAGTCATTTATACAATTAGATTTATTTGCATTATATATAAAATTTTCTGTCGAATATATTTGCTCAAATAAATTTACATATATCTCTGGATTTTCCTCACATTAAATTATAAAATAAACATGTTCATAAAGCGTTTTGTAAATTAATTAGGTCAGTAGTGTTATCGTGTAAGATAAGGAAATAAAAATTATAAAACATTAAACTTACATAGAAACAATCACTCACACATAAGAAAAAAGCTTGCAAATATTTGTTAGAAATATTTTTTGCATTTTTGAAGGCTCAAAACATCAAAGTATTTATAAAAGCTTCTTAAGTTTTTGATTTAGAATTGCAACTGTCAATAAATTAATAAAATTTTAAATTGAAAAAAATTTATTAAATGTTGAAAATATAGAAGAATTAACAAAAATTCAAAATAAATTTAAAATCTACATTCTGAAATTGATGGCAGAGCTTTTCCTTTGCAATGATTAACCCAACCATACCAAGCACTGAAATTATGACGTTTATAGATTATCTTTGCACATCGAATGTCATCACTAATATCATCAGTAAGCAAAGCTATTTTCAAATAAAATTAATTAAAATCAAAACATTTTTGTATAATTATTAACTTACAATTGCAATTTAAATTACAATCTCCACCAACTTTTCCAATTCCACACCAATATTTTGAATTGATTTGAAAAATTCCATAGTCATATGAGCCATTTTTGTTTGGTCCTCCTTTTGCTTTTGAGTTGTAGCTACTTTCATGTTGTACTAAGCATGCCCAATCACGTAACTGACTTTGTGGAATACCAGAATTATAAAGTGTTCGAACGAGCTCACATTTTGAATAAATTTTTGCGTTAATATTAGCAAAAATTGCAACAAATAAAATTGCAGCAATTAAAAATTTCATTTTGATTTTTAAAATTTTTCAACTGTTTGTTTTCGATTGAAATATAAAATTTATTTGATGAATAGATTGTATAGTTTCACCTTTTTATACATTTATTTTTTGCAAGAATAAATTAATTGATAAGAAATAGGTTAACTTACTTCTGATTTGATAAATAAAAAAAGAATTGAAATCATTTCATGTGTTTATTGATAACCTAAATTATTTACAAAAGCAATTTTCTCAGAAAAGTTATATTATTAATTACGAAATATATTATTGCTGTAAACGAAAATATTTTCATGAAGAGGGAAAAAAGTAAATAGAAAACGATAAATCTTATCAAGGAAAATGCATAGAGCAAATAAATTTATCTTGCTAAGTGAGGCTGTTAAAAAGTCACTATACTAGCTAAATTTATTGAATTTAATTTTTTTGAAAAATTGAAATAAAAAGATTTATGTATAAAAAAAGGATTTGAACTTGCATGCATAATTTACTTCATATGCACATATTTTTTGTCAAGTTGACTTACACAAAAAAATCTTTTGTCCATTCAGATTTAATTTATTTCATTTGAATTCCAGCAAATTTGTATAAAAGTCAATAATTCTTTAATTCACTATGTATTTTAATTGAATTAAATTCAATTTGAAAAAATGAAAGACATTTTTTGTGTAAGTCAACTTGACAAAAAATATGTTCATATCAAGTAAATTATGCATGCCGAATCTTAAATTAAAATTTTTAAAATTTTTTTTGTGAATAAGAGCAATAAGTTTTTAATAATTTTCTCAAATAGACATATAGAAATTTCAAATGAAAATAAATAATGATATATGTTACATTTTAAATGTAAATTTCATTAAATATTTTATTGATGTTTATCAAATTAGTTATATTTAAAAAACTGATTTCTTTAAATATTCCAAGTCTCATATTAAATTTTACAATCCGAAATAGGTGGAAGAGGTTTTCCGTTGCAATATTTATCCCATGCAACCCATGCTGAAAATTTGTGTCTGCTGTAAATCCGCTTAGCACAAGTTATATCGTCACTTATATCGTTGTTGAGTAATGCTAAATACATAGTATAATATTTTTTGTAAGAATTATTCATAAAGTGTTTAAATTTGAAAAAATCTTACAATTGCAATTTAAATTACATTCTCCACCAACTTTCCCAATTCCACACCAATATCTTGAATTGATTTGAAAAATGCCATAGTCATATGAACCATCTTTATTGGGTCCATATTTTGCCTCTGTATTAAAAAGACTTTCATACTGAACTAAGCATACCCAATCAGGCAACTGTGCTTTCGGAATTCCAGCGTTATAAAGTGCTTTAACTAGTTCACATTTTGTAACAGCTTTTGCTTCAGAAAATGCAAAAAGTAAAAATACTACGATTAAAACTTTCATTTCAATAGGATGTTTTTAGTTAAACTGATGAGCATTCAACAGATAATCTTAGTTTTTATATAAAAAACAAGTCTTATCATTCATTCATAATATTTTGTTATTTTCTCAACTTATTATTTAAAGAAGCTAAAAATTTATAGTTTTATTTTTAAATAAAAGCTTTTAATCTTTCTATGAAAAATGTTATCTCTCAAAATTTGAGAAACTGATCATAAAATATAAAATAATTTAAAATACTGTCTAGTATAAAATTTTATTCTTCAAACTTTTGAATACAAAAATATTATTGAACTAAAATTTGATTACAGTTTATTTATGGTTAAATTACTTCATACGATTAAAAATTTTGCTTTTATATGTTTTGTTTAAAAACCACATTCTGAAACAGTAGGAAGAGTTTTTCCTTGGCATCGATTGTTCCATGCTACCCAAGCCGAAAATCCTTGTCTGCTTTTAATCAATCTAGCACATTTAATATCATCACTAATATTATCATTGAGCAAAGCTAAATATTTTAAAAGAAATTGAAAAATCTGCGTATGGCATTAAATTATAATTAAAAGCTCACAATTGCAGTTCAAGTTGCAGTCATTTCCAACAGATCCAATTTTGCACCAATATCTTGAGTTGATTTGAAAAATTCCAAAATCTTTTGATCCATCAGTGTTGTAATTATTGATAGCAGCTGTGTTATAGTTACTTTCATATTGAGCGATGCAAGCCCAATCACGTAATTCGTTTCTCGGGACTCCAGCATTGTAAAGAGTTTTAACAAATTCACATTTTGAGAAAACTTTTGCTTCAGAAAATGTAAAAGTTGCAATTAAAATTGTAATAAAAATTATAAGTTTCATCTTGATGAGTTTATGGATTAATCTGATAAGAAATTAAAGCTTCATTTCGTTTTTTATACTTACAGAATTGTTAATTCAGCAGTTATTTTTTCAGAACGCAGAAGTTTTCCGCTGGTATCATATTTTTTCAAACAAATGTGATAATTAAATATGTGATGTTAAACTGATGTTGATAATTAAAAACACTCATCATATTATGACAAAAATTTAAAACATTTTTCCTTAATTTAATATAGAGCAAATGATAACAATTTCTTGGTATATCACAAGTAGATTAATAAGGTTATTTTCTTTTCTTTCACTAGAGATAATAAAAATTCTAAGAATATTAATTTTTTTAAAAAGCATACTGCGCAGAGTAAAATTTTATTTATATTATACACTCATTCAAATTCTGTTCACAATATTCTGGCCATATCACATCTGACTTTAATCCTAAATCTAAAAATCTTGTATGAAATATTGAAAACCTTTGAACAGTTTCTACTGGTATACTAAATTTCTTTATATCACTCCATAATCGCTCAGCTAATGCACTAGCTCGTGGCCAAATTTTTATATCAACTGAATATTCATCGACCGTTTCAGTCCACATGCAGGCTTCACCACCAAGGATCTATTGAATAACGAAATTTTTTATTTTAGTCAAAATTATTCAAAACTTTTGTCATTTCTAATTTTAATTTTTTTCTCACTTGTTTCATTTGTTCTGAAGTAAGATAAAGTTCGTTCCAAGGCTGATAATTATAAACAGTGTACCAAGCTTTAAATGGTGGACAAACACCTTCTCCACTAGTACTACGCCAAGTTCCAAATCCACAATCAAAATACCAAGCATCAACATGAGAAATTATAAGATTGTACTTCGAATCAATGAAACGTTTTAGTTCAGGATTTTTTGCTAGCCAAACTAAAGAATGAAATAATAAAAATTTTAAATATTTTTTATGAAAAGGAACACAGAATTCATTAGAATTTTCACTAAGGCCTGTGATCTTTTTGATTTTCTCATATAAAAAAATTTGATTTGTATAGAAAATCTAAAAAAACTCAAAATGTTCTCAAACATTGATTTTCACATATAAAGCTTGTAAATTTTACCTTGAATAGTAAAATTTTCAGCAGGAAGACATTTTACTTTTTCAAATTCACTGTTCCATATTGTTGCATATTTAATACTTTCATCATTATTAGCTGTGACTAATCTATCATAAGCTTCAATCCTACAAAACAAACATACATAAATAAGGCCAAAAATAGGAATTTTGAACTTACATAAAATCACACCAAAGTTTTTTCAAATCTGCTCCTTTAAAAAATTGTCTCCAGCAATCAAAATTAACTTCATCACCTCCCAAATGAAAAATGTCTGTAGTTTTTGTAAGATTTACAATTTCACTGTAAAGTTTTTCAAGAACCATGTATGTGTTGTTATTTTTTGGATTTAATTGACCACATGGTGGCTAAAAATAGAATAAATAAATTAAGTACCTTTCGTCTGAATATTTATTTAATTATAAACTTACTTCACCACAATAGCGATTCCATGGCTGTTGATTAATGCACAAACTCAATTCACCCAAACCTTTTTCACTTCCAAATTGCCATCCATTTCCCGCGTGAGCTGGTGCATCAATCTCAGTAATAACTTGAATTCCACGAACTTCAGCGAACTCAACAATTTCACTGATGTCACTATGAGTATAAACTTCTTTTGATGAATATGCACCATATTTTGAAAGTTCAGGATAAAATTCAGATACAAATGGAAATGATTGTGAATCAACAATATGCCAATGAAAACGATTAAGCTTAACATGAGCCATTCCAGTGATGATTCTTTTTATTGAACCAACTGAAAAATAATGTCGCGATGTATCAAGCATTAAACCTCTATAACTGAAAATAAGAAAAATAATTTTTAAAAAAAAGCTTTAAGAAAAGTTTGAAAAAGCTCACTTGAATTTTGGACAGTCGTTAATATTAACTGAATTAAGAATTCTAAGTGAATGAATAGCATCATCATACCAGATGAGTTGTTGAAGTGTTTCTAATGCATGACGTGCACCAAAAAATGTTTTCGATGTTATTGAAATATTTAATGAAGTGTCTTGCTCTAAAAATATCAATAAAAATATTTGCTTAAAAATTATTAAACAGGTGAATTTACTCACGTTTTATAAACAGGTGATAACATTCGTCTGACTGCATTGTTAAGATAGTTTCATTGAATTCTAATATTTTCATCAAAATATTGACAGTCACATTTTCTTCATTAATTGATTTACTCCCAAAATCAGCACCATTAGCTTTCATAACTTGTTTAATATCACTCACAAATAAAGCAACAGCTTTGTGCATTAAATCAGCAACATTAGGAAATGGTGTTTCAATTTTATACTGAATATTTGATAAATGAATGTTCTGAATTGTTTTCTTCATTTGTGCTGACTTTGGTAGTGGCCAAATATTTACATTATCACCACAAGTCATAGCACATGAAAGAAATGTCACACGCACTTCGCTAGAAAGATCTGAATGTAATTTTCGTATACACTTGTTCTTTTCGCATGAGTAAGTCCATGGCTCAGTCACTGATCTTGAAAATTACAGAATAAAAAAATTGTAAAATAATGCCGTATGTAACCTTGACAACAACTCAACTTACGATCTGTTTCTTTCATCAGTATAATTTGCAAGTAGCATTTCACTATTCTTGACGACATTATTAATATGTGTCAAGTACGGCGATGATATGAAATCTTGTGTCTCGGAAATGTACATCACCGTAAGAAAAAATGCAAAAATAAACAGAACGCCGATGAATATTCGACGAAATTTTGATACATTAATTTCCATTTTATTTATTTTTGAATTTCTCTTTTTTTGAATTCTTTTTATCACAAATTTTATTTCTTTTATTATTCTATTGTTTTAGTTTAGCCTAAAAATATTTATTTATTTATCATCGTTTTTAATTAGTTTAAACTTTTGGATTTTCTTCACTATTTATATAAAATTTCACTAATTTAAAACTAAAATTTCTTATTTATATCACAACATAAAATAGTAAAAAAATTATTGCACTTCTAGCATGTTCAAATGACTCACATAAACTGAGTCTACAACAGACAATTTCAGCAACACAAATGACACAAAAGACAACGTGTATACAATACCATAAACAACTGTATGTATGTAATTCACTAATCTTATCTAAAAAAATTTTGATAAAAATTTATTTTTTTCGATTCATAAAATACGTTTGAATTGTATTGCTGCAGAATTGAAACTAAATAATATCACACGAGTCATTTAAACAGCTGTTCACACAAAGACTAATAAAGAAATCATACGAATATTATTTAATTTTAATACCTGATAGAAACAATGGTAATTATGATATAGAAATATAAATTTATGATAGTGTGTTAGTACAGATGTCAACAAATAAAGCTACTCAACTCTTTTTTATAGCAAAAATATAAAATTTCTTTCTCTTTTAAGTATCAAGCCTCACCTCAAAGCAATACACGATGATTGAGAAAGATTTTGAAAGATAAAAAAAATGAAAATGTAATTTTTACCAGAGCAATATTTCTTTCAACATTTACAAAACAATCAATTTCAATTCACGATTAATGGATTTTTCATTCTATGCTGACAAGATATCTGAAAAGAGCAACAACAAAAAACATGACAGCAGATTTGTTTCAAGCAATAAACAAACATTAAATGTCAAATATGAGAAAAAATAATTTATTTTTTTGTGTAAATCCGTTAAAAGTAACTTTTGCATGAAAATAGGAAATTAAAATTCACTCTTGATAGCTTCACAGTTAGTATTACTATAATAACTTCATAAAGCTCTTGATCTCTTTCAATATCTGATGGATAATTGAGTATGCAAGAGAAGAAAGGTAACTAGCAACGATGAATGGTAAGCCATTGTATAAATAAGCTCAACAATAACAGCAATAGTTTAAAAAGAAGATCGTCTATCGTATTTATTGCTCACATGCCATCACATAGATCATCATACACACGTTCTAATGACTCACTTCGTAACGGTAATTGTTGAAGACTACTACTGACACATGTGAATGCGATGTCTTCATTTTCATATCACAATGTAATTGAATGTGAATGGAAGAGAGCACAAGAGGGAACGATCACGTAGTAAGACATGTCATGCTCGGCATTTCGCTTATTTATTTGTTTTCAGCACACGATTTAGTCGATGTAAAACATCTTAATTCATCTAATTGCTCTTTTCACTCTAATCTCTTCATCTTCATCTTACCATCATTTACTATAAACTTAGATACTCATGACCGTGAAAAATTTTCAAAATGATTGGCCAAATCAATTTTCAGCTAACTGATTAAAAATTGTTTTTTTTTTGCAAAAATTGATTCTTGAATATTTTTACGGATTAGAACTTAACGGTTCATAAAATTAGAATCAATTGGAATAAGTTCATGAAAAAATTCTGAAAACTGGACTTTTAAAATTCACAGAATAAAAAAACTTTTTTCACCTTTTTGTCTTATTTAAATTAAAAAGTTGTGTTTATTTTGTATGTTTTGTTTGTAAATGCAATAAAAAGAGAATTACAAAATTATAAATCGTATGTGCTGTTTTTGTTGTTTTATCTCTATTATTTATTTTATTTCTTCTTGCTTTCACTTATTACAGAAGCAGCCGTCTTTAGCATTCTCATGAATCCAATCTAAAAAAGCGGAAGAAAAGAATGGAATGGGAATTGAGTAAAATTTTTAGTTGTTTTCTTTTCATCTCTTTCATTTCTGAGTGATTAATGATTGTTGATGGATCTCTCGACAGCATATATGCATACAATTTAGATCAAGAAGCTTTCTAAGCATTTTCATATTTTTTTTTTTCAAACAGAGAGATGTAGGTTAAAATTTGAATTTTTATTGGCACTTTTTGAGAGTGGATATAGCAGCAAAATAGAAATGAAAGAAGTTGATTGTTTTATGGATTTACGATCTTAAATCTTACCTAAATATCGCGTTACTCTTGTGTAGACCTAAAGAAAATGTAAAAAGGTTTTAGAAAATTTTCTTTGTTTAATTATGACAAAAAAAAGTTTTACGTTTTTCTACATAGATCTAAAGCTAATCTATGACATTGCAATTTTACTTTTAAGCATGAAATGTTTTTAAACTTACACCAGGAAAACTCGGTCTAGCACAACCATTGCCCCATGAAACGATGCCCATAATCTCATATCTCTTGTCAGATCGTTCGACAATCAATGGACCACCTTTAAAAATTAAAGCACACATGCGTATGAAAAAAAAATTTTTAATTAATTAACATGGTAATAAAAAAATTCCGTTAATCATCAAAAGTAGCCACAACATACTGTGCTGCACAATACTGACCTGAATCGCCCTGACAGCTGTATATGAAAAAGAGGTGAGAAAGAAAGAAGAGAAAAATTAATTCTATCATCATATTGTGTGGCGTGAAGTGATGAAGGCAATAAAAACAATCAAATTTATAAGACCCTAACATTGATTGTTTCTGATTAATTAGCAGAGAAAAGTGTGCTAAGTGCATACGTTTTTGAAAGTTGAAATTTACCTGTCTTTTTGACCAACACCTGGATAGCCAGCGCACATCATATTATCGGTAATCATTTTTGCTGTATAATTTGTCTTTGCAATACAATCCTGATTTGAAATCACTGGGACATCAACTTCTCTTAAAACACATGATGGCTTTAAAATTTAAAAATTAACTAGTTAATATTTTCAATAAATTTTATAGAGTTATTTAAGAACTTGTGTAAGACAATGATAAGAATCCAAGAAAACGACAATATCTTGAATAATTTTAAATAATTTCAATCAAACTTACTTTTCCATCTTCACGTACTGTTCCCCAACCAGTTGCTAACAATCAACAAGAAAAATATTAAAAAAAAACATTTCTAAATTTGGTATAAAAACAAAACTCACCAACTCCTGATTTTCCCACGTATGTTTCAGCTGCAAACGTGCAATAAAAGAGAAAATTATCAGTCAGAAAAGTGCGCTTCATAAAGATCAAAAGAGTGGGAAAATTAATTGATTTCTATTGTGGGAATGAGTTAAAAAGTGCAATTAAAAGTAAATGGAGGTTACATTTTAGCGAAGATATGATTTATTTTCTGGGAAATTTTACTTTCAATTTTTATATTATTTAACAGTTAAATTGCAGTTTTTGGCTTTTTTATACACTTGTTGTCTGTAGATAAATTCTGATAATTTAAAAAGTGCTTTCATGTAAATTGTTAACATACGTAAATCATAGTAAAAAATCATTTCAGTGTCAAGTTTTCCCCTTTTCATATTTTATAATGTAATGCACAAACAATTGACTCAAGTGGCATTGACCTCAAAATTACAATTATCATCATTGAAGTCTGCAGAAGCATTCAATTTAAATAAGCTTCCCGCATCCAACAACTCGCTAAGTGACGCATCAGCAAATGACACAAATTGACACTTTCACGGAAAACAAACAGACACAATGGGAGAGAGACATAAAACCAAACAATTGTCTGGGACTGAGCAAATTGATGATGATTGTACTGTGCTTGGTTATATAATCGCAATACAAAGCGAAATGAAAGAAAAGAAACAAAACAGTAGCGAAAATAAATACCTTTATTCGATGGCAAACAAATAGGTCGAATGTGATCAGTTATCGGCACACGATCGTTGAGTCTCAAAAGCGCCATATCGTTATCGAAATTACTATAACTGAATTTCTGTGAAATTGCTCGCAGCACGAATCGTGTCTCTGGTCGAATGCTGTCGTCGCAGCGATCATGCTCACCAAATGTCACTTTAATCATGAACCACATGAAGCCCTTTGGGAAAATTATTTTAAATTATTTTTTTATTGAAAACAGAGTGACAAAAGCTTCTTACCTTTACACAATGAGCTACAAAATGTGCGAATAAAAAATTTATTTAATAAAAGAACGCTTTTGTTAACAGAATTGTCTTACCAGCTGTTAAAACATAGCGGTCATTGATGAGACTTCCACCTGTGTGAAAAAATAATCAATTTTTTAGAATCTTACTGACCCAATAATTAAAACAATTTATCTCTGCTGCTCGAAACAAGACAATCATTCTTTTAAAATCCGGTCGTCAAGAGAAGTGAACATTTTAGACTTCCTATTTTATGTTAAGTTGTGGAAATTGTTGGTAATTAAGGGTTTTCATGTAGAACAATAATCATTTCATGGTAGGAAAGAAGTGATTTTATGATGAGTCCAAAATACACAATAAACTGTTTTGTGATTAAGATAAATTTGTAACAGTTGCTCTTAGCGACAGGTGCTAATGATAGAATTTTTCTTTTCTTAAATTTCAAGCTCTTTTGATTGATTTGAAAAAATTAGATCAATAGAATCAGTAAATATATAAATTATGCCTTCGCAGAATAGAAACTATGTCAAATAAATCTTTCTTTTAAAGATTTCTATGAAAATATTGAATTTTGATCTTTATCTTTTCTACTTCTTGTTCACGATGTGATTTATTGCGAAGAAAAAAGTTTATGTACAAGTTTTGCTTTTATTTATTGAATTTCAATCGTTTGAGAAGTTGTTTAGTTGTGAAACAAGAAATTTAAATTGTGACAAATTATTTTATTCAATGTAATCTTATGGACTTGAATGGACATTCTATATGAGAATTTTAAAAAAATTTTTAGACTATTTCCGATTTTTACACAGAAATTTGCCAATGAAATTGAACCTCAATGTATTCGTAATTGAATCTTGTAGAATAAACATCTAGCAACTATTTGTTTCAAATTGGTCTAATATTCTTATAAAGATAGTATGATAATGATGAAATATGAAAAGCATAAAAAAATTTCATTTACATTAACATAGCATTAACTTTTGAAATATTTTAAAACACATGAACTGAAGAAAGAAAAAATTTTTCACTTAAAACCAATCAAACAAGATAATAAATTTCTTTTCAATAATCTAACTTAACCTTCTTATTCTTTATTCATCTATCTTTTACCACATAATAAAATTTTCACATAAATCAATTTCTATCAGTTCATTAAAATGCAGAAAAGCTCATTCAAGTATAAATAACGACATAAAATTGCACTTAAGTGAAAAGTTTTATTTGATGGCAAAATAGGACACTCATCACTTGGCATTTCCGACGTCTTGAAGTAATTTCACGTTAAATCAAATTTACTGCATGCATAATTTATCCATGTGTTGATTGCTCAAAAGAGATTTCCATGTGTAACAAATTGACACATTCATTTTACAGCTAAATGTGCTCAAGGGGAATTAAAAAGTTGTAAAATCTTGAAATTTGATCCTAGATGCATAGAAAAACAAGAAATATTTAATTGCTATTACAGCAATGCTCAATGACACCTTTAATTACTCTACTGTTCCAATTCATTCGCAATAAAAGCATCTTAACCGCAATTAAAGAAAAGATATGAATTTATATCATTCAAACAGCAGGTTGAAAAGAAGAATTCTACTTTAAATCGATTGAAAGAGAGAATGAAAGAAGAGACGAAGAAGAGAAAAAGTATTTATCGTCATTAACATGTTTTTTTTCGCGCGCGCGAGTATTTTTCGTTAAAAATCAAAGATCATTGAACTCACCGCAGTAGAATCGATTGAAATACGACAATCGTGCCATCCATGGATAAGAATTTATCATCGCCGTGTTGCCGCCAACAATTCGTGATTCATCATTTCGTTCGCCACATTCTTTTTGAGATAATTGAAATATTTTCTTATTAGATATTTGATGTTGGATAAATTGAAGGTGAGAATGAAATGAAAAGTGAATTCATTTGATATATTTTAGCTCTAAATTATTCCAGGCTTGGACACTTTTATTGAAAACTAGTTTAGTGCTTTCTTTTGTAGTTTGATTTCAGTTTATTTTTTAATTAATATGTTCGGACTTGCATAAATACAGTCAAGTGTATGCGCATATTTTTGTGCAAGTTGATTTACTTAAAAATGTTTTTGATTCGTTCAGATTTTATTAATATTTTGTCAATATTTAGCAAATTTATATTAACGGTAATGATTCTTAAATTAACAATGTGGAATGATTTTCGACTTACATTTTCAAGTTTTTATATCTGATAAAACACAGTAAAGTTTATATAAACTAATTAAAAACACTTTTAAAAGTTCTTTCTTCACGATTCTAGTACCCAATGCAATTAAACAGACACTAATTAGTGAAACAAGCAACATTTATCTGATTTAATATAAGAAAAAAAAATTAAAGCATTTAACTAGAAGTAAGCAAACATGACAGAAACAATTCATAAATCAAAAAAATAAACTTTCTTTCTTCTCCTGAACGTAAATTAATTTTATGCTCTGTAATTATTTATAATTAATCAAAAAGAAGTGAAGCTAACGTGTTAAACATAAAAATTAATAAATTTCAATTTGTTCAAACATTATTAATTTCTTAAATTACATTTATGACACCTGTTTATGCCGCCCTTTTACTTAACAAATTGATTCTTAATTTTTCTCTTTCTTTCTTTTCGTGATCAATAAATATAAAGAAAGAAGAAGAGTCGAAAAACAGGTTCATTCTTTTGAGGCTATTGACGCGTCTTTATAATCACATTTTACCCCTAACTTCATTTAAATAATTTTCATTTTATTTTTATTGTCATTTTGATTCCAGAATTTGTGTTTTTATTTCTGGTTGAAAATGAAAATTTTATTGAACTTTTTTGTCGTGGGCACTTTCAAATAAATAATCGCGAGCAGAAAAACTGATTCACTCATTAGTTATGCTGATGCGGGAACATTTGTTTGCTTTTTAAATTTGCATATATGGAATGTCAGCTAATGTGTCAATGGAATTCACTTTTCATAATTCCCAATCTCACACGCATTTCTTTTCTTTTGTATTTCACTTTCATATTTAGTTGGCGTTATAATTATCATGAAATCGTGATAATTGAAACTTACTGCAACTGCACGCTGAAGCAGGCTATAAATTAAAGTTGACGATTTAGAAGTGCGATAAAAATAGACAAAAGAATTTTAAGTTTTAATGTTGATTTATGGTAAAGTTTGATGCAGACATTCTGGAGTCGAAATGTAAGCTATGAAATTTTAGTTAAAAAAAGTTCCTCAACTATCTTTATATTTACACATTTTACGAAAAATTACGTTTTATTTACTTGGTATAAGAAGAAAAACTTCTTTTGCGTTTTAATTTAATTCTTCAATAAAGTCTCACTAAAAATGGTCAAAAATAAATCACTACATCTTAAGACGAATGATTCATTTTCAAGTTTCACTTTGAGATGATTCAGTTTTGATTCAGAGTTGTTAAAGTGAAGCATAATTGGTAGTAAACAAAATATATAGAAAGGAAATAACAAAATGCTTCAATCTATAAGTGAACTGTAACCAATTTCAATTCTTAGAAGGTGCTATTGTTTGAATGAAAAATTTTATTCCAAATAGAAATAAATTGAAAATCTTTCATGACTAAAATTATTAATAATGTAAAAATACTGAAGAATATTCTGCAGTATTTAAAGAAATATTGTCATACTTAACATTTCAACCAGGAGAAAATATCACTTGGAAGAACTTGGAAAATAATTTCTTTTTAACTAGAAAGAAGAAGAAAAAAAACATTATTCTGAATCTAATATTTATTAATTCATTATTCCCAAATTTCTTGGATGATTTAAGAAAAATATTCAGAAAAATTTGGCCAAATTTATTAACATTTTGATCAAATTTAGAACATTATAGTATTTTTTATCATAACACAATTTTTATTTCTATAACTCTAATTTGATCTTTTTTGAGACTTTTTTCTTTTCTTCTTCTTCTTCTAGATAGCGCATTCATAAGTGATGAAACAAAGAGAAAAAAATTATCATATGACTACCACTCCTTGAACTTGTCTCTCTTTTTTTTCTTCATTCAAATGTACCGTAAAGTATTTAACAAAAAAGAACACTGTCCGTTACTCATAATATAAAAGAAGACAAGAGACAATTTTCTTGGTAGAACAGAATTTTTTGAAATAATTGTTCTAATTAATTTTTTAAATCTCCAGAATGTCAAGTGAAAAGAATGTATTTTATCGTACAGTATCATGAGCTGGTGGTTTTCTTTCACGATTTCTATTCAAAAATAATTTCATTCCATTTGCATCATCCAATGATTTAGCTTCTGTATAACGATATCCATTGTATGCCTCAAATTTTCCTTTACCAATCTTATTTCTTTCTGCACTTAGTGATGTTATGCAGAATGTGATGAGAATTATACACAAAATTATTTGATATTTGACATTCATTTTTTTGTCTTAGAATTTATTTTTTCACAGCACTTTAAAAAGCTCTTAAATTTCTTTTTGTTCTTTTCAGTTTTAAATAAATTTTTTTGTGTCACAATAAAGTTTATTTTTAGTCAATTTTTAAGTCGCATCATCTGAAACTTTCTTTGTTCATGAAATTCCTTCTTAACAGTAAAAGTGACAATAACTAAAAACTCTGTCTTGTTTATTTTATTAATTTACATATTTTTTTCTCTCACTCCTAAAAATAACGACAGACCACCGGTTCGCACGCGATTAAGGCAAAAAATAACACTTGTTTGTGCTTTTTCGAACTTTATGCAGCAACGAATCGACAGCAACTGATCGAGTTGAGAAACAAAATACACACACGGTCGATGCAAGTCGCTCAATTTCTCCATCTCTTCTCTTTCTTCCTCTCTCTTTTTTATTTCTTCTTTTCATTCTTGTCTGCTGCTGTCTTCTTCACTACAACACATTACAACATTGAGAATTTGTAAACACAGATCAAAAAAAAAATATAGAAGAACTATCATCGTCATCATTAACATTTATTGCATTTAAAATGATTCTCACAGAGTAAATGAAAGAGTGGTAATGAAGAGAAACAACCAATTTTTTTTAAAAGAAGAATTAAAGCAAGCAACACTGCACTTCCCAAGGTTATTATTGAAACAAAAGAGAAAGATTTTTAAATTAAGATGTTTTCTTTTATGCAAAATTGATCTCTTTTGTCTTATTGATGAACCATATAAGAAAAACTATGTCTTGAATTACAACATTGTTTCTTGTAGATTAGATGAATAATTTTCTCTAGAGAATTACACTAAAAGAAGCTAAATTAAATTAATCTTAATCTTATAAAAATTGCCACAACTTAGAACATTTTAATGAAAATTAACACAATTTCACATCATAAACTACTGATAAAAATCATTTCAATCGTGATTGCCTCAAGTTTTTCATGACAAATCGTTCAACAGCAGCAAAAGTACCTCAGAGACTGTAGTATTCCCTTGAGCGAGTAGAATATAAAATGCTGCAATATAAAGTAATAACAATAAAAGGTAAAGAACCTAAAAATGCAATTTAAAAGCAGTCACAATAACAATAACGACGACAATGGCTTTGTAGTGAAAGCCGTACCTTTCTATAACTTTATTTGAACTTGATCTTACTTGAATGAAAGGAGATGAAAAAATAGAGCACGTCCTAGGATAGCGCGAGTAAACTCTTTTGCTACATTTTGTTTTTGCAACAACATACGAGGAAGTTAATGGAATAAGATCTGAAGATATAAATCATTACTTTCTAATATAAGTAAGTGAATACATACTAGGGCTACCCATTGATCTCTCTAGTTCTTTCTGTCGAACAGTTTCACACTCAGTAAGAGAGAATAATAATAATACTTTGGAGTACTCATTAAGGAGCGAAAGAAGAAACTCAAACTGCGCAATTTACTTAAATGCAAGAAAGCAATTTCAAGCTTGTGTGTGGGAAAAGGTTCTAAAGCGAATGCAATAAAAAAAAGTTGCTCAATTCCTTCATAGGTCTTTATTGCATGCAGCGTAAATACAAAAAAGTTATTTATTGGCTGCAATCTTCTTCGCTGTTAACAATCTACTCTCCTATTTAAACCGCTACATATGATCCACATTTTTTACTCTTACATCACCACTCACTCAGTAAGAACTAAAACATTTCAGAGAATAAACTCGTTCTTTTGCTGTTGTCATCTTATGCCGATGAAGAAAAATAAGAAGTCAAATTATTATTCTTATTTGCCAGTTGTGTAGTCACTTACTTACTTATTTTCATTTTACTTCTTGATATTTATCAATCCAGCCATGCAAGTATTTTTTTACGAACTGAATGGTGAAAAAAGTGGGACAAATCACATAACGAATAAAACGACAACCAAAGAAATGTTGGCAATAGCATGCATTATAATGTTCTTGAAATGGCATATATGAAGATTACAGTAAAGTGCAATGTTATGATCAAGAGGAAGTTTTTTTATATTTCTTAAAAATCATGACTTCTTTCTTTATGCTTGAGTATTTTTTTAGGTAGTAAGAACTTCCATTAGAAGAACAATAAAGCAAAAATAAAATTTAGACATAAAAATACTTTTATTAGCAAATAGTAAAAAAATGTATTTGAAGCTAATGATACTTTCAGTGATAATAACGCATTTGTCATTATTTTAGCATTTAGATGAATTTTTTTATACTTGAAAAAATAATTTTATTAATTGACTTATTTTGACCTATTTCTATCACTTGACTTTTATAGCCAAGTCACTTTAAAAATCAAGTGAAGTGTGATATGAATAACAAAAAGTCGTAGTTTAAAATTTCAAATAAAATAATAAAAATTCTATTTAAAAAAATTAAAGACAGTCAAAGTGAAATTAACATTGCTTAAATTTCTATATTTTTAAAAAAATGTGTAACCGATTTTCTCTACAAAAACATAGCTTCCACTCCTTAAATCAACAACGTTTCCTACTTAGTTTTTATTGCACACGAGTAGAGCAAGCAACAGACTACAATTTTCATTATTTAATAATTGTGAAGTCATACTTTATACTAAATTTACTCATTCATTATTTATTCTAACATGCAAGAGGATCAGCGGGTAGCAAAGAGGATTTATTGTTTGTTTTGAATACGATTTTTCTACTTAATGTTGCAATTGCGGCAACTCATGCATAAATAAGTATGATCTAAAATTACATAGAAAGAAATAAAGATTGACGAGCAGCTTGAGGGACATTTTTTGTTATGATGTAAATTCTAAAGAAATTGAAGAGAAAATCTATAATTTCATAGCAGCAGCATATTTGAGCGATGAAGCGTTCAATTGAGATCAATTGATATGTATTAGAAAACTTTTGACATTTTGCAAATCAAGCGAGTAGAATTATTTAGAAATGTAAATGTGTAAGTAGATTAGCACCTAAATAAATTTGCTATCATAGTGAAAATATCAGTAAGCCAGTAATAACAACTTCGAGAATATCTCACAGCAGCATTCTAACATGTTGCAATGCTAGAAAGTTATAAACCATAAAGTGTGACTAAAGTCACTCGTTCTACAATGCAATTCATCATCTCGTCTTCTTTTTATCATATAATTTTCGAAAGTGCCTCGCAATTACACATAGTAGCAGTTCTTGTTCTCTCACTTTAATTATATTCAGTATGTGTACACAACTGCTTTTGCTTAATAATTGTTGTGATTTCAGCCTACTCAATTGTTATAATCTCGAGACATGTCTTTTGTTCTTTACAATAAACACACTATTCATCATCATCATATGGAATAGTAGAGAGGAAGGCAAGAAAATTAGGGTAAAATTGCATGAGATTTATTCATAACACGAAATGTGAAATGAAAATAATTCATCTCGCTATGCACTCATCTTAGTTCGTGTAACAAAGTGAAACTATTACATTTTTACATGCAACATTTATTTAATAATGCAATTTAACCAATTGGAAGTAAAAAATAGGTGAAATGAGATGCTGAAGAATAGGAGTTAGTTGATAAAAAAACAGTCGATGTTGTTTAATAATGAAAAAAACTGCAGACGAAGTTCTTTTTTAATTAATAAGATGTACATGTTCTTCATTTTGTATATAGAAATAGATGTACATGTGTAATGAACATTAAAAATTTGTTATAGATAAGAAGGTTGGCAGAGGTGGGCAATATAGGATAGGAAAAGGCGTTTCTTGTTTGTTTATTTATGACTTAATTTATTATGACCAGCTGCTTGATTTCATCTTTATTTCTTTTTTAACAACTTTTTGTATAAAAAAAATTTTAACTACTTTTTTAAATTCAAATTTGGAAGTCCGTTATAATAAAAAATTCTTTAAACTAGTTCACGCCTTTATATCAGAAATCATGAAAATGAAAATGATTTTATTTGACATTTTAAGAGACAGCAAGCAAACACTTCACTCTATGTAAACTCATAGAGAAAGCATAAATCATGAATGTCAGTTTCGCACACACTCCGCCCTAACTTTCAAGACATTCTATCGACATCTTTCTACTGACATACAAATTTGTATTTGCATGAACAGCAAAGAACATGCATAAAGGAAATAATTTTTTGTTTGGCAATCACATGCCACTTGAAATCATCGTCATTTTCACCTAAGGAAAAGAAATGGGCACACAATAAAGAATAATCGCAAAATGAACTTGGCACGATAATTTATATTTATATTTTTATAATAATAATGAGATTTGCTTGTAATTTATGTTATGAAAGGAAAGGCAAACAGCAAGGAAAGCAAAGAAATGAGGTTTATAGATTCACATTTGATAATAACATTTCAATTTTGTACCGTTGGTACATTTTGATTAAAAAGCTTCTCTTCGTTCTGTTGCTATTTTTTGTGCTATTTGAATTACATGAATGTGCAATAAATACGATACATAACATATTTTGAGCCCATTGTCTCACATTTTCTCTCTTTCCTTCTACCATTGGATAAATTACATACATTCTACATTACGTGATTTCAGTAAAGAACCGCAAAACGAGCCTTGGAAAAGAAAGAAAGAAAAAACATTCCTGAAGATATCAGAAACGTGACATAAATGCTTTATTGTTTAAATTTTTTCTATAGGCCAGTACAGTAATAGTAATAAGATCTTAATTGTAAGTTCACATCTATCGCTTTATGCACTAATAGTAAAAGATCGAACAATCTTTCAATTTGACCTTATAGACTAGTGTCGACTATGCGGATATGCACTCACTCACTTTTTGAGTCATTAGTGCAAAGTAAATCCATGATGCACGCTCCAGGAATAAATGAATGTATGTCACTTTCGCAATTTTCTATAATGATCATTAGCTTTTAATGAATTGCAATAAGAACTTTAATATTCTTTCTTAAAAAGCTTAATGTTTCCATTGAGTAGTTTTCAAGGCTTGGACAAAATAATGTTTTATTTAAATAACTTTTTTTGGATAAATTGGGAAATATAGTGATTTAAACACTAGAAATTTGGTATTTTGATCAAGTCACTTAATATAATATTTTTATCATGATACTAAATAAATCCTAGATTTCTGAAAAAAAATAATTTGTAATTAATTGGTGAAATTTTTGTTTCAATTTGACTCAAATTACTTGAATTCAAATTCATTCCAACTTGACTTAATTAATTTACTTGACTTGATTTAAATTACTTGAATCTCAATTGACTTGATTAGAATAACTTGACTTTAATTTAAAAATCAAAAATCGTAAATTTCAAAATTAATAAACTAACTCAAGCTTTCAGCCCAACTTAATTTTTTTTTTCTGAATTCATTTATTTGACAATGACAAATTTATTCAAAATATTTCATAAACTTTTAAAATTGCATTTTTTATGAAACTTTATGTCAACTTGATTATAAATAAATTATTCAAGTGTTTAAACCTTGAAGTAAGTTACTTATGAAAAAGATAGCTTTATCGACTTCAAATAAACATAATCATCCAAGAGAAATATTTCTCCATTCCATTATGCAAATTGTGAACAGTTTTCATTGATTATGTTTTTTACATTCTTGCGATATAGTTTAAACAAATTGGCTATTTACTTCTACTGTCATAGACAACAGCAGCAGCAGCAGCTCAAACATTGTCACGAAAAATAAGAATCTAAAACGTTTTTAGCGGAAGCCATAATATTGAGGTCAATTTAAGGTATTTTGATACAAGTTGTTTATAATAAATTGCAATCACGTGAATTAGGTTAGTCAGATGTGCCTCGTGGTAAGGGAATTGTATGATGAGGGATTTAGCGATCTTAATGAGACTTTAATATTGATATCTCGGTGTTTAAGTGATGCATTTAATATGTCATTAGTGCTGTTAAAAGCGTGAATTAAGCATTAATCATGAATGTTTATAGCACACGATAGAAAATATTTATTTTAATTCAATGAACTTTTTTCTTCTCTAAATGTTTTTTCTTATCATTGCCCATCAAATATCACATTACTAACAGATATTTCTTTTCAACCATATAAATCTATAGTCATTGTCATGTCATCCATTCAAACTCAAATGTCAATAAATTCTTTCTTTCTTCTTGATTATTGACTGAGTTATTAATGGAATGACTTCATAAATGACAATAGAATAATAAAACAAAAAAAAGATTTCCTTTTATCAAAAAAAATTTATTTACAAAAGTATAAGAAGGAAAAAAACAATAATTTAATTAAAGAATTTAAAATAAAAAGATAAATAAACAACAAGCAGCATTGGAACACATCTTAAAAGATTCTAAATTTTCAAAAAGAGAGATATCACTTAACGCACAAACACGTATCATCAAGATTTGCTCTAATCCATGGACTATGATGAAAAAAAAGAAAATTGTTTGTTAAGAAAAAAAATCAGAGATTTGAATCCAATGCGGGTTGAACTTACAGATATCTGTAAAGAAAGAAAAGCGAGGAAATTGAGCAATTAATTAAATTATTTGCTAGCTTGACAGAATTTTATAATAAGAATTAAAAACAGCAATGGCATCAAAATTTCATTTTGAAATTGTTTACAGTAATGAAATTGTGATTTTCTGATTGTTGACATAAAAGATTATTTTGAGTATTGTTTGGAAATGAGCTCAAAAGATCGTGAAATGAATTAGCAAAATTTGTTGATTTTTAATTATCAAAATTTTGCCAGCGTTGAAAAATATTTTCTATAACTGTCAATGATCAAAAAAGACACTGATTTATCAAAAACCAAATTTAAGACCTCAACTTTTAATATTTACCTTTGAACACGTGTATAAACTCCTGGATAACCTTGTCGACCGCAGCCTACGCCCCAACTGAACCAAAAGTTTAAAGATTAATTCAAATTTGAAAAAGTCGAAATAAAAATTTGGAATGTTTGGAATTTTACAATCTTTTTGTGATGGAATTAAGTTATTTACAAAGGAACAAATTTTACCTTACGATCTGTAAAAAAAGTACAAAAGTTAAACTTTTCAGACTATGCCTTAAATTCTATTTTAACTTACCCCCACAATTTCATGTTTTTCACCAGTTCTGACTAATAAAGGACCACCTAAATAAAAAGACAAGTGTTATGCAGTTAGTAAATTTCTAAAGGTCAATTTTGCTACAGTATTAGAGTAAATGAACGTGGTTGTGAGCTTATGTGACAAATCTCTTATCTTTTCATCAAAATTTCATTCATTCATTTTGTTTATTCAGCAAGAAGAGAAGAATTTTCCAGAGTCCGAAATCGTTTGCAATTTTACTTACAAATAATTAAAATTATTCAACTAAATTTAATCGATTAAAAATAAAACACTAATCGATTAAATTTTAATTGATTTTTATTTGAAAATTTTAATCGATTAAATTTAATCGATTTTTATTTGAAAATTTTAATCGATTAAAATTTAATTTAATCGATTAAAATTCAATCGATTAAATTTATTTAATCGATTAAATTCAATTTAATCGATAAAATTCAATTTAATCGATTAAAATTCAATTTAATCGATTAAAATTCAATC
Organism: Polypedilum vanderplanki; assembly: GCA_018290095.1. Taxonomy (NCBI): domain Eukaryota; kingdom Metazoa; phylum Arthropoda; class Insecta; order Diptera; family Chironomidae; genus Polypedilum; species Polypedilum vanderplanki. The sequence goes on along the minus strand of CM031381.1, from coordinate 9,097,818 downwards.
GATTAAAATTCAATTTAATCGATTAAAATTCAATTTAATCGATTAAAATTCAATCGATAAAAATTTTATTTAATCGATTAAAATTTAATTTAATCGATTAAATTGAATTTTAATCGATTAAAATTTTCAAATAAAAATCGATTAAATTTTAATCGATTAAAATTTTCAAATAAAAATCAAATAAAACTTAATCGATTAGTGTTTTTATTTTTAATCGATTAAATTTTAATCGAATTTTAGTTATTTGTAAAACGCGTTCGGACTCTGGAATTTTCCATCTGTACAAATCAGCAGAAAACAGAAATTTCTCACATCTGTTGTACAAAACTTGAAAAGCTTTTGAATTTTTGTAAGTCACAAAACAGATCTTAAATTTCTATGTTTGTTACTAACCTGAATCGCCCTATGAAGAGAAAATAAATTAAAAATAATTTTTTAAAATATTCAAATTAAAATTTATAATAAAATTTTCTTACTTGACACGAGTCCTGTTTGTTTCCCTTGCCTGCACACAGCTGTATAAAAAGAATATTAAAATGTGTCGACATGTGTCAAAAGCATAAATTACCATATTTGGTGTTATTCTGGATGCTCGATATTTCATTCCTCTGCATTGCTCTAATGTTAAAATTGGGACATTTACATGCTGTAAAATACCTGGTAATGTTCCTCCTTCAGAAGTTCTTCCCCATCCTTTTTAGAATCAAAAAATATCATTAAAAAATAAATTTAAAAAAAATTCTTTACCTATCACAGTTGCAACTTTTCCTGATGGATCGATTGATTCTTTTGGAAGACAAACTGGTTGAATGCTTTTTGTAAATGTCACAGGCTTTCGAAGCCTTAAGAGTGCAATGTCATGATTGTACGTATTTTGATCAAAATTTCTATGGCGAATAATTGCGCTTACTGCACGTTGAATGGCTTCCGTTTCAGTCGTCATAAATTGATCATGATCGCCCAGTATCACGCGAATTTTGCTCCGCTTCAGCCGTCTCACACAATGCGCTGCCTATGAATTGCAAATTTATCATTCTTTTCATTTCTCAATGGGTTTTATAATAAATTGCATTGCATTTACCGTCAGTACGTAGTCTTGTGTGAGTAATGAACCACCACAATGAAATTGCCCATCATATACTAGTCTAAAGATAAATTTGTTATTATTCTATACAAAATATTTAATGATAAATTGTAACTTACCTTACAATCCAAGGAAATTGATTAATTCCAGTTGGTCTTCCGCCTTTTTTAGTTAAGTTTATCAAAAAAAAATTAGTAAAGAAAAATTTATAAAAAAAGTTTTTAACTTACCAACAATTCTAATTTCTTGTTTTGCTTGTCCACATTCTGAAATTTTATAAAAGAAAAAAAATAAGAGAAACGACTAAAGTAATTCGAAATTAATTTGACTACGAATTAAAATTTTCAAAGAATTAAAACAAAAGAACCTTTAAGAATTATTTTTGGAAGCTTGAGAATCATGAAATGCTTTGCAGAAATCTCAATAATTTTAAATTTTATTCTAAACTGTTGCTTTCTGTTTAAATTTCAATTTGAAGGCTGGTAAATTGCGACCAATATAAATCAAATCAATCTTAAAACACGCAAGAAATAAAAATTCATAAAATCGCTTAAATATTATGCAACCCGCATGAATTAAACTTTATACACAATGATGAAAATTATAGTGGTGAGACACAAATAAACTACAGTCAGAGGTCAATGAAATCATGCTGCTATGATAAATGAGATAAATTTACATTGATTTGCGTGCTAAAAGATAAAAAATATTCATGCGGTCAAAATGATTGATTTATTGGATTTGTTACTTAATTTGCGGTTAATTTTGTGGAATTATTCAATAATAAAAATTTATTTAAATATTTTGATTTATCTTGGGTTTTTAGGTCACAATAAATTTCCATTCATTAATAATTCAGCAACCTAAGAATAGAATTAATTTGATTAATTGATTTGAATGGAAGAATTTGGTTGACATAATTAATCTTTTTTTACATTGTTGAAATTTTCAATTGTTTAAAGGACGAAAGGAAGGAAATAAAGAAATTTCAATAAGTTATTTATAGAACAATTAATCAAAAAATTCTTTTATTCTCATTCCATTAACAAAAGAATTTCAATTAAATTTTTATAAGAAAAAAACTTTTGTAAATAACAAGAAGAAATAAATTTGTTAAATACCGCTTTAACCGCAGTCAAGTTTTATAATCAACATCATCAAGTGTATTTATCTTTCTCAGATTAATTAAGACAAGATGACTAGACCACTCAAAGAGTGAAAACTTCTCATCATTACAATTAATTTAAAGCCGCAGCTATGTAATTACGATAAGCGTTGTTAATGATGATTGTTGGTTAGAAAGAGACAACAAAAGTTGCAACATGATTCACTCAGCTGTTTCCGTACACTTTCATTTTCATTTGCGCTTTACTCTCTCATTTTTTATTTTATAATTTGAGCGAGTATTCAACTCTCTTACCGCAATCACATGATTTGAGTGTATTTTCTGCTGCTGCAGCATTTATCAATTCCTCTTCAAGTTCAAGTCCAAAGAGAGAGTCAAATAAAAATTTTCCCTCTCTTGTTTGATTTGCATCCTTTATGTCATTAATTTGTAATAACGGTAGCGAGTAATTGAATGCTTTTGCGTTGTAAATTATTTCAAGTAGGAAAAGAATGAGAATTAAAAAGATGTTTTTGGTGATCGCTCTTATTTTTGGCATTTTTTTATATATGTCACATACACACAAACTTATATGTAAATTAATATCACGAGATTGTATTGATACGAACTGTTGAAATTGTAAAATAGAAAAATTCCGTTAGATTTTTATTAATAATGAAGATTATAAAATAACTGTTATGCTTTGATCTTCTTGCTTTTCTTTTGTTGTTTTTTTATAATTTTTTTATATTGGCAATTTTCTTTTAATATGACACAAAATTTAAAATGAATTTATTATCATAATTATTTCGTTGAATCAAAGAAGTACTAACACAATTAAAAATTTTTCACAAAGAAAAAGATTTTCAAATTGACATAAAGCCAATGCCTAAGGATTTTTTGATTTTCATACAAATCAAAACGAAATCAAAGAATTCTAAGGCCTTGTATAAATATTTTCAAAAAATTTATACTTTTTTATTTAACACACTTTTTGAATCTATCTGTATAAAGTCGAATAATTTGCTATAAAATTTTATAACAATTTTTTTACAAAATTTATTTCTGTTTAAAAATAGTTAAAATTTTACAAAATGTACTGAATTTATGTATTTTAATTTTTAAAAAGTTAATAAAAATATGACTTTTCGGTAAAACTGTAATTAACTAACTATAATTTTTATAGCATAACAAAATTTTGTTATAACTGTTATAAAAATTTTTATTCCACTCAAAAATGTTCTTTGTAGATTTAAAAAAATCATTTAGAGATAAATCTATATGATGTTAAGAGCCTTTATGTAATTTAAAAAGTAATCTTCTTTGTAACTTTTTATTACTTTCTTTGTGACAACAAAAAATTCCAGTTCAAATAATTAACACTTTTTTAAAATAATAAAATCACAAATAAAGATTGACTCAATCAATGTCAATATTAATTTAATGTCTCTCTTGCACTATGACTCATGCATTTACTTTCATTTTTCTCCCTACATAAAATTTCACTAAGTTAAGTAAATTAAAATATTATTTAATTTTTTTTGTAACTCAACTGACATTTAGGCACAAAAACACTGATTATGATGTCGAGCGTTATTGCTATCTTCACTTTTACTTTCCTTTCACGTCATATATACTCATCGGTTGCTTATTTTATCCGAGAGAGCGGCGTAAATAAAAAAATTGTATCTTCGATTTCGCTGTTCCGTAACTCTCGCTTTTATGAATTTTTCTTGCTTTCTTTATTTTCTTTATGTTAAAACTTTACTAATTTTCTTGCTATTCACCCAGAAAAAAGTTCTTTAAAAGTATAAAATTTGCATTTGAGTCACGCGTCTAATTCACTAAGAAGCTTGAAATGAAATGAAAAAGTTTTTCTTTTTAAATTTTCTATTTTTTCTTCAATTATTTTCAAACTTTTATTGCGTTATTCCCTGATTTATTATCAGTGTGTTGTAAAAATTTAATTTTGATGCAATATTTGCTTTTATCGAACCGATTTCTTGCACCGCACTCTCAACACTGAGCAAAGATTGACTCAATTAGTCTCGAAAAACAATGTGTGTAAAAAGCGATATCAACAGTAAGCCGAGCCAATAACAACTGAAAATGCTTTCTCTCTTTCTTACATTCGTCGCCGAACAAGCAAACAGCTCAAAAAAGCTGGGGAAAGTTTCTTTTTTTAAAGTTATTTAAATAATATTGCAGAGATTGATATGAAGAAGGCAAATAGGTAGCGATGTGTTTGTGCTTCATATACATTGATGTGTTACAACTTTGTATCAACTAAGTAAGTAGCAAAATTGGATAATATGACCTAATGTGAGATCAATCGTTTCACACTGTTATTAGCTTCATTTAAACCTTAATCTACCGAATAACATTTTATTTGATTATTTACTGAAAATTTTTTTTCGTTGTATATGTAGGACACTAGTTACCGACATGCTAAAAGAAATTTCAATCACAACAACAAATTTATTTTTTTGATTAATGACAGAAGAAATTTATATTGTTGCTTTTCAATGTATGACCTTGAAAGAAAGAGAAAGAAGAAATGAAAAAAGTTGAAAAATTTGTGTTATTATGCCTGTGTAATGTATCATTTTTTTGTTTTATTGAGCAATATTTAAATACTTTTCGCCTAATAATTATGCAATAAAAAATTTTAATTGTTCAATCTTATGATTTAAAAAATTTTTAGTTTTTAAAAATTAAATAAAAGATGTATTTTAAAAGAGGTGTTAAAGATTTTATTTTTCATAATTTACAATGTTTTTAAAAACAAAATGAAACTTATTTTACTTGATCAAAATATTATGATACTTGACTCTGAATGTCTTGACTTAATATGTTACTTGACTGTATGTGAATTGACTTTACCTACTTGATTCTAATTGATTAGAAATGTTCATTTTCCACTTGACTTTGTTGCTTGATTCATTAATTTCATTAATTTAAAGCTATTTTATTGAGTTAAAAAGAATTTCATTCTCAGCCCCACATGTTATTTCTCTGACATACATGAACAAAATATTTTCCTAATGTTTTTTAAATTTCTTCATAAATCATCTTCACATTTAAAGGATTCAAAATAATTGATGTAAACAAAACTTTGACCTTGAGAGTTCACTTTTCATAAGAAACTTCTGTTAATTGATAATATCAAGTGTATAACTGAAAAACATCAACCCGCGATAATCCTTCAAGCTATCTGTCATGATTAAAATAAATGAACTGCAGCTTTGGGAAGAATTTTGGGTTGTTTGCGGTCAGTGAGGCAGATTTTATCTTAGATTATGGCTCAAAAGAAATTGACATGGGTCGATTTTTTCAGAAATGTTTAAGAATAAGCAGACAAAGCTGAAATTTTTTTGTGCCACCCACTTCATGTAGATTTCAAGCTAAACGTCATCATGACGACCATAGCTATAAAAATATTCCACGCATCATGACCTGCCGCAATGCATATTGTAAAGACAATCTTCTTTGTGCACAACTTTTTCCTTCTTCATTATCATGAGCTGCAAAAACAATAAAAACTAAAATAACTTTTTATTTGTTGCAAAAACATTCTTTTTCTTATTATCATCTTCTTGACATGCTCTATTTATCTCACATTTACAATAATCATTTTTATGACTATAAAAAAAAAGTTATATAAAACTCAAAAGAGTTTAGTTATGTTATTTTATGTAATAACAAATAGAGAGAAGGATAGGAATTTAATATAAAGTTTTATAAGATAAAAATAAAGTTGAATGAATTTTTTATAAAACAATTTTTTTCTAAAGGGTTGAAATTAAAGTAATCAAGAAGCAACTGGTGGAAATTTTTTCTTTAAGAATTATTTAGATGATTTCTCAGTGACTTACTTGGCATGGCTTTCATATTTGAATTTTATAGTTTTATAATCATTTTTCAATAAAAGAAATGTTGACATAAAAATTCAAGAATTGAAAAATTTAATGATTAAAAAATTCAATGTTTTACAAGAAAAAAATTATATTCTTATAAATTTCTCATAAAACTACCCTTTGAAAAAAGTTAAATTTCAATTTTTTCTATCTTTCTCTCTATCTTTTTTTAATCCAATTTTTTATGATACTTAATGAAGAACTTTGACTCAGTTCTTTTCTTTCTATTCATGATATGACAATAATAAATTAAGTGCACTAAAATTTAATGACTAGAATTTCGTTTCGGAAATATTTTTCTTCATAAAAAATGAAAACTTCAATTTTCATGGATTTTTTCATTCATTTAACTCGCATTCATTTTAGATTTTATTTTTGCTGACCAACTTTTCAAGATAATTAGTTTTTTCACCAATACGTCGTTGACACATACATTCACCTTCCATATGTTCATGAATCCAATCGAGGTAGTTTGTGATTTTTGTATAAATTCCAGGTAATGATTTTCTATTCAATTTAAAATTAATTTAAAATAAAAAAATGGTTAAGATTTTCATTATACTCACCTGGCACAGCCTCTACCCCATGACACGATTCCAACAACTTCCATTGATCCAGTTGGACCTTCTGAAACCATTGGTCCACCACTATCACCTTGGCATGCATCCTTTTCACCTTCTGGATATCCACCACACATCATATTTTCAGTTATTCTTGTCGCACCATAACCAGCTGCCATACATTCTTTCGATGACCAAATCGGCACAATGACAGAACGAAGTGTCGAAGATGTTTGAGATTTTTCACCTAATCGACCCCAACCAGCAATTACTGTCAATCGATTTGTAAAATCAGTCTCGTCACCACTTGGCAAGCAAACTGATGAAACACGTGGGCCATAAAGAATTGGCGAATCAAGTTCAAGAAGAGCTATGTCATTATCGAAACTGAAGATGTCAAAATCATCGTGATAAATTATTTTCTTGATTCTCTTCTTTTCTGTGTAATCTCTTGAAATGTTATGACCACCAACAAATGCCTAGAATGAGTCAATATATTAATTTTTCTAATGTCAAAATTTGATTTCAAGTTTTAAAAAAAAGATAGAAAAATATATTTTGTCTCTATGACAAGCTCTTTATATAATTACACAAAAGAATCATTCTTTTAAATACTCACACGAATTTCTCTTGGTTCAAAATTTGAAACACAATGAGCAGCCTATAAAAGTTTAAAACTCAGTTTTTTAAATAAAAAAATGCGGAAGTAAAGCTTACAGTAAGTAAATATTTTTGTGAAATAATTGCAGCACCACAGTAGAGTTTATTTTGCTTGAAAAGACCAGCAATCCATGGATATTCATTTGGTTGGGTTTCAGCACCACCGACAATTTTTTGTTCACGACCTCGTACACCACAAACTGCATTTTAAAGAGAAGAAAAAAAGAAATGTGCAGATTTGATTAATTTCCGGCATTTAAGTTGATGATGAAGGGAGAAAAAATGTCGAGATTATGTAAATTCTTAAAATCTTGCTGAGTAAAAGGTCAAAGAACTTTCAGAAAATCTTCAATAATTTTAATTTGTAACATAGCACGTATTTTTCTCAATATTTCACACATAAAGTTGGAGCTTCATTACCACTATACCTCCACGATAACAACCTCAACCACAAATTGTTTTTACTCTATTTTAAGCAAGAGCAACAAAAAGTTCACAATTGTGTGCCATGGTTCATTGTATTGTCTTAAACATTATTTTCACTCTCTAAACTCATAATTTCCAGTATTTTATTACAATTGCTGTTTTTTGAGTGTACTTGAAAAATATTATTATTGTTATATTTTGCCAGCCTGCTTGGTAACTTGCTGCGCCCTCATTTTAAATTCATTTCATATTTTTTAATAATTCGGCGCTTAAAAGTTTTTCGTCACTTGCACACCCACTTTACACACATATAGGTATCATATACAAAGAAAATGTTGACAATTTTTTTGTGTAAACTTGCAAAGAACTTGAACTCAATTTTTATTTTATTCAAATTTTATTTTTATATAAACAAAATTCGTGTAATATTAATGATAGTCAAGTAGATCAAAATTAGATAACTTTCTTTGTAGACCTTATGTAGATCAAATCAAATGTAGATCTAAAATTTAAAAACAAATCAAAAAATTGTAACCAAACTTTGGTTTATTTCGAAGATATTAACTAATTTTTGATATAAAAATTAACAATTCTAAATAAGTCAATCATTTAAATATCGACAATGATAAATTTTCAAAAAAATTGTGAGCATTAAATGATTGTAGATCTTAAGATCTACAAATAATCAGTAATCATCAAGGCGAAGATCTACATTTGATCTACAACACTATTTAACATACGTAAAAAATAGAACTTTAAACTTTGTTGAACTCTTAATAACCTTTGTTTTACGAAAGTTCTTTTTTGTTTAACTTTTAAATTCACAATTTTCACTTAGCACATTCACTTTACTTTACCTCTGCGAGCATGCAAAAGTATTAACTCGATAATTACCAATAATAAATAAATTGTCACATTCATGAACTTTTTTTGTTGCAAGACATTAAAATTCCATCGCAATGTAAAGTTTATTCTCTCTCGATCGCGATGACCGCAAAAATTGCTCATATTTCTTTATATTTTTCCGCACACCACGAAAGTGGCATTTTCATACAATTTTGGCTATGTTATAAAATTCAAATATGAAATTCACTTTTTTTGACACACGCTTTATGGCATTTTTTGCAAATTATATAATTGAGCACAATGTATTTTGTTGTAAAGAAATGATTGCACATCATACATGTTTGCTTGCCCTCAACGACACTCAATGAGCAACTTTCACTTTCATTGGGTGTCGACTCAGCACTTTCAAGTACTCACATAAAATTGACAAATTTTTTTCTATTTCTTTTTAATGGGCATAATTCTAATTACCACAATCACATGATGAATCAGATGATCTTTCTTTTGATGGAACCGCGAATATTGTTATTCCATGCATTGCCAAAAATGATAAAATTACAATAAAAATTTTCATCTTTTTAATTTTACTTATTTAACACTTGCGTTCACTTTACGAATAAAAAAAATCCTTTAAAATATTTCCAAAACAGTCAATTTCGCTCTGCCACAACAGTCACAATGTGCGTCTGGCTTTATATCTGTTTAAACTTTATTTTTTGTACACAAAAAAACTGCAATGTGCCTTATACACAGCATTGAACGGCAATTCCAATATTGCATATATATGCGTGTATTGTCAAATATTAATAATTATTGTTATCTCCTCGTGGTAAAATATAAAATACATTAGTGTGCGAATGAAACGGTATGTGTTGTGACATGTGTTTGGGGTCGATTGCCGAAAAGCACACATACAATTTTAATTGAGTTAGTATTTGAGAGAGAATCGCTGTTTTAGCTTTAATGGTGGGGAAATAATATATGTGATTTATTTATTATCGTTCTGTCCTTGGCACTAGTTACACACAGACATCGTTGACACTCTCTCGAGTGTAATGATTTATTTACAACTTTTTTCACCGCGTTCATCCATGCGACCGTGCATGATCACTCATTGGATGCAGGGAGAATTGATAAGTGACAAGGAAAAAGTAAAAATTTTTCATTCGCTCTGAACTTGACATTTTGAGGGCTATATCAATGCTGGATGGATGGGATTGCTCTGTAAAGAAATTTCAATGATTTTTAGCGCATTTTCCATCAGATAAAAGCGCTATTGTGCCCACTTTGTCTGTCTGTCTGTCTGTCTGTCTGTCTGTCTGTCTGTCTGTCTGTCTGTCTGTCTGTCTGTCTCCGTAACTAGTCTTTCAAAAAACGGTTTTTTACCAAACTTTTTGCACCAATCTGTTGGTTCTGACTATGAGACCGGTGTAACGGAAGCTTTCCGCGAGATTCGTTCTCCATGCCGAGCTATGGCATGCATATGGTGGACGTCCACCACATGGACCAAAAAAACTTTTTTTCACCAAAAAATCTTATAATATCATTAAACATAGAATAAACATGTCAAAAATGAGACATTTTATTCCAAGTCTATGCATGTGCCGCACAGGTGCATCACATAGACCAAAAATCGAAATTTTCCAAATATAGGCGTTGGAAAGGTCTTGAAGCGTACAATAAGATGGCATAAAAATTTTAGATTGGTGTAAACTTTTTTCATCCAAAAATCTTAAAATGTCATGAAACGTCGAGAAAACATATCAGAAGTAGTTTTTGGATATTTAGACCCAAGTGTATGTTTTAAATTGTACAGACTTCAAAAAGGCCGGAATAAATTTTTTTGAAACTTTCAATGAATTTTGAAACAAAACTAATCTGTTGCGGGAAAATGCGCTTTTAACACGTCACTGACGGTTAATATTACTGATTTTTTAAGTTATTAGCATTAATTTTTATTAGAAATATGTATTTTCATTCAAATCTTTATGAAAATTGCATGAAATCACCTAAAAGTCAAGTGTCATAATTCAAAATCAAGTTATATAAATCAATTCAAGTTAAGTGCTAATCAAGTAATATGAGTCAAGTCAACTTGACAAGTTAAGAATTGATTTGATAAATCAAGTTAATTTTTTTAAATTCCAAATCTTGAGTGATACTAGATTTTATTTTAATCTATATCTATAAATAAACAAATTTATCATCCATTAAAATCTTATCTATTTCATATTACAAACTTTCATAATTATTAATTAACTATTTCTTTATTCTTAAGCTCGATAATAATTAATAAATTGCAAACATGAAGAATAATAAATTTATTAATGAGACAGCATCAAAAGCTCTTGCTCTTATTGCTTAGTTTCCCATGATTAATTAACTCCTCCTTCTTTTACTTACTTCTTTCATTTTATTATCATCCTTGGAGTAAAAACAGAAAAATTCAAAAAAGAAAATTTGCAACATTTTGTCTATTTTGATTTCATAATAAATGAAAAATGCGCTTGAATCATTACTTAACTTTATCATTATTAATATACTTTCCATTCATCATTTTTATCATCATCATCATCTTTCCTTAGTAGTGTAGAAAGTTTGCCGCTAGCAAAACATTCGCTGACATTTACAGTCTCATTCATTCCGATTCATTCATTAAAAATCAAAATGTATGGATTTCATAACTTTTCTTTCCTTCAAGCATGTTTTATACGTGTGACCTTGAGATTAAAGTAAAGGATGTCCATGAGTGGGCTATTGTTATATACTGATTATAGAGCAATAAAGAACATTTTATGAGAAATTTTTATAGCAATTCCTAAAATTGTAGATAAAAAGGTAAGCTAGATCATTGAGTAAAATATATGAATCAAAATTAATCTTCTTAAAGCAATAAATTCACACCTCAATCTCGCAATTGCTTGAAGTGAGTTCAATGAAATTTAACAATAAATTTCAAATTGACATACAAGTGCATACAAATTGAATTTACTCACACACTCTCGAAAAATAAATTGTGATTGTTAACCAACCTGAAGTTCATCAGCATCATCTTATCGTTCATGCTTGCATGCGGTTATTGAGTTCGATGAAAGCCAACATTTTTTACGTAAGTTTTGCATTCATTAACCTCACCATATATTGCATACAATGCATGTCAATTGAAGGAGCTGTGAACTTCCTAAAAATGCAACAATTGACTTGAGTTGAAAATGCGTCACAATCGAAAGTCATTTATCATTGTTGTGCATACATGAAAGACAATTACTTAAGGAGAAGGAAGCGATAGGAATGAATGACAGTGAGTAATGAGGGTCAAGGTTGATCAAGGTTATGAGTTGCTCACGTGTATTCGTGTGACTGATGTCGATGTGACTAATTGCATATTCAGGGCACAATCATGTTAACTTAAGACTTTTCTAACAAACTTTATCTACTGATTTTATTTATAAAACAGCACGCTTCTCTCTATGGCACACGAAAGAAAAAAGAGTAAGAGTAATATAATCAGAAAAGTTTTCTTGCTTGCTCTCTATCACCGCGAATGTTGATTTTATTGCCGGTACACATGTTCAATAAAATTTGTTGTTGTGGTGAGTAAAGAAATATCAGTAATAATACTTTTTAGTAGCGCATTTGAATAATGAAATATAAATATCTTTCTTCAAAATTAAAGTTCACAATTATATAATCATAGTATTTTGTTCACAAAATTAACTTTGAAAATATTTTATAAATTTTTAGCGCATTTTTGGAACAACAATGCCGCTTATATCTTCACTTTGGCTGCCTGGCTGAGTAACGAGATCTCGAAAACTATAATAGCTAGCGACTTCCGGTTTGTTGTGTTTGATTTATGCTATCGAGTTATTGGCAGCATTTTGTATTAGAATGTTGTCACTTATTGCATTAATTAGGAAATTGCTAATTTAAATTTCCAAATTGAAAATTATAAACAAAGCGAAGTAGGCTACGAAAACGATTTCAGCGCCACCAACAGCAAATATTGGAACTTCAAATATTTTGAATATTACTCAACCGTTATTTTCAAGTCAATGAAATTTATTATAAGATTCTGTAAGTTACAGAGTCCGAAACCGTTTGGTATTTTAGTAGAAAATAACTAAAAACCAACTAAACTTAATCGTTTAGGCTTTTATATATATTCTAATAAAATTTAGTTGATTTTTAGTTATTTATAAAATAGTTTCGGACTCTGGTAAATGAACTTCAATTAGAAACGCTCGCCGTACTTTCATGCATCAAAATTTTTTAAATATGAATTTGCCTATATTTTAAACTGTAAATTTATTTTTAAATCGAATTTAATAATTCTGTAATTTGACAACATACACTGATCTAGGCACCAAAAATGCGCTAAAGTAATCCGACTTAAGGCGGACACTTTTCAGTCTCGTTTGTGTATTCTATGAAAGTTTTGAAGAAATAACATAATTTGCCTAAAATTTTAATATCATTTTCATGCATTAAATTTTCGAATTCATTTTTGTTAGTTTTTGGTAAAAAATTTAAAGTTTTTGTTGGACTTGACTTTTATGACACTTGAATAAGTAACTTGTCTTAATTTGAGATTACTTGACATTTTGTATGTTTTTATAAGGTTCATAATATCTTTTTGGCACCCAACTGCTCTTTTTTGTGACTTGACTTTTTTATGGCTTGACTTTACAAACTTTATTTTTGAATTACTTGACTTTGTTTTTAATTTTGATGCATGTCGTTTGATCAGAGTTGAAAATTAATTTAAGTTTATTTTTCATTCAGTTTTAATTTATATTTTTTATATTTACCTTACTTACTTTTATGGTTCGGCACTTGCACGTCGACAGTCAAGTGTCGACGTCGGCAATTGTCAAGTAGTAATTCAAGTTGATTTACTCAAAAATGTCTCTAATTTATTTGGATGAAATTTAATTTTGTCAAAACTTTAGTAAACTGAAGAATCATTGATTTTCATATTGATTTACTAAATTTGAACCAAATATATATTTCATCTGAATAAACTAGAGACATTTTTGAATAAATCAACTTAAATTACTACTTGACAATTGCCGACGTCGACACTTGACTGTCCACGTGCAAGTGCCGAACCATACTTACTTTTAATCATTATTAGGTGCCGCATGTAATTTTGGGGGAATTTCCATTAGGTAACTCTTATTAAAGGGAATAAAACAATACTTAAACTTCTAAAAATCCCAATTTTTAGAAAAACTAGTTAAGCAAGTGTTAAGTAGAGAAATAAACAAAGAAAAAGACCAAAAACAAATTAAGTGTGAGCAATAATGTCTTTAATCCATGCTATAGAAAAATGCGCTAAAAAATGTTAAGAGTGAAAAATTAATAGAAGTTAAGGGTACTAAATTTTCTTTATCTTTTTCAAGATAAATAATTGAAGATAATAAAGTTTATGATGAGTTTATTCAAAAAGGAAATAAGTAGAAGAAAAAATTAGCAACAAGTGAATACTTTTATAAATCTCAATGAAAAATAAAAACATTTTTTTTAAGTTATTTAAAAAACTTTAAACCACACGTGAGTTATGATCAAAAAATCACTTAGTCTACCACAACATAATATTGAAATAAAATAAAAAGAAAATTTTTACACTCTTCATCATTTTTGCTTGTTTGGTTAACAGGAAATAACTCAACAGTATATGATATGAATCAGACCACAGTCATAAAAGGTTTCAAAAGAAAAAAGTTATTGAAACTGAACGAGATTTATGAGTTTGCCGTATGTGTGTTTGTGATTTATGAAAAAATAAGTGAAATGGAATAAAATTCTTCAAATATCCTCGGATTTACATCATTATTTTTAGAATTTCTGCAAAAGAAAATACTTTTACAGGATCACTTTAGCTGAATATTTAATTGGGTAAATCTGTCATAATTCGTAAATAAAATTATAACGATTTTAGATTTACCATTCATAAAGATATTGTAAGCATTTAACAGTAACTTTCTGAAGTGATAAATAACAATTCATTCTTATCCAGCATAATATTGATCGAAATTTACTTACTTTTATATCAACAAAAATAATCTTAAAGCTTGTGATATTTATTGCGCTTCAATCATCCAAAATATAACTTTGATTTAAATACTTTTTTATCCTTTTGAAATATGAAATCTAAAGAATAAATTTCGACCCAATGTAAAAAATCTATTCGCTTGTGAAATGATGTAAAGTAAGCATTAAAAGTACTTAAATGACCTTTTTTGACTCATTATTGATTAAGCTTGCATTTTCAAACCCTTTTTTCTTTTGAAGTTTCATGTGCTTCATGGAATTTGAATGTCAGCTGCCTGAACTTGTCCTCATTTATATATTTATGTAATTCAAGAATCAATTTATCAACAAGGTAAAAATATCTCATTATACCATGCTGTCCTTTAATTACCCACTGTCATAGTAATGACAGTGAAATATACAAAGAGATGATGTGTCGCATAAATGAACAAAGCAGCAAAAAATATAAAAAAGTAGGTCAAGAGGAACTAATAATGAGTTGTTGTCATTTCTTATCAAAACATACAAATTTTTTGGAATTGCAATTAGATTTTGTCGTTGTTGTCCATGAAATTTTTCTTATATGCGGGACTTAGTAACTGACTGTAGAAACAAATTAGTACTTAATTATGAATGTGATAATGATGAAGCTCAGATCATTATTTCACCTGTCGGCATTAACATGTTGATGAGCTTCACATTTCTATTCATGTCACGATAAAGAATTTTCACGTCTTCTAAATCTTACTCCAACTGTGACAATGACAATGACTTTTTTGTCTTCATCATATTTTGTTTTTTGTGAGTTTTTCATTAAAGAAAAAAAATTTATCTCATATTGGAATTTTGTGATTTGGTCTACTGACATTGAAGATATAAAAAAACTTTTTTTGTGAAGTGTAAACCCAACATGAAAATTTTTTCACTCTCTTCAATTCTCTTACTTTCGACGTCATTTGCTTTGCTCACTATTGGTTTTCATTGTTGTGAATATTATGTATGAATGTCGTATGATGATTTCCAATTGTCATTGTCGAGGTCAGTTACATAAATGTGAAATATTGTGCGTTATAAAACGAAATGTTATTGTTGAAGAGAATGCGGGCAAAATGAAGATAGGAAGGAAATTGTCTTGTATTTTTTAATTTTTGAACTTTTTATTACTTTTTCTACAGAACAAATTAAAAGTTTATCTTAGTTAAAAATTAAAATTCATTGATTCTGTAACTATCATTAATGTGTAATTAAAAGTTGGGTTCGGACTTGCATGCATATTTTACATGATATGAGCACATTTCTTGTCAAGTTGACTTACACAAAAATGTCTTTTATTCATTCAGACTTTATTTAATTCATTTGTAATTCAGTGAATTTGTATAAAAGTCAATAATTCTTTAATTAACTATGTATTTTAATTGAATTAAATTCAATCCAAATAAATAAAATACATTTTTGTGTAAGTCAACTTGAAATCAACTTGACAAAAAAATGCATGCAATTCCGAATCCTAATAATAATAAAAAAAAATTAAATGGTTTATCTGAAAATTTCTTTAATTTTTTATTCTTATGTTTTCTGCAGATTAACTTTAATCTATGCAATTTATTAAATGAACTAAAAAAAATATTAATTTTTTAATTTTAAATTACATTTTTAAACTGTGTAATGTTTTTGACAGCAAAATTTCCAAATTTTATCCATAATCTATGTTTAATTCGATTCCTTGTGATTTCAGATCAAATTCTTCTCGCATAATCTAAAGAAGCTCAAATAAATTGTCATTTCAGTAAAATATAATCCAATTGAATTGACTTTGTGTAAACATCAAATCGAATAGCAGAATGATATCTTGTAAATATACTTAGAATCTGTTATTGTTGTTGTTTATCCTTTTTTCAATCACGCAAAATGTATATGACATGTTTGTTGTTTGTTTAAGATGGAGAAGATGAAAAATTGACATTAAAACATGAATTTTCAAATTTGATATTTATAAAATGACAGCGTGGGAGTAAAAACATTTGTAAAGGACAAAACATGATTTAAATTTTAATGAAGGACTAAAAGCTTTATTTCAAATTTTCCCTTTCATTAAATTTTGTCATAAATTTTGCTTGACATCTCCCAAAGAAATTGAATTAAATCAAAAACTCATTAAAGCTCATCAGTTCTGCTTAAGACTCATCATCTTTTGCTATTAAGCTCTCACTCAAGTGAAAAGGAAAAATTTCTTAATCCTTCTATATTCGCTCGTGTGTGAATGCCACACTTCTACATTATGCCCTCATCTTTGTCTCTTTTCAAGCAAAATTTCATTATCTCACTTTATTTCGTTCTAAATGAGATTTCTCAAACACATAACAGCAATAAAAATTGTATTCATATAAACCTAGTCGCATACGCTCTTCTCTTTCTCGCTCTTTCACTCTCACAATTTTCTTACTCATCTCAGTATATCTCAATTTTAATAAATATTAATACTGCTTGTATGTGTGAACAAGCACTCGTAAAATGAACTGTAAAACCGGCACTTGGTGCTTGATGTGACACACTTTTCCTGTCTCTCTAAATTCGCTTGCTTGAAAATACAAACATTTCTTTTTCTTCTCTCACTCTACTTGATATCTGATTATTGAATTCATTTTGTTGTAAATACATTAGGAAAATATTTTTTTGAAAAAATTTAACGGTTTCTTGTTTTTTAAAAAGTAACAGCTTTCTTTGAATTTTTAATAATAACTGTTTTTTTAAAATATAAAATAAAAAGTAAAAACTTTTAAATTTTAAAAAGAATCTTCAAAATCAAAAATACATTATTTTAAAATTAGCTATGTTTTATGCAAATTTTATAATTTTCAGTTTTTTAAATCATCAAAATTAACGGAAATTTCAATTTAAAAACTAACAACAAAATTTTTAAATATTTGAGTATTTTAAATCGTTTGATTTTTAGCGCATTTGTTGTTTCAAAAATTGTTCATTTTTAATTGTTGAAAAATTTGAAATTTAAATTATTTATTTAAAATTCAAAAAATAACGACAATTTTTAAATTTAAAATATTTATTAATCATTAATTTTAATTTTTTTCTCATAGTGTAACCAATAAAGCAACAACAGTCCATTCGCCTCCAAGAAATCGAAAAAGAGACTTTTTTATGGGAGCAATGAAAACGAAAATATGAAAATTACTCGGTGGCTTACTTAAAAGTCAACACACAAAATCACTTTCTTTCAGCTCTTTGAGTCAGTTTGCATAAAATAGGCGCACGGTCAACATCAGCAGACAGAAAGAAGAAAAAAAATTAATTAAAAGAACGTAGAGAGTAAAATTCTTGTTTGTTGTCTGATTAGCAGTTTTATGGTTTGTTGAAGATACAGTGCATCGTTGTTGTGTTCTAATTCAGTCGTAAGTTTGTGATATTGTGCGTTAGAAGGTAATTTTATTATGTGTAGGAAAGCAACATAAAATACGATTATGTTTAGTCATTTATAACAATAAATAAGAACAAGAATGAATTTTTTGGCACAAAATCACATTTTGTATTTAGTCCAGAATATTAAGAAAGTCAAAAAGAAAGTTTCAAACTGCTCTCACCATTCATTCAGTGCATTACGCGGAATTCGTTATATATAATTGAGTCATCGATATGCAAATAGCGACAGTGAATTTATTGATTGTGACTGCTTTAAGATTGGCCGCTACTGCTTACGTCCAATAAGCATAAATTAAAATTGAAAACATCTTTTAGGTTTATTTTAAATTTTATTTTTATTGTTTGAGCAATAAAATGCTTGCAATTGAGAAAGTTTGAGTTCACAAAACCAATTTATTGCCTTGCCAAAAATTTTAATGGCAACGCAAATATTGACTCATTAAAATCTCTCTCATTGAGTGCTCTAAATAGAGTGAAGAATGTAAGATGCTTCTTAACCTAATTTCATTCTTTGTGACTGACTTCTTAAATAGAGCATAGTATGACATACTGTCCATATATGATCGTCATATGTAAACCCTTTTTTTTTCATTTAATTAAATTCTTTAAAGAATTTTTCCTATCAAATATTCAAAGATGTGATTTATTTAATGTTAACAAAATTGTTTTTTCATGTGTGACTAATCTGACAGTTGATGATTCTAATGTCATGGGATTATCGAATTGAAATTTCATTTTCACTTTGTACAATTGCGTGTGAAATGAAATGATGAAAATTGAGCTATGGGAAATTAGATAGATAAATTGATATTAAGGGAATTATTTAATTGCTTTGAGTTTATTGACTTATAGAATTGATGATGATAATTTATTGATTTTTAAGACGTAGCTTAAAGAAAATTTTTTATCGTTATTTCTTTTGTCTATTGGTTAGTATAAAACTTTGCATAAATATGGAGCAGGAAGTTACAATATTTTTTAACTTATTAAATTCTGTGTCAATGACCAAAAGTTACAAATTATTGTAAATTGTGGATGTTATTCCTCAACACAAAAAAGACAAATTAGATCCCATTCTTATAAATTTATTTTATTAACAAATTTAAACAACCTTCAATTTCAGAAAGTAGCGAAAAAATGTTCAACAATAAGAAGAAATTTTATTTATTGCTTTTTGCCCTTTTAATTGGAATAATTGATTGTTATGACGATGAGGAAATGGTGAGTTCGAATGAAAACTGTGATTTATACGAAGAATTCTATATTTAAATTTCAATCTTTCCTTTTTTAAAACACAACAATTTACCTAAAGGCTACAACTCGTGTAAAAAAATTTCAGTTTGTTTTTAAAATTCACAAGGCCTGTAGCTCTTTTATGAAAAATATTCAAAATTTTCTTTAAAAATTAACTTAAAATCTTCAAGTCTTTAAAAAAAATTCTTCTTTTTCATCTCTGAATTATACAATCGCAATTAAAAGCTTCTCAACCTTCACAAGAATTCCTTTGATGTACGATTCATATTTCAACTAATTATAAAATTAATTACATTTTCACCAATGAATTCATGCTTCTCATTTCTTCATTTTCTTACCTATTTATTTTTTCTCATAACAATAAAATCAAAATGCTGAAAAGAGAATGAAAATTTGTAAATTAATTTCTAGAAATGTTTTCATAATTAATTTTCTTCAATTTAGTTAAAACAGCAATATCCTGAGGAGTATGAACAATATCTTCAATCATTAAGAGATCAAAATATTGTCGATGATGATTCTACTTCACCTGATCAAAAACAACCACAACAAAATGCTGGACCTGGCAGTGCTTTTTTGCAATGGCTACAATTAATTTTAGGAATTACAACGACAACAACAGCAGCACCACCAGCACAAGAATTGACAGATTGTGAAGAATGTACAGTATGCGGAAGAGGTGGAAATGGAACAAAAATTGTTGGTGGAACTGAAACTGGCATAACGCAATATCCTTGGATGGGTAAAAAATCATTTTCATAAAATTTTCTTTTATTTTCAAGAATTTTGAATTTTAGGAATGCTTCTTTATAATAATCGTTTTTATTGTGGTTGTTCTTTAATAAATGATCGTTACGTAATGGGTATGTATGAATTAATGATGAATATTTAAAATTTTACCATCATTGTCATTGCAGTGAGTAAATTTGCAAGTTTGAAATTCAAGAAATAATTTATCATCATCATAGACTGCCGCACATTGTGTAAGTGGATTTAATCAGCAACGTATAACAGTGAGATTACTTGAACATGACAGAAGTGATGACTCAGAGACTGAAACAATAACACGCAATGTAATTATAATTACTTTCATAAATTAACAACAAATGCCGCAGCATAAAAATATTTTTTTTTATTTAGGTCGAAAAAATAATTAAACATCCAAGATATTCACAAACAACATTTGATAATGACATTGCTCTAGTAAAATTAGCTAAACCTGTGAAATTTGAAGGCGTCTTAAATCATGTTTGTATGCCAGTTGCTGGTGAATGGTATACAGGCCGTGAGGTAAGAAGCAATAATGGAAATTTTATGAAACAATAATTTTAATTGATTTTTATTATTCGCATATAAACAAAAATAAAACATAATACGTTGTAACTGGATGCAGGGAATAGTCAGTGAGTAGAAATCGAAAAAATTTTATTAACTTATAACCATTAACCATTAACACCCATCACATTTATTTACAGCTGGTTGGGGTAAGTAAACAAGAAAAAAAACAATCACGTACGAAATTCACGTAAAAAATCAATTAAAGGAACATTAAAGGAAGGTGGCGACGTTTCAAATACATTGCAGCATGTACAGGTGCCTATCATTTCAAATGCTGCGTGTAGGAAAACTGCCTATGCTCCATATCGTATAACTGACAATATGATGTGCGCTGGCTATAAAGACGGGTAATTATTTGCTGTTATAAACTTTTTTACAAATAATAAAGTTTCACATTCTATCGATTTATAGGGAAAAGGACAGTTGCCAATTAAGTATCAAAACCGATTAATAAAACAATAATTTTTCTATCATAATTGTGTCCTAATTACACACAAATTGAATATTGCAGGGCGATAGTGGCGGTCCGCTTGTTGTTCTAGATGATGACAAACATCGATTGGTTGGAGTAAGCAATTAAAAAAAATTCATTGTTTTACTTCATTTTCTATTTGTATTCAATATTTTTAGGTGGTTTCATGGGGCGAAGGATGTGTAAGTTACTTTAATATCCATCAATTTGCGTTCTCTCTGTGTTTTATACTTCAGTAAACATTTCACCATGTTGATGGCAAAATTCTAATTAAACATTATTTTGTCTATTGTTCATTTCATGATGAAATTGACTGCTACTAAATAATTGTAGGCAAAGAAAAATTATCCTGGTGTGTATGCTCGAGTGAACCGGTATGGTAAGTTTTCTCTAGTTCTATTATTGCAGGCAGTAAAAGCCCATAATACAGTTGAGCTGTAATTTGCTATAAATTTTCCCAGTAAGAAATCTTATTGATAAAATTACCTTTTATATTTAACGGAAATTTAGAATTTTAAATTTTTGATTCTTTTTTAATCGTTAAAATTAACTGTGGAAAACTTAACGAATCACTTATTTATTAAGTAGCTTAAAAATTCATTCATATTTTTAAAAAGTGTTGAAAAAAAATGTTTTAGACATTTCAAAAAAAATTCTAATTCAAATTATTTTAAAATAAAAAATTTAAAATTTCCGTTAAATATCAAAAAGTTTTAAATGAAAAAATTTGTTTAAAATAAAAGTTTTTAATGTTTGCTGGATAATTTTCCATTTCAACTATCACTATATTGTAGATAATAAACTAGAAAAGTTTTATAATTGAAATACAAAAAATTACTTTACGCAGGCACATGGATTAAACAGAATACGAAAGACTCGTGTAAATGTGAACCGAAGCCATAATCATAAAGAGAGAAAAAATGAGCGGATGAAAACGCGAGAGAACTGAAAGGACGAGAGTGTGATGTATTATTGATTAGGTAGTGTGACGTCATTTCTTATTTATTGTATTTCTTCTGTGTAAACTACACATTACATTAATTTGATGATTGTGAATAAAAATATTCCGTAATGGACTTAGTTTTTATATAAAGCCAATGAAATCGATGGAATTTTTTCAAAAAAAAATACATTTTTGAATGAAATTTTTCATTCACAATTGCACTTCTAATATAGACATGTGATATTGACTTTGAAATTGTTGGAGCTATTTAACAAACTTGTAAGTCTCATAGAAAATTCATCATGTCAAACAATAAAACTTGATTAAATGATGATAAATTTTCCATTCTTACAAGATTGCTTACACTTAAAGCTTTTTCTCATTGTGTACAAAAGGATAGAAATACTAAATTATCTAGCATCATTACACACTCATAAATCTCACAACAGGCACTTATTCGCTTTATTTAATTTCCATTCAGCATATTCTTGATTTTATTTTTCAGTCCGCTGCCACTTCTTTTACGTGAGGCATAATCTTCATTGGGTCCTTCATCTAGCCAAAAAGTTTCCATTTCACCTTTTCCCTGTATTAAAATAAATTTTCAAAATATTTTTTCTCATAAAATTTCCAGAAGTCGACTTTAAATTGTATGTTAAACCGTCAACTTAGTCTACTTCAGGCTATGAAAATTTCTTTATTTGACTTACTTTTACAGTAACAAGACCACGATATGTTAATTTATATCCTAATTTCTTCAATTTTTTAGCAGTTTGGCCTGAGACTTGAATTTTATTTGATTCACTGCTGCTTTCCATTCGACTAGCTGTATTGACAGTATCACCAAAAAGACAATAGCGAGGAACTTTTAAACCAACTATTCCAGCCTGTGAATAAATAAATTTTTCATATGAAAAATTGTAAGCAAAGCTGTAACTCTTAAATAAACAATTTAATATTCCAGACATAGAAACTTATAAAAACTAACAGAAAAAAAAATAAAAACTGTTAGAAAAAAAACAGCAAAGAATTTTCAAACCTAAAAATTTTTCATTTAACTTACAACAACCGGACCAGTATGAAATCCAATTTTAACAGAAACACCTTCGATATTTAAATTTTTAATTGAATATAGCATTTGAAGTGATAAATCAGCAACTGTTTGCATATGTAAAGGATTCACATCAGGCGCACCACTAACAGCCATGTAAACTTTTCCTACTGTCTCAACTTTATACGCCATTGGTGATTGAATTAATTCATCAAATGCTGAAAATGCTGCATTCAATGTATTTACAGTATTCATTGCTGATTGAATTGCATCAGATGCATAAGATTGTTCTTGAATTTCAGCAAAAATTACTGTAACTTCTTCAAATGATTGACATGTTGCAAGCGGGTCTTGTCCATTTTTAATTCGATCAGCAACTGATCGTGGAATCATTGAATATAAAAGTTCATCACCTTGCTTTTTCCATGAATCAGCTAATGATAGTGAAGTTTCCAACTCTTCAGCTCTTTGTTCTTCTCTTTCACACATTAAATCAAGACGAGAATAATGTTTAAAACCTGAGAAAACCATTTCACGACTAAGACCATGAAAGTTGAGATCATTAAGAAATAAACTCATTTCACTCATTTCATCCAAGTTGTTTATGCTGTTTTAAATATTTTTGAATTAAAATTTTGAACATTTTGAATATTTTTAAATAAAACTTACAGTGGACTGCATAAGAATACAAGCATATTGATCTCTTTTAAGAATCTCATTTCACCTTTAAGCAAAATACTTTTAATTCCTTGAGATCCACGTCTTTTAAAATTCAATGAAGTTCCTACTTCATTTACAATAGCAACAGTATCACCTTCATTATCAATACCATCCGAATTTCCACCACTACTGCTTATCGGTCTAAAATTCTTTCCAGATTCAGTTCTCACTAATCCTTTGGCTGATGCCGAATTTTTTGATCGAATCAATTGAATTTCAAATAAAACGGCTTGTAGCTGCGTAACCTGAAGGGATAACTCGAATCATAAATTAGTATAATTTCGCTACGGTGAAAAACTAACATCTCTCACATTTGTGAAGTCAAACACAATACCAGTTGGTCGACGTAATTTAAAGTACTTCGTGATTTTACTTCCAATCAACTCATTAGGATGTTTATTATCATTGTTTGAGCTCCAAGACTCAATTAAATTGTTGCCAGCAGCCACAATTTTCATCTCATTATTTAAGATCATACCTTTTTTGGTTGAGTTTCATATTGTGATGTGTGATAGATTTTTTGGTGATGATGAAGTTGTGTTTTTACAGATTGATTTTTGTGTATGTCGATCGTGTTTAATTCGATGTAATTTTGTGATATGTTTTTATGTTGAGTAAAAGGTGCATATTAGTGTTTAATAATTTCAATGAATTTTTATGATTTAATAAAGAGGAAAAAAATTTAGTAATGTCAACTATCAGTGACATATTAATAGTGCATTTTCCTATAAAATGTCGATATTTTTTTAAAAAATACTTGTTTGATAAAAAAAATAAATGAATTCAATATTATTTTCAATTTTATCAATATAACTTGATTTGTTTAGTATTTTACTTGACTTTGTACCACTTAAATTTCTGCTGACAAATTATTTATTTTGCTACTTGACTTAAAACATTACTTGAATATTTCACTTGAATGAATAGGCTTGACTTTCTACTTGACTTGAACTATTGTGAAACTTGACTTTTTAAATTGTTGTACTTGAATAATATATTTTATTAGAATAGAAATTTTACAAATACTGTTAACAAAGACAAACAAATTAGTAATAATAAATACTATTCTATATATAGAGAAAAATGCATTAAAAATATGACTAAGATATTTTTTCCTCTTTATCATTCTAACTACTTCTATTTAAATGATTTATTGAATCTACATCTACAAACAACATTCAAATTTTATAACTTACCGAATGGAAAGAGCTCTAAAAGCATTTCAGTAGTAACAGGTTTCAAAGACAATTGAGATGGATGACTTTTCATTCTCATGCAGTTTTCAACCTATCGTCAATCATTAGACACATTTTGCAATTTTTTACACATTGACAACAGTGATGATTGGTGAAATTTTGTGTGAATGATTCGTGTGTGCAATGAAATCAAAAAAATATAAAAGAAAATTTTCCTGAATAAATAAATTTGCTTGAATTTTGTAATAATTTTTGTTTGCATTACATATTCGGCATTATCGAAATCAAGACGAAACTTCACAACGACAGATTTCAATGCTGATTTTGATGATAATTCAATCGGACCAGCTGTACCACCGGCTGAATCATTAATTGAATCAACGATGCGAACTTTCAAATCGGAATCGTAAATTTCCTTCGCAATCTCCATCAATTGGCCTAAATATATCAGGAAGGAAAATGTGCTTGTTCATCGAGAAAATTGTGTTCATGCAAACATTGAAAATCACACAATGAGCGAACATACCCATGAGATACTTAGAAAAACCTGTACGATTACTTCGATAGATTAGTGTCGCTCCATTTTGATCGATATCAGTGACTTGCATTGATGGCGACTTCATTTTGCGATATGTAAAACGCATTTGTAAATGAATGTTATCAACTGATTGTAGAAAATCACAGAAATATCGTCCAGTTGCTCGAATCATTTCATCATAACTAATTTTTAATAAATTTCTCTTAGAATATTCCTTGAATTCTTAAAATTTACTCACCCAAAATTACTAAAAAATCTCACAAAACATCTTCCAAAAAATATCATAAAATAATCATATTGTTTGCCAGTTATTTCAGCTAAAGCTGCAGCCAAGTCAGGAATTAAACTATCAGGATATTGCTGATGTGTATTGAATACATTGTGCTTGCATTGTGTTGCAATCAATGCTCGATTCCAAACACGTTCACCAAACTCAAGCTGTAAAATAAAATTTAATATTTTTGTTATCAAAAATTGAAAAAAATTTTATGATGGAAAGTTTTTAGTGAAAAATATTAAATTTCTTCTTCTTAGATCATAATCGGTTTTTATTAAAACATTTTGAACCTTTATTATTATTTTTTAAACACGACCTTTCACAATGTCTCATAAAAAGGTGGAAATTTTCCTACCAACGCGTAGGCTTTTAATTTATATTACTTTAATATTGCTTTAGTCTAGACCATTTGATAAACCTTTCTGAATTATTCATAATGTTTATTAAATAAACTGTTTGCATTTATGTAAGCTTAATGGCATTTTAAAGCATCGGTATAACCTACATTGAATGAAACTTAATTATATGACTTAAAGTATTTTTAGAATATGGATTCTTGTGTTACAAATAGAATTCAATTACCTGCAAAAGCTTATTTGTCAAAAAAATCTCAATACTTTATTCTAATAGCTTTTTAAGACTTAACAAGTGACAAAAAATGTGTAGAGTGAATAAACTTTGAAGAGTTACAACTACTTTACATTAAAACTTATTCTATCTAAAAATAAATTTGCTTAGAAATATTTAAAAGATCTATGAACTTCTATGAGAAAACTTTTCACAAAGTTTCTTTACATTTATCTTGTTTAAGCGTTCTATAAAGTTCATTAAAAAGCTTTTCTATTAAAAATTTTAATTTCTTATCATATTAAGAGTTTATTTTTAAAATTTAATTTCTACCTTTTACATTAAGAATGAAATTTGACCTGAATTTGCCATTAATTTAATGATGATGAAATTTATCAAACAACAAAAAACTGACAATGTCAAAAGAGAGCGTGGAAATTCGAAAGAAAGTGAGCAACAATACCGTCAAGTGAAAGAAAAGGAAGTGAAGAGAATGCGTACCATAAATTTCTTCCAAGGCACGAATGAGAGTTGACTTGATAAACGTCTTCACGTCTTAATAACATAAATAAAATGAGAACTTTATAAAGATTGCTCAACGTAAGCTTATTTTTACCACTCAATCCTTGAGAATTTCTTTTTTTAAAAAATATAATCTTCTTTAAAGTTCATAAAATATATCATAATTTTTGCATACAACATATGAAAGGTCGTAAAAAATTCTTAGTATTTTTTTTTTGTTGTTATTGTATTTGATTTTCATTTCATACTCATGAAAGCTGTCTTGTGCGCCTATGGAAACTGTTTTCATTCCTTCTTTTCTTTTGTTTATTATCATTCATGAAAGAAAACAGAAAAATTTTCTCTTTGCACATAAGAAAATAAACTGACAATATTTCTCATGCTTTTGTTTATACCAAAAGTATGCTTCATATCATTAAATGAAGAAACGAATTTCCAAGTGAGGAACTTAATATATTTTCAAAATATTTTCATGTTTCTTGTCAAATAATAAATGAATGACTTTAATATTGGAGAAAAAGTTTAAAGCCTTTCATTAATAAATTTAAATCTCGAAGGAAATTTTCTATATTTTAAGCTGGGATTTAAAGAAAAAGATCTCTCGAGGATTTTTCAATATTGACGAAGAAAATACCTAAATCAAGTGGTTGAAGCTTTGATAAATTTCATTTTACAGACTAAAAAATAAGTTACCAGCTTTCATATAAAATGCTTTAATAAAGCAACCAATAATTGTGAGGTATTTTTAGTTACATTATGAAGAAGTAGATAAAAATTATTAAAGAAATTTATTTTTCTATCCCTTGACTAAATAAACACAAAACTCACCTGAACAAAATGTTGAACCGATTCAAGAAGCATTCCATACATTTTAGTATTAAATCTCTTTTTCCTTCCTAAAACGATTTCAATCTCTTTACAAAATCTTCTTTTTAAATAGAGAAGAAAATAAATTATAAGAGATAATTTTTAATTATGTATTTCCACGCTTAATCTCTTAATAATTTCTTATTCATGAGTCTTTGAAGTTTAGTAAAAAACTAATTTTCATTTTCCTAATGACTAGATTCATTTAATTTTTATAAATATTTCATCAGTCTTATCTAATATAAATTGATTTTACCCCAAAAATATATTTTCCATTTCTAAATCGATTTCTGTATATTTTTGATCTAATGAACCAAAACTTTGTAGGAAAAGGATGAACATTTTCTTTACAATTCAAACATTTGGCACCACCCTGTTGGTTTACTACGTGCCTTACTCAATCTATAGATTGTTAGATAATTTTATTTTACTTTCATTTCATTGAATTCTTTTCCTTGATTAGTTAAAGTTTTCATTTTTCTTGGAAGGTGATCTGTGTCAATGTTATGTGACATTAAGGCTTGTGCATAGTGAGTAGCATTAGAAATCATTAAATTTAAGACTTTGTGTTTAAAACGCATTCTCTGATAAAATAATTAGAAATATAGACAACAGACAAAGTGAGAATAAAAGCATATTTTCCCATAAAGTAATGACTGTATCTCAACATGACATAATATAGGATCTATTTATTCATAAATTTCTTCTCATCTAAGAAAGATATAAAAAGTAATGAGATTACATTGAATGCTGATTTTCACACACACACAAAAAAAGATGAATTTATTTAGGAAAAATGCTTTTGACTTGTGTATATCGAGAATATCAGATTTCTGTCTATACATTCTATAAAACAAATATATTTAAATTGCTCGTTGTGTCTACACAATGAACTTGAAATTGAAATTAAATGGATTTCTATACTAAAAAATAACGAAGTGTTTCTAACTTGAAAATGATTGAAAACACTGCTAGACTTTTTTCATTCATTCTAATTTTATATTTTTGAGGGTCAGCGTACTTACACATAACAAAAAAAGTGTCAGAAATTTCATTACTATTTGAAAGAAAATTTTTTTCAGCACTCATTTTTTGTAGTCTTCAATCATCTGTTGAGTTTTCTTCTTCATTCACAACGTTCGTAAATTTATTTTAAATGAAAACATTTCTACTTGCGCACCTGTGATAACTTAATAATTCATAAGACGAAAAATTTCTCATTCAAAAATGGAATTGTGTGAAAATAATAAATTTAATTGTCTCGATTTAATCGCAATTTCAAAGAGAAGAAAAATCTAGGTATAAATATTTGATGATATAAAAGGAAGTTGTATTAAGACGTTGCTATGAGATTTAAGCATGAAATTCTAGGTATATTAAAGAATGAAAAATTTTGTATTGTGATTTTCAGTTTTGATGTACTTTATGAGCTTTTTACAAATTATGTTGATGAATTTGAAAAATTTATCAAAATAGAAATTCTTTTAAGAATTTTATTATGATACAATTTTGATTTTTTCATAGAGACTGTCATTTATACAAAGAATTCAACTTTATTCCAGTGTTATTATTCGAAAAGAATTTACTCAAATTTTTCCCTTCAGAGACAAAAAACTACGCATAAAAAGGAAATAAGACTGTTTCATTCTCATGTAATAAAAAATATACAGAATGATTAAGAAAATTTTTCTAACTTTATGTTAATTTTAATCTGAATTAAATCAACCCTAAACACATTTCTGAAATTTTATGAATTTGTTTTCTCCCAAAAGAATTGCAGTCGTTTTATTTTATTTTTATAAAAGTTCTATTATTTCAGTTTACATATTCGAATTTTTGATTAATAACATGAGGAAGTCATTATCAACATAAATTTATTTAATGTATGATAATAATTTTCATATATGATAATTTATATGATTCTGTAACTATCATTGATGTGTAATTAACACCCAAAAAGACTATAATGAAAAAATTTTAGAATTTGAGAGAAATAAATGTCATAGTCAAGAAAACAGAAAAAAGTTTTTAATATGGTATTTTATCACACAAATTGAAAAATTTATTAAGCCTTCTTCATTGAATAAAATTAAGATATAAAAAGAACAACTATAATGATAAATGACAAAATTTCATCAATTCATGAATGCACAAGTCAATACAAAAAAGAGACAAAGAAAAATTAATGCCATTACATCGAATATTTTTTCGTCTCGTCATTTTCATCCCCTAATAATGATTTGCTTTGACAACGATGAAGAATATTAAATGATGTCAAAAAAAGAAAGTCAAAGTAAGTACACGAGATACATTTTGGTGATGAAATATGTGTATTTGTAGAACATAAGTAAAAAAATCATGGTGAACGGTAAGAAAAGGAAATTGAAACTTTTGCAGTAACTGAGGTTGAATCAATAAATTGATGCTGAAGGAAATTTCAATTTTTATTCCAAAGTAATTTCGCTGTGCGTCCAAATTAAAAAAATCATTCATAAATATTTGATATTCCATCACAATGTCCATATCTGTTTTTATTTATTTTTATCTCGACACAAAAGCACTTTCATTTAAATTCAACATTCATTCATCACTTCATTGCACTTGACAATTCTGAATCTTTTCTTTTTTATCACACACAGTTCTTTTTTATGTTACACAGCTATAGAAGTGTCACATAAACAATTTGTCATGTTTTACCGACATTTTTTTGCATTCTCTCGCGAGTTTTTCGAACTTGTTTTTCTTGCAACTCCTTGGTAAAAATTTTTTTGTTTAAATAAAATCAGATAAAAATTTTAAAGTTACTTTTTGTTCATTTGATACAAAGAAAAATATTTTATGAATGACACCAAATTTTGTGAGATTTAATCCTTTAAGTTCAAATTTACAAGTCATAATAAGAAAATTTATATTTTAAATAAAACCTTTTATGACAGTTTTATAACAATTATAACAGTTTCAAATATTGTTAAAAAATTTTATAACAGTTTTAAAATTTTTTTCTTAATTAAAAATTTACAAAATGTAATAGCTTTTCAAATACTAGAAATCCTCAAAATATCACTTTAATCTTGTTATATTTCTGTATTTCCGTACTTTTAAAAACTTAGTTATAGTGAAAAAAATTATGCCACTTATAAATTATTTTTCTCGTTTAAACTTTATAAGAAAACTCATTTCAATTATTCCACATATTATATCAAAGTAAACCCCTAAAAATTTTCTTGGAAAAAAATTCCATTAAAGTCAGCAAGGCGCAAAACATAAACAATACTTAAGAAAAGAAACAGAATAAATATTATGAAGAGAATCCTTAAAAATAAAATATGTTTATCTCTTATTTGACACTTATTATATGCCATATGCACTTGCAAGGACTCATGAATAATAAAACAAACTTCACTGAAATTTCACCTTTGTCACTTTTTTCTATTCAAGTTTTTACTAAGTTGCGATGTCTTTCACATCCGGCGATCGACTAGATGTCTTAACATCGCCATACAGTTGCTTTTATATCAACTCATCATGCAAGGGACACCATGCAATATGAAACTTTATTAATTGCTTCTCTCCCTTCGTCAAATAACGAAAAATTATGACATAAGAACATGGGATACTAATCAATTGTCACGAAATGTTCGCATTACTTCAATTAATTTTTTTTTTTTCACTTTCTATCGTTTGAG
Organism: Polypedilum vanderplanki; assembly: GCA_018290095.1. NCBI lineage: Eukaryota > Metazoa > Arthropoda > Insecta > Diptera > Chironomidae > Polypedilum > Polypedilum vanderplanki. The sequence goes on along the minus strand of CM031381.1, from coordinate 9,066,318 downwards.
CTAAACTCTTTCTATTGTTATCAAATTAAATTTTACTTGCGACTGTTTCATTGCCTGCTTGTCGATAGACTGACTGATCTTCTCTCGAGAGATGTGAACAAATTATACATTGAGAAGATTTCGTGACTTTAGCGCATGACGAGAGAATTTCTTATTTTTCATTCAGAAATATTTTTTGTAAATAAACTGTTCTCTCTCTTTCTAGCAGACTGGCATGCATTTACGATTCATCAGGTGTTTTTGTGTTGTGTTTACAAATATTATTTTTAGTCAATAGATATCGGAACATGCTGTGTGTTGCTTCAATTAATTTATTATGCTTATTGAAGAGGAGTCCTAATTGAAAGCATCTGTTGCTGTTTTAATTATCAATAATTCAATTAGCTCTAAACAAAAGCAAATTGCTTCTAGAAAATATTTTTCATCTAAATATAGAAAAACATCCTACAATGCTTCTTAACTCTTTTTATATTTTGACATTGAAAATTCTGCACACATCACATCGAAGTGTCATAAAATCCAATTCACGTAAAATACAATATACAAATCCACAAAACTCGCATTTCAAATTAAAAATTGATCCCTTTTAAGCCTCGAAAATTTTCCTTTCGCTCAATATACGCGCACGCAGAAAGTTTTTTTGCTCCTTTTTACAGACAACAAAATCGAAATCGTTTGATTATGCAAATTTTATTCTTTCGTAAAACCTAAAACGAATATCATGTGCAAAAAGATGTGTGAGTAAGTAAGGCGCCTTTTGGCAGTAGTTCCATAGATTGATAGAAAATTTGACTTTTAAATAAGATGAAAAATTAGAATTTAGATGAGTTGGTAATAATAGGCTCACAGCAGGTGTTTTTTAAGATAATGAAATTTGCGGAATCAATATTTGTAACGAATTTTATGTTTTTTGTGAATTTCTTCTTTATTTATTTTAAGGCAGAGTTCAGAAATAAAAAACAACAATCGCTGCAAAGTGTTTTTGTAAATTTCATAAATATTGTAGATTTTAAAAATTGTAATTTTTTCAAGAAAATATAGAAAATTTTACAAATGTATAAGATTTGTAGAATTTATTTTAGGACCTTGTAAAATGTTACAAAATTTTTGAAATATTTTAAATCTGTAAAATATTTTTAATTGTAGAAATTGTAGGATTTTTTAAAAACTGTTTTGTAAAATTTGTAGAAATTGTAAAATTTGAGCTTTTAAGAAATGAAATTTAAATCTAATTTCCTCACTCTGATAATAAAAATATCATAAAATGAATATTCTTTCTATCTCACATTTTTTGCAACATAAAACTACCGTTGAAACCTGAAATTTATTCAATTTTATGACACTTGATTTAAAAGTAAAACGTGTTAAGTTCATAAATGATGTGAAAGTCTTCTATTATTCTTTAATGCATATATTTATTATTCTGAACCACATTAGTCAAATCGATCCCATCATTGATAATTTTCTTTCACTCTTTTCACCTTCTTCATTCATACCATTCGCACAGTAACTGTGAAGATTGATGGACATGATGCTGATAGTGAAGAGTTTTTTCATTCTGACCCTTATTAAATGCAACGTGGCATTTTTCAGTGATCACAAAGAGCCTGAGGTTGAGTTGAAAGATGATTTGAAAAGTTCAGTGTTGAAAAATGTTAAAGAAAAATGGATACATCAAAAGTTGGATCATTTTGATGAGAATGAGTCGAGAGTGTGGAAGATGAGATATCTTGAAAATGATGGATATTTGAGTGAAGGTGAGTTAGAAGAGAAAAATAACCTTTGGCCAAGATTTCTTTTTCTAATCCTCTTTAGATGGTGGTCCAATTTTCATCTACATTGGAGGTGAATGGAAAATCACACAAGGTTGGCTTATTTCGGGTCATGTACATGACATGACGAAAGAATTTGGTGGAATTATGTTCTATACAGAGCATCGATATTATGGCAAAAGTCATCCTACATCTAACACTTCAAGCGACAACCTCAAATATCTAACAGTTCAGCAAGCACTGGCAGATTTAGCAAATTTTATAAAATACATAAAAATCACAAATCCCAAGCTAAAAAACTCAGGTGTGATTGTTATTGGTGCTTCATATTCTGCCACAATGGCAACATGGATGCGACTCAAATATCCTGACTTAGTTAATGGTGTATGGTCAAGTTCGGCACCAATTTATGCTAAATTAAATTTTTATGAATATAATGAAGTAATGACAGAAAGTATAAGAAAAATTGGTGGTGAAAAATGTTTAAATCGAATTGAAAAAGCATTTGAAAAATTAGAAGAATTTGTTGCAAATACAGAGCCTAAAAATCTTTTTAAAATCGAGCAAGATTTCAATTTATGTGAACCATTGAATTTGACAAGAGATTTACAACATTTTTTCTATGAACTTTCTGATACAGTTGCAAACCTTGTTCAGGGACATAGAAATTATGACATTCAATTGGCATGTGACTACATAACAAGTAATAAAATTGATGATGATGTTAAGGCATTTTCCAAGTGGGTAATTAAGCAAAAAAGAGAAGAAAAATGCATTGACGTTAATTATGATGAACTTGTCAGCAAGTTCAGAAATATCACTTGGGGAGCTAAAGCTAATGAACAATTGCGACAGTGGATTTATCAGACTTGTGATTCATTTGCATGGTTTCAATCTGGAACATCATTGAACCAGTCATTTGGATCAAAATACCCACAAATTTCTTATTTTGTACAAATGTGCAGTGACTTTTACGGTGACCAGTGAGTTAAAGGTTTAAAAATTTCTAACAGTTGAATAAAAAAATTATTTTTAAAGCTTCACCGAAAGAATAATTGAACAAAATGTTGCAAGAACAAACGATGAATTTGGCGGTTTCAATCCACAAGTCACAAATGTTTATTCCACACATGGCGATGTATTTATCGTGCAGCAATTTCAACTAATTAGAACAATAAACTAAAAATTTATTTTCTTTAAAGCTCGATCCATGGAAAGCGATGGGAACAATGAAAGACTTGAGTAAAAATTCACCAACTTGTGTGCTTCAATGTGAGTTTTAATTTCTCTCATGTGTGTTATTGTGGAGAACAAATAAGTTTCTAGCACATTTTTTTTAAATGAAAAAGTTTTAGAAAAGATTTTTGCACTTTGACTGTCTGTCCAATAATTGTCCTCTTAACTAGGTAGTTCCAAAGTAATTTTTTTTATTTTTTGCAATTACTCTATTAATTTTAATTATCAATTTAAAATTTTATATAAATTAAATTTTTTCAAAGTTATGATTACAAGTAGAACAAAATTTATAAATCAAGTTACATATATCAAGTAATTAATAAGTCAAGTCACAAAAATGTCAAGTTTAAGTCAAGTAATTCAAAAGTTAAATCACATAACAAGTCAAATCAAAAATAATCAAGTAAATTAAAATATTTTTCTTAATTTTGCTTAAATAAAATAATGAAATAGAACTCCATAATCTTTAACAGAAAAATGCGCTATTAAAAAATTATTGACATTAAATTTAATTTTTTCATATTTTTTTCTCTCTCTCTTATTAAAGCTTATGCTCATTGTGCTGACTTGAATTCGATTTCTACACGTGATACAGATGAAATGAAAGAATCGAAAATTCGTGTAAAAGAACTTATTAAAGGATGGCTGAAATTATAAAACAATAATTAGTTTCCTTTCTGCTTTTTATTAATTCAATTTTTTACATTCATTTAGCAAAAGCTGCACTTTAAAAATAAAATTTAGTTTTCCCAAAATCTCTTAATATTTTATCTTTTAAATTTTTGATTTAAAATTTCGAAAAATTAAATAAAATTTATGTCAATTTCATTAAATTTGTATTATTTTTTCATTAATCGAGTTTTTGTTTCCATTAATTATAAGAGCGACATTTAAAGGCATTTCAAGAGAAAATAAATTAAATTTGACTTTTTTCAATGCTTTTAAATGCATGACTTTTTCCCTTTAGACATTTGAAAGCTATTCAAGATTCTCAATAGAACATGAATGTTCACGACTGTTGTATATTGCAGATGCTTCAATAAATTTCTGTGATGGTGATTTCTGAGTCTTCCATAATTTTAATTTAGCTTCAAGATTCTATAAAGAGAAGGAACTAAAATTTATAGGAATAAAATTGAATTTTAAGAAAAACTTACGTCCAATTTCTTCAAAAGATCTGCAACAATGTTCAGCGCAGAAACTCGTGTGCTTGCTGCTATGGGATTATTGTTTGCTATAGTATAATCATCTAAATTTGTTTATTTGTGTATTTTTATTGAATAATGTGAAATGTTAGTGGCAAAATTTTGTTTGAGTTAAAAAAAGTTTAGAAAGAGAAAATTTGAAAAGTTTTATTTTGGTTAATTTAAAAATTTTTAAATTTAATATTGAAGCACAGAAAATTTTATTTAAAGCATAATGATATGAAATTGAATAATTAAAAATTGAAGCATTAAGATTGTAAATGAAAAATAAAAGCTTAAAATAAATTAAAGTGATAAATTGAATTTTAATTTAAAGCAAAAAGATTAAAATTAAAGCATTAAGAGATTTAGAATCAAACAAATTATTGTTAATAAGCAAGCAAAAATTTAAAACAGAAATTTTTAACTTTTACAACGTTTAAGTAACTTCAGAAACTTACATTTTAGCACAGATTTAGGCTGTTGTACATTCTTTTGTGCCAATGGGGATTTATTATTTTGAATTGATGGATCAGTGATGTCAGTGAGATTTATTTTAGTTGTTGGCTCGTTGTTACTATTTCGAGATGATAAATCACCAATGCTGGTATCCGTTGATTGATTGTTATTATTTTTACTATCATTTAATGTATTTATACTTTCATCTAAAATTATTGATTTCTTTTTCACTGGTGTTGTTTGAAGATTCGTTATATTTGAATCATTTTCTTTAGATGGTATTGAGATATTACGAATTTTAAGCTCTTGTTTGAGATCTAAAAATATACAAATGAGTCATAATTTTATGAATATGGTCATAATCAAAATTACCTCTTGCTTCATCCATCAACCTCTGTAAATTAACTTGAAGTTGTTCTTTATCATCAATTTCCATCTCTAACATTGCATTCTTTTCATATGCTTGATTTAGCAATGTCTCAAAACCTGAGACACTTTCGCTTACAACTCTATTTGTTCTTTCGAGGTCATCATTTTTTTGTTCGAGTTCACGGATATAAACTTTTAATGAGTCACGCTCTTGTGTTAATTGGTTAAGTTTAATCTCATATCCAGCTGCTTCTCGTTCATGTGTTGATATTCTTTGCTAAAAAATTTAGTTATTTAATAAAAAATGAAAACTTTTAAATTAAATTTAAAAATTTACTCTTAATAGCGCTGTTTCTTCTCTCAATGATTCAACCATTGAATTTACATCTCGAATTTGTTTCTCATTTTGAATTAACGTTGCTTCTAGTTCTTGTTCCAATTGTCTTGATTCTTCAGTAAAATCTTCAAATTCTTTTTGACAATCTAATTTTCTATTGAATGAATAAATTTAACTGTTAAAAAATTTCTATTGTTTAAAAGAAAAATGAGCAAAAACTTACTCTTTACGAAATAATCTTGCAAGCTCTTTCCAGTAATGACATTCCTCTTCAATTGAATTAAAAGTTTTATTTTCCATCTTAATTAAATAAACTTGTTATTCCAAAACATTAGTATTTGTCAGAGTTTTATTGATTTTTTTATAATTTCACGTAGAATCAAGTCGAATTTTGTCAAATGTGTAATCACAGAATGTATTTTAAAACCGTTTACTTTACGGTGTTACTTTTATCACTAATTTATGGCCACAATTATAAAATAATGTTATCTTTTGAAAGATTGTATTGTGATTTTTTTATATTTCAATTTTAATCATTATTTTTGAATTTTCTCAAAAACTTTTTATTTTCAATTCTGTAACTTAATATTCTTTATGCTAAAGCTGCTTTTTTAATTTTATTTAGAAACTGCAAATATTAATAAAATATTTTTTTATTCTGTCAACTCAAGTTTTGATGATTTTATTGAAGTAAACAATAGTGGGTGATTTTGGAATATATTAAAAAAATTTAATTAAAATAACAACTTTTTCTATCAATTACAAAGAAATTCTTTAATTAAACTAAATTATTCACACAAAAAAATAACACTTAATATTTAATTATTTTGTTAAAATTAAGAAAGAAAGTTTCTGCAGCTGTTTAAAATGCCCAACTAAATTTGAATTTTTGAAAACCGTTAAATTTATTTTCATGTTAAAAAATGAACAATAAAATCAAAATAAATTTTTTTATCTAAATTTATTTAATCAAAATTTTCTACTCATAATTTTCAATTTAGTTTCTTTAATGCCAGGAAAAAATCCTTCACAAACAATTTTTGGCAGTTTATTGTAATCAATAGAAAAGTTTTCTTCAAATTCACTTAAAATTGCAGCATTTTGTGAGATTTCTGTAGGAAAAATTTCCGATGTAACTTGGATATTAAACATTTTTCCAATATCAGCTCGAACTTTTAGCATTTCAGCTTCAATTTCAAGGTTGTTGTATTTGTCAGAAACATATGAACCAACTCCAGTTAAAATTTGTTTCACACAATAATGGTCAAAAGGATTGAAGAAAATGTCTTTAAGGAATCTTGAAACTCTTTTCACTTCAGCATAAACTTCACCATTTGTTGGTTTCATATCAAATTCTTCTTCAGTAATTACACTCAAAAAATTCAAACCAATAATTTCATTTGAATTTTCTTCATAACAAACAATTGAAATTTTCTGCTGTAAAATTTCTTTCCAACTTTCAAAAATTTCATTCATTGAGATTTCATCATTTTCGATTCTTTTTGAACTCAACATTGGATTATTTTTGAAATAATAATTTTTCATTAATTTTAGAGCTTCATTGAAAGATTCTTCATGCAGATCTTCAATTCTTAAATTAATTTTTTCTCCATTTTTAATATTTGTAGCTTCAAAAGCAGAATAAATCAATGGATAATGCTGAACATCTGTTAGAGGTCGAATCCAATTCAATTTTTTCATGTTCACTGTTTTAATTCACAAAACGTACTGAATGTTCATTTTTACTCATCTGTTATTATCTTATCATCTTACGCATTATTATTTGCATAATAAACAAAAATGTGAGCATTTTTCTCTCACTTCGCGGTGGTAATTAAAAGTCGAATCAAAAAAAATTTGTACTTGTGAATGTTAATGAATTATTTAAAAGGCGTGTGAGAATAAAATTTTTTATGAATATTGTTAAAAATGATGAAGCAATTTTTGTATGCATTTTGCGCATTATATAAAATAAAAATTATTTTTTAATTTAACGAATTTTTTCAAAATTTGAAAAATCATTTTTTAATCAAAAGTTTAAGAATTTTTAAAAGTTAAAAGGTACAAAAAATGATTATATTGAGAATAATTCAAGTAATTTAAAAGAAATATTTGTTGGAAGTTCAGCATAAAACATTTAAATATTTATTCATAGTTACATATTGGTAATAAAGACATTACATAGTAATTTCTTAGAATCATCCATTTGTAATATCAAAACATTCAAGAGAGAGTTCGCTGCCAATAATCTCTTTTTAAATTAATATCTCCATGGTTGTTGACCAATATTGATGACAAATTGCTCAAGTCCTACTAAAGGAATGTTCTTCATTTCATTTACCATTTTTCTTTATAGTTCTCAAGAATCTTATCTGTATTTAATAATCCAAAAAGATGCTTAAGTGGTACTTCATGCTAAGTTTCACTTGCATATTTCAAGTAATCCTTTGTTCTTCCAGGATAATGTTTTGTAACCATTTGAACTCAAATAATTATTGATGACTTCAATTGCTTTTTTAATGCATGAAACAATTGACAATTCAATTTTTTGTAAAACCTCCTCCTATTATATCATTTATCTTATATTCCCACGTTGGATTGAAGGTAACGGTTAATTCACTATAAATTAAAGAAAACAGACAAAATTCACATTATAATAAAACTTTTTTACAATCCTAAAATTTGAAATCATAACAGCTAGAATTGAAAATTTTTATTCACACAATGAAGAAATATACTTTTAAATTTAATTTTGAAGTTTTCACGTCCATTCAAAAGAAATCATTTTAAATAAATTTATCATAGATAATTTAAATTCTGATACTATATTTTGAACATATTCAGTGCTCTTTAAAAAATTGATGAAAGCACTTGAAAAACTATGATGAAACCAATGTATTGCATATTTTTTGAATAATGTTTGGTGTGGTTCGAGAAGTAAAATAAAATGATTACTCGAAATGCAAATTAACAAAATTTTGGCTGTTTTACATTTTCATCAATTCATTTTTCATATATAAACTCACCTTATGATTGAAACTTTTATTTTTTTAATGAATTTATAAAACAAAACTGTTTTCGTAAAAACTTTTTAGATATTTTCTTTTTGCAGTTTACATTTAAACTTAATAAATATGTAGATTTTGCATCAATTTAAAAATTGAAAAAGTATTGCTTGATATGGTGAAATTCTTATCTGTAAAAGTTTTTTTAAAGAATAAAAAAACATAATACCAAGAAATATTATCAAGACTTTTCTCACCATATTATGTAATTTTGAATCAGTTTTTGTAGCTCTGTACTGAATTTAAAGCTTTGTGATGAGCCAACAGACTTTTTTAAGTTCTTTTGCGGTTTTTCAAAGGTTAACTGATCATAAAACCTTTTAAACCATTGAGCAATATTTTGTAAACAGAGGTAAAAACTTTGTATAATAAAAAATGATAAAAACTTCAAAAATCATACCGATTATTGGTGACATTTGCCGCTTAATAAAAAATATATTGATATTATTGCTCTCTATTATTTAACGGTTAGCAATTTTTGCAAAAATACAGTATATAAAATTTCATCATTTATTATCAAATATAAAATGTTTTAAAAAGTTTCATTGTTTATGCATATACTGATATAATCTGTGCATAATATCATTTCACAAAATAACTTTTATTAATATCTGATTCCATAACTATAATTAAAAATCATTTTCATACGCCTCATGAGACTAATTATAATAAAAAACTAAAACATTAGTACTTCAACTGTCAATTAAACAAGTCGACATGAAATCAATAAAAATTTTCCTTTTTCTTCTAAGTGTGTCGCAAATAAAATGTGAAATTGAATTTATAGAACATGGTATGTGCGATGTTGTGCGTGAAAAAATAATTTTAGAATTATTTAAAGAAAAGCAAACAATTGTAACATTAGTTTCAACTGAAATTGGCTCACGTTTGGATTTTAATTGCATGAGTTCACTTCCATTGATGCATTTTACAAGTCTCAAGCATGTCCCAGAAAGTCAAATAAAAGAAAAAAGTATAATGATGGATTTCGATACAACTCGTGGTTTAATTTATCATGGAAGTTCTGAAAAATTACTAAATGAAGTATTTCCAAAAATTGCAAGCTTTAATCCGAAAATTCGATTCCTAATTATCATCACTGATGAAGAATTTGAAGAATTATTAATAAAAATTTTCACTGATGCTTGGGAAAAATTTCGAATATTTGACATTTTTATAATTTATGATGAAGAATTCAAAGACTTTTTCCAACTGTTCAATATTTATGGATTTTATCTCTTTAGACCTAAACCACAATTAATTCAGATTGAAGTACCATTTTTATTTGGTGATGGATTAGAAAGACTTGAAAATTTCAAACAAACAAGATTCAATAAACTTGAAGGGTATGAACTAAAAGTTGTTCTATTTACCTTTATAATGGTTTGTGAAGGTCAAGTTGATGAAAATGGAAATTTCATTCTTGAAACTCTTCGACTTCAAGACTCAGAAATTCTCAAAATTCTTTCAAAATTTGCTGATTTTAAGATAAAATTTGTAAAATCACCAGATGGAATCAATCATGGTTATCAAGCAAGCAACAATACTTTCACTGGAAGTCTTGGTATGGTTGAATATGAACGAGCAGATTTCGCAGCTAATGCAAGACTTGTTGCTGAATATAACACAAGTAATTCGCTTTGTCTTTTCCCAACAACTACTACAAAATTAAAATTTTCTGTTCCTAAGAAATATTGGGATGAAGTCAACATTTTGACTGGAATTTATAAATTTCTTGATGACAAATTGAAATTGGCAATTTTAATTTTAGGTTTAGTTTTGCCTATTCTTGCATATATTTGTGATTATATTAGTGGAGTTAAACAAAATTCATTTTTCAATGAAGTTACATTGTACTATACAAAGTGAGCCATAAAAATGAAATGTTTTTCATTTTACTAATTGTTAATCAATTTCAGATTTCAAGCCATAATGTCTTTCGTATCAGTAAAATTACCTAAAAATTGGTCATCACGTTGTATTGTTGGTAGTGTTGTGCTTTTTTGGTTAATTATTGGAAACACTTATTCGGGTAAAATGATTGAATTTCTTAATACAAATTCAGGATTGAAGCAGATTGAAAGCATTGATGAATTAATGCAAAGTGATTTGATTGTAAAAATTCCTTATCCAATGGCTTCACTTTTTGAAGGAAATTTCGAAAACACATCAAGATCTCATCAATTGATAAATAAAATTGTCACAAAATCAAGAGAAATGGAAAAAATTGGTGACCCAAATGCTTTTGTGGATGTTCACAATATGGCTGAAATGATAAGATCTAAAAAATATGCTTTACTATTTCTTGATAATTTAATTGATCATGTTGAGAAATTTTATTATAATTCAAAAGGCAACAATATCATGACACATATTGAGGAAACACCTTATGAATATTATTACGCAACTTCTGTACCCAAAACGTCAGCTTTTGTTGAAAGGTTCAATGAAATTATTATGAAAAGTTTTGAGGCAGGCATTTCAAAATATCAAATGAGTGAAGCAATGATTGATAACGATTTATTCTACATAAAAAGAATGAAAGAAGGAAAAGTTCCTGACAATTCAATCAAAAGTATTTCCTTCAATCAAGTTTGTTCGATTTTATATTTTTATTTATATATGATTGGTGTATGCACTTGTGTTTTTATCATTGAATTGCTTTATCATCGTTTTTATTCAAATATAATCAAGAAAGTTTCTTTTAAATGCATTGTTACTTGGAATAATTGAAAACAAAACATTGCGGATTCAACTTAATCAAATTTTTAGTTAGCTTTGATTTTTAATTTTTTTTGAATTTTACACGTTGAAAACTTTGATTTGTTATTCAAATATTTCTGTTAAAGTATTTATTCAAAAGCAATTTTTTCTGTCCTGTAACTATAGCAACTAAATTTTGCTGTTTATTTTATTTGTTGTGAAAATGTGAAGAAATTTCAATTTTCTTTACGTATTAGTAAAAATGTTTAGATATCATCCAACTTATAAATTTATTCAACTTCATAAAAAACTCACAGGTATTTAAAATTGATGAAATTATTTTGAAAGAAAATAAAATTAAAAATATTGTAGATGAAATTGAAAAAGGATCAAATCTTTATTGTCTAAAAACAGAAGATGGTGTGAACATAAGAAAATTATTTTTAAAAATTTTCGACACTTCATTAAAAACAGATGAAATTAAATATTTGCTCTCAGTTTATGGCAAAATTACTGACATAAAAATTAACATCGGTTGTGGTAAAATGAGATTTAAAAATCGTGGCTATGTAGTTTATGAAAGAAATTGTGACGCAACAAAAGCTTTGTTAGGAAGGAAAAATTTCAAGGATTATTTTCTTCTTTGTGCTGCTGATACATGGCTTCAACCAGATTATATCAAACCATCAAATTTATATAATATTGATGAAAAGATTAACAATAATGAATCTAAATTACTCAATATACTTGATGATGACTGTTTACTCCACATCATGTACTCCCTTGATCCTCTTGATATTTTCACACTTAAAAATGTTTGCAGTAAATTCTTTGAACTCTCAAAGTTTTATTTTCGAACAATTAGAGACTTAAATTTTACGATTATGAAGGGAAAAAAGAAAATGACTTTACTTGAAGCTAAAATGATTTGTGAAAAAGTTGGAAAAAATGTTTTAAAACTCTCAATTAACAGTGAAAAATTCAATAATCCAAGAATTTTAAATTTCATTCCAAAATATTTTCCAAATCTTAAATATCTTCAATTGATTGGTTTTAAACTTGAAAGTAAAGACTTTTGGGAACAAATGAAGAAAATATTAATTAAATTAGAAACACTTGATCTAAGTGACAACAGCTTCATTCATGAAAACTTTTTAAAATGCTTCAAGAATGAGAAAAATGTAAAATTAAAATCATTGAATCTTTCAAATAGTAATGTTAGTAGTGACTTTTTAGAGCATGTACAATTTATAGAACATTTAAATATTTCTGGATGCAGAAACATTAATGGACAGCATTTGATTCCATATGTAACTGCAAATAAAAATTTAATCTCACTTAATATCGGAAAATGCGCAAACATTTATGGAAAAGCTGTTAATGAAATTCTTTTGAATGCTCAACAATTAAGAGCAGTGACATTAAATAATTATTATGTCGATGAAGACACATCGAGATTTGTTATTCCCAACATTAATCCAATGGTGAATTTAAAAGAACTCACAATACAAAATTTAAATTATCCATTATGCGATCAATTATTGAGGACTATAAATCTTGAAAATAAGTTGGAAATTTTGAATATTTCTTATGGAAATTTAACATTGACAACTGTTTATGCTATAAGCACAATGAAAAATTTAAGAAAATTATTTATGAATTTTAAAACTTCAGTTTCGGATGATTTAATTGATTACCTTGTTGATAAAGAACATTTAGAGGAAATTCACATTGCTGCTTGCTCTTATTTATCAGCTGAAAATATTCTTAGACTTTTTAACATCAAATCATTGAAATTTTTGGATATATCACGCTGTTATGGCTTCACAAATGATTTCATTATTGATGTCTGTCTAAAAATTAAAGAAACTCAACCAAGAGAGAAAATTTTCTTGCAAATTGGTCAGACTGAAATTGATCAAAATATTTTGAATGATGAATTTTATTTAAAATGTAAAAAATATCTTCATTTGTCTTGGGAATGTGCAAAAAATCTTGAACATGATTATGACATTGATGAAGAAAACAACAAAGCTGAAAATTTAAATCAAGATTGTTATAATTTGGATGGTAATTTTAAATTAAATTAAAATAAAAATTAATAAATTTCAATCTTTCAGATATCATCAACATTCTATCAAATATTGATGATTGTGATCCAAAAATTGTAGCTGCAATAAGAGAAAATCTTTAAACAAATTGGAAATTTAAAATATTTTAACAGGTTTTATTGACTAAATATTTTTTTGCATTATAAAATGTGCTTAAAGCATATAAGAACCTAACATTTTTAGCAACAATTATTGTTTTTTGTTAGTTTATTATAAAACTGTTCTAATTTTATGTGTTTGTTCATATTTTAAACCTAAATTCTTTATCAAAAGCTGCAAAAATTCAAGCTTATGAAAATTTAAAGAAAATAATTAAAAAAACTAAAATAAGGAAAAATTAATGACTATGATTAGCTCATTAGCATTTTTGCCATACACTTGTAAATTTTATTCAGTTAGTCTTTGTGATGATGAATTTTTGTTTCTTGGTGATGTTAGTTCAATTGTAAGTGTTTTGATTATTAATGCGTGGTCCCACGATGTCTTCGAATGTTAATTATGAACACTTTTTATTTGAATGGCGGTCGTTCATCTGTTGTTGTTTTTCTGTATAAATAAAGAAAAAATATTAGTCAAAATATGAAAAATAAAAGTTTAAACTGAATACAAAATTTTCAGTTTTCATTCTGAATTTTTCTTTCAGATTTTCCATAAATTTTTAATAAGAAATCCAATTTATAAATACAAATAAAAATAACAAAAGACGTCACACAACATTGAGGTAAAATTTACCATAACGAGTGACATTCATTCATCTATCGATTGCTGACGAATTGGAATTCTTGATGGTGTGCTTAATAAATAAGAATTTTTTTTGTTAGTTTTTGTTTCATGATTGAAAATTGTTAAAGAAAAAGAAGATGAACCTTCAACCTAAAATCAATTTTTATTTTATAATTCTCACCTTGCCACAAGTCTTGTTCGTCCTGATGACGGACATGGTGTAGAAGATGTTGGTGGCTTTGATGATGTTGGTGTTCTTGGTGTTGAACCAACTTTTCTCATTGGAATACGCGTTGGCGTTGCATCATCATTACTTGCTAGTGATAACGATGAGCCATGACGCGATGCAGGTTTACTCGTGGGTCGTGAAGTGCTTGGCGTTAAGCTCGTTCGCACTGGAATCGATGTTTTTGTCGTTAATAATGTTCTCGAAGGAGTTCGACGTCCAACACTGACAGAATCAGATTGATCAGAATCAGCTGTAGTCGAACCTTGTCGTGATTTTGATGAATAATCGCGAGATGCCTAAATTTTAATTATAAAATATATTAGAAATTTTCATGGAATTAGCAGAATCAAATCTTACGGAATTATACGTTGAGACAGAAATTCGTGGCAAATTTGTACGACGTAAAAGTGAATCAACTTTTCCAAATTTAACATTTACTGACGACAATGGAAAAGAACACAACGATGAATTTCCACCTTCGGCTCTAAGACTTTCAAATATCGGCTGTAATAATGCCAATGTTTCTGATGCTGTTGAATTAATTACATAAATAAATTTTTAGAGGACCATAGATAAGATTCTATTCTAATCATTTAGTAAAAATACAAGGGAGCACACTCAAAACGTCGTTATTTGCCACACGAATTTCATGCTATAAGTTTTTAGTAAAACACTCTTCAAAACTTACCCTATAAGGGCTCGCAGCAGATAATGATGCTCTAGGGGTAAAAGCTTGCATAGTTTGTGAGACGCCAGCAGCAAGAACAAATTCTTCTCTAAGTTCTGTGTTAGTTTTGCCACGTGCTTTAAAAAAATTTTTTAAGTTAGATTAAATTTTATATAAGGACGGAAAAAGTTTCAAACAAATCATTGACAATTAACAGTAAAACGAATATTTTTTAGGATTTCTAAGCATTGAAATTGCGCCAATTGTGATCTAAAGAAGTTTGCAAGAATGAGAATAAGAGAAAGAAAAGAAAATTTTGATAAATTTTCTATTTTCCAAATTTAGCAGGTGCAGAATCACACAAAAAGGATTGTGTGTTACTTACAAAATCCTGGCTTAGCTATTTTTATTGGTAAATATAAGCGAGAAAATAATAAAAGAAGAGAAATTTTTGGAAAATTTTATTATTCATGCTAATTTTGGGTTTTTAAATTTCTGTGAACGAAAATTCAAATTTCTTGCAAAAATCAAAAGTAAATTTCAAAAATTCTAAAAAATTTTCAAAAAAAATCATTGGAATGTTCTGTTTTTAGAAAATTTTTGCAATTTTAAAGCAGTTTGGAAATAAATTTTAAATTTATCAACGCATTCAAAAGCACATAAAATTTTAACAAAATTCATTACTTTTTCAAAAATTAAAAGAATTATTACAAAAAAGGCTCAAAACACAAGCTAATTTCTAAATTCATTTTCTTACACAATGGACAACACGGTTCGTGTTCCCATGGATTGAAAGGATTTCTAAGGGGAAATACTAAAGCAACTACTCAACCATAACACACAATAATGAAAAATTTTACGAAATATTTCGTGATTTAAGTATCCATTTTTATATGATTGCAATTGAAATAGAGAAAACAAGGAGATTTTTAGAAATATTTTAGTGTGAATTTTCATATTCAAAATTCAAAAAATTCTTTTTTAGTGAGTTTTTGTGAGATTTTGAAAAAAATTATAACGAATATTTACCTCGACATGGGTCGTTCTTCAATAAAAATTCGTCTAATGCAATCCATCCACCTCCAACACGAACCATGACTGTACTTCTCAAAATACGCACAAGACGAAGTTTTTGTTCAGCTCCAAACTAGGAATTTTAAGTTTTAAAAAATTTTCTAAAATTTAAATATTTTCTACTCACTCTGTATTTGCCTTCACCAACTTGAAAGACTCGAAATTTCTGACGGCAAGTACACAACATAACCAAACGTCTAACTTCATCATGAATTTTATCAGCTTCATTTTTAGGTTCTTGTTGCCATTCTGGTTTCAAAGCAATAAGGAATTCTTCCCAATCAATAAATCCATCATTTTCAAATTTATCAGCAACTGCTTCAACTTCATAACGTTTCGTTGGTGCTTCTATAAATCGTTTATGATTTAAAAATTATTCAAAAATAATAAAAATGTTTTACATACTTGATTTAATAATTTCAGTAATGAAATCTTCACGTGGAATGAGACCAGTTTGTTTTTTATCAGCTTTTCTCAAGAACTCAACTACTCTTGATCGCTTGTGATTGTGGAATTTGAGGAATCTCTTGCGCCAATCTTCCCAATCAAATGATTGCATCTTTTCTTGTTCACGCAACATCATAAGATGCTCATGAAGTCGCTTTTGACGATCCCATGCAAGCATCCAAACATTGCGCCATTTATCCCAAAGAGTCTTAGCTCTTGGTGATCTGAATTCGGTGTCACTGATACTGTGAAAATAAAGAATCATTAATTTTATGCTCAATATTAATTTTTTAAAAAAGAAACACCAATAAAAACAACAATTGAACTTACCCTGGTGAGAATTTAGGGCCATAATGTGGCAAACCGTTATCAGCAGCAGCCTTTGCTTCTTGTATTGCCGATGGCGACAAACGACTATTTTTATATCAAAGATTAGTTTTTAAAACACAAAAATTAGTTAATGGATTTTGACATGATTTATGATGTCTTTTATCCCACGCAAAAAACACAATAAATAAATTTATAAGAATAAATGTTAACTAACCTGGTAGTTCGCATTGCTAGCTTCGACGACCTCTTAGCATCTTTGAGCGCAGGCTTTGTTTTACTTGGTTTGCAAATTAAATCAATTTCATTCTGTCGTCCTGCAGTGTTTTCCATAAATTCTTTGTGATCTTCAATTAATTGCTCAACTACAGGCACACTATTTGGCAGATCTTCTGCCTCAAGATTCTTTAATGTTCTTTCAAGTCCAGTTAACCATGCGAGCAAATCATCGATTGTTCCATCAAGATCTTTGAGTGATTGCAAATGACTAGAAAGTTTACTTTCACGATTCAGAGCCCATTGTGAAATTTCATCCCATCGTTGTTGAATTGTTTGAATAATTGTTCGTAAAATTTTGATTGCATCAGGATGAGCTTTGTTAAGAATATTTTGAGCCAATGAAAGAGTTTCATTTTTCTCAAATTCTTTATCACGCATTTCATAAAGGAAGACACTGAATTCACTGAGCATTTTTTGGGCTTCAGCTTCGTCAGATGGAATAGCTGGTGCATATTTGAGTTTTTGTTCGGCATCAGAAAGCCATTCCATGAGAATATTAACTTGCTTGTGTAATTTTTCTGCTTCTCTTAATGCTTTTTGCAATTCTTCATTTCTTTGCTCGTTCATGCTCTTAACATAACTCCATAATTGTTCAACTTCACGTAAATTATTGATGATTGCTGGAGCAGTAGTTGATGGATCAA
Source organism: Polypedilum vanderplanki (assembly GCA_018290095.1). Lineage (NCBI taxonomy): Eukaryota > Metazoa > Arthropoda > Insecta > Diptera > Chironomidae > Polypedilum > Polypedilum vanderplanki. The sequence continues at coordinate 9,048,692 of CM031381.1, read as the reverse complement.
GACTCTTTCCATTAGCAATGACTGTTTCTATTTGTTTTGATCGCTTTTCAAGATCAGCTTCAAAGCGTTTATGCTTGTCAACTAAACCAGTGACAGTGTCAATATCACCATAACAAGGAGTTTCATCAGTAAGTGTGATTTTAGCTTTCTGTAACCACTCAAGAATGGCAGCAAGTGCTTCAGAAAATTGTCCAGATAAAAGCAAAGTTTCTTCAAGTTTTCTTTGTCTATCAATGCTTCTTGAACAATTCCTTGTCCACAATTCTTTTAATTCATTGATCATTCTATTGAGTTCTGGTTCATCACTCTTTGGTGCTTTATCTATCAAGCTCTTTCCATTTCTTAACAATGTATCATATTCGCCTTGTTTACCTGATAATCCACGATGAATATTTTGAATTTGTTCGAGAGCTTTCTTAACTTTAACTGGATCATTGCTGCCATTCAAATCGTTGTCAATACGATTCATTTGATTTTCATTTTCGCGTAACCATTCTGTAAGAGAAGACCATGCATCATAAAATTCTTTAGATTCTTTCAATCCATGGTCTAATGCACGCATTCTTTCTGTTCCTTTGCTGACTACTCTTTCCCATCTATGTTGTACAGATACGAGGAGATTTTTGATCAAAATAACATCTTGTTTTTGACTGAAGTACTTCAAATGTGAGCCCTTCTTGTCTAATTGTAGCATTGATTCACGATAATTGCCAATCTCTTTCTGGAATGCTTTATGCTCTTCAACTTGTCTGCTTACTGTTGGAAGCACACGAGAAATTGGTTCAGCAGTTGTTAATCTCTTTTCAGCATCAGTAAGCCATTCAACAAATGCTTGCAGTGATTCATGGAAATCAGTTGCTTCTTTAAGTGCAATTTCAAGTTTGATTTTCTTGTCATTTGCTTTTGCAACTACAGTTTCCCATCGTTGCTTCAATGTTCTTAAAGAATGTTGCAAATTACTTGAAGTCACATTCAATTCACCATGCTTTTTCACATAATTGGCACCTTGACTTAAAAGATTATCAACTTTTGGTCTATTATGCTCAATTTCATTATAAACTTCCATGAATTTCTCAAGCTGCTCAGTTGCAGTTTCTGGCAATCCACCAACAGGTTTTGTTGAGCTAACAACTGAATCGACATCATTAAGCCATGCAAGAATGTCTTGCATTTCTGTAGCAAAGTTTTGTGCTTCTGCAAGCTCTTCATCAAGTTCACGTTCTTTATCTGAAATATTTCTTTGTAAATCTTGCCATTGTCTATTCAAATTGTCAAGTTTTTCTCTTGTGGCTGATGCGTCAAGAAGTCCATCATTTTCAAGTAATTTTCTTCCTGCATCGTTGATTGTATCGATTGAATTTTGATGAGCTTGTGCGTCATTAACGAGTATCTTTAGTTTTGCCATTTCAATTTCAAGAAGTTTTGCATCACCAGGAACAATCTTGATTTGATCAAATGTTCCTTGTGTTTTTTTAATCCATACAAGAAGTTCATTGAGTGCATGCTCGAATTGACCAAGTTGCAAGAGTGCATTCTCAAGCTGCTTTTGACGATCATTCATAGCTTGTTTTAATGCATCCCATCGTTTATTGATACTATTGACTCCATTACGAATAAGTGCAGTTTGATCGACGGATGTAATTTCACTCAATTCATTTAATTGTCGATTCAATGCCTCGACTTCAACTCCGTGAGGATCAACACGATCTTTGAATTTCTTATGATCTTCAATTTGTTGTTTTACAAGACTGATTTCTGAGCCAATTGGTTTCAAATTACGAATATAGTCCTCAGCTTCATCGAGGAACCGTAAAAGACCTTCAAGAGTCTCATGGAATTGCATGGCTTTTTCCATAGCTTGAATAAGATTTTCTTCACGTTGTGCATAAAGAGCGGTAATGTTGCCCCATGCCAAGTCTAAATCCTCAATGTGTTTCTTGATTTCTGGTTTATCTGCATCACCAACCATTGTGATCAAAGTGTTTCCACAAATTCTTACTTGATCAACTTCTGGTTTTGTATTTTTAATATCTCGACCAACTTCCTCCAATTCATTTTGTTGTCTTTGAATTGCTTTTGGTTCTGTTGCAACTGGTTCTTGCGATGTAAGTGTATCTTTAAGTTCTCTCAATTTGCCCATGACAATGTCTAATTCATTCCAGAACTTTTCAGCTGCATTCAATGTATCATTGAGTGAACTATCACGAATTTTAACTTCTTTTTGGACATCAACCCAAAGAACATTGAGCTTTTCAAGTTTCATTTTGATGTCTTTTACTGCTGGATCAGCATGATTTGTTGCCTTAGAAATGATTTCATCAGCTGCAACTTTAATAGCTACCAATGTTGGTTCACGCTTCTCTAAATCTTCAGCAATGCTCCAGTTTTCATCAATTTGATTGGAAATTCTTGGTGGATGAGCTGAATTTGGTTCGCTGTTTTTAACTTGGTCAGCTGCATTTGCCAAAGTTCTCAACATATTTTCAAGTTTATCTGCAAATTGTGATGTTTCTTGCAAAGCTTTTTCTAATGCTAATTGTCTCTCACGAAGTTCAGTTTTCAATGCATTATATCGTGAATTTACACCTTCAACAATATCGTGAATATGATTTGCATCATGTCGAGCGATCAGAGCAGCAAATGCATCACCAGTTTTATTGAATTTGTCAATCAATGGTTTGTGATTTGCAACTGTTTGCATGAGTCGTTCATTCTTTTCTTGTTGTTGAATTATTTGATCAGATCTCACACCTGGTGCAGTCAACATTGAAATTTCATGTTCTGTATCTGACAACCATCTATCAAGTTCTTCATTAGTGTCTGCAAAGTGCTCTGAAAGTGGTGCAACTTGTTCTAAAATTGACAATCTTTCAGCACTCAAGTTTGTAACTGATTCGACAACATCTTTAAGATCTTCAAGTTTCTCACGAATTGTGTCCAAATTATCATTGCTTGACTGTAATTCTCGAATGAGCTTTTTAGCATTGGCTGTGACTTCTCTAACTCGTCCTTTTTGACTTGAGATGCTATCGTTAAGTGCACGATGTTCAAGTAATTGATTTTTAACAACTTTAGGTTGAATTGATGGTGGATTTGCATCTTTCAAATTTCTTTCTGTTTCTCTGAACCATTGAATGAGTTCATCAAGATCAATATTGATTTCCTTTGATCGTTGTGCAATAATTTGCAATCTTTCAGCTTTTCTTTGAATTTGTTCAACAATGGCATCAAAACGACGATTATCACGTGAAATAATTCCTTCAATTGTGGCACCTCCTTCCTCTGATGAAAGTTGAGCAAGTTGAGGACCAAGCGAATTAAGTGCTTCTAATTCAGCTCTCATTTTTGACAAGTCACTTTCAAGTGTAAGAATTTCAATTTCACTTGCTGCATTTCCAACTAAAATTGATTCAGCATTTTGCATCCAATTGACTAAACGATTATGAGCACCATGGAAATCTTGGGCTAATGCGAGTCCATCTTTTGCATTACTCAAATATTCAGCTGCCTTATTTGAAATTTCAATATAACGACGACCAAGTGAATCAAGTTTGTCTTTAAGTTTCAAAGCTTCATCCTGTGAAATGCTACGAATAAGTTCATTTCCAACATCAATTGTGGTTTGAATTGTTGATTCTTTGTTTCTCACTTCATTATTGATACCTTCGAGTTTATCAACTTGTTCGTTAATGACATCAACATGAACTGAAATGTTCTTGAATTGAGCCAAAGCTCGTTCTTGTTTATCACACCATGCAAAAAGATCTTGATATGCAATAGAAAATTGTTTAACTTCTTGTCTAGTTTTATGCAAAAGTGCACCTAACCGTTCTGAATCATCACGTAACATTCCATAACGATCACTGATTGAATCAATTTTCTCGTTTGCAATTTCAGCTTCCTCTGGTTCAAAATATTTTCTAATGCTGTTCTTTAATGATACAAGTGATGCAACTTCTGGATCTTTACTCAAAATTTCCTTGTGCAAGCGATCGTGCTCATAAATAGCTTGTTGAATTTTGTCTTCATCTGATGGAATATTTTCAAGATTTTTAAGTGTTCTTTCAGCACGATCAAGGAATGATACAAGTGGTGTCAATTGATCTTGTAAAGTTTTTGCAACATCAACTGCATTTTCAAGCAATTTTGTGCGATCATTTGACTTGTTTTTAAGATCATCATATCGACTCGTCAAATCTTTCAAAGCCAATTCAATGTTGATTCTCTCACCAGCATCACATCCTTGCAAAACTTCTTCACCCAACTTAAGAATTGATGAAATTGAATTTTGATTGTCACCAATCATTTTCATAAGGAATTTCTGCTCTTGTAATTGAGCTTTGACAACTTTATAGTCAATACTTGGTGACTTTTGATTTCTAATCATATCTTCAGAATCTTGCAACCATTTGAGAATTCCTTGAAGTGCTTCTTGGAATTTGCCACTCTGCAATAATGCTTGCTCAAGTTTTCTGTCACGTTCACTAACTCTTGACTTAATTTCACTCCATTTTTCAATGATTTTCTCTAAATCACCTTCAAGTAAAGATGTTGATACTGTTTCATGTGCTGACCTTATCAAATCTTTGCCTAAATCGCCTAAATCATCAACTTTTCTATCCATTGGTTCAACAATATTTCTTCTAAATTGTTGGAATTCTTGTTGTTGCATTCGAATTTGAGATGCATCACTTCCAACTGTCTTGAGTTTCTTCAATTCGTAATCAATTTGTGAGATATCATTTAATGCTGCATCATAATCTTCGTAGAATTTAGTCAAATTTTTAAGAACTTTTTGAACAGCTTCAAGGTAATCTTTTGTTCTGCCTTCTAAACGAGACTTTTTGCGTTTAATTTGATCGAGTGGCTCATGAATTTCAGATGGACGATGAACAAAACCTTTTTCAATCATTGAATCGCCAGTTTGTTCAATTTCAGCAATTTTCTTATTCACAATATCAATCTTGTATATTATATCATTAGCACTATCAAGTTGATTTCTCACGATCTTTATTTCACGTGCTGGCGGGGAAAAACCATCAATTTCATTTTCTAATGCACTCAAGTCAATTCCAACGGCGCTCACACTTTCATTGAATTTGGCTACTGCATTAGATGCGACTGTCAAATCATTGAATCGATCATCTAAACGTCCTTGAAGTGTCAAAATGCGATCTGAGAGACGTTCAAGATCTGCATAAAGATTATCACTATTATATCCGGCTGGACGTGCTTCAGTTGCAATATTTTCAACCATGATTCTCAAATTTTGGAAATTCTTTTTCAATTCCTCATTATCATCTTTGATTGTTTTGATTTTCTCAAGTGATCTTGGATCTCTTCCAGCATTTGTACCATGAATTCTTTCAAGAGAATCAAAGGCATCTTCATTACGTTGCACTAAGGCACTGAGTTGTCTAAAGTTGTCAGTAAAGTCCATGACTTTCTCAATAAAGTTGGAAATCTTTTCAAGTTTGATATTAATAAGTCGATTGAGTTCCTCCCAACGTTCTTTTGTTGACTGCATTTCTGTCATGAGTGTATCTTTGTCAACATCACAAGCGTTGAGGAAATTTCCACAAAGATTTTGTGTCTTGTCATAATCTGATGATTTCTTCAAGACATCATTGCGAAGTGCTTGAACATCACGCATTTCTTTGTCAAGTTCTTTTTTTACCAAAACGCCTGGTTTTAATGCCATCAAATCACGTTCAGCATTGCTGAGCCATTGAAGGAAACCGCTTGATGTCTTTTCATAATTTTTGTAAATATCATATGCCTTTTGAAGCCGTGTTTGACGTTCTTGTGCTTCTTCTTTCAATTTCATCCATTGAGTATTAATTTTGTCAAGATCTTTCAATTCACCAAGTTTTTGTTGCAAATCCTTGCCACGATTGATAAGCATAATAATTTCATATTCTTTTGAAATCACTTCACGATAAATTGGCTCATGTGTCTCAATCTGATATTGCAAAGTTGGTTTGTGTGCTGATATCAGAAGTGGAGATGAGAAATTTGATAATTTGCTAGCAATCCAACCGATTGTTTTGGCACAATTCTCAAGGAAATGTTTCTTGTCTTTCAATGCTGCTTCATTTTCAGCTTTGATGTTGTCAAGTTTCTTCTGCAATGCAAGGTATTGTTTTCCAAGTGCTTGCACTTTAGCTTTAATATCAGCACATGATTTAGCATCACTTATTACACTTGTAAGTGTTGCAGCTGTAGCTTCAGCATCAGCCAGCAATGGACGTTGACCTTCAAGTTGTCTTTCGAGTTGAGAAATTTTCTGCAATTTTCCTTCAAAATCGTTATTGTTTGGCAAATTGTCAAGAGCATCGCTAATTTGTTGCAAATTTTCACGCAAACGATTTAGACTTGCATCAAAATCTTTTGAGGTGTCTGCAACATCAGTAAGATTTTTATATCGTTTTTCAAGTTGATCAGCAAGATCACTCCATTTCTTTTCAATGTCATTCATTTTATTAACGATTGTTTTGCCTTCTTGTGAAGTCGTTTGGAAATGATTAATTAAACTTGCACCCACGTCTCGCAAATATTCAAGTTGAGTGTGTTGTGCTTTGAATTCATCGCGTAATACAGAAACTTGTTGCATTTGACTGCTTACAGTGCGTGGATCAGATGAAATTGGACCCAACACAGATAGTAATTTCTCTTTTGACACAAGCCAGTTAAAGATAAGATCATAAGTTTCAATAAAATCTAGCGACTTCTCAGAATAGAGTGAACATTCTTTGAGTAAATCAGAAATTCTCTGCCAACGATCAAGCAAGTTCTCAAGCTCATGTCGAAGAGTATCAGCACCTGGGACACTTGGTTTTTGTGCAACTAATTCACGAACTTGAATCTTTGTTGAATCCATGGTTGATTGACGTTCAAACATTTCATCTTGCTGTTTGCGAACATGTTTAATACATTTTTCTGCATTTTCACGAACTGTCAAATTATACTTTGGCAAATTCTTTCCGATCTTATCGAGGAATGAATTAAGAGCTTCTAGACTTTCTTTTTGACGTTGAACAGCTGCACGAGTATCATCTAAATCTTTTTGTCTATCATTCAAACGAACACCAATGAAATTATAACGATGATTAATTTCAAGCAACTCTTGCTGAATTGATGTTAAATCTGTCAAATCTTGTCTATCGACACCACTATTCATAATTGGACTTGATGTTCTAATAAGGGAATCATATTCGGCACCAATGTCGTTAATTCTTTGAATCACTTTGTTGAAATCTTTATATTCATTGACTAGCAATTTATGTTCATCTGACTGCTTCCTTATAACACCCAAATCGAGTGCAACCGGTTCGAAACTTGATGTTCTCACTTCCATTTGTGAAAGCCACAATAAAATTTCTTGTCTCGAAACTTCGAATGCTGCAAGCTTTTCTGATTTTTGTTTTGTCAATTTAAGTTTGTCGTCGAGTCTGCGTTCTAAACTATCCCACATTGTTTGCAATCTCTTTAATTTATCTTTGACCACATAAGTATCTGTCACATCTTTTCGTTCAACCAATTCTTTTCCTAGATACATACAATCGTCATAAGCAGGTTGAATTTTCTTACGATTTTGAACAACATCTTGAAGATATTTCATGAGAATATCGACTGATTTTTCATCAACATTTGCTAATTCTTGCAATTGTTTCAATTCATTTTCAACAATAGTTGAGTCATTATTGAATTTGGTCAATTTTTTCAAAATTGTCTCAAGGAATTCATTGTGAGTCATTGCCTTATCTCTCAATCGTGTAAAATAATCTGTAACATTCTGAAGTTTTGTTTCAATAACTTTTGCAAATCTAGCATTTGATGGAACTTTTAAAAGTTCCTTTGCTGATTCTGTCACACTATTTAAGCTTGCACGATGTGTTTCAAGATCTGACAAAATAAATTGGTGTTCTCTGATTTGTTCAAGTAATTTTTCAACAATAAGACTAGCTGGTTGTGATTGAAGATGAATTTTATCCTCTGTCTGCTTCATGTGTGCAATCAAATTATCCAAAGCATCTTGAACACCTTGTGCTTGAACATAAGCAACCTCCAACATTTTACAACGATTATCAACTGCTTCTAAGAGTGATTTGTAATCTCTCTTAATTTCTTCAACTGGCAATTCAAGTGCTGAATTTTCTGATGGTGTTGTTACTCCGGTTAAAGCAACAAGCAAAGTATTAAGACTTCCTTGTAAGTTGTCAATTAATTTGCCATTTGCTAAAAATTCATTATAAAGTGACTTGGCAATATTTGATTGCTCTTGAATTGTATCAATATCTGTGCCAACTGGATGTGCAATGACACTTGACACACGCAATTGAATGTCACTCAACCATGATCGGGATTTTTCGAGATTTTCTAGATAAATACGATAAGATTCACGAATGTTGTTCTGTCGATCAGCAAAAATGTTTGCTTGATTCAGTAAATCGCTATAGCGTTGCTGCAAATCTGACACAATTTGTCTAACTGGGCTTTTAAAACTAGCAATTGGCTCAATGTTTGGCAATCTTTCTAGTAATGATATGCGAAGATCGTTGATAACAGTGAGATATTCTTTGCCTTCATCAACAAACTTTTGTGTCGAAATTGTGATAAATCTCAAATCAGCTTGATGTGCGATAATTTCTTTTAAAAGATCTTTAATACGAGCTGATTGTGCTGGTAATTGTTTCAAATCAGATAAATATGCATGCTCATTCTCTAAAACTCCTTGTGCATTTTGAATCCAACGACCAAAGTCATGAATTTCACCATTCAATTTGTCGAGTTCATCATAACTATTTTGAAGATGTTTGAGAAGTTTCACTGTGGTATCATGTGAACGATCAACACGGAATCTCAATTGTCTTCCAGAATTTTCAAGTTGAGTTATTTCAGCAACTGATAAAACATTTCCGCTTGTTAAAACAAGTTGGCGCACTTGTTCCAAACATGATGCAACAGGTCTCGTTTGTACATCGATGTCATTTTTGATATGCTAAAAATAGAATAAAAGATTAGCATTTTTGAAAAAATATTAAATAACTTTTAATTTACTTTAAGAATGTTAATTTGAAGCTGCAATTCCTCAATGTGTTCCTGTGGACCTCCAATTTTTGATAAACGCTGTTCGATGTCATTAATCCATTTCAGCAAGATTGAGATATTTTCTTCACATAACGCAAATCTTTCAATGACAGCTTGCTGTTAAGAAAAGAGTCAAAAAAGTGACAGAAAATTAACAAAAAATTCAAAAGATATTTTTATAAATTTTCCCCATGCATGAAAATAAAAGTGATTTAAAAAACTGAAAGAATACTTTTCGGACAAATTTTCAATATCATTTGATGTTCAAAATGTCCAAAATAATAAAAATAAATCAAAGGCAATAAAAAATAAAATTCTACAAAGAGTTTCACACATGCAATTTTTCATTCACTCATTCATTCATAAATCATTCATAAAATAGGTTTTATGTAATAGTCGAAGAGAACAAGCACAGCTGTCTAAAAAGAAGATAATAAAATAGACGAAAATGTACCTAAAGAAATAAAATAAATGATTGTTCGAAATTTGTATGTGTTTGTATAAAATTTTGAGTTAAATGAGTTAAAATATTGCGATTAATCAACAGTTTAAAAATTCAAAAAATGTTAAATAATGAAGCCATTAGTAAATTGAATATTTTTCATAGAGCGTGCAATCAAAAGAGACAATCACCAGAAAAATATTTTTTGTTTCAAAAATTTTCTTCAATCTTACCCTCTCTCCAGCTGGAACTAATAAACCAAGTTCCATTGCTTTTACAAAATTAATTCTTTCAATTTTCTCATTTTCGGGATTTTTAATGACAATTTCTCCTTTGATTGGATCAATAAGACCCGAAGTGATGGCAGAGGAAATAGGCACTATTTCACTATCTGTTGTTGCACGTACCATTGTGGTTGAAGGATCAATAAGACCTTTAGAAATTCCACTTTCGAATGTGACAAGAGCTTTTTGTTTTTCATCCTGTACTGGTGCAAATGGATCAACAAATTCTCCACTATTTTCATCATAAAGGCTAAATCGAATCGCTTCTAAAAGATCAAATTGTTTCTTTGGCGTCTTCAATAGACCATCTTGTAATGCACTCTCAAGATTTATTATTTTCGATGTAGATGTATCGACAACATAAGATCTTTCAGGGTCAACAACACCCTTTCTTAGTGCCTCATTAACACGCAATAATTTATTTTTGGCACTATCCTTTATGAGTATTGTATCAGGATCAAGAATTCCATTATCAATTGCCTCTTGTATTGTCAACTCTTTGTCTTTATTTTGTGGGTCGACGAGTTTACCGGTTGTCAAATTCAATTCATTCGACTCGATTACATTATCAAATGATTTCGGTTCGCGATTATAAATGACACAATTTGGACTAAATATAAAGAATGCAGCACTTGGATCGACAATTGCTTTTTGCGTTAAAATGTATTGATATTTTTCAATAAAAATTCGCAATAAAATAAACTGCCCTGTCTCGGGATCTTTTATTAATGCAATATCGGGATTTATTATACCTGCCTTGATGACTTCATCGAGAGTCATTTCACGAGGCTTACTTGAGTCAACTAATTGTATTGTTATCTGAGGAATATCTTCATGAATTATTTCTTTCTTTTGTTGTTTACCAGTTATGTCGCTACCGCGAGGAACATTAATCAACAAACCACGCTCAAATGCCACATCATAATTGAATGACTGACCAGATTTTTGATCGAATACGCGACCTTTCGCTATGTTTATATCACCGTCATTTATTGCCTGCTCGAGTGGCTTTGTTTGTTTAGTCAAAATATTCTTGAACTTTGCAGAGTTATGATTAATCAAATTATTTTCGATTGCCGTTTTAAGATCGTAAAATGTGTTTGTCGATGGATCAGCAAACTTACCCGTTTCAGGTCTATAAAGTCGCATTTTAAAAACATTTTGTAGCGAATATGGCTTTTCATTTGAAACAATCAGACCTTTTTCGATTGCATCATAAAGTGGAATTGACTGTGAGTCATTTAGCCAATAGACATTATTTGCACCATCAATGACACCTAACTTTAATGCATCGCTCAATGTAATGTATTTATTATTGCGATTTTTAACAAATGACTCAAACGGATCTACAAGTTCATTTTCAATTGCTTGATTTAATGACAATTCACGGTTTGTTACGGGATGAATGAGTTTGCCATTGTGATAATTTATAAGACGATAGAGAATTAATTTATAGAGAGTAAAACTTCCACTTTCAATGTCAATTATCCAACCAAGTTTCATAGCTTCATTTAGTGTTAATTTTTCACCTGAATGAGGCACAGTAAAATTACCTTGGAAGCGATCAATCAATTTATGCTTGCATGTGTCACTAAGAGATAACAATGTCTCTTTTTCTTCATCAAAATAACATGGCAAATGTGGATTTACAACGAATTTTCTCATACCTTCGTGGATTGTAATTTTTTTATCACTAAATGGATCTGAAATTCTACCCAACTTTTCATCAAATGTACCTTGATGAATTGTTCTTTGAATGCTTACTGGGCCTTTACTATCAATTAAAATACCCAAATCAAACGCCTCTCTAAGTGTGTAGGTTTTGTTATCGTAATTAACATTGCCATTTTTGGGATTAATTAGGCCAGTTTGAATGGCGAAATTTATTGAAATTGGAAGGTAACTCTTACTACTTGGATCTTGAATTTGAATCGAATTGGGATCAATGAGAGATTCTTGAATACTCTCTTGAATTGTGACTTTCATTCTTGTTTCAGGATCGACAAAAAGACCACACGATTCATCATAAAGATTTTTAATAATCGCTTCATGCAGACGAACAGGTTTGGAAATTGTATTTAAAATTCCCTGATCGAATGCCTCAATCAGATTTAATTTATCACCCGATTGTGTTTGAATGACAGAAGTTTTGGGATCAATGACACCTTTTTCGATGGCCTGTTCAAAGTCCAATGTGACATTATTTACATTAACAATTGTGGACTTTACATCAACAACATTGCGATTTATTGCAAGATCAAGTGGAAGTTTTTCGTCCGAAGACGTGACATTACTGAATGAACCATCAATGGGATCATATAAGCCATCAAAAACTGCGTCACGTAAGTTTATATCAGAACGTGATTTTATTATCAAACCTTGTTCCATTGCATCATCAATGGGCACTTCTTTATTTGAAATTGGATCGACAATTACACTCTCAATTGGATCTAAAAAGCCAGAAGTAATTGCTTCATTAAGAGTTGAGAGCTTCAGGCGATTTGGTTCATAAAGAACAAGTTCATTGCCTGCGATTTTATTACTCTCAATTGCCTCACTTAAATTCATCTTTTGATCATCAAAATTATATTTTCTTGTTTTAGGATCGAAAACATTACATTGAAGTGCAGATGGAAGTGACAATGGACCATTGAAACTAATTAAAATTCTCTGTAAAAATGCTTTATCGAGTGTCATTTTTGGACGCGTAATAATACCTTTCTCATCATCAAATAAGCCATTAGCAATTGCATCTTCAACTGAAAATACTTGATCGTGTACGACATCATAAAATCTTATATAATAAATGTTAATTATTTTCAACCTTATTGCTTCTCTTATTGTGATATACTTATTAGTGTATGGATTTAAAATCTTGCCAGTTTCTGAATCATAATAATTCTTAGTGATAATTTCGGCAAGATCAAGTGGAACATTTTTATCAACAATTAATTTTTCTTTAACAGCTTTGTCAAGTGGAACAGATGATTTTTTATTTTTCACCATTCCCGCTTTTGTATCGACTAGATTGAACTCAATAGCTTGTCGCAATGGAACAAGTGAATTATTTTTAGTGTCTTTAACATCTGTGAGTTTTGGATCAATTATACCAAAATCAATTGCATCTTTTAATGTGACTGTGCGACCATCAAATGGTGATTTAAATGTATTTGTCTTTTTATCATAAAATTCTGACTGAACAGCGGCATTTAATGAAATCGGCTGTAATCTACCAATGAGCATGTAACCACGTCTATAAGCTACAATAAGCAAAATTTCTTCTAACGTGATTAGATTTATAATTACACCACGTGGAACATTGACAATGCCTCGATCAACTGCATATTTATAGCCTATAACATCATTTGTAGCGGGATCACGTATAGAGATTTGATTTGTGTCAATCGCACCTTGACGAAGTGCTTCGCACAATGACAAATTTTGATTATTAACTATGACTTCATCGGTTTCAAAGTTTATATTGCCATTCGCGATAAGATCTTTCATAGTTGGTGGTCGTTTTATAATGCGCATTTCATATGGTGACTTCTGAATCACCAATCGTCTTTTAACTGCATCGAAAATGGGAATTTGTTGACTAGTTTTAACATCAATCATCGTGCCCAGCTGTGGATCAATGGTTTTCTCAAGAAATGCCTGTTGAATTGGTACATATGTTTGCTTTTGTTGATTCTTTACAAATATCGATGGATCGAGGACATCAAGATTAAAGATAAAATACTCAAAAGTAATTTGATTTCCTGACCATGGGTCAATAAATGATGGAATACGAGCATCATAAAGTCCCATTTCATGTAATAATTTTTCATCAAAACGATCATTAAAGTTTAGCAAAAATGCTTTCTCTTGACTGGGAATTAAAACAACAATGTGACTTGAAATAACTTGAATAACGTCGGTGGGTGAAATTTCTTTCGATTGCAATGCATCATGAACTGTCATAGGCAACTCATTTCCATTTAGCATAATGCGACAAATTTTCGGTTCAATTTTTCCATTCTTTATTGCATCACGCAATGGAACAACTTCGATTTCACTCTCTGCTACTTTAAATTGTTTGACCTTCAAGTCAGTTGGACTTTTTACGATCTCTTTAATTGGTGTTTGTGTTTGCGGTTCTTGAGGTGTAAACATACGCTCATTGTTAATAAACATTTGTGAGGGGTCTAAAGTGGGTTGTTGAACTTTTGTCGTTATTACATTTGTTATGACTGATGGCTCATTTACATCTTGCTTACTTTCGCTTGGTAATTGAGTGACATTTACGAGCTCTGGTTGACTAGCATCAATAATTTTAGACGTGACGACAGTGGTCTTTGTGATAGTCGTTGTCGTTATTGTATCATCAGTACTGCTGATTGATGTGTCTGTAACTGATTCTGAAGTGACTTGCGGTTCTTTTATTTCAACAATTTCCACTTGAGGCTCAATTTTGTCTGTACTTGTTATTGTTTTTGTTGTGATGATTTCTTGAGTGGATTCATCCTTTATTGGCTCTGATTCAACAAGTGATTTGATCACTTCTATTTGTTCAGGCTCTGTAATGACGGATTTGACGAGTTTTGATGTTACTACTGTTTTTCTAGTGATAGTAGAGCGTGTGCCATCTGGCAAAATAATTTCCTCTGTTTTTTCTTCAACTTTTGGTTCCATTTCTATAATTTCTTGTGACTCAATTGGAAGATCATCTGAAGATTTTTCAGTTATTTCAATTGGTTGACCTTCAGATGATTCAATAATTCTTTTCGTTACGATTGTCTTTTTAGTAATAATTGTTTGTGAACTTGAACTATCAGTAATAGTGCTCTCTTCTGTTTTGTCATCTTTTTGAGGCTCAGATGTAATAATTTCTTGAATATTTTCAGGAATTTTATTTTTTGACAATTCATCATCAATGAAACGTGATGAAATAACTGTAGTTTTAGTAATTTTAGTTGTTGTTAATCCATCATCAGAAATAATTTCTTCAGTTTTTTCATCAGTAATTGGTTCATTCTTAATTTCTTGTGATTCAATTGGGACGATTTCTTGTGTAGGCGTTCCTTCAATAGTTTTAGTTGTGACAATTGTCGTTTTCTTAACAATTTTTCTTGTGCCATCAGGAAGAATTATTTCCTCAACATCTGGTTCTGATTCAATTGTAGTTTCTTGTGGTGCACTCTTTTTAATTTCTTCAATTTGTGATGGTTGAATTTCTTGACCTGATGAACTTTCAATAACTTTAGTTGTTATGATAGTGGTTCTTTTTATAATTGTTCTGGATCCATCGGGAAGAATAATTTCTTCGACATCTGGGTCATTTTGTGTGACTTCTTGAGACTCAACAAGTATAATTTCTGGTGTTGTTGTGTCTTCAGCACGATCAACTTTTTCTAGTAATTTTTCTTCTGGTTCACTCACTTGAGTTTTGGCAACTTCAATTTGCTCTGGTACATTCTCAACAACTTTTGTTGTCGTCTTAGTAACCACTGTTGAAATATTTTCGTCAATAGGTTTTTCTGGTGTTTTGGTTTCTTCAACATCTTTAGTGTCTTCAGGTATTTCTGTTGGTTTCGATTTTTCAACAGTTTCAGGTTGTGATGTTTCAGAAGATGAACCAACAATTTTTTGGGTAATGTTCTTCGTCTTTTTAAAGAGTTTCTTAAAACCACCAGCAAGCAATGATTCTTTTTCTTTTGGTTCTTCTACAGGATCCTCTGGTCCTTTCGATGGTTTTTCTTTTGGCTTTTCGTCATCAACCTTTTGTGGTTTTTCGTCCTTCTTCTTCTTTACTTTTTTGGAATCTTTTTCCTTTGAAGGTTTTTCATCTTTCTTCTTTTTCTCTTTTTCCTGTTTAGTTGTGTCCTTGACTGATGATTCTTCTTTCTCCACTGGAATTTCATCTTTTTTAACTGGTATCTCATCTTTTTTGTCTACTGTTTTCTCTTCTTTAATTGGCGTCTCTTTCTTTATAACTGTTATCTCTTCTTTTGTGATGACAATTTCATCATTTTTCACTGGAGTTTCATCTTTTTTGATTGGAATTTTTTCCTTTTCTACTGAAATTTCTTCTTTTTCAAGAGGAGTTTCTTCTTTCTTAATTGGTTCTTCTTGTTTTTTGATTGTACTTTCTTCCTTTTTAATTGGTTGTTCATCAAGAACTTTTTCGGACGTATCTTCTGGTTGTTTTTTAATGACAGGTTGATCTTTGTCTTCAGATTTTTCGATCGGTTTGTCTTCCTTGCCTTTTGGTGTGACATATTCAGCAGGCACTACAATTCTTTCATTATCAATAAACATTTGAAGTGGATTAAACTTAGCTTTTTTGACTTTTGTGGTTGTAATGGTCGTAATGCTAGTCGGTGTATTTTCTAAATCTCTTGGTTGTTCTTTTTCATTTTCTTTTGGTTGTTCTTTTTCAACAGTTTTCTCTGGTTGATCCTTTTCAACTTCTTTTGGCAGCTCTTCTTTGACATCTTTTAGAGCATCGCTAGCAACTTCTGATGATTCAACACGTGATGTAACAACAGTTGTTTTAGTAATCGTTGTTGTTGACGTGGTAGATTCTTGTTTTTCTTCTGTTACTTTTTGAGGTTCTAATTTTTCTTCTGGCACTTTCGTTTCTTTAATTTCTTCAGGAATCTCTTTAATAATAGTTTGTTTCTCAATAGTAATTTGACCCAATTTAGCTGAGTCAGATTCATCTGGTAACTTTTGTGCATCATCTTGTGATTTTTGTGGTTCTTTTTTACCTTTCTTTTTCTTTTGCGGTTTCTCAGGAACTTCTTGTGGTTTTTCTGGTTCTTTTTCTAAAATTCTGGGTTTTTCTTCAATTTTTTCGATCAGAGGTACTATTACAGGAGTCAATTTAGGAATTTCAATATTATAAATTTCATCTTGTGGTTCTTCTTGCTTTTTAGGTTCATCTTTTGGTATATTTTGAGGCACATCTTTTTTGCATTTGCTCTTTTTGTCTTTTTTCTTTTTAGGCTCTTTTATTTCTTCTTCTACTTTAGGAGTTACGTCATCTTTTTGTGGTTCTTCTAATGGTTTCTCAGTTTTATTTTCGTCAGTTGTCTGTGATAATATTACTGAAGAAATCGTCACTGTCTTTTGAATTAATTCTGTCATATTTTGTTTTTTCTCTTGATCGACTGAAGGCAATTGTTCGTCTTTTTGAATTGAAGATTGAGGCTCTTCTTTATTTTTTTCAGGTGATTCTGATGTTTTAATTTTCTTTTCTTTTGGTTCGTCTTTCGTGTCAGATGTATCGATGAAATGCTTCTTAATGTGAATAGTGCCAATAGATTTTTCTGGTTCTTTTTCTTCTGGGATTTCACTTTCATCATCATCAGTGTCAATAATTTTTTCAATAGATTCTGCAAGTGTTTTTATAACAATGTTTTCGATACGTTTCATACGGTCTTCATCATTATTCTCGTTTTCATCATTAGCAGTTGATTTGGTGATGTTTTGCTCAATCGTAACTCGATTATCATCTTTTGTCTCATGAATGGGAGTTTTCTTCTTTCTCGGTGCTGGAACAGGAATTTGCGGTTCTTCTTGTCGTTCTCTTTCAAGATCTAAAAAGCGTGTGGTGATGTCATTGATATTTTTAGTCATCTTCGTTTTCGAATCATCACGTGGCGCGTGAGACAAATTATCAAGCGATGGCTGTTCTTTTCCATCAGCATCTCCTTCAGTTCTCTCTGTGAATGACTTAATTGTTGAAATAATAATTGTTTTAGTCTTTGTCAATGGAGATGAGTCGTCGTCATCTTTTGGCTCATTCACAATTTTCTTTGTGCTGCTATCAATCAATGGTTGTTTTGGCTCACTTTCAGTTATCTCATCATCTTCAGGTTTCTTTGAAATGACACGCGTTGTAGTAATGACAATTTTCTTTCGATCATCTTGTGGGAGCTCTTCAACTGTTGTAGTCTCTGATACATTATGCTGAGGAAGCGGTGATATGTCAGCAGGTGTAGGTGTAGTGCGTTTTATAAGTGTAATATTAGCTGTTGAAGTTTGTGTTGATGGTGATACAGGTCTATCGACTTCAAATTCAGTTGCTTCAACACCTTCTTCAACTTCAACATCATATTCTTTAGTAATTTTAGTGACAATTGTCTCATCATTAATTGTTTTTGTCACAATTTCTTCTTGATCAAATGCTGGTATTTCATCTTTGAATTTCTTAAACATTTCATCAAAATCTCTATCAGCAGAAACTTGCAAGTTGCTTTCAAATATTTCTGGTTCTTCTGCTTTTTCAGTAATTATTTCTTTGCCATTTTCATCATATCTAATTTCTTTCACAATTGTAATTTTCTTTATTGTGATATGCTTTTCTTCCACACGAGTAGTTGAAGTTTCTGATTCTTCACTTGATGCTCGTTTTTCAATCACTTGCGATTTCTCATCTGGCATATCTTCGAGTGCAGCTGTCGTAAATTGATTGACTTCAACTCTTTCAATAGCAATTCCTTGATCTTTTGCTTCTTGCAATGTATAAGTTTCTCCTGTTTTATTATTTACCACCTCATTTGCTGATGTCATCGTAAAGCCCTCCAATATATCAATACTTTTTGTTTTTACAGTATGCGAGACATTTTTGACCTCTTTTGTAATTTGCGTTGACTTGAGTGTTTCATGTGAAATTATTGCATGTAATGGTTTAGCAATAAGATAACCATGATTATAAGCATCTTGCAAAGACATTATTTCATTTGTTTGTGGACATTTAAATGTTTGATTTGTAAAATCAATAAGATTTTGATCAAGTGCATCAGGAATGAAAATTTCATAGATATTTGGAACACATGGAACTGACATAATGTAATCAGTTTCAATTGCATTTTTCAACAGTAGTTTTTTGCCTAAAATTCTATGATGAACTTCACGCGTTCTATTATCAAAAAGACCACGTTTGACAATGACTGGGAAAGTTTGACCAATTAATGGAATATTCTTTGACACTTCCAGTTGTTGATTTTTATCTTTTGAAGACTTTTCAACATCAAAAAGTCCTCGTTCAATTGCTTGATTTATGCTTAAATCACCTTTTTTTGATTTAATCACAACACCAGCATGAGCATCAATATAGCCCAATTTTATGGCTTCTTTTATTGTAATTTTGTGCTTCTTATCATTTCTAATCAGCGAATACTTATCAACAATATCACATGCAATTGCTTCATTCAATGTTAGTAAATCACCAGTTTCAGGATGAATAATCATTTGACTCTCCATATCTAATAAATCACGCTCGATTAGTTGAGGAATTGTTAGGCTCTTACAAAATGGAATGTGGAATTTGGTTATGTCATTGGGATTGAGAATTTCACGTTCAATCGCCTCCTCAAGTGTCAAACTTGTACTCGATTGTGGATCTTTGATTTTATATTTCTTGCTTTTCAAAAATGAATCTGGATTGTGTGCAAATGTCACATTGTTTTCCAATAACTCGTATGTTTCTTCATTTATCAAACCCATATGTAAGGCGTCTCGAAGGCTGATCACCTTTTTCTGCATTTTTTTGAGAATTTTAATTGAAGACTGTTGTTGTGGTTGTTGATGTTCGATTACTGTTCCACTCGTTGAGGCATTACCGTTAGTCGGTAAAACTGATTTTGTAATAATTGTCAGTACTGCCTTCTTTGCGCTCCCATTGCCATTCAATTTTTCTGTATCAGCTAATACGTGGTCTGTATTGAGCGCATCTTGTACTTTATAATATTTCTTTTCATTTGGCTGATGATACATTTGTTCGTTTATGCTGATGAGACCTTTTTGTACCGCCTCTGAAAATGACGGATTCTCATGCTCGTCGCTGCTTAGGTCACGATCTTTGATCGTTACATACCGTTTAATTGTTTTTGTGATTGTTTCAGTTGTCAATGTAATGTTAAGCAAGCTGCTAAGTAAAAGTGCACCTGGTGCTGTAATCATTTGCATTTCAATTGCATTATCAAGAGGCAATTTCGCATTTGTTTTGGGATTTAATAAATAACCGCTAATTGGATCAATGAGTTTATAAAAAACTAAATCAATTAAACGAAGTTCAATTTTATCTTTATCATAAACACCTATGTGACGCATTAACATAGAAAAGACTTCTGGTCTAATTAAACCATTCTCAACTCCCTCATCTAATGTCAAAAATTTATTACCACTAGCAGTAATAACAAAATGTTTATCGTCTCTACGTAAAATACGCTTTTGTAAGGCAACATTTAAAGACACAAATGTTTCCTCTTTTGGATCTTTAAAACCATCAATATCAAATATTGACTTTTGTGAAACTGACGATATAAGGCCACGCTCAACAGCATTTTTAATAGTGAAAACTTCACCTGTAACAATGTCTTTATAATTTCCATCTAAAGTGATAACTCCGCATTCAATTGCTTCACGCAAAGTCACAAGATTTCCCTTTTCTTTCGTAATGCATTTATAATTTTCATAATCTAACACACCAACATCAATTGCTTCCTGAATGGAAAGCCATCTAGTAAAAGTTGGTGAAAGAATCAAATAATTGTCTTTTATTAATTGTGAATCATAAACATCTTTAAAAGTTAGTGGTTTGCTAATCAAATGACTATTATGTGCGTAATTAAATGTGCATTTTTCATTTGATAGTGAATTCCTAAATAAACCTGCTTTAGAATCAAGCAAGCCGATCTCAAGAGCGCGTTTTACTGTCACTTTTGTGTCATCTTTTGTATCAATAACTTCTCTTAAATTTTCAAGAATAAGACCGTTCGCGATAGCCGAATGTAATTGATATTTGACGCCCGAATTACGATCTACCATATGACCCGTTTCATCGAAAAGACCGCGCTTTAATGCATCGGAAAAGCTGATTGGTGTAGATTTGATTTTGACAGTTTCATTTTTTACCAAATAACCATAATTGAGGGCTTCAGTGATTGTTATAAATGTGCCATCATTAAGACGAAATAGACCGGATTGTGAGTCGACTAGACCGCTATCAATGGCCTCGACAAAACTTTTTGCACCATTTTCATTAAATTGTATTACCTTTATGCGTTTTTCTGATCCATCAACATCTTCAATGCCATCATCAATTTCCACTTTATCGCTTATAGTAATTTCATACTTTCGTGACAAATCATGCAATCTCATCAGGTTATCATACATTTGTGGTTCAATAATACCTCGTTTCAGAGCATCATCAAGGGTTATCACATCTTGCCCCTCGCTGCCAGTTCTCAAAGTTGCCGAATTAAAATCAAAAATTTTGTGTTTGATTGCATCATGCACAGTCAAGGCATGTCCCGTTTTTGGATCTTTTATACCCAAAAGATTGAGAATTTTCCACAATTGCTGTCTCTCTGATGAATGAGGATCATTTGCTCTGTGAAACAAATAGAAAAATTAGGAAGATGTTGATATTGCGTTGGAAAATATTTAAAAATAGTTACAAAAAAAATACGCAAAAAAAGAAAAACAAAAACATTTTCATATTGATTGGGAAAATAAATTTTGCAAAGAATTTCTTTTAAAAAACATGAAGCAGAAAATTTTGTGGAATGCCAAATAGTCACAAGCTTTGAAAAAAATCACATAAAAAATCATAAAATACTAAAAAATATTTACTCGTGACATGTCAAAATTAAGTCATCAAAAATATTGCTAAAAGATAATTGTAAAATATATATTTTTAGAAAGTCACGACAATGAATTACAATTTATAATAAAAATAATTAAAAAGTCATTGAATTAAAAACAACAGTTGAATTAAGAATTTTAGTCATTAAACTTCCAGTTGCTGTTGTTTTTATACAATATCTTTTGCGTGATGTCATTTTATTTTGTTTCTTATAAAATGACTAATCGAGAGTAATTTAATTACCAAAGAATAGTCATTTCTCACCTTGCCACATCTCCTTCATGCAATTCTTCAACCACAACTTCGTCTATAGACTTTTGTCTAAATGTCTTGATCGGTTTACGTAAGCTTTCTGCATAGCGCTGTTAATTAAGAAGAAAAAAATATTTTATATAATTTATTAATTCTCAATTCACATTTGGAATGCGTATAAGCATATCTCATGGTCAGAATAAATTGCTAACCCTGAATTCATAAGCAAAATTGTAATCATTCCTCTGCTCCATCTCTCACACAACACGGTCACCGCGATTGATTCGCGATTTTCACTTTTCTTCACTTTCACTCAAATTTTTAATTTTTTCTTTCCTTCCTCTTTTCTTTCTCAATTATAAAAAAAATATATTTTTAGCCGAGTGACATAGAATCGTCTTTTTTCTGTCCGACAAATAAATTTTCATAAGAAAATAATAATTTGTTCAGGCACTCGCGACAAACGCGACAAATTTTTACTTTTTCTTTTCAATATTTTCACAATTTTACAAACTTTATCAGGTTAGTTAACTAGAAAAATACAGAAAAATTGATCCATTGATTTGGCATTTTCAAAAGCTTTCAAGTTTTTGTCTGTCAGTCATGAAAAATAATTTTTCTATCTCTTCTTTCACACAGTAAATTTTTTTAGAATATTACACTAATTAGACTTATTATTGGCACACATAATAAAATAGTAAATTGATAAAGTAATCAATATTTTTAATGCCACATTTTTTGAATCTGACACGTCTGCTTGCTTGAAAAAGTCTACTTGTTCTCTACAATCATATGATTTTTCCACATGCGTCGTTGATTGTTTTGTGAGAGAAAATTCAAAAATGAGGAAAATAAATTTTTTCTTCTACAATTTCAAAAGAGAGAGAGAGCAAACGAGCTCAAACGAGAGAAAAAGTTGAGCAACAACAAATGCCGGTGTGTTGACAAAAAATGAAAACAACTATAAAGAGAGAAAAAATGCATGAATGAATGAATGAAATATTTATAAACACACGCTATGGCGTTATCAAATTGCCCGCGACCTTCAAGACTATTGTCGACGTACATTCAATTTCTTCTATTGATTTCTTACTCACTCAACGGTTTTTTTATGTATAATTCAACAATAGTATTGATAGATTGTTTAATAAAACATGAGAAATTTATTCCATATTGTTGGCGCAAATTCGCAGTAAAAAATAGCAAACAATTGCCACAATTACGTATTTTACTATTGATGAAAAATGGACTGCCAAATCGGTGGCTTAATATTATATTTAGATGAAACCAAAAGATTATCTCATTCAGAAAAAATTATTTTTAATTTATGTATATTATACAATGAGATGGAAGAAGTCGCTTGCGGCAAAGGAAATCTCTGATTATTGTTAATTTGTTAAATAAGACCAGTTTACACTAGTGTGGGTTTTATTTCAATTTTATTCTTAAATAAAAATAAAATCCATCAAATTTTTTTTTAAATTACTTTATAAACAAAAGAAAAAGTCTTGCATTCACATTTTACTTAAAGAAAAAAATAAAACAAAGAAAAAGACTCAAGAGGAAAAAGAGAACTAAAAAATGCCTTTTTGGAAATTCAAATGTCATGGTCAATCTAATAAAATCAGTATAGAAAGAGCGAATAAAAGAGAGGAAAAAAACATAACTAAATAAATACACAAACAAGTTCAGTGACGCTCAATTTAAATAAATTTTTTACGGCTTTTGGGATTTAAAAGAGGGAAAAATTTGAAGTAAAAAATTCATTCCTTTTACTCTCCGGGTGTGCTCATTTTTTGGCGAATTCTTTTTATGAAGAGTATAAATATTCATGAGGATATTTCTAAAGTTAGAAAAGAATTTTCTCTCTTCACTTTCTGATTTATTAAATGAACGTATGTTTGTATCTTTTCTCTTTCGTTTGACTTTACTTCTTCAGCAGCAGCATCAGTTTATCGTCAATACAAAAAAATATATTCCAAAATAACAATTTTTCACACGAGTCTTCTTGAAAGAAGAACAGGCAAAGAAAAATAAGTGGCAATAAAAAGAAGTCACTTTGAATTTATTATATTCGAATTCTAAAAATAACAATGATATCATACAATACAAAACTTTTCATTAACAGCTCACACAAAAAGGCAACTTAACATCAAATGCAAGTGACGAAAAGAAAAGACACTCATAATAATAAAATATTTTATATCATTTTGCGAAGTGAGAATTTGAGAAATTTTTGGTTAAAATATTATTTGATTGAACTTCAAATTTGTTATTCTTTCGTTCATTTTCAAGAATTTGTTAAAAAATATTAAAATGAAATGAAGAAAGTAAATTCGAATCTTGAAATTAATAAAATTAATACATTTATTAAATTCGTTTTTTTGCATCTCTAAAATATTTTTTGAGTCATAAATTTTTTTATTTTGCCATTTAATTTTTACTCTGAGTAACTCAGTCAAGAAAAAGCGAGAAATTTATTTTCATTGCCAAGTGTGTCGGGAGTATAAATTGTACATATGAATCGATTGTTGTGAGTTACTTGGGAGGTAGAAATTCCACATTTATTGCTCCTTATTCGTGACATATCAAAATAACAATAGACCATTGCAATGTATGAGATACTATATGGTGCAATCAAGGTTAAACTTACAAATCATCTCTCTTTCTTAATAAAAAATTTAATTCAATTTAAATTGGTGCTACTCATAGTAATAATAATAATTTATCACACATAATAATAGACACATGATGTGAGTTTTTTATTGGTTTAGATTTATCGATATGAACTTTGAAATTTTTAAATAACATAAAAGCAAAGATCGATCCGTAAAAATGGAATTTATAAAGTGAGAAAAAATATTTTTTACAGCTACTAAAATATTCGAAAAATCAATTATTGCTGGTAAATTGATAAAACAAATTTATGACACCTTCCGAAATATCAAAAAAATTGTTAGTTGACACGAAAGACCTTGAAACTGACTAATCTATAGTGCATTAATTGATAACGAGATAAATACTCAACGACTATTGTGTATATTATTTTTATAAAAATTATGTCATTTTTTGTATTGTGTCATATTTAAGAATTATCAAATGTTTACACAAAAAGAGTATATGAGCAAAAAAAGTGATGATTTTAAGTCAATACAATTTTCACTTCTATTTGTCTTTTTGTCACTTTATTTGCATTTTCTTCTTCTTTTTTTTTATTTTTCCTCTTTTTATTTTACATGAAACATTTCCGAAATATTTTTTTTCATTGAACCATCAAATGACAACATATTTTAAGTGATAAGTCACTAATTTAGATTCTTACTATCAATCAACCCAAAAGAGCAAAAAAAAATTAAATTTCATGCCGGTAATAACAAAAACTTGAAATTCTTAAAAAAAATTCTTTTCTTGAGCTCACACAAGAATAATAAAAATATATTTCAGAAAAACACGCAACGATTGGCAGTTTCACGTCTAACACGCTAAGAATTCACTTGCAAACTGAATGTTTGCTTTTTAGTCGTCTCTCAAATGCTCAACTTTTGAGTTTATATTTTTACACATTCTTTTTCTGCGTTTGTATACAATTTTAATAAATACAAGAATTTTGCGGCATGGTATCAGCGATATGGCTTCATATGTATAGAAGTAAACAGAGAAAAAAAAAAATATGTTCTCTCGCGCCTCTCTGAAATGAAGGTTATAAACATACATATGTGTTATAGTCGTACCAAGACAACTCAACCAAAAAATGCCGGGAATAACACGCAACGACGACAACTTGATGGCATCATTCAACACTGAATTTAACCATAATTACGAATATTTTTGATATTATTATCTCTTTTTTTCTTTATAATTTATTCTATCAACCTGTCTCACACTTTACGTCTCTCATTCTCGATAAATTGTAAATAAACAACGAACAAATTGTTTTTAATGTTATTAAATAGATAGAATGACATCATATATTGTGTAATAAATAAACTTAAGTCGCGTGTGTCAACTTGAGAATATTCAATGAATGACGATACAAGACCAGTAAAGTATGTTATTTTTTAAAGAGAGAATTGAACAAAAAGAGAGAGAGAAAAAAAGAAGACTGGCTATTTACGACTCATTCTCTTTATATAGCGTTAATGTTATTACTCATTAATTGAATGATGAAGCGACTACTAATTTAAATTTCGCTGAAGATGGTTAATGTAGAAGTTTATGAAATTACTGAGTGAATAATGAGAGTCGATTGAGTTTTCAAGAGCAGACAACGGAAGCGTTTTGCTGCCACATGTGTTTTTGTTTTTAATTTAATTTTTAAGGGAGATCATTAGCATGCAATTAAGATTGATTTTAAAATGTTGAGTTGAATTTCTGAGTAATAAAATTTTTGAGTGATTTAAATTTAATATTTGGTTTATAATGAAAAATTCATTGACAAAAATTAAAATATAAATTGAAAAATTTAAATAGCAATTAAAAGTTTTACATTCAAAACTTAACGATAAGTAATACTTAATTGTTGTTTGAAACGATTTTTTTTTCTAAAACCATTTATCAAAAATCTTTTTAAAACTTTTATTTATAATAAATAACAGTAAAAAGATCCTAAAAATTTGTAAGCTACTTTAATAAAATGAAATTTTAGTAATTTAACTTCCATAAAAGATTTTTTTAGCTCTAACAACAGCCTACATTTAAACTCATGTCAATAGTTGAATATTTTCAATTCTAAATTTCTACAAATATTTAGTCAACAAAACAAGCTCGCTTAATAGTTTATCATAAGGTGAAAAATCAACACACAAACCCAACACTTATCAGCCATTGCCTGTGTGTAGAAAAATATTTCTTTTCACGATAAGTTAAAAATAGAGTTAACAAAATTGGCATGTAATGAAAAGTTTCTTTCTTTTGAAATTGATACTTTATTTAGTGAATAAGAGAAGAATTGGCAAAATTTAGTATTCAACACAGAGATGATGTGTTTATCTCAATATAAATTCAATTGTTAACAAGTAAACAGCTTAATAGTAGCTAACACGTCTTTACCCATGAAATTGTTGAAAACGAGATTCAATTCATTCATTATGACGAGATTTCAATGTCAACATAACAGCAAACCTCCTTATTTCTTCTCTTTTAAATTGTATAAAAATGCTGTCAGCCACAAATATGGCTATGATGTCATTCTGTTTTTATATACTCTTTGCTCATTTCTTTTTCTTCGAAATTTTCTCTCGCTTGCTCGCTTATTCCCTCCACTAATAAAAATCTTATTGCATTCATCATCCAGATGTAAACATTCTTATGCCACAACAATCATTTCAAGATGAATGCATTGCATGCAAAAACAAAATATTAAGTTTATTTATGGAATTTGTTATGTGAGGGAATTAATTTAAAAACATTCTGTGGGCTTCTCACATTTTCTATTTCTCTCACCCACGTTCATTACCAAATGAAGAGATTGTTCATGTAATTACGTAACATTGAAGCATTGTGATGGGCTCTCTCACATTGAATTAATTAAAATTTTATTTAATATGTTTTTTATTCAAATCATTTTATTGAAATTAAAAACAGTTTTTGATTGAATTTTATCAAATGAGTTTAACTATTCAATTTGACATTATTATATAGTGTCATATTATTAAATGATAAATCACGACTTCTGTCATAATAAATCACTCAAAATTCGTTTGCTAAATTTAAAAGTTATGATTTCAAATTGCTTTTTCGTGCACATAAAGTTAAATTTTTTTACCTATGTAACTTAACACCTACTAAACAGCCTCAAATAACATTTTTAATTCTGAGACTATAATTTGTCATAATGATAGACAACAAGTCAAAGACAAAAAAAATAACATCGTATGGTTGTTGATCATATAAAAATAAACTATGACATTTGCATTCAAATTTATGTATGATCTCATTCAATTATCACTTCAATAACATACATTTTTCCCTCGAAAAAATATAAATTTCGCACATGCGGTAGTTAGCAAGTTGCTAATTTATTAGCACATTACATACCGACAAAAGGAAGGAGAGAAACAAAATTCTTGTGCATGCTACGTATATTTATTTACTTATAAAAGCCATATAATTGATTTCGAACGTCGCGCTTGACAATGAGAGCTATTTTATGGGCAAATAGTCATTAAGCACGCTTTGCAGACATTCAAGATAGGAAGAAGAAGAACAAGCTAGTATAAAAAGCGTATTTGTAGTTAATTGCACATTAGTGAGAGAGCTTAATGAAAATTGGAATTCAAGGTTAATTTTTCTGACCATGATTATTACAAAAATTAACTCACCTTTTTATCGACACTGTCAGACATGTTGGCAAGATGCTCTTGAAAGAGAGACAGCAAATGATCGTATTTTGCATTTAATTCATCCAATAATGTGCCATAAACATCTGCAATCTCGGGTTCAGTGAGCAGCATTTCAGGGGCATGATGGTCATTGCTCAGTTCTGAGTGTTTAAACTCTTTGCATTTGTCTTTATAAGTCTACCATTTTTTTCAAGAAGTAAGTAATTCACACATGTAAGTAAGTAAGGGAACCATTTAAATTATTATTATTTACATTTTCTATCACATACCTCTGAAACGTGTATCAATTTTCCACCACACTGATTAGTATCGCTTATTTCATTATTTCCTCTTGTGACCGTTTCCGTCAAAAGATTCTGATTGTGATAAACAATTAGGAATTATTTGGTTTTTTGTTAATAAAATCATTTTATGCATTGTGACAAGTTAATTAATTAATTAAATTTAGTTAAAATGTCCAGAAGTTAAAGTTGAGGAATTTAAATGTTAAAAAATTAATCGATCTTACTCAATTTCAACCTCTGGTTTGCTCTTA
Organism: Polypedilum vanderplanki; assembly: GCA_018290095.1. NCBI lineage: Eukaryota > Metazoa > Arthropoda > Insecta > Diptera > Chironomidae > Polypedilum > Polypedilum vanderplanki. The sequence goes on along the minus strand of CM031381.1, from coordinate 9,020,110 downwards.
CATATTTCCATATGACATTTTTGTCTGGGGAATAAAAAGACATAAGCATGCCATATAGAAACTAATGAGCGCTTTGTGAATTAAATTAATTTGAGTTTTATTGGATTTTTGAGTTGTTATTTATACTTTGTTTCATATCAAATTCCTGTGTCCATAATAAGTAAGTGATCGCAAATATAAAAATTATTTTAGTTTAATATTTTTATGTCATTTCTCCATTATACAAAAAAGAATTGAAAAGTCATTACCTTTAAGTCTATTTTCCTATTTATCTCTTGATAGCTTTGAAGTCAATTATGTCAATTATACACACATACACAATCATTCATGCATTCATACAAAATTCAAATAATAAAAGATACGTAATCCAATTAAAACAACATCAAAAAGAAGAAAAAAAGTTCTTCATCAATGATAAATTAATCAATCGATACTCACATCCAAGTCATGAGCATTGCTGACAGTTGGAAGCAGCTTTAGTTTTTGAGTTTGTGTCTCAACCCACGTTTCCTCAAGAATGAGCGATGTTTGCAAGTTTTTCAATAAACCAATCGCAGTCTCAACACTTTGAATTCTATAATATTCACAAATAAACAGCACCACATGAGACTAATAATTGATAATAAATGTTTTCACTTTTCTCACCTGTCAGCAAGTTGAAGATTCACATTATTCCAGCGTGAATTAAGACGTTCGACACGCGAATGAAGATGCTTGAGATCGTCAATAATTTTTGTTGGAACACCCATGCGGCCAAGTTGATTGGCTGAATTATTTGTTTTATCCATTGACGATTGATTTTCAATGATGATTTCTTGAAGTGCTGTAAGTTGTTTCAGTAAATCACGCAAGCCCTCAACTGTCGATGGCATAATAATGTGCGTGGCAAGAACATTTTCCAAATCTTTAACAATATCTCCATTCTTTTCAAGACCAGTAAGAGAGCTTTCGAGCAAATTTAATCTTTCTTTGTGCAAATTAGCTTGAGTATTCAACTCTTTATACAATTCATTCAAATTATCCAAATTTTTCTTTTGTGCAGGTGACTTGTGTGGAATTGATCGGAAGGTTTCTTTTAAATTCTTAAGATCAGAATCAAAGAAGCCTAATCGTCGAATGTAATCGAGAATTATTTCAAGTGCAGCATCTGATGCAGCACGATCTTGAGGCAAACGTGCAAGAATGATGCCATCGAGTTCTTTTGCTAAACTCTCAAGACGTGATGACAATAAAAGGCACTTTTCATTAAATAATTGACTCGTTTGTTTATTTTCCTCTGTAAGAAATTTTAATTTTTTTTATTAATTCTAAATCACAATTTAAAAATTTACCGCGGAAAGAACGAAAGCGAAACATTCCCTTCATTTTTGATTTTTGTCTTTTCACAAAAAGATTTTTTTCACTCAAACAAAAGACTCTTAACGGATCGACTGTCTCAGATAAACTAAATCTCTCTCTAAGCATCATCCACAACAAAGAAAAAAAATCGCAACAATATCGTTTAATTGCATATCAATTATCTAATTTAAAATGAACTTGCTTCATTCCATAACTGGTAAAGTGCCATTTTCATTTTTCGACTTTACTTCGAAATGAACATAAAAATAAATTTCATGATATGAAATGATGATATGCGAGCACGAGAGAGAGCAAGACAATAGAATTATCATCCCACAATCAATTATCAGCTTGAATAAAAAGTTTTGGAATGTGTTTTTTTTTTCGGGCATATTTATTATTATGAAACTGGATTTTGTTGCGCATTTATTTTTAGATAAGAGCCATTTTATTCCTGTGTATTTACACATCTTTTATATGTTGACAAATTAAATTTTTTGCACACTATTGTATGAAAAAATCTCTTTAGAATTTTAAATTGAGATCTCAATAATTGTGTTATATAATAGAATTAAAGATGACATTTTAAATAAGCATATATTGAAATTAATAGTTAGAATGATAAACATCTCTCATCACTTGACTTTGTATGTTGCAAATTAACCATAAATGATGCTTTAATATCGACAATTTATTAAATTAATTGGCTAATTGATCTTTACGGAGCTAAAATTCCAAAAGTTAATAAACTACTTCATGTAACTATTTACAACAACGTGATCATAAAATCTATTGACCATAAATGAAAGTAACATGATGTCGGTATTATAAATATGGAAACTGAGTGAAAAAATTGACAATTAAAATAGAATTGCAGAATACGGTCAATAGAATGCGGTTAAACAGTTAATTAAAAATCATTTACTCACCTTCTGAATTGGCACGTCTTTCAAACTCGTCAAATAGTCGATTGATTTCAATTACTTCTTGCTTTAACCGCACAATTTGTCCATCCGTTGGATCAGCTTCAGCTAACACTTTATCACTATCCTCATTTAAGGCACGACGAATATCATTGCGTTGCTCAAAGCCTAATGCCAAAAAATGCTCAAAACTCCACTCTCGAACTACTCGAATTGTTGCTAATATCATATTTCTTCTCAATTGAATCTGCTTACTTTGCCACAACTCAATCATCTTTTGTTGTGATAGTCTTAACTTATTGACTAACTCAATTGCTTCATCATTTGGCGGTGGAATCATTAAACATGCACTTGGAATTATTTTTTCGCCACTCTTTGATGTTCTCACTTTCCAATAAACTTGCTGTGTAATGTCAAATAACTCGGCAACTTCACCTTTCTCTAATAATATTTGATCCTCTTGCTTATATGTACATAAACTTTGTACAGTGTATTGCTTATTTCTGACTAATTGAGCTCTCTCTTTCAATGGAACTATTGTTTGAGCTCTTTTTTCTAATTTATCAACAACTGAACCAAATTGATTGAGTTCATCAAGAAATGTTTGCATTCCACGCAATAAAATATCACCACGATCGAGATTAAAATCACTGTCAGAATATTTTGTTTCCAAGAGTTCTTTCTTGGCCACAAGCCATTCTTTTTGATCTCTGATGTCATTGTAGAAATTTTGAAATTCAGCTAAATGTTTAAAATGAACTTCAAAGCAATGAATCAGCTGAAATATCCACGAACGTTGCTCTTGAATTTCTTGCATATAATTGGCAACTAATTTTGATGCTGGATGCTGTGCAACAAGACCTTCACCCTTTTCCATAGCTGCTCGAATTTGATGATCACGAGCGTTGAATTCTGTCACTAATTGTTTGTACTCTATATTCAATTGGGACAATTCCATTGATACATTAGACCAATCGCGATTTAATTCAATATTTTCGTGCAATGACAACCAATTGAGTTCATCAGTTGCAACGGTTATGAAATCATGGAGTGCGTGGAGGTCACATAGACGTTTTGTTGACAAACTCAATAACTCAGCGTACAATTTTTTCAATTGATTTAGTTTCTGTTGATAAAGATGTGCTTCATCGCCTGACAAATTTGCTTTTTGTCGCTCAGATTGAAGCACTTTTGAATGATATTGGTCAATTGTTTTATGCTCAATTTGATGGGCATCGAGTTCAGACGTTATTGAACGTAAATCGGAACCCCATGTCGCTTGCAGGATATTTGAAAGCCGCTGTTGGCACCAAAGAATGTGTTGATCAATGTCACGCAGGTAGGGATTTTCGTCATAGCTCTTGCCATTTGTTAATTCATGCTTGGGCGACATTTTTGACAGCATTTGAAGGTGGAATGTTGTCCTCAGCTGCGAATATTTCTGATTGATTTTTGTCGCTCTAAATGAATGCAAAAAATTGTTTATTAATAAATTTTTTTGTCAGACAGTTTCATATACTTACTCGCTATACAAATCTTTTGATTTTGCATGATTCCCGTCAATAAGAGTATGACAATCTTTGATCATTTGCTCAATTGGTTTTTCAAGTAATGCAACTTCTGTTTCAATGGCTTCAATAATTGTACGAGCTTCAAGTCGATGCATTTTATTAATTCTATTGCTATCGTTAGAGATTCTGAATGATATGTCAGTGATTTTTTGATCAAATTGTTCAACTTCGCGCTCAACCTTTTCTGCCAACTGTTCAAGTTGTTGCAATTGTTGAATATGGAAAAGTAAGTCATGTTCTTTATCAGCTAGTGCTGTTATAAGACGATACCAAAACAGCTCTAATGATTCGGGACGAAGGTCAAGTTCAAGTGAAGTTTCACCAACTGATGTGAAATATCGCTCAAGTTGACTATAAAGAACTGTCAATCTTTGTTTATCTTTTTGTCTCTCATGTACTTCATAATTACGAAATTTTTTAAGGTCTTCAAGTTGTCGTTTCAATGATTGCAGATTTCTATCCAAAGTTCTCTCCTGCAACATTGATGTCTTTTCACGACACCATACAAGCAAACTTTGAGCTTGTGCACGATACTCTTGCGATTGACTGTACAAATCACCATCCATAAGTGGATGTGATTTTGGTGCTTTGGGAAAGACATGATAGATTGAACTAATGTATGTGATCATTGATTTTTCATCGGGCGAATTTGTGTCGACATCTTGTGGATCCAAAATCTTATATACATTATACTCTTTTTCCATTGTATTAAAGACTCTTTCCAATCTCTCACGACTTTTAATTTCACGTATATTTCGCCAATCAACGAGATCTGGTCGATTTCGATGCAAGACAGCTGAGAATGCCATGCCATCGCGCCATGACGTTGTAAAGTCATTGATCTGTACACCTGGATACTTTTCGGTCGTATTTCGTGCCCAACGTAGCAATGCTTCGCGTGCCGATACATTCTCATCATTGCCAAGCATAATGTCGGAAATCTGCGAAAGACGTGAATCAATAGAAATGAAAAAGAAAATTACAATTGAATAATGGAGCAGATTAAGATGAATTATTTATTAGCCATGACGAATATTTCATCTATCTAAATATGGCTATTGGGTGAGACGTTCAAGACTGACGAAAAAAATAGTAAGCATGAATTCATCACATTAAAATTGCCTAACATGATTTTCAATTACGTAATCAAGTAACATTAGTGAAACACTCGCGGGACTCACTCCATAATCGCCCAAAAAATACCCATTAAACTTTCTTACTTGCTCCCTCAATTTGTTGTCGAAGGTCATGGATATATTTTGTTTTTTTCTGTGTCTGTTTACCTAAAAGGTGGGCTACATTTTTTACTTCGATAATTATTTAACGTCAAAAGCCGCAGCTTGTTTTTAACAGCAAACGAGTGAAAAGATAAAAAAATCAAGAAATTCCAGTTGTAAGAATCTTCATCGCGTTTGTTTTTGACCAAAAATGTTAATCTCATCAAATCAAGACAGTGTATGACATTTTTGGTGTCCAAGAACTTTTTGACTTATTTTAAATACAATTTGAGTCATAGAATTTACGATAAATTCTTAATATCGTCATATATGTCAACCCACACAAGACAATTCATTCATAAATATTGTCATTAAGAACTTTATAAAGATTGAATCTGTCCATAATGTTTCTTGAAATCTCGCATGGATTTTTTTGCTCATTTTTGGATGTCGCGTGCAATTTTGTTCTGCTTTTTACTGTTCTCTTTTTTTACTTCTCTTTATGGACATGAAGACGCAAAAATTCACGTGTGTGGGATGAGCGCTAAGGTATTTGTTGCGTTTTGTTGTGCTTGTAAGTCAATCTTATTATTAGTGATGTGGGTTGATCGTACACTTGAAAAATGTTAGCTTTACTGTCCTTGATCCATTTTTATTTCATTCAATAAGCACGATCTATTTTCAACATATGTTCTTTTTTTATAATTTTACCTTAGAACCCCTTCTAACAGATGGAAATTCCATCGTGATTGTTTTTGATATGCGTGATGTTCCCGCAGCATCAACTTCATCACCACCCTTAACTTCTTCAAATTTCATAGTTTTACGCACTAAATGACTTGGCGCATCTTCAAGATTATATTGCACTGCATATTCCATTGTTTTATTTGTCACTTGATGTTGCACATCATAAAAATCATCATCTTTATCGTCTGTAGATGAACACTTGTTTGGAGCACATTGCAATTTCATTAGTGCACGCTTTCGGTGCTTTTTATCGTTTATTTTGAACATTTTTCCAGTTAAATGACTTTTGTCATGCACAAATTGCAATTTAATCGAACAGAACGCGCACGAAAAACCCGAGAAATGTCAGAAAAAAAATACTATTATGAAAACAAGAAGGAGAGAGAAAAAAAATTGACGCGAGCGTTACTCAAAAGCGAACCGTCTCCGCTGAAATTCGATCAACAATTGAGAAAACTGTTGAAAACGGTCGATTGAAAACGAGCTGTGATGATGATGATGGTGTCGGTGTTTCGCGCGGTGTTACCAATATGTAAGTTTTCAATATTATTCGTTGAATATTTAATAACTGGCTATAACCATAGTTGGTTGTAAAATATTTATTTTTATCAAAGTCAGTGGGCAAAAATATTTTTCGAAAATAATAATAAAAATTTCTTCTTTTGATTTTTTTGTCTGTATGTGTGCATTATAGTCATTAAATTATGTAAATTTTCATCTCATTACAAATATTTTTCTTTTCCTTATTTAGATGATATTAATTTCTTTTACCTATTAGTAAACAGGCCCCTATAATATTTATTAATAAATGCGTAACGTAAACTCGTTTAAAAAAATTGATCTTAAAAAAAATGAATCTATTAATTTAATATAAGGTAATCGCTACGCTTATTTTCACTCCCTTTTTACATGTTAGTAAGTAGATAGATTGGTTTATTTTATGGGCAATTAGACTTTTAGCAAATGATCGACACAAGGGAATGTGCTTAGTGAATTAATGCGGCGCAATCTATTTGATCGGTTCACAACTCTTTTTTGCATTTTGTTCATTAAAAATTGCCATGTTTTATGGCGTTACACAAAATGCATGCATATGGAAGCCAATCAATATAATGAACATATTTGGAAGCGTATCATTTTAATTGAATGGTCTCTCAATTTATGTGAATTAATGCACAAATCAATCTCTAGCAAGCAACAAGTAAATATGAGAGAAATGAATTGTCATTGTGAAGAGTTAAAGTTACATGACAACATATATGACTTGACTCAATTTGATTGCCATAACAAATCGCTAAGTAAATATGTGCCTGTCACATTTCAATTTCAAAGTTGCTCGCAATACGGCGATGATCGTTGTAGAAGCTTAAAGCTTTTTTGTATTCAAATTTGATTCTGTCATGCCATTTATGAATTAATTTTATTCAATCTCTATTTTGTTTGTTTATTTTTTGTATACTGATTTTGAGATTATTTATAGAGCTTAAGCTTTTTTTGACTATTCAATTTATCCGTTATCACATTTGATTCTTTTATGAAAATTTCAATTTACTTACTTGAAAGTGTAAAATTATTGTCCAAATTAATCCCAATGATAATTTTGGATTCCCATCAAGGATATCAACTGGACGAATGTTTACAAGTTTCACATTCTTATGTTTTAAAAAATTCAGAGCTGTTTCAATATTCTGTAATGCATGCCAGCGCATTTTACCTCGTTCACGCGGCTAATTCAAAGAAAGAAAAGAAAATATCAATTAAATTTTATTATATAATTATCAATTAGTCAGTTACATTACCAGTTTCTCATTAGATAGCAATTCCAGTAATGTTAATAGATTGTGTCCATCACGCAAATCAACAAATAAGTCAGTAACTAATCCACCTGTTTTCTTGAGATGGTTATTGACCCATTTTGTAAATGTTTTCTTTTGAATCGCATCGCGTTCGTCTGAAAAGAATGCAAAAGAGGAAAGAAGAAATTAAGCAAAATAAAATTCATGGTTTGTCCTTGAGCTTGCTTAAGTTCATGCAAGAAAAAGAAAAATGTTTCAATTAATTAATTTCACTCATAATGTGCGTGACTGTTGAAAGTGTGACCTAGAGAGAGAATAACTTCCCTGTCCCACGCAATATTATGCAATAATCATGTCATTTAGGTTGGGCAAAGCATAAATCTTGCGATATTGTCAACACGATTTTTTTTCTATATGTTTACCTTTAACGTCTTTCAATGCACTCTCATATGTGAGCATAGATGATGTCGATGATGATGGTGATGGTTTATATGCTTTGAATTTTTTATGTGACGGTGATTCATAATCGTCATCATCCGGTCCATTGTAAAAAAGATCGTCAACTTCATTTAATAACAATTCATCGGGATCAAAACCGAGACGATCTTTCATATATGAATGATTTGCCATTTTATTTATTTCTTTGTTTATTCAACAACAGCAATTAGTGGACACTTTCGAGTAATTAAGGAATGTTTTTTATGTTCAACACTTGAAGACAAAAAAAATTTCAATTTAAAAATTTTTGTATTCATTTATGCCAATATGCTTGCTTATTATGTCAAGGTTAGCACATATGAATACACATATGATAAAAAGAGACCGTAAAATGAGTTTTTAATTTACTCTAAGTAAAGCTAATTATTTTCTGCGTCTTTGTCTATATGTATTTGTTTCTCTTTTTTTTATTTTTCTCTTATCATTAATCATTGTTATTTTTATTGAAACTGACACGAAATGTTTTACAGTGTGTTGTTTTTCTAACGCTTACGAATTAAAATGAAACTATTCTTATGATAAAAATTTTGATAACTGATACGATTTCACGCAAGTGACGAAAATCAACTTTGGTTTATTAAATGATTTATTAAAGTTCTGTCTATTAAAAATCTACTCGAATTAAATTTTTAATGAGAATTTTATTTTAATTCATCAAAAAAGGTTTAAGAAATTTAATTTCTTTATAAAACTCAACAAATTCCAATCCTTGAAAAAACGAATTTTTCAGCCAAAAACACAAGAAAATTGCCTCAAATTCGCACATATTTTGCATCATCTATCCAACAAAGCATAAAAATTTACAAAGAAGAAGTCATTTAATAAATTGCTATCGTGCCTCATGAAAAAATTTAACATGGTTCTGAGAAGTCTTTTATTCGACATTCGTTCTCTACAAATAAGAACCTTTTCAAATTAAAATTGGATTCTTTTTTATACTCGCACTCGTATAAACTCACTTAATGAAATTCTATCTTAATTATCTGATATTTGCTTTCAATTGTTTTCAATTTAACGACTTTTTAGATACTGACAGAGACTGTATAGAGTAGCAAATAAAAATCCATAATTGTAAAGTATCCCACGATATTACATTTTCAATTCTAACTTGTGCAATTAAGAAAGACACGTTAGAATGCATAAACTTGATTTTTATTAATCTCATAATTGCGTAGGCATTTGCAAGTACATAAAATCTGGTTCACTTGCATTTCCACTATCTAGTCCATGGACTTGCTTACATTTTCAGTTCACATATGAATATTAAATTTATTTTTTGACACAAAGTCATTGTCATATTGATATTAAAAAAGTCCATTAATGTCCACAGGTATTTCAGTTTACAGCAAACAGTTAATATTTATTTTCGGCTTATATACATAACCGGTTGGATTACGCGGAAATAAATCCACCACGATAAACAAATGATTTGTGGTCACTTCTTCTTTTCACACCGATATAAATAACCACAACGAGTTGCGCTTACTGCGAGAAAATTTTATGATTTCATCAAATGCATTTTTGATTCGCACACAAACGAATGATGTCATTTCTTTTAGATTTTTAAACGATATTAAAGCGGCTTCTGCTCAACATTTTTTTAACTTTATCTAATCAATCCGATAACGCGCTGCTTTGATCGAATTATAAGTATTTAACAAATTCAATCATCACAATGAATTTCTTCTTTCAAACTCAAATATTTCTTTCTATTCGAATTTGTTTTTGGTCTTATCGGTGAGTAAAGAAAAATTTCCTCAATTTTAAATCACTTCATTAAAAGACGATAACAAAATTAAATGACGTAAACCATGACAGTAATTAATAATCAATTTGATTAAATAGCGAGATTTGAAACTTTTTTTCTTGTGTGGCATTTTTATTTGATTTATTCGCACATAGGAATTTGCTTAAAGAGAAATTAAATTTACATAAAATTCATGCAAATTTATGTTTGATAGTCACATTTAATCTAGATTAGTAAAAGTAAAATACGGTATACTTAATGAGTTTTATAGACAATTTCCTGACAATAAAAAATAATAATCGGTAGCTTATTAATCTAAATTTAATTTTTCTGCTTTTTTTTATTTTTACCAAGAAATATCAACCGATAAAAGAAATCTTAAGCACTTTAATATTGTTTTCAAAAGTACATTTTTGACAAAGTGACTTTAAAAAGTTAAGATAAACCAGCTAAAATTAGAAGTTAATCTTTTTATGTAAGTGTTTGTTTATAAATTGCCTTCAGTAGCTCAATTGATATTAATTCTAAAAGATTAATTTATTATTGTAAAATATTCGTGTATTTTTTGACCGAAGATTTTCAGCATGTCATGTGAATGTCATTCAACTTTAAATAAATTTTTTTGAGTCACTTTTAAAATTTACTTCAGTTGACAAATAATTTTTTATTAGAAATATCATTTATTTTAAGTTTTGACAAATTCAATGATTCATTTGATAAATACGATAAAGAGAAACAATTTTTTACACCTTAGTGTGACTAATTAACAAGATTGAATTACGCAAAAAAATTCACTTTACGATCTTTCACTAATTATTACTCTTTTTTCTCATTATATGCTCTTAATTAAGATCTTATGACGATGTATTCTTTTTTTCTTTTTCATCCGTAAACTACATTATCATGCGTTTCGCACGTAACAATAAGAAACACTTGAATCGGCACTGTATGAAAACGTTTAATTAGCCACTGAAATTGTACACGAAGGAAGAAGCAAAAAAAAGTGAAAAAATTACTATTAAATTGCCGGAGTTGAATCGTAGACCGCAGTCGAAAAGAAACTGAAAATGATTTGTTAAAGTTGGCTTTAAAGCTCTCTATACTGTGCCACACTACAATCAGCTTCATGTATGTATTAAACAATTTTTTCTCTCTCTTATGTAGAATCCACATTCACATCGACAAACGCTCACAAGTCGATTTTACTTGTTGATAAATAATCGATGACGAAATCGATAGTGTAAAGAAGTTCTCCGACGAGCATGTGCTGAGTATTGAGAGTTCTTATCTTTTAGACAATTGCACGTTTTATGAGAGAGAAACAATTATGGAAAAAGAGAGAAAAGTTTTTATGTTTACACTTTTTATTTTACAAGAGTATGTCACAATAAATTATGAATTCAATGCACTACCATAGTAAATGTAATGATTTATGACTTAATGTAAAAGTCTACACTTTTCAATGAAATAAGTGATTCACTTTCAAGTTGCTGTACTCGATCATAGTATGTAAAAGAGAGAAATCATTACCTGTTGGTATGTAATAGTGACAGCTAATCAAATATTAAGTCAATAGTTACGGAATGCTGTCGATATTTTTTCCTATTTTTTTCAGCTGAGATGGGAGGAGAATAATTGCTAGGTACTCTAAAATTATTATCTTTAATACAATGCTTGGGAACTTAAATTCATAATTTTTACATTGCTTTTGATAATTCATAAATTTTGTAAAACAGAAGAATTTTGTGTAATGTTGTTTCTGAGTTAGAGTCAAATTTTTCTCCAAATTTATGAAATAAAACGTTTTCGAGTCAAATAAATTAATATATTAGTTAATGTTAAACAAATAAAAAATAATCAAATGACAGGAAAGAAAATCAAGTTGACAATAAAAATATCAAGTTGACAATCATATATCAAGTCAAGTAACATAAAAATAAATCAAGTTAAGTCAAGATGTTAAGTCAAGTTAAAGTTATGCCTTTAAGAGAATAAATTTTGAAATAAAATAAAAGCAGTTCATAAATTCGATAACTGTTTAAAATAATTTAATCAAATATTTTGATTACTAAAACTCAAAATTATAATTTTTACAGAAATTTACCATACATTGTTTACAAATAAAACAATGTAAATATTTCTTAAACATACTCGGACATAATCGTAACTCTAGGCTAAATTGAATAATATTACTTATACACACTTCTCTCCTTCTCTTTACTTTACATTTTTCTCTTAACTATAAACATTACAAACAACTGTTCGTTCAATAAGACAAAAACGAGCAAAAGAGAGAAAAAAGAGCGATAAGTAAATATCATTTTGCGGGAATTTTTGCTGACTTTTTATGTGCCTCGTTCGACTTCCATGTATGGAAATTGCACAAATTGATTAGCACCACAGTGTGCATTATATTCATAAAAATGGAATTCACAGTTAATTGATGAACGCAAAAAAAAAAGAGTTTGTGTAAACAATTAAAGTCTGCCAAAAATGATTAACGATTATCAATCTATCAACGGTTGACGTTTAGTGCACTTTTTTTGCAATAATATTGAGGTCAAGGAACCGTTTTTGATGACTTTTTATTAAATTTGACAGCACTTTAAAAGCTTATCGTGTAAATGTACAAAACTTTTATGTTTCTTGATTGCAATAAAAAAAACTTTTATTTTTATCGATCGATAAGACAACAAAATGCTACGATCGTGCGGAAAAAACAAGCAACTGTCGGAACATACATTGTAAAGATAAAAAAATTGTTTCGCGTGTTCTATGATGATTAAGCAAGCGAGAATAGGATAAATGAAGACATTGTTGAATGCATAGAACAAGTGAGATTTAATAGTGACCGATTGTATTTCATTGACCTTCCCTATGAAGTGCGAATTGTATGTATATTATGTTTTTATGACACGCACACATTCAAGCCATTAAAAAATTTCAATTTTCATAAATTTTATGCAGGAATCATGAAGACCTTAATTAAGGCCTTACTTTCTCTCTCTTTTTTGGTCATTTTTTGATATCATCATGAAAATCACTTTAATTAATTAAAAAATCAAGGCAGACAACGGTAAAATGGGAACAAAAATGAGTTGATTTAAATTTCCTGACAAAAATCTTTTTTTATTGAAATCAAGAAAAAGTCACAATAATGAATATTAATACTCTCAAATTAATAAAATTCAGATCAGATGCCATAAAGTTTTACATATTTTTGCATCTTTTTCTGCTAAACCTGAATATGAAAGTAAATAAGATTGAGAAAGAAAAATAAAAGAAATTTTTATGACAGAAAAATTCTTTGAATGATTTGTAGATCATAAATTTTAAAATTAAATGTCAAAATGAAATCGATATTGAAATTGCTTTTAAAGTTCAGAAAAAAACATTCTGAAGAAAGATAAAGACATTCATGATGATTTTTTATGCCCAAAAATGGACAGCTTATGCAAAATTTTGAAATTATTGAATTTAACATTGAGATAACTAAAAAAGTTTTTAAACGGATGTCTTTACAAAAAGAATTTTCTTGCCAAATTTTAAAAAAATATTTCATTTAAACAAAAAACTTCAAAAATATTTTATTAAAATTAATGACTATCTGCAAAATACTGCAAATCTTTTTAAGTGTTTTTTAACTTTATTTAAATTCCAAATCAAATAAATCAAATCACAACTTCTGGTATTTTAACTCACAAGTTTTGTCCATTTAAAAAGTGACATTTTCGAAATTCCTCATTAAAAACAATCTCAACAATTTCAAGTCGAGTCAATTCAATTAGAGTCAATAATCTGCAAGCAAATATCATGCGATATGCATGACTTCGAAAATATTTTAGCACTTTGCGCTACGTAATAATAAAGACATTACGAAACTCAATAAAGTTTACATTTTTACTGCACACAAATTTTGCAATTCGAGGAGAAAATTTACTTACATGTAAAATAAATCGACGTCAACTCAATGATTTATGTCCAGCATGTGGCAGAGACAAAGTAAAAGATTTTCTCATTGTTAATCACAAAAGCTAATTCATTCACCGACCACACCGAAGTTGTTCTAGCCTCCGTAAAAAAAGAGTTTCTTTCATCAAAAATAATTTTTTCATGATAAAATGCCATAAAACAAAGTTCTTTCACTCTTTCTCTGACTTAAATCTTTTCGGAATGTTCACTAATGACTGATGAAAAATTGGTCAAATCCTTTTACTTTTCATTCTATTTTACACATACTTTTACAAAGAAATTGTATTTATTGTAGCGCTTTTCCCAAGCTTTTCAGTACATCAGACCAGCCAGTAAAAAATCGCGAAAAGTTTTTTCCATAAGAAATCAAAAACTTGCTGTGTGTGTGAAACAATACACAATAATAACTTTCTCTACTATAGCGAGGCGCGGAACATTCAAAGGAATGCCATTAAATATTATTTAGTGAGCGGGGTTGAAGAAACTGAATCAGGGTGTGTTATTTAAAGCCACACAATATACTCCTATATAGACAACAATATGAATCAATATGAAGCTGCTTTGGCAGGGCTTTCAGTTGTCTCTAATGGTCTCATTGCTGCTCCTTTAGATTGAAAGCCCTTTATAAAGGAGAAATTACTTTACGCTTGGGTGTGGGTCCTTTTTGCGCGGCGCGAAAGTGTTGTATAACAACAATAATGAACACTTTTTTCATAATGTGCAACAATCCTTCGCTTTCCATGTATTATTCGATTTTCCATTCCAGCGCTACTCTCATTGTGTGTCCAGATCTCATCGTGAAAGGATCTTATCGCAAATGCTGCTGGTGATTCCCGTGTGTGCTTAGTAGTGTTTATAAAATCATGAAAGAACGTGAAAGTCTTGACGTTCGGAAAAGGAGCATTTTTAGCTCAAGTGCAGAGTCATTAGAATCATTTGATGATTCAGTTCCAATAACTACACAAGAACAACTTTACGATAATATACGATTGCATAAGGAAATAATTCAATCAGTAAAATTACAGCCATGGAGTCTTGCAAAGAAATATAAAATTGTTCAAAAGGCAAAGCAGTATGTTGCAAGACATGAAGATACATTGCAAGAGCGTTTTGCACAATCTGGAAATACGAAGGATCTTTATGCTCGTTTTAAAATTCTCATTGCTGATGTAAGAAAATTGTCATATTACAATTAAGGCTGGCGTACTCGGTAACAGAATTAACTAAAATTTAGGTTTCAGACTTGCATGCATATTTTACTTGGTATGCACATATTTTTTGTCAAGTTGATTTCAAGTTGACTTATACAGAAATGTATTTTATTTATTCAGTTTGAATTAAACTCAAATAAAATACCTAGAAATTTAAAGAATCATTGACTTTCATACAAATTTGCTGGAATTCAAATGAATTAAATGAAAACTCAATTAATAAGACATATTTATTTAAGTCAACTTGAAATCAACTTGACAAAAAAATATGCGCAAGTCCGAATGCTACTAAAATTACAATAATTAGAATTTCAATGAGTTTAAATTTAATGTAAATCAATTCTTTACGAACCTTATTAATTTTTAGAAAATTTAAACTGTTTATATTAAGAGTCCAAGCCTTAATTGATCTTAACATTTTTAATAAATTATTTTAATCAACTTTTAAATTTACTTCCACAGAAATTTAAATACTTGAAACGAGAATTTTTAAATTTTTGTGCATTATTGATACCATGGGAAATTCGTATTAAAGAAATTGAATCACGGTTTGGTTCAGTCGTGGCATCATATTTCATCTTTTTACGATGGCTCTTTTGGGTTAACATTATGATTGCAAGTTTTTTCGTCATTTTTGTCATCGTTCCTGAAGTAAGTATGAGAAAGTTTGGGAAAATTGCTTTCATTTTGATTTGACTTTTAAAAAATTTAAATTTTTCTAAATTTGAGGTTGAAAAATTTTGGTATTGAACCTTTTAAAAATCTCAGTAAGAAAAATTTTGAGATCAAGTCAAGTCAACTCTAGCCTTTTTTACTTAAAATAATAATTAAAAATTTAAAACTAAAATTATTTTGAATCATGTATGATAATTATTTTTTCCCATAGGTGTTAATTGTCGATCAAAGAAAGAATTTAAATGGAAATGAAACAACAAGGTTTTTTGAACGCAAGAGATTGCTTGAAGTTGAAAAGGCAAATGCATCAAATTTTTTAACTATTTGGGATTTCGAAGGTCAATTAAAATATTCGCCGATATTTTATGGGTATGATTAAAATTTATCTTTCTGTTTTCAAATGAATTCTTATCACTAATTCCCAAACAAAAACATTTCTATCATAATTTTAACACACTCCATTCTTCAACATGTGCGTGCAAGAATTTTTACGATAATAACAGTAATTTTCTTCTTTTTATTTTTTTGCTACTGACGACAATAGATACTACCTTAATATACCGGGAACCTACAACCTTCCAATCGCTTACTTCATCGCCGGTGTGTTCGTCTATATTTATTCATTTTTCGCCACATTACGAAAGTATATCAACTGTCTGATTTTTATGATCAAAATTTAATATTCTCGTATATTTTATTTTATTTTATTTTTTGTTGCTGCTTTCATTAATTAACTCTCACTCTCCCTGGCCATCAACGATATCATCGATATTGTGTCCTTGTTTTTCTAATAGAATGGCTGAAAATTCACGAACTTCGAAGCTTGGCAGCAAAGAGGAGGAGTGTGTATTTTCATGGAAACTTTTCACAGGATGGGACTATATGATTGGACATAGTGAAACTGCATCAAATAGAATTGCATCTGTTGTGCTTGGATTTAAAGAAGCATTACTTGAAGAAGCTGAGAAACAAAAGGATAAGAAAAAGTAAGACTAAAAATTTCTTACGAAATTGATTTTTAATTTGAATTTTTCTATTTTCCTTACAGTTGGAAAGTCATAACTTTAAGAATTTTTGCAAATCTCAATATAATTTTCCTTCTGGGTTTATCAGTTTGGGCAGTTATAAAAGTTGTCGAACGTTCAGGAAATATTGCTGGCAACAGCTCATGGTGGCGTAGAAATGAAATCACAATTGTTATGACTTTAATTTCATTCATCTTTCCAATGCTTTTTGAAATTCTTGGAATTATCGAATATTATCATCCAAGAATGCAATTGAGACTTCAATTAGCAAGAATTATGAGTCTTAATTTACTCAATTTGGGTTCACTTATTTGGGCATTGTTTAAAAAAGTCAATATAATGACAACAAGAATGGATAAAATTAAGGAAGAACAAAAGAAGGCAAAAGAAAAGTTGATGGCAAAATTGAAAGGATATACAGAACCAACTACAAAATTTACACCAACAAGTGTTCACACAACCACTACTCAGTCGACTACTTTTGAAACGATAACAATACCTTCGACAACGACAACAACAACTGAGTCAATAGAGACGACTTTTTCAACATTAAAATCATACACAGACGAAATCATTTCAAAAATCACTGAATACTTGACAACTTCGGAAATTCCATTTGACGAACAAACTGCAGTTTATGACTACAGTAATACTGATTACTTCGAACCGGAGCCATCACCATCAGCTGAAAGTTTTAGCTTCAATGATTCAATTAGTGAAGCACTCACAGGTTTCATGGAAAATATGACAAATTTTACAACTGATGACTACACTAAAACTTTTTTTGACATTGTAACAAATGTGACAAATTTTAATCTTTCAACAACAACTGAATTTCCATTAGATCAATATTATTATGAAGATTCTACTGAATATTACATTAGTGACTATCAACCAAATGTGCAAAGTCAAAATCTTATGATGATAGGCACTCAAACTGCGAATGTGCCATTTAGAGATGATCCTACTGTTGATGATCATATGAAATATTTGAGTGATTCTTTAATAACTGAATTGAGAACTCTTTGTTGGGAAACAATGTTCGGTCAAGGTAAAATATAAGAAATTTTTATATTTTCTTAATTTTTAGATATAAAACAACACTGACTTTTAAATTTAGTTATTTATTTTTTACTTTAAAAATCTAAATATTTTATCAAACTTTTAATAAATTTGTCTTTTAATTTCTCAGAATTAGTGAAGTTGACAGTCATGGATTTGGTAAGATAAAAAATAAATTAAGCATGCATAAGTAACCATAATGAAAGCAATTCATTTACAGCTATTGACCGTTTTGCAAATTCTCATGTTCGACTTTTTTCGTGCACTGTTTGTTCGCTACTTGAATTCATGCTGGTGTTGGGATTTGGAAAAGAAGTTTCCAAAGGTGCCGTAAATAATGAACTTAAAAAATACATTCATGTTCATTGAAGAATTTTTTTATAATTTTAGTATGGTGACTTTAAGATTGCTGAAAATATTTTGCATTTGGTTAATAATCAGGGAATGGTTTGGATGGTAAGAGACGAGAGCATGCATAACTCAACTAACAATGAACATTCTTTTCATCATTTCCCTCTTATTCTCTACAGGGAATGTTCTTCTCACCTGGCTTGGCAATTATCAATCTGATTAAGCTCATAATAATCATGTATTTACGCTCGTGGGCAGTTTTAACATGTAATGTCCCACATGAGGTCATTTTTAGGTAAGAAGAAGAAATATGTAATAATCAGAATATGACAGTTAAATTAAATTTTTTTTTTGCAGAGCATCAAGATCGAATAATTTTTATTTAACTCTTCTTCTCACAATGCTGTTTCTTTGCGTTTTACCAGTTTCATATGCAATTTTTCTCATAAAACCTTCAAGTCATTGTGGACCATTTTCTGAAAGAGAGTATATGTACTTGCTATTTACTGATACTGTAAAATCAATTTTACCAAAAGGAACACATGGATATTTGAGATATTTTGTTAGTCCTGCAGCAATTATTCCATTACTTTTGCTGTTGGTTTTATTTATTTACTATTTAATTTCGCTTACTGGATCTTTAAAACGAGCTAATCAAGATCTTAAAACACAATTACATAAAGAACGCACAGAAGAGCGTAAAAAGATGATGAAATTGATGGAAGACAAAATTATGGAAGTTAAAGAAGCTAATCGACTTTCAGCAAGATGGAAGAGAGTTCTTGATGTTAGAAAATCTTCAGGAGGAATTGTACAACCACCACCACCAATCACTGCTGCACTCAATGAAAGCGATGCAGATCGTAAAAAACTTTTACTTGCACGTGCAATGAAAAACATTCTTCGCAAAAAATACTCGAATGAAGAAGAATCAATTCCAAAAATAACTACAACTGAACCTTCTGATGCTGAACCATAGAAGTTGTATTTTTTTCTCATTCTTTACATTCTGCTGCAACAGAAAATGAAGAAAAATTCTCAATTTCACGTTCATTGTTAATTGATAAAATGAAAGAATTTTAAATTGATGTTTCTAGTCGATGTCCGATAAATAAATAAAGGAAAATACAAGCAGCAACTATGTTGATTAAAAAGCATTGACTTTTGCATTGATTTCTCTTGACCTGTGAGTTTTTTCCCGCTCCATCTTTTTCTATTCAATTAAAAATTATAATAGAAGGCAGTGAGAGCGATTGTATGTTAAATGCATTTTTTTATCGATCGCTTACTTTTTATTCAATGACATGAGGTAAGAGATCATTGTTGCGATTATTATTAATGCGTGTGAGTGATAACAATCATAAATTTTGTGTCTGTTTTTTGAAATTTTAAAAAATTTTTATATATAAAAGCACAAAAAAATTGTAACAAATTAGCAAAGTTAATAGCAATCAACAGTAGCCGAGATCGTATCAATTAACTTCAAAAACACACACCAATTAATTGCGACCGAGCAAAAAATATGAATTTTAATGAGTAAACTTGCAAAGTGACTCAATTTACCGTCGTGGATAATTTGATTTAATCATTTGCTACTGCCTGCTGCTTTTCAAGTCGGTTTCGCTTTAATTAATAAAAGTGATATGTACATTGAGATATTAATAAATTTATGAAGAAATCATGCAAAGCACTCATCTAAAAAAATTCTCCATCTGTGCGC
Source organism: Polypedilum vanderplanki (assembly GCA_018290095.1). Lineage (NCBI taxonomy): Eukaryota > Metazoa > Arthropoda > Insecta > Diptera > Chironomidae > Polypedilum > Polypedilum vanderplanki. Next base: position 9,000,257 of record CM031381.1, on the reverse strand, counting down.
GATCACAGAAGAAGAAAAACATTAATAAAAATTTCTCAATTCAATCAATTTAGATTGACACGCAAAGTTCAAGCTGATTTGAATTTTATCGATGGTAAGCAATCGAAACAATACTGGACAGACTATGAATATTTGATGATTTTTATGAATCACATCGCATCATATCTTGTATTTTTATTATTTCGATAAAAAAAGCAATTGTTATTGATTCAGTTTTCTACTAACATTCTTCACATTTGACCACTGTTTAAAAATAATTCACTGTCTATCATAATTGAATGACATACATTCATATTCATTCTAGTCAATAAAGTAACGATAATAAACGCCTCCAACTACTTTTTGGCAGAAGCACATACAATTTTCGTGTAGAAATGATAATTTAACTTCATCATTTATGAATTATGGTTTGTCGTGCGTCCGTCACAACAATCATTCCTTACAATTCATTTACACATATAAATGTATGCTATGTTCGTGTATTTGCTGATGAGTAGAATGAAGAAAGAACAAAAGGAAGAAGCAGAATATCAAAAAAAAATATTCAAGGTCAGCTAAGAATAAATTAATGTTAACTAAATAGTCGTGAGTGCGAAACTAGATCAAAAATCACGAAGGGTAAACTTGTGAAAAGATGTTTGATGAATTTTTAATGAATGTGATGTTTTTGACAATAATTCTTGGGAATTTTTTTTATGCAATTAATTTTCAGTTAAAATTAATTTATGGATGATTAAAGATTTATTGAATTTTCAAATCTTTTCTATCATGAATTCCCTTCTATACTTAAATTATTTAACTAGTATTAAATAATCTTATTTCACACAGTGAGAACCCTAAATTTATTTGTTTTACAAACTCGTCAGCATGTGAATTTATGTAAATATGTCGTACTTGGATATATAAAAATAGCGCATTGTTCTAGATAAACACAAATATTCTCTCTCTATTCTCTTTATCAAATTAAATTTACAATTACACATTTCTCAAGCTTCTTTCTTTCTCACAGTTGAATGTGTTATTTTTAAGTCAACAATTCCAAAGTGAGTTAATTTTAAAATAATTTCATTAAGCTCTGTAATTTGATATGTATATGTTTTATGCACAAACTCACCTCCAATTTTATTTACAAGTCGATCAACAAAATCCAATTGAAGAAAATTTAACTCGTCATGTGTCCATGGCTTTTCTTTTAATCCTCTTGCACTTCTAAGCACGACACGATGTCGTGGGATTGTTTTTTCATCCATTTATGTTTTTTACACTTCTTTTATTTGGCACATAAAAATAATTTAATTATTTTTTTCTCGCATTCACCATTTCATTATCAATTTCACGTTAATGCATTACATAAAAAAATAAAATTAATAATTTTGCCTTTTTTATGAAATGCTTGTTTTTTTGCAAAAATAAATTGAAGTTAACGAACAGCCGGCTTGTACAAGACTAAGTGACTGTTTGCTTGTTGATTAGAGAGAGAACGAAAAAATGTTGTGTCGCCGCACGATTATTTCGCGTTCACTTCATCTCCTCTCTCTCCTTTCGTGTGTGCTTCGCAGCAATCGACTCTAACTCTAGAATGTTTACATTATTTTCATAGAATATAAGTGAATGATAAATTGATTGTACTTGATTTTTATAGAGGGTTCGTTTTAACGCATTTTCTTTCGAAAATTTTCATGGTTCTTTTTTGTAGAAGAATTTAAATTTAAATTTAAAAAGGACTTCAGACAAAATTACTATCGTTATGAAAATATTAGCTAACAATGAATGAAATATGAGGGAAAAAAGTATAATGTTGAGACCATTGAAAAGACATCACGTGTTTGACAATATAAAATGGGTATGAAACATGAAAGGGAAATTTAATGATGGGGGACGTAAGTAAACGATAGCAGAGGAGAAAAACACGCATAGGAAGCAACGAGATTTTTGATTAAAACAATGCGCATATATTATAATCGAATTTCCCTCCTTGCAAGTGAGCATTTGAATGACTGTTTATTGAATCTAACATTGATTTACTGCAAGAAATATTGAAAATGATTTTGCAATAAGCTTATTTTTAGAGGGTGAAAATTTATAGTTTCTAGCATCTTGCACCCTAATCTTAGAGAATTTTCTCATTATTCCACTCAATTTATGAGATTTTCACCTTGCACTGATGCTTCAATCACTTTAATTTCATCACTTTACTCAATTTCATCAATATTTATTTTAACAAAAAAATATTTTCAAATTTTTCCTCTTATTCGAGATAAATTTATACAACAACAAAGAAGAAAGAATGATTCACGAATGTATGATAAGAAATTTTCTTTCCTCCACTTATGGAGACTTTTTTTTACCATTTCCCATTTGCTTTTGCGCAAAAGAAATTTCCCGCTTTCAAGCACGTGGACCCTCGTAAATGAAAATATAAACAGATGATTACGCGTTGTAGAGAATTATACGAGAACGAGAATGCATTGTTGCATGCAAAATAAAAGAAAGTGAGAAGGGGAAGAAAATGAGGCCACTTCACAAAGTCTCATGTTACAAAGTAAATTATTATAAAGTTCTGTAAGGAAATTGCTGTCAATCATGAAATTCAATGAATAAGTGTAAAAAAATTCTTTTATTTAAATTTCAATAAATTTTTCTCTTGATAACATTTCTGCATCTTCATTAATTGTTAAATTTCTATCTTCAGATACAACAGGTCCAAAAGAATCTTCTGACATCTCATCTTCTTCATCATTAAAACTATCTAAATGACACAAAAATGTATCATCTTCGAATGTTGGGAAAAAAAATTCTGGTTTATCAAATGATTTAAGATCACATACAAGATGATTTTCATTATTCAAGTGATTTAGCAGCATTTCATGATTTTCAAAATTTTCTTCACAAGAAAGACATTGTTTTAAATGAATTTTCCTTCTAATATAATTAATAAGTTTGACTTTTTGATAGAAATTGAAATTCACTGTAACCTGCTCGTAATTAAATTTATGAACTTCCTGCATGTGTGATAATATTGCATCGAAATTTTCACTTTTATGAGAACAAAATAGACAAATGATTAAAATTTCGTTTTCTTTTTCATTCCATTCTGACCATTCTTGATCATCATTGCAAAAGATTACTTTTTCTTCATCTTCTTCTGAATTTCTCTTCTGTATAAATGGCAATTTTCTCTCACTTACTTGTGCTGATGAATCTTCTTTAATTTTGTAATTAATCATGAAGAAACGATCATATGCTTTGATATCTGGATTAATCTTTTTATGACCTTTCTTTCTCATATGCTCCTTCAATGTTGCTCGATCTTTAAAAATTTTCTCACAATAAATGCAAATTTTAGCTTCCAATTTTTCTTCAATAAAATCAATCAACTCATCTACAAATACAAGGTTTTCTGGTCTGCCTAATTGGAGAAAATGCTTTGAATAAAGATGCTCAATGTAGTCATATCTCGTTGTTGGAATTTGTTGACGACAGAATAAGCAACCGCGAATAAAATTTTTATCACTTCTTTCAAATTGATGTCTTTCTAATGCTTTCTCTATTAATTTCTTCTGCAATTTTATCCTAATCTCTTTATCTCTTGGTACAATATCAGCTAATAGATAGTATTTTTCATCATTCTCAGTTTTTGTTCCATCAGGTAATTGCTTCAATAACATAGTTGTACAAAATTCTTCAATAGTTTGAGCTAGAATGATAATACTCTTTTAATCAAAGTCTAAAAGCTTTTTTAAATTCATTACCTTTAAACTGTTCCTTCCAATAAGCAAGATATTCTTTTAAATCAGCAATTTCATGAGCATCAGAAATTATCAAACGATGAGCATAAAAAATATGACTTAAAATCTTTTTATTATCTTTTTCATTTTTCTCTGTATGTTCACAAAATAAGCACACACAAATATCTTCTTCTGGTTCTTTACTATTATCTGTAGATTTTTGAATTAATGTTAATGGCTGTAAGATTGTTGTTTTAGAAATTTCTTCCATTTTAACTAAAATAATTTTTACACAAAATTCAATGTTTTGATTTTAAGAGTGCATTCAGAAATTTATGAGGGGTCAACAGCTTTTCAAAACAAAAGAAATATTTCTTGCACAAAAAATTTAAAACTTATAAATAATCAATTAAATAAGCAATGATTCGGTATTTATTCGATAAAAGTAAATTAATTGACTCTCTTGCAACAGTGAAACAGTTATTAAAATCACCTACTAAACCATATTCAACAATTATAACAAAATCTGAAACCGGCATAGAAAATTTGGCTAAAGATGTTATAGTCTATAATTATGAAAATCCTAAATTGTTTAAAGTGCTAAACTTCTTTTCAATTAGCCAATTGTTCTTTTGGGGTTACGTAGGCGAGTGGGCTTTCAATGGAATGCGAGATTCAAAAGTAAGGAAGAAATTTTAAAAGTTCCCTAATTTTCACTCTGTATCTTTTTAGCCACAAAATATCAGCGAAAATACACCATGGTATCAAAAGATTAATTTAGGTATTCATTCAATAAATACATTAAAACCTAGCTAAATAATTTCTTCTTTTAGGTGAATCAAAATATAAAAACACAATAGCTGGAAGTTGCTTTCTCATAGGTTGGGCAATAATTTCTGTTGGCTGGCTATTCACTCTTCGTTCAGTTCGATATTTAGTACTGAGAAAAGGTGGAAAGAAAGTTGCATTTGTTTGTTATACACCGTTTGGAAAAAATAGAATTATGGATGTTCCATTAAAGTATGTAATTTCTTTCTTTATATAATTTATAATTCAATTTAAATTCATTCTTTTAGCTGTATCAGTGCACAGGAATCCAGAACAACTGCAAAAACTTTCTTACCTATCAAAATTAAAGATAGAAGTTTATTTTATATTCTTGACATGAAAGGAGAATTTAGGAATACAAAAATATTCGATAATGTCATCTGCTTAAAACGTAAATTAAATTGATAAATTTTAATAAAATTTATTTTAGGTATCAAAAATAGTGAAATAACATTATTGGAATGTATATTTAATCTGTTGGGAAACGAAAGTTTTGTGTAAAAGTACTTTCAAGTTTTGGAAGCATGCACTCATCTCTGTAACCACGTCTCAATGAAACTTCTCTGATCACTGCAGTGCAAATGTCAAGTAAATTTGTAGTCCTATATGTTTCGCGAATTCTCTTCACAAGCTCTTGAATAAACCAACTTCCTTGATCAATATGTCTTACACTTGCAAAACCTTCAATAGTGGACCAAAATATTAAGAAATCAGCACGTGTCGATCCAGAAATGAGAGACGATGTTGATGGACCATCATTTTCAGTACTTGGAACAATTCTTCTTACTGACCTTTGTAAACTTGTTCCCTGACATGCTTGAATTAACAGAATTTTGGGTTTATGGAGCAAAAGTTTAGATGACATAATTTCTTTCACATCTCTAATAAAAATTGGAACAGAATCGCTTCCGTAGAATATTTGTTCGTGTCCATGCGACAACACACAAACAATCAATCCATCATATTCAGAACTTTGCTTTGTAATTTTATCAACTTCTCTTAAAACTTCAATGTGGGTTAAATCATTTTTAGTGGTGACATGATAATTAAAGCTTTCAAATAAACTTTGCAGTGCTTCCCTATCTTTGATTGTTCCTTTTCGTTCAGTAAGATTGTGGTCTGGAAGCATCTTTTGTAAATCAGCATTAGTTGTTCTAACAAAGTTCTGTTGATTAATGATAAGCACACACATTTTTTTGGTAGAATAATTTCCCAAAAGAGTGTTTGACATTGCTACTTGTATTTGTTCAACAGAATTCGGCCTCATAAAATTTTCTGATGAATTATTGAAATTACTGTCGTTTGAATTATCAAGTGTATTTGGTTTTGATGGAAATTTTTCTAAAACTTCCAATATTTTTTGATCAGTTACATTGATGGTTGTTTTAAAATTGTGAATCATACTAAAATCACAAGCATCCAAAGTTGATGCAATTTTAATTTTCCCATTAACAATTGCATGTAACAGAAAAATTTCCAATTGATCAACATTCCTAATTGTTGCAAAATTGCACTCGTCTTTAATAAAATTGATAAGCTTATCTGATATGTCTTGCGTCAATGATTCGCAAAGTTCATAAAGTAGCTTTATTCCTGAATTTATCAAATGACTTTTTCTAACAAATTCACGAGCTTCTGAGATCGGCACACCTAGATTTTTAATGCACTCAAAAATTTGTGTTACTGCCAGTGCCTCAATTATAATCAATTTCCAATTTACATGAGTTTTTGCATACTCTTCAAGAAAATTTCCTTTATTGTCATTATTTTCCAATTTTTCTAAAATCCATTTCGGTTTTTCAGCACCATAAAGTATAAACACAATTGACACTATTTCTTCTCCTGTTAAATCTTCTTCTAAATATTTTAAATCACCAATTTCTATCTCTTTAGACTCCATAATATTTGCATTAATGAAAAAAAAAACTAAACTAATAAATAATTGGGAATCACTTGTTAGAATATAAACGAGTGGTAAGGAACTCAGTAAAAATGGTAGAGAAATTAAATTTGCTTTCAATAGATGACACTACATGTTCTATACACGTGTACTAAGATTCATAATCACTTGAAATCATTGAACTGCTCTGTCAAAAGTTGTAAATTTATTTCAATTTTAAAAATAAGTGAAATTCTTAAGAACATTAGAACAAAGATTAAATCAACATATCTACTCAACTTGCCCTACATTTTAATTTAAATTAAATATTATTCGTCCAAATGGAAAATTCTTACATCAATTGTCGTTGTTTAATTATTCTATAACCTATCTTAGACACTTTTAAGATTTTAAACTAAATACTGAAACAATAAAACCTACCCAAGTGTGTTAAGTAAAATATACAAGTGTAATAAAAGAAAATATTTAATCAGCATGTCATTATCATGTTCATTGTGAAAATTATGTTAAGAATTCAAATAATTTATGTCTTTTTCTTGCATTTAAACTCATTCCATTTACAAAAAGAATTCTTTGCTTTTAATTTCTTAATTAAATTTTCAATGTGCTTATAAAAAGGTCAAGAAAAAGAAAGAAGGTGTTCTAGTTGGAAATTTTTTTCTCGCCTTTTTTTAATTAAGCGACTTGTTATCATGAAAAGACACGACTATTCAAAATGAAGAGGATGAAAAAGAAGATATTTGAAATATTCAAATAATGTCTCGAGCAAAAAAAAAATAGAAAAGAATTTGAAGCAACAAATGGACAGACATGAAATGATGCTAATCCCATGCACTGAATCGTCGTTGATTCTTTGAAATTAAATTAAATTTTAAAACACTGTAAACAAATCTTTTTGACGACTTCTCTTCAACCCCTAACTTTGTGCAGATTTTTTTCCACTTCTTTTTTTGTCTTCACAGTAGAATGAGCATCAACATTCGTAGATGATTCTTCCGCTGTTGGAAAATGTTGTAATAAAAAGTTTCTTTTTTTTCTTTTAGGTCCTCTTTGACTAGTAAAGTGCAATGATTTTTCCTCTCTTCTTTTTTCAGTAAAGACGATTAAAAATTTCTGGTTTCCTCTGTTTTATTAGCTTTTTGATAACCATCTATGACACTTTCTCACTTCTTCTTTTTTCTTTTAACACCCGCACAAATGAGAAGGGCAAGCAAACAATTCGTAGTAATTTAAACGCATTATCGCACATCAAATGGAAATTTTTTTTTGCCTTAATGTTGAAAATATTTTTACATAAGTATAAAGCACTTTAAACTTTATATTTTTACTATTGAAACTTCTGCTACTTTTATAAAACAGCATCAAAAGAATAAGAAAAAAATTTACATTGAAATGCCAATAAATATTCAACAACAAAGTAAAGTTTTAGCACGTAATCCTTCAATATGTCAATATGAAGTTGAAGCAATTTTAAATTGTGTGAATTTAAACAATAGTCGATGAATTCGATGAATGTTTATTGTCTATATTCAGCGAATTTATATTCATTTTATTGTTTTCCTCAACTAATTAGTAACATTATAAATTTACAGCCTGTCGATTGCAATATATATGAGCTCAACCCACATCAAAGGTTGACTTTATAATTTATCAATTTCGTTTATTCACTGTACTTATTTTCATACAACTGCAACATCTCGAACGAATAAGAAAAAAAGAGTGAAAATGCACATCTGAGTGCATTTTAATAAAACACTAATTTGACAAATTACAAGAGGGGTTGTTGCAGTTAAAAATAAGAACTTCAAAAAACCATTGAAAAGTGGATCACCACAGAATATACAGAACATAGAACAAAAATGTGCATACAGATTGATGCTTGATGGCAGGCACTCGAATGAATTGCGGTAGTACAAGGGTCGAAGGCATCGTCATGTAGGGGAAAGAAATCTGTTATTGTTATAATTGCCAATATCATTAATTTATCGCTTTCCAAGTCGAAGATCATAAAAAGGCCTCATCACGTTCCGTTATGAAAAGAGTGAAAGAGAGAATGAAAAAGAAAAATGATTAATCGAGTGTTTTATTAAATTTTTATTTTACTGCCACTGCCATTTTGCTGCCTGCTTTGCTTTTTTATTCTGAATTATGCTTATGAATATTAAATTTAATGTCCAGAAATTAATATGATGTGAATAATAATAAAATTATTTCTCTCTTTTCTCTCGGCACTTTTTTTGTGGTTACTGATGATTCAGATTCAATGGAGCATGAAATTTTTATTTTTCATCTCTCACGAATTGAAGTTAAATAAGGAGTTGACACTTAAGTTTAAACTATTAAATTTTTTTAAAAAATGATTTGAAGAAAAAAATTTGATATTCAAATAAAAGATTTTTGTTTCTAAGAATAATTAATTTAAAATCAATTTGCGAAGTAAAAGTAAAGTGAACTTCAAAATCAATTGTTTGACAGTCAAGTTAAATCGTCAAGTAATTTAAATATCAAGTTGTGTACAAGTTTTATCAAAAGTCAAGTAATATAATTCAAGTTGCAACTGAAAAATTCAAAGAAACTTGAAAGTTTTTGTCAAGTCAACTTGACGATAATGACCATAAAAACAATTATTCTTATTAAGCACAGAACAAATAAAAAAGTTTGAATTAAAGCATTTAAATTAAATTAAATATCATAATAAAATAAAACAATATTCAGAAATATTTTTATTGGTTAAAAATGCAATCATTAAAATCAAAAATATATAAAGTGTCCAATCCTAAACTTCAACTGAAAAAATAATAAATAAATTTTTATGAAACTTATTTCTGATTATAATTGAGCTTTAATTAAATAATTCAAAAAATAATTGTCTCTGTTATATAAGTGATACATTGTATAATTTATATTAAATTTTTAGAACGTAACTAAGGTGTGTGTCAGCATTCAAGGAAAATGTCAATTTCATTCTGATTTGATAATTGTCTAACATTTAAGTGCCGCTCCTCAGGATCATTACCTTAACAATCTCACATCATAGAGCTTAAATAACACAACAATGTTGAAGAAAAAGCATTATTGTTATCCAACAAACCACAACATTCACTGTTAAAAGAGCATAAATCACATTAATGTAAAGTGGCGGCGGTGGCAGCCATTCAGCAATATATGAAATATAAAAGTGCCTTAATCTTTCCTTGATTGGACATTTTAACCATCACACATACAAAAAGCTGACCGTTTTGTACACACTTTCACAAGCTAAATTTAAATTTATTGCCTTGTATCCTAATTTATGGACGGTTGAAGCGTAGCAAAAATTGTGATGGGAAAACACTTCAAAATCCCTACATGAATGTGAGAAAAGCACAAAAACCACAAATCGTATAAGTCATATCAAATTCATATGTGTCCATGAAAAAGAGAAAGAGAGAATTTGAAAAATTGACAGTCGAAATTGGTCGTTAAATGGATGTGTAACATTGCAATACATTTTAATGAATCGTATCATCGTTTATAATACTAAAAGAAAGAGGAGAAACAAATGAGATTGATTTAAGCAAAATGCATTTAAGAACCGTGAAATTTAGATGATGCATAGCATAAACATAAATTCGTTTCACAATAACAAATAAGTGTGAGCATGCTTGAACATATTGCACCTGGACTATTTTGTTTGTGTATGAACTTTAATTATTGTCATTTTCATGATTTACCGCAAAAGTGATCATAAAATGAAAATTGTCTCTTGAGGGAAATAACAAGCCATAATAATGAAATTAGCTTTGCATTGAATGCATTGAATTTTGTTTAATTGCAAATTGAATGATCTGTGAAATTGATGAAAATAAATATTTATTTAACGGTCTTATTGAATTTAAATTCTAACTTAACTGAAATTTGAATTTTTATAAAAATTTTAAATGACCGTTAAAATTAAAATTTAGAATGACTGGAAACAAAATTTTCTTCACCATTTCAAAAAATTTTATTCTTATGTTTCTAACAAAGAAATACACTCGAAAAATTTATTACATTTAATAAAAGTATGTCCCACTGCTTTAGTAAGATTTATAAATTTGATACAATTTTCGTCACATGACACGACATAAAGAATAGCTTCACATTAGTTTTCACCGTGCAATAGTGTGTAAAAGGGAAAATTATTTTTGTTCACACCAAAACAACAGTAGCATATCATAAATTCATAAATGTGTGCTTACTTAGTTGACGGTTAGGGCGAAAATTGTTTTATATTTCTCTCATACTCTGTAAAGGTAGTTGAAATATTGTTTGCTTTAGTAGAAAGTAGGTGATATAGTAGAATAGTGAATGAAGTAATTTATAGACAGAGGTAATTGAAAATGTTGGTTAGAGTTTATGAATTTATTTTTCTGTTTTCTTATTTGATTTCTAAAATAGATCTAAATTTGTTTACATAAAAAATTAGAAAAGTTTCAACATCAAAAAAATCATAAGAAAAAAAACAAAAAATTCATTTATACATTGGTAAAAAAAACAAAGCGATTCAAAATTCTCATAAACACAAAAGATTGGTATCAATAGATTTTCATCACATAAATATAAAAGAAATGAAAACGGAGCACTTAAGATTTATAGCACCCGCAAAACGATTCGAAAGTTTCGTAACGAAAGAGAGAAAAATTCAAATTTTGATTCATTGGTTTGCGAATCTAACTAACCGTAAAAGCGGCTATGAAATGTGAATTCATCTAATGAATGTTGAACATCCCTCTCTATTTCACTTCACACTTCACTTGATTGTTTAGATTTTCAATTAAAAAACACCCAAACGACGACAAACGACACTGTGCAAATAGATGTCTCGTATTTTGGCTACCACAGAAAAAAAAAATATTCCAGCCACACTATATCAAAATAGATGTGAAAGAAAAATTCTCGACGTTTTAGGTAATTAAAAAAGTCTACAAAAAAAAACGCCGTCAAAGATGATAATGGTGAGAATAAGGCTTGTTAGTGATATATTGATTGAATATACTGCTGCTGTTGTTGCGACAATCATTGAACATGTTACAGATTTATGGCTTGTTTGTTTCTTTTCTTACTCTCTTTTGACAAACATCAATTACGAATTTCAACTTTTTTCTTTCCATCGTGCTCGATTTTTGTAAAAATTGCGACCAACTCTCGGTTGTGTCATTTATTTCATACTCCAATAACATGCTGTGATTGTCAACACCTTCCGTACTTTTCTTTTCCCTCATAATAAGCTTAATTGACTTATACACATACACAGGTTTCACTCGTTTTTTGATTTATGCTTGCCGCGGTTGTTTCATACTGTGTTATACGCAAAAGAATAAGTAATAAGATGAATTTTTTAATATTTAAGTATATCAAGGAGAAGATACTCTGTATAATCGCTGTTTAAATTGATTTAAAAACATAAAAATGTTTATAAAAAGCAAGTCAGAAATTTTTGATACATAATATAAGAATTTTACTGAAACATAGAATTGTTTACATTATTTCTTTTCTTATTTATTTGCTTGTAAATTATTTAAATTCGCAAATAAAAATTGAAATTTATGGAGTAATTTTTACAAAAATTTTGCTAGATTTAAATTGTTGTTTACATTTTAATGTTTCTAAACAAATAAATCAAAACAATAGATTTTGAAAATGTAAATTTTATCAAAAAATCATTGAAAACTAGCAATAATAGGAATAACAACTTTTAAAATAACAAGAAATTAAAGCAATGAGTAATATCAAGTAGATAAACAGAGTATACACGTAAATTTCGATTCGATTTTGGAATTTCTAAATAATAAAACACAAATTGATATTAGATTTTGCAATACTTTTTTTTAAATAATCAAAGTGTCTTAACATTGAAAAAATCCTCAATTGAAATTCAATTGTTTGTCTTAAAATTTTCATGAAACAATCAAACGTTGTGAACAAAAATGATTTACTTTGATTGTGATTGATTAATGGCTCTATTGTTGATATGTAAAAACATTGTAGTTAAAATGTTGCTTTAAAAATAAAGTTCTTATGCCGACAATTGTTTTTATTAATAATTCTATGTTCTAAATTCTAAAAGGATATATGAAATTTTATCCTTGTCCAGATCTAATAAAATTTTATGATGTGTGAAAATGTTCAATGCGTATAAATGAGTAAACAAGAAGATCTTCATTCTCACACACACATGTAAAATATTCTAAAATTGTCTGCAAAGAACAAGTCATGATTCTGCATAATTTAAAGAACCTATAGATGAGTTAAAAAAATTTTTATAATTAACATTTTGGCTTTATATAACTAATAAATCATTAGTTCTTCATTAATCCTTCTTAGTTTCTCTTTTTCTCTCATATCTTTTAATAAAGTATCAGTCAAAAGCTTACATATGAGTGATTTACAGCTACTTTTTGCATACATTGTTGTAGCAATAAAAAAGCTGAGTTCATAAGTTGCAATAAATGTGCAAACTTTTACACATAATTTATCAGTTTTCTCTTTCTGAAGATTTCAATGGAAAAGTCTTCATATTTTGACAACTGAAATGGCCATTTAAAAACTCATTTCAATCTTCAAGAGTGCGATCGTTAAAAATATTTCCTTCATCGATAATAAAATCTCGATTATGGTGTTCTCGTGTGCATATGCATAATGGCAGCTATTGCTTTGCTAAATCTCACCGTAAAAAGAAAGAAGAAACTCTTTTTTATTTTATTGATTTAATGCTGTTCACCATAAAATGCATTAACGATGATGCTGAAGAAAGAAATCAGCTAAAAAGGCAATCATAAAAATTATTATTTAAATGCTTTATTAACTTGGCGGCATCATGATTGTTGTTATTCTTTATTTTTGTCGAGATTGTTGTCGGCACAAGAACAAGCGAGATTTACTTCATATTATTCATTAGGAAGGTGGAGTGATTTTAATTTAAGATTATAATAATAATATTTAGTCTTTCATGAAATAAACACAATATTTATGAATAATTTTAATTATTAGTTAATAACTATAAAATTTCCTCTTCTATTCTATTCTAAATTTCAATATTTCCTTTACAAATTACCAATCTCAACCTCAACTTTTCCTTCCTATTCTCTTCCTTTAAACTATTTAAAATCCATAACATTCATCCCATCATTTCTCATCTCCATAACTTCAGTTCAGTTCACACATTTTTACTATAACACAAGAGAAATTTATCTTGCAGCACATTGTAAATTCACAATACGGTTTGGCAATTGTTTGTCGGTATCTAATGTTCTGTGTATGCATTCACAATATGAGGATAAAAATTCATACAACATTTTCTTCTGTTACACAAGTTGGTATCTGTCAAGGGAAGATAAATTTGTGAAAGCAATTGTAAAATATTAATAAAATAAAATATGAGAAATTTCAATTTCTTACTAAGATTTAAAAGTGAAATTAAATTGTAGAAATTTTATACTGAATTCAAATCTTGATAAATTATTAAAAAATTATAGTTTTTGATCGACGCTTTTTTTTTTTTAAAATACATAGCAAAACTACCCAAATTTTTAATTTCGACTTATACTCAATCTTACAATTATTAAAAATTAAATAAAAATAAAATTTTCTAACTTTTAGCTCTAGTGTTCAAGTGTTCATCCATTGACATACACACACATGTTGTGTGGTTAAATCTAGTGGGAAAAGACTTTAAAATATTACACCAATAATTCAAACAACTCCATCTCCTCATCGTTCGACTAATCGGTTGGTTTTATCCTTCATCTTTTAAGGAAATTGCAAGCAAATAATTTTCATGCTCCTTTTTTACCCCTTTCAATTTCAAAGAAAAGAAAAAAGGGAAAATTGCCTTAAGACATCAATAAGTAGAAAGTGTCGAAAGAGAAAAAAACCCATCATCTCCGATTAGGTCAAGAAAGCATGACATCGTTCTATAATTGAAAATGACCAGCAAGAAAAAAGAGTAAAATTTGTTGCTGTAAAGAGAGAAGGAAAAAAATTTATTAAGTGCTAATTTTAATTCCATTTCTACAGACAAATGCTGAACATTTCAGTTGTCGTAATGTATTAATTTATTCATGCGAATGTTAATGCTCTGACTAAGTCATTATTTCGATATTTGTCTTCCTTCCTCGTGAGTAAGAAGTTTTTTTGCAATCCATGCACTCGATGAGTTGAATGTGCAGATCTCATCATATGATGACAATGATTTGACGTGATAACTTTCTGTCATAAGCCGCTTTAACATAATTGAGTTAACTGTGAGTTGAGAAATTTCACACAGACGTCTTGGAATTTTATCTCATTTCATCTCACATTCATTCTCAATTGCAAGTTCTCATTTTTGGTGAGAAAATTTCCTAAATAAACTCAAGTCGACAAATTTTTGCTAAAAATATCTTTTCAATTTAACCCCTTACATGAAAATGCTCTTTCTTTGCTCATCTAATTAATTACTAAGTAAGTATATGTAAGGGCGAAGACATTGATGTCAAATTCCTTTTATTTTAGTGTCTTAGTTGACTTAGGTCATGTGTATATCTACATAAATCTTAAAATAAGATGATGATTTTCATTTAAATGTAATTAAGTAGACATAAAATTCACACTCAATTAAATTAATGTGTGTGCCTAATTAAAAAGTCAAAACTGACCAATGAATTATTCAATTCAAGAGGAAGAAAAAATTGCAACGTGTCAAACAGCACAACATTATTAAATATTGATGATATACAATGCATTAATGAAGATGTGACAAAAGTAACAACAAAAACGGCATAAAGGGTGCAATAAAATCAAGTTTCTATAAAAAGACAACACAAGACCAATTTTCAAGTTCCTCTGCATTTTTTTGCACTTGATTGATATCGCAAAATGCTTGGAATTGAGTATGTGTAACCCGAAATGAGAAGGCGAAAATAAAGTCATCTTGTCGATTCATTATGATTTCAATGCAGGCAGCTGAACAAAAAGGAAAAGAGCATTCGGACATTGGCAGGAAAGGAAAAAAATAAAACACGACACAAAAAGTATAAGTTGAAATTATGTTGCGCGGAGCATTTTCAACAGCATTTTTTCAGTTCATCACTCGCGGTTGGAAAAAGAGAC
The DNA here is from genome assembly GCA_018290095.1 of Polypedilum vanderplanki. NCBI lineage: Eukaryota > Metazoa > Arthropoda > Insecta > Diptera > Chironomidae > Polypedilum > Polypedilum vanderplanki. The sequence continues at coordinate 8,984,690 of CM031381.1, read as the reverse complement.
GAGAGAATTTTGCAGACACGACAGTTAAAAATCCATCACAAACATTAATTTATTACTATAACAAAATTTTATATTTCTTGAATTTTATTTTTGCTAGGTTTTTTGTTAGATAGATTCAAAAATTGAGGAATTGTGAAAGATTTGAATTTAAAATTTAACTTTTTATAAAGAAAATTGCAAGTAAAAATTTACAAAATTATTAGAAAATTATACAAGAATAGAAAGATTTCGAAATCGAATCTTATGATAATTTGATTCTTTCAAAATTCAGATTTTTTGGATTTTTTTCGCATCTTGTATCACTTTTCAACTTATATTTTTACATTTCAATCGAAATTTAATTCTCACTTTTTATATTTGACTGCAATAAGAAATATTCAAAATAAACACAGTAGCATTAAATACACTTTTTACTCTGCTTCATTGCAAAAAATCTTTATACAATCGACAACAAATATTTCATGTTTCTCGGTTGTTTAAAAAATTTCTTTTTCACCACAATGAATTTAAGAATTTTTCAGTTTTTTACTGTTTTCTTGCACTGGTGTTATTTTCAAAATTGAAATTCGGCAAAAAGGCTAAGACATACAATATAATTTTTTTTGTATATTCACTTTAATGTTTGAACTAAAAGAGAATGTGTAACAGTAGTCGTCTTGCATTTACCGCGTGCTAAAAAACGAAGATGCAAGCGCGAAAGAGAAAGAAAAGAATGGAAAAGTTGGCAGTGAATGGAATGTGAATAAAACACAATAAAATAAAATTCAGTAGCTTTGACAAGGCGGATAGAAGAAGGACAAGGAAGAGAAGGCGAGTTGAAATTTTTTTATCTTTTAGACTTTGAAATTATTTTATCAAAAAATAAATATCTGAATTTAATGCAATTCCACTCTTTTAAATCTTCTTTCAATTGTTGTCTTGACTCTTTTATTGTAAAAATTTGCCATTTGATTCAGAGACTGCAAGACTTTTTTGTCGGCAACATTTATGCTCTTTTTTTAATCTTTTTTTGTCCCGCTACAGAAAAAGAAATTTTTTCATCATATCAAGAACAATTTTATGACACATATCGTGCAACTTTACGATCGATATTGCGATTATTTTACAACTGATTTCCTGCCTTAAATTTCTAAATTCATTTTTTTGCAACTTTTCTTCTCATCCTACAGCTATTATTTTTTTACACACATGCGAGTGAAGATGAAAATTTGATTATCGAATGTTATTATTTTTTTTTTCATCTACATGTATTGAGGGTTGAAAATGAGAACGAAGGAATTTTCATCGTTAGATTATCAAATTTATTTATTGACTGAAAATCAAAGGCAAATTTCATCCCCGCTATCCTTTTAGTCGAAATCTTCTAATACAATTTTCTCTTATAAGAAAATGAAAATAACCTTTAATCGTTTTATTAGATTTTTTTCTTGTATTTTTCAGAGTTTGGATAAAAATTATATTTTTCATCTTTAGATTTTATATTAAAGATTTGATTAAAAAATTTTAATAATTGATTTGAAATATTGAATTTATATGATAAAATTAACGATTCGAATCTTGAACTATATTATTAGGTAAATAATTCATTTTTGTTTTTTGCTATTTCATATCTTCTCTAAAAAATTGGTGAAAGTCTCTGCGTATATCAGAGGACTTTAGCGCATTTTTGGCGCCCAGATCAGTTATATTAACAAGTTAAATAAAAAAAAAGTTTACGATTTGAATACATTTTATTAATTCATAGTGTGTTTAAATGATACATTATTGCTTTTTCATGTTTGAAAAGATTTGTGATAAAAGTTCAGTGGAAATGGAATAAGTTGTATTAATGATCATGATATTAATCATTAAATTGTCAGAATCGTTTATTTCCTTCAAAATGTTGTTGATTGAATCAGATTTCATTGTTGCTCTGGTGGTTTGGATTCTGCATCGAATCGAGTTTCTTCAGTATCACGTCGAATTTTATTAAATTTTTCTGCTGCCATAATGATTACTCTTTCTAAAATTATGCAATTTTCAAATCCTACAATTTTAATTATTTCTGTTGCTGCTTTAAAGATGTTTTTAACAGTTTCATCGATATCGATGATTCGAAAAGAGTCCTAAGAATTAGAATGTCAAAATGGAATAAATTTGAATGTCGAAATTTTTAAATTTGAAATTTTAACTTACAATTGTGCTTTGCGCATCTATAAACACTTTATGTGTTTTTGTTATCTCGTTGATCTTGCATCCTTTGATGCCAAACAATTGTCCGACTTCTTTTTCCTTAATTTTCAAGAATTTCGTTTTAACTTCAGAATTTTTATCGGAAAAAATGTTTTGAATGGCGCCACTAAAAAAAGTGACGCCAAATTTTAAATTCGATTCAACCGTTACATTTCGATTTCGAGTTGATGAACAAAATAAATAATACATATCAATGCAAAAGAGAATACGAGTCACTAATTGAGAATAAGAAAATGTTTTTATTTAAATGATTTGATATTTCGTTGATAACTTTCGATTCGAAACATAATATTGATTTAATACAACTGTCAAGTCGAATTCAAATTCAAATGTTGCGTGTGACAAAAAATGTTGCGCAACAAAAAAAATTTGTTTACAAATTTTCAATATGGAAATTTAAATTCGCAATTTCCAAATTACTGCATTCATTGACAGCTTTCTAACTAAGTCGCTCCGGAATAATTCGATAGCACAAATCAAATGCAAAAAACCGTAAACTTCTAGCTATTGTAATTTTCGAGATCTCACAACCCGAACAGCCAGCCGAACAAAGTTGAGCCGAACAAAGTGAAATTATAAGCTGCATTGTTGTTCCAAAAATGCGGTAAAAAATTTTATGCCCAGACTCTGAAAATTTTTCTCGATATTTATTTTTTTGGTTGATAGTCAGTTTAAGAATTTTCACGCATGCTGCATATAATACATTCTCGCATATCTTAAACTCATATATGAGAAAAGCAAAAAGGGAGTTATCTTGTCATCATCTCATTTACATGCATGCTTATTTTAAAATGAGATCCTTTTATTTATTGTTACAAAGTTAGAAAATAAAATAAATAAACAAAATACTGGTTGATATCTTGTTAAAATTATAGCCTACCCCTCGCGCAAAAAAATAACACAAATAGATTGAAAAGATATGTTAAAAATGTTTTAAAGTCAAACACAATTGTGCGTAGTGGTTTTTCAACTGTATACAGTGTGCAATGAAGGAAACAATATTGTGTGATGAACATTGAAGGCGATATAGTGAGAGGGTGACAAATGTCATTGAAAAATATGATGTCATTAGCAGTACAATTTGTGTGACGACAATTTTCCAACTCTTATGACTTCTGTAAATCGATACAAATGAAAATTAATGATGCCATGGCATTCAACCTCATGTCATTACTGTGAATGAGTCGTACGATAATGTATTGTGTTGTACGTGGCTGTTTTTGTAACTTGTTTCGTTGATTGACTAGAAATTAATAACTCGTCAAATTGCATTTAAACCACAGATTGCAATTACACAAGTTTTTTTTTTCATTTTCCTCACTTGTTTTAATTTTGGTTTAATGAAATTGCAAGTTTATTAAAAAAATATTTTAACAAAAATTCAACAGCTGTTTCACAATGTGGCTGGCTATTCATTAACAAGTGAATTCCAGTACAGTGGTCATTAGATATTGAAGTTAAAGAAGAGTGCATAAATGTAAGATTCAATTGTATTCATTCTGCTGACAAAAATTTCATTCCGAAACGACTTTAAAGATATTGTATTCAATGCAAATGCGAAATAAATGTTATCACACACACTAACCATATATGTCAAGTAGTTCGAACATAATAAAACACATAAATAGTATTCTGTACATAAAAATTATTCAAAATTCCTCAATGGTTTTCTCTTAATTCTCTCAGACTTAATGCGATTGCTGCTGTATCTTTTTCTTCTTTTTTCACTATGCAAGTAAGACTATAGTATATCGAAGAACATGAAATTCAATTGTTCATTCATAAATATTTGTCCAAAATTGCTTATTGTTTGCGATTGTGCACATTAATTCTTTGAACGTTGTTGCGTGTTCTTTTTTCAGCTGCTGTTTCAGTTTCTTTCAAGATAAAGGAACTTTGATTGCTAGAAAAAAAGAAGTTTATAGAAAGAAGTTGAAAATTTCTGTAAATGAAATGTTTTAATGTTTAGAATCGTTTGCATTAACTCTAACAGGCTTTTTTCTTCTAAATTGTCTAATTTTTTCAAATTAAAAATTTGATTTGATGAAAAATTTTACATTAAATTTTTATTTATTTTTGTTTACATATTATTGTTTGTAAATAAATGAATCAAAACAAAAAATTTAGAAAATAAAAATTTAATGAAAAGGCATAGAAAATTCGTAATATCAAGCACTAAGATAGATGAATTAATAAGAATGGAATTAATATGCTAAAAACAAATATTTACAGATAATGTAAAAGTACAATTCTGTTCAAAATTAAAAGGAAATGGAATTTTTTGAAATAACAATTATAAATCGAAGTGATTTCACATTGATTTGTTTCTACTTATTTATGCTAATGTATCCAACTCAACATTTGTGGATTATTTTAAAAAGTGTTCTCTTTTGCAAAGGAAAAGCAAATGTAAATTTACATACATAAACTTTTCATCACTTCCCTTTTCAACTGACCTCCACTGACTCTCTACCTCGAAATGTTCAATTGAATGCAAATTTTCAACTTGTATTATCACACTTTTTCTATCACAATTATTCATGAACAAGTTTTTGCTTATCTGAATTTATTGAATATCAAAATTATTCATTCATTCATGTATGACAAGCACATGATCATAAAAATGTCTCCGACTACTGATAAGAACTTATTAAAAACATCAATGACTTAGTTTTTGGTAATTTTTACACCTCGCTCGACTAATTAGAGTCAGTGAAAATTTATGACTGAACAATTTAGGTTTTTTGTGAGTGTTTTGCAACCTCTCAAATGTTTATAGTGAGTAATAAAAACAACTAGAAAATCAATATATGTAAAATAAAATGTATCATATAATTGCAGTTGTCACTAAGTAACTTTATCAGATGATTCGATTGATAAAAAATTTGTTTATTGAATATATTGATTAAATGCTTGATTTAAATAAAAATTAAATATTAAATAAATCAATTCATCAAAGATATCAAGATTTAAATCTTATTGGTTCTAAGCTTTTTATTTTTGCAATTTTACCTCATTTTAATATTTTTTGATTAAATTTTTACCAAAATAACTTTATAGCTTCATAGTAGCATTCCTGCATTTTTCAATAATTTTTAGCGCATTTTTGGAACAACAATGCCGCTTATATCTTCACTTTGGCTGGCTGGCTGGCTGGCTGTTCGGCTGAGGGATGAGATCTCGAAAACTATAATAGCTAGAGACTTCCGGTTTGTTGTGTTTGATTTGTGCAATCGAGTTATTGGCGGCATTCTTCATTAGAATGTTGTTACTTATTGAATTAATTAGGAAATTACGAATTTAAATTTCCAAATTGAAAAATGTAAACAAAGCGAAGTTGGCTACGAAAACGATTGCAGCGCAACCAACGGCAAATATTGGAACTTCAAATATTTTGAATATTACTCAGCCGTTATTTTCAAGTCAACAAAATTATAATAAGATTCTGTAAATTGTAGAGTCTAAAACCATTTGGTATTTTAGTTGAAAATAACTAAAAACCAACTTAAACTTATTCAATTAAAATTTTCAACTAAAAACCAACAAAAATTTAATCGATTAGGATTTTATTTTAAATCGAATAAATTTTAGTTCATTTTTAATTACACGTAAAACAGTTTCAGACACTAGTAAATTGAACATCAATTAAAAACGCTCGCCGTACTTTCATGCATCAAAAATTTTATAAACATGATTTTGCCTATATTTGAATTTATTTGGATCAAATTATTTTAAACTGTAAATCTATTTCTCAAACGACTCTAATAAGTCTGTAATTTGTTGACATACACTGATCTAGGCACCAAAAATGCGCTAAAGTAATCCGACTTAAGGCGGACACTTTTCAGTCTCGTTTTACTTAATTTTAATTCTTTGTACTTTATATAAATTCTCAAATCATTGCAAAACAAAATTTTTAATATTCAACAAAAAAACAGTAACAAACCTTTAAAAATCCCATCTGTAAAAAAAAAAAGAAATGAATAACATAAAAAACATATTTTTATGACTACAGAAAAAGAAAGAGAGTGAGATAATCCTGATTTTATTGTTTGATGATAAATTGTGAAATTGAAGAAAAACAAATTTTACTTGAAGAAGGAAGAGAAAAAAAAAGATTGGATAACTTTAAGGGGATTTGTTTATTTATTGGCATGACCCATTGATAAATAGAGCCCTTACTTTCATGTAATTGAAGATTAAATTATGATCAATATAAATTTCCTCGCCTTGTGCTTGGGTTTTCTATGTTATTGGCCAGTGATTATCATACAAATATGAAAATTATGAAATATAATCTTTCGAACGTTCCCTCAATTTTTTTACGCACATGTGTGTATGAAGGGTCAGAAGAAATTCCAGCTTTGATGTTTTTTTGCTGTCGGGATTTTTTATGATAATTTAAGGGCTTTGTCATGTAGACAATAAGAAAAAATATTTTTATGTACATATATGTAGTAGAATTAGAACTTTACTTGATTATGAGACAACAAGACATTTTACGATGAATGGCGGACTTTAAGTAGAAAGTTATCAACTCAACTTACGATACTAGCTATGAAACCTTCTTAATTTCTAATAGACTCCACCTCTAACGGAATCAAGCTCCCATGAGTTGAGTAAAATGTTTGCTGTATGCTTTCCGCTTGCGCTACACATATATACACAATAAAACAATACAGTTGTTGTTTCTCTTCTTCTTATTTTTCTCTAAGTGCGCCAGAGCGAGAAAGCAAGTTGAATAAAAAAAATTTCTTCATTAGTGTGTGTGAAAAACTCACCGTGAAAAGTCAACGATCTCAAAAAAAGTCAAAAATGATATTTTAGATTTTTTATTTTTTACTTTTCATATTACATAAAATTTCTAATCTTTTTTATTGTTGTGATACTTGTTTGCTTTGTGTGGTGCTGTAAGAAGCTCTTTGACATTTAATTAAATGAAATTTGTGCTAGAAATGAAAAATTATTTACATGAAATCAACTATTGCACTTTTTTCTGTCGCTGTCTATTTAAACACGTACATTATTTTTTTCTCAACAGTCATACTGAATGATATGAATAGCTTTCATTAGAAATTAAATTAACAACAGAGAATTGAAATTAAATTATTAAATGATCAGTTTTAACTAGATATTTTCACATTTCACTTTTTAAAAGAATTATTTTTAATTTAAACATGATATTTTTCTAAAGTCGATATTTAGTGTTGCAATTTTACATCTCGGGCATTGTTTTTCGATGTCCTGTGAATAAAAAAATTGAAAAAAAATATGAAAAATCTAATTTTTTGTAAAAAAAATAAAGCATTATTGTTAAAAGTAATTATTTACATGTCGCAAGATTTGAAACTAAAATTTTGTTCTCAATTCATAATTTCTAATTCTTATTTAAAATATTGATTACAAAACTTGAATTTGAATAAATTTTATATGATTCAAATCTTATCAAATGTACACTTTTTAGCACATTTTTGAAACAACAATGCAGTTTATATATTCACTTCGGCTGACTGGCTCACGGGTGAGGGATGAGATCTCAAAAACTACAATACTACGTCTTACGGTTTGTTGTGTTTGATTTGTGCTATCGAATTATTGGCGGCAATCTTTATTAGAATGTTGTTACTGATTACATTAATTAGGAAATTACGAATTTAAATTTCCATATTGAAAATTTGTAAACAAAAAATTTTTGTTGCACAACATTTTTCAAAAAGATTTTTCGTGGAAGTTTTTCGTTAATTTTTTGAATTTGACTCAACCGTTATTTTCAAATCATTAAATTTTTTTACAAATACGAATCGGAAAGTATGTATAAAACGATTAAAAATCACTCGTAACATTTACATAACTCGAGTTTTCATGAATTATATTTCCATATAAACAATTAAACCAAAATAAAGAATTTCTGCTAAATAAATTATTTTCACAACAATTTAAATTTATTGTATCATTTGAAACTAAAAATGTTTTACAACATCAAATTTGACTCGCAATGGTATATATGAAACTTTTACTGACTAAATTCATACAATCAAAATTTAACTCGATTCATATATTTTGCATTGTGATTCTATTTTCATTATTGAATCTGATAATTCTGTAATCTATTAACATACACTGATCTAGGCACAAAAATGCGCTAATGTTATCCGTCCTATGGCGGACACTTTTCCACTCGTTTTTCAATTTACTCAATTGATTTTAATTTTAATAAAAATTAATCAAATTAACTTTCTGACTTCATGATCAAAAAGTTTTCTACTTTAATTTACTTACAGAAACAGTAATCCAACAATCTTCACATAAATAATGACCACAAATGGTTGAAATGATGAAAGTTTTACATTTTTCCTATATTTAAATAAAATATTTAAATAAATACAATAAATTTATGCTTTAATAAATTTTCTAACCTTACACATAAAACATTTATAATGTGGTGATCCTTCTAGCTCACGAATTCTAGCTTTTAGCTCTTCTAGAACTTGTGCTTTTGATGCTGGTGGCTCAATAGTCTCTGATGTGCTCACATATGATTCAGAATTTGGTGTTGACTCATTTGATGTACGAATGATTGCGTTGTGATTATTTGACTCCGTCGCTGAATCAATTTCAACCGAGGACGTTGCTTCTTCAGTGCTGTTGTAAAACCTTAATTAGAATCGTGTTTTTTGACAAATTTCAAGAGTATTCTCACAAATGCTTTTATGATTTTATGTCTCTACCTTTTCTTGAGATCGCGAACTCCATTCAATTGACGTGGTGCCGCTGTCGATTGCTGCAATGTTTTACGCTTAATGGCATTATTACAATCGCTCTCATCATCAGTATTATCGACAATCAACTCCTCCTCATTATCACTCATTCGCTCTTGACTTTGATCACGCTCATTGTCCAATTCATATTCGACATCGATGCGCTGATCGCTGCTTGTTGGCGTCACACGTGTTATTGCATTATCATTCATTTGTGTGCAATTCATATTTAATGACATGCGATTTTTATGATCCCAATTTGTGTTAGCGGTGCTTCGATTAACTGATGTTATCGTATGATGATCTTCTGCAGTTGTTTTATCAATTTTACTATGCATGATTGTGTTGTTGTTGTTATTATTATTATTATTTATTACTTGATTGCTATTATTATTATTGTTATTTACATTACTGTTATTATTATTATTATTATTGTGATACATTTGTGATGTCATATTAATAGCACCATTGGAAGTTTCCTCGCCATAGCTTTCAACATCAACCGTTTCATCTTCCTCTTGCATTTGCGTTTGACTATTGTGGTTTTGCTGTTGAAAATAATGACAAGAACATAAACATGTTGACCATATGATTTTTGAACCAGACAATTTACCCACCTTTCGCACACATTCTTCAATATGTTGAGCAATTTCCTCTTGTGTTCGCTGCAAACGACCATGACATACGGGACATGATTGACATGTCATATTTGCATATGCTTCTTCTTCAAATTTTCGCTTTCGTAATTTTCCTCTTAATCGTCCTTGTCGATTTACGCGAATTCTTTGAAATGTCTGTGAAAATTTGTAAATTTAATTTTTCAAATTTATTTTTATCAGAAATTTTAATTCTTACCTCCCATCGACTAGTTCGACTCTGTAAACTGCTTTGAACGGCATGCAATTCCATGCTGAGTGTTCGACGCATTTCTTGTCGTTCATTGTACATGTTTGGTTTTGCTAGTCGTCCAAGTTCAGTTGAAAAATGTTGCTCAAGCTCATCGGATGCTAACTGAATGCCACAAATTGGACATGAATTGTGCTGACCTGTTGATGGCGGTGCATTGATCTGCATTGGTTTTTTTGGACCAATCCCTGAAAATATAAAAAATATATTTTTTAACTTTATTTTTTGGGATAAAAAATGCTGTTGCCATGAAGTGACATAATTATTTTTTCGTTAATATTTCCAGACCACTACAACATGCATATATGTCGCTCACTATCCAATTAAAACAATTTTTAAATATGACACAAAATGATTGTTTCTGTGGTTGCAAAAAATACCTGAAAATTTTCTCTCTCTGTCGCGAACGAAGCGAGTTTTTTAAAAAGGTTCGTAAAAAATTGAAAATTCATCGAGCTCAGCAAATAGTTGTATGGCAATTTTAACCCTTTCTTTTTGTATATTTCTCTCTCTTTTATTACACTTTACAATCATAAATTTTTATTATCATCCTTTGCACAAATATTGAAAAATATCATAAAAGAGATTTTCCTTTTTTTGTGAAAATTATTTTACATATCGCGTTACAAATTGAGATTGAAAGAGTGAAAAATAATTTTTCAATAATAAAGACTTATGAACAAAAAAGTGATATGAAAAGAATTTTTAATGAAAAAAAAAATAAGATCAATATTCAAGATTTGAATTTTGGTTTTCTTTAGATTTTAATTAATAAAAATTTTAATTTTTTATATGCAATGTAAAATAATTTTATAAGTCACGTGTTTCCATGATAAAATTTCTTAAAAATTTATAAAACTCTTCTGAAAATTTTCTACAAATTTTATTTTAATCAACACATAAATTTACAAATAAAATTAACAATAAATTGTTTTAGGAAAAAGCAAGGCCTGAGAACTCTTTTGATATTTTTTGTTATTTTTGATATCGTGATTTTCTCTTTAATTAAAGACCATAAAAATTTTATTGATAGCTTAAAAGAAAGCAATGAGCGTAAGAAATGAAAATCAGAAAGGACTATATATCTTCGTGTTATCGTTTTAGAACTGAAGTCATTTTAAAAAAAGTCCATTTCTAAAAATTTTTACTTCTCGAAAAACAAAGGTATCTTGATGCGAAATATCAAAAAGAGTTTTTAGGCCTTGGGAAAAAGTTAAAATAATTTACATCCGAAATCGAATTTTCAAGAATTGAATTTAAGATAAATTGATAACTTTAAATATTTTCATTTTATTTTAAGAACTTATTGAAAAATTCTTTTTTTATAAACCTTCATGAACTTTTACCTTTAACGAAATTTTCATTTTAAAAATCTATTTGTCATTAAAAACTTTTAAGTATATTTGTATGTACAACTCTTTTTATACCTTAAACTGTTCACTTTAAACTGTACAAATTTATTTCACTCCTAACTGCTTTAAAAAATAAAAAATTCATTCATTTATGGCTAAAATGCATGTAAAACAGTATAAAACGATAAAATTAAGTAAACTTTTAGAAAGAGAAAAATTGTGTAAATGTAACAGATTTTTTATGGCGCTTTATGATCCAATTTTCTAATCTCTTTTTGTACTCGGACACGTAAGAAAAGGAAGAAGAAGCACTAAGTGGAGGAGAGAGAGAACAAAAGAGAAAGAGCTAGATGCTTTTATGAGGTTAATGTTCCTTAAAAAGGGAACAGCTATTATCTTTTTTTATTTTTCAATAGAATGGAGATAACTAACATGTATAAATTTTACAACTCTCTTTCTCTATCTATGCACAATGAATCATGAACCCGATAAACGCATTGAAGCTGTATATATGAGTATTTTTTTGTAGGGCAATATTTAAATTCCTTTTAGTGTGTAAAAGAAGTTTCTTCTGTATTGGAAGCCTTTTAGTGATCATAAATTGCGCAATAAATGTTTCGTTAATACAGCCAATATAGACTGAGAAAGAAGGAAATTTTTAGGAGATTATAAGATGATTTATGTTTCCATCGTCAATTTCATACTTTAAACTCATCTTCTTGATTGTCTAAAAAAATCATTTCTTTTTCAGCAGACAGACAGACAGTGAATTAAGCTATTGTTGTAAGTTTCACAAAATCCTACTAAAAAATCTTCACTCATTTTATTATTATATTTAGGAACATCGTTTTATGATCTGCATCAACAATTTCATTTTTTATTATCATAATATCTATCTATCTGTATGCACACATGTATTGTCATCATCTCTCCAGTATAGCCATACATTCGCAAGTCAAGTGAAAAAAATCACGAACACATATTTTGAGATATAATTATATTTTCAAATCACGTAACTAGCCAAAAAGTGGCAGGATGTTAAAATGTTAAAGTCTACAGGAAAAAGGGAAAAATTGAAATGAAAAATTTATCATCACCAAATGTTTCGCGGTTTTTGTAGTCAGTCATGTTTTTGCAGGAATTTTTTATTGAATTGAGGTGAGTTAGAGCGATTTTAGGTGATGAATAAAGAATTGATTTTTGGTTTTATTTTTATGATTATTTTAATAAAGAATTTTATAGTTTTTAATTTTCAATGTGGATTAAAAATTTGAATTTCTTTTTTTATTGAATTTAAAATTTATTAAAAACGAATTTACTTCAATATTCATCAAAATATCGCAATATTCGTTTATTAATAAGTCAATTTTTGGAATAACTTGATCTTAAAATTTTCAATTCAAAGTTTTTTCTTAAATTTTTAATGTTAAGTTACTGAAAATCCAAAAGGTAATACAAACTAATATTAATTGGAACCTTTTATTAAAAAGATTGAACAATAAAGCGCCAAAATTATTTCAAATAAAGATCTACAAAGCAAATTTTAAACCAGAGTTAACAAGCTAAAATTGCAAAAAAACTATAAATCATAGAAATATAGTTGATAACTCGGTAAAAAGCTTTCATTGAATGCATTTAGCTCCCAAAATTATATAAATAATTTTAAATCATTTTTAACAGAACTGCTTTTGTATACTTTAATATTAAATGAAATGTATTGGCATTTAACTTAGGCTTTGAATGTTTTTAATTTTCATAATTAGCAGTACAATTTATAAATTGATACTTTTTTTCTTATTTTAAAAAATTCATCAAGAAGAAAAACCAAAATAAATTTTCAGTAAAATTGTGATTCATCTGAATTTATCTTTGATAAATTTTTAAAAGATTATTCTTTGTTTTATTTAATAAATTTCTTATTTAAAACTTCCATTTTATTATAAATTTATTTATTTAAATAAAAAGAAACCAAGTAGCAGCACGAGTTAGGAAGTCATTTATAAAGACTTGACTTAACTCTCTTTTGAAAAATTATAATTTAAATAGAATCTCAAACATTTACACAAAAAAATCCTTCCATATTTCTTACTTATAAAGAAACTAACCAACAATAAAAACATTAAAGAGTGATGATAATTGTTTAAGTGGATATGAAGTCTAAACAATATTAGAAAAAGAGAAGAGAAGAAAAGGCAATGTTTATTATTAAAATTAAATAATCATCATCATCGGCATCAAACGAAAGAAGAAGCAAGAGAGTGTGAGCACTTAAATTTCAATATATGCAAGAAAATCACGCAATGTGTTGCCATACTGTTTTACATCATCACTCAAAAATTCCATATTCAAGCATGAATGAGGGTGTATGAATGTCTAGTTTTTAATAACATTGTCTAGTTTAGCATACAGACACTAAAAGAATCCTTTTATCATGTTCCGAAAAAAAAAAACAAAATCATTTCATTTTATGACCTTCCGCCTGAACACACATGAAGATAGAGAGAGCACTAAAAGTTCTAAAATATTGTCTCAATTGATACATTCTTTCTTTTTCGGATGTGTTAAATAAATTTCCATTAGGAAATGGTACGCATAGGCGGTCAAATTATTAAGATATTTACTCACTTCGAAAACCAGGTGTTTCGGGACTTCGTGATGGACTACAAATGCGATCGCGATCACCTTCTTCACTTGTTTGACCTTCCATTGATTCATCTTTTGCGGGTGGTGAAAGTGATGCACAGGCAGGTGATGAAGAATCTGTACGAAATGATTCACTTCCACACCACCAGTACTTGTTCGAATTATTTCCCGAGCAAATAATAAGCCCTTGAATTTGGAGAACTTTTATCAATTAGATTTGTCTGTCAAATGCAATTTTTGAACTGCACAATTGAATACTCACTTGATCGAGACCAAAACCTAAACATTTAGGTGGTGCAAAGGCAGATGGAAGTGAAATGTTTGATGGAAATGGTTTCCACAAATGCGCCGCCACTTCCGAATGGACTAGTTGTGGCCGAAGATACGGCAGGATTCAAATGTTGATGCAGAATGCATGCGGTTGAAATCCATGCAATAAATGTGTTCCATAACTGCTCACTAACGATAAATGATGCAAATCCTTTGCATCTTGCAATTGCGAATGAAATGGTCTTTGTAAACGCAATGCATCACTCAAGCCATTTGCAGCTTGTGAAAATACAACTAGTGCCGGCGATGATAAATGAGATGAGCCGAAATTTGAATTATCCATAACGTAGAGAAAATTTATTGAATTCTCAGAATTTTTTATCATTGAAGAATTCTCATTTTTTGTTTATTAAAAAATCTTTCATAGTTGATGTGAAAATTTTCAAATATTTATTATCTGATTATTTATTGTTGCTCACTTACAAGATAATATTCAATTTTATTTGGTAATCAAATATTGTCAAAGTTTTACTAAATAAAATTGATTTGAATTAAATTAGGACTATTGAAGAATTTAAATTTTAACAAAATTGTTTGAGAACTTAAAAACTGTCATTGATTATTGATGAAATTCTAAAGTTATAAACTTTTAATTATATTATTTTGTTGCGGAAAAAATTTTAAATTTTAGTTGAGTTGAATTTTATTTTTTAGACTGAACTCTTTTTTAGGCAAACTTTAAACAACTAAAACTTTTTATTTAAATGTTTATTGATTTGTCTTTCATAAAAAAAGACTGTGGTTTAAATTTAAAACTTTAATTTGACTTGTTTAAATTTTTATTTAAATTTTGAGCACTTTTTTAAAATATTTCACTTCAAATTTTATAGTTGTTTCACTATTTTTTATTTTAGTTTAAGTTGAGAAGTTTAACTTTATATTTCTTTTTAGACTAGCTTTCATTCATTCGAAATATTCATGTTTTTAAATTTTCATATCTTTTTCTTAATTTATAAATTGTATATCGATAATTTATTTTTAATTCTTCTCAAAATTTCAAGCTGTTTTCTTTTTATTCGAACTGTTTTTAAATTTGATTATTTTTATTATTTTATTTTACTCATTTTAAAAGTTTTAGTTTTTTCAACTTTTTAGTTTTCTTACATTTTGGTGTCTATATTAAAGTTTTTATTTTTTTTATTATATTTACTAATTTCCAAATTTATATTGAAATGTTCAAAAATCTTTTTAATTTCACAGTTTAAAATTAATGTTTTTATTAAGTTTGATTTCACTTGAAATTTTCACAATAAAAACTTTTTAAAAAACAAGAAATAAAGTACAACTATTTTATCTTCCCATTTAACTACTTGTTTTAATCACAATTTCAACACGACAAACTGCAAACTAACGATAAATGGAGAGAAATAAGTTATTTGTTTCATTTAAAAAATTTCTCTCTAATTACTTCAATATCAACTTTCACTTCATAATATTAATCAATCATAATTCACACACGAGTCAACTGTCTTGAATGAATAAATATTTTCAAGAAAAATTTCAGTTTACGTATTACGTCTTTAGCACGAAGTCACTTCATTCAATGCTAGTCGCGGACTATGTTTAATCACCATAAACACAATAAAAAATTCTTTTTTTTGCTCATTTGAAGTTCGCAAAAAAAAATTTGCGACGAAAAAAGAATATTAAAAAAATACTCCGAAGCGAGTGAACGAGAAACTGCACAAAAAGAGGATGAAAGCGTCTAGTTGTATCCAATACCGAAAATATACTGATTTCAATCTATTTTTTATTCACTTCACTTCGTTACACAACTAATTTATCCCCTTTCTGGTTGTGTATTTTACAACTAATACGAACTCCCGGGCGAGTGTTGTTTTTTTTCTCTCTCTTACTTGTGAAGTTGCCTATCTCACTCTTGCACACGCGCGATATATAGCAATGTGAACATCAATAAAAAATTTCTTTCTTCTTTCGACTCTCACACACTCACTGAAGTTATATGTACGGGTCTGTAGCGCAAGCGGAAAGAACTGTTGTGTATAAGAGAGCGAGTAAAAGAGAAGGTGGAGTCTATTAGGAATTAAGCAAGCCAGATTTAATAACAAGGCAATAGCAGCCAAAAGCAGTTCAAGTTGAGTTGAGTTGATCTCTATCTATCATTATAATTTGCTACTTAAAGTGTACCTACATACAAATATACATCCTTACTACTAGTTTGTGATATTATTATTGCTATTGTTATATATAAGAAAGCCTAAACATAATAAAAAATATATATATCGCACTACACAACATTTAATCAAGTTGAAGTGATTCGACGGGACTTTAACTACAAGGCAGTTGTGTGTTTTTCTTAATTTATTGAGTTTTCTCTTTCTTCACACATATTTAATTTCAATTTTTTTTGTCTAAATTAAAAAATGGCTGACGAGTGTTAAAATTTACGAGCTGAATCAAATGATCTTGTTCGAATGTTGCTTGCTATTAGAGAAAAAAAGCTATTAAAATTGTCGACAAATACACAAATTTATATCTAGCTAATTTTACTTCATAATTTTGAAAAAAACCTTAAAAAATTTACACTTTTTGGCAACTCTACTTAATTTTTTGTGATTCAAGAAGAGACGAAAATAAAACTGTGAATTTTTACCTGCTCATTTTGTGTGAAATTATCGAGTGATTTAAAGATGAGGAATAAAAAAATGTAGAAAAAATATCAAAAAAAGGTTTCTTTTTATTACTGTGGCAAATTTATTTTCTTTGTGATGAAATTTTATAGATTTTGAAGATGTTAATTAAAAGATTAAATATTAAAAGATTGAATTTTTCAAATAATAAAATTATTTTAAATTTAATACCTTTTAAAATTTTAAAATTTTAGTCGATTTCTAACTAGGATTTTAATTGAAATTAATTGATTTTTATTCAAAATTTTATGTTTGAATTTACGTTTTTATAATTGAGATTTTTTTAATGCTTTTTCTTCATTTTTTGCAATTTTTTTCAAAGGTATTATGCAGATAATTTTTTAAAATATCAAAGGAAAATTTTTCATAAAGTTTAATTATGTTATATTGAATAAGTAACAAAACTCACAAGTTATTTTAACTAAGGATCATGCAAATTCAAAATAAAGCTAAAAAAACAGCTAATTTTTCTGTTAAGTTGCTTAGGGACCATTCAAAATTTATAATTCTATTTAATCAATTTTTGTGAAAATGTTTGAATAAGAATTGAAACAGAAATAACTAATAAAAAGTCAAAATCACACGATTCAAATTTTGAAAAATTTGCAATTTTCAAAAAGTGATTACAAAGAGTTTTTTTATTTCTTGCAATAAAATTTATTTCAACAGAAATTTTTTTACTAAAATTTCTATCAATTTTCCAAAATAAAACAAAAAACTTTTCCACTGAAGCAAACAACTAAAAAAGGAAATTTTTTAAGCCAATGAATGTTCAACAACATACATAAATTAATGGAATTTTATTTTATTATGTGTTTCTGCTCTCTTTTTTGAATATAAAAAGAACAGTGACTTTAAATAGCAAGCAAGTATATGAAGTAGAGTTATAAGAAGACAAACCACACCTCCAGTGAGTCTACTATAAAAACTGCTTTTCTAACAGTTAATAGTTTTATTTTGCAGAGTTACAAAAAATTTTAAATATAAAAGAGTAATGGAGTCGCATTGCAACTGAAGCATGAAAAAATTATGAAATGAGCTAGTTAAATGCACTTATAATATGGTTGAAAAATAAACTAGTTTTTATATTAAAGCACTTTATTTGATACATGATGATGGCTGATATAGCCAATAAGCTGTGCTTCTCTGTCATTTCTTAAACGGTTTTCTTTCTTTTATTTCCTTTAGGTAAACTGCATCTTTTTTTTTATTGTTGAAGAATCATTGAACTGCAAATATCAATTTGTAAGTCAAGCAATAAAAAAAAGCCATCATCAAGCTCTTGTCACAGTAAATTTCTGCACGAATGCTACTCGTAACAAGCCGGCAAAAAATTATTATCTCTCTGTGTACACAATATCGGGTAACTCCAATTTCATGTACTAACTGAAAAAAGAAACACTTTCGCAAAAACCGAACAAATTTAAAGTAACCGGCAACAAATTTTATTATTAAACTATTATTGCATTTGTTTTTGCGCATTGCCCTCGTTCCATCTCCTTTTTTGTGCCGCTCAAATGAGACAATTTGATGATCACTTTGCGGCAAATCACTAAAAACAATTTTGACAATTAAATGCATCAAAGATGCCCAGGTGCTCATTTTCATTCAACCATTGTGGTGGCATAAACCTGATGCTGACTTTTTGGTTGTTTTGTATTTCGAGTGTTGAATTTCTGTTTGCATGTTAGGGATGTCATCAGTATATCCTTATGTTGTTTACAAAGTTTTAATTCTTATTAGAATTAGAAAATTTAAACCTATAGATTATAAAGTAGGGTAAGAATTTAAATTTTTTTGTGTGATTTAGGATGATTTTTTATGTATAAATTCAGAATTTCATAGAAACTAAACAGAAACTTTTAATTTTTAATTAAAATAATTATTTTTTAAAATACTATAGTTGCAATTAAACCAAAATTTACTTGAATAAAGAAATCATAATCAATACAAACATATACCATCAAAATTAAATGTACTAAAATACACTCAGCAATAAGAAAGGTTTTAAAATATGAATTAGAAGAATGACTTTTATGCATAATTCCTCGAT
>CM031381.1:8822562-8965704 GCA_018290095.1 Polypedilum vanderplanki | reverse complement strand
ATAAAAAAAAAATTCAAATTTTTAATCCACATTGAAAATTAAAAACTATAAAATTCTTTATTAAAAATCATAAAAATAAAACCAAAAATCAATTCTTTATTCATCATAAAATCGCTCTAACTCACCTCAATTCAATAAAAAATTCCTGCAAAAACATGACTGACTACAAAAACCGCGAAACATTTGGTGATGATAATTTTTTCATTTCAATTTTTCCTTTTTCCTGTAGACTTTAACATTTTAACATCCTGCCACTTTTTGGCTAGTTACGTGATTTGAAAATATAATTATATTCAAAATATGTGTTCGTGATTTTTTCACTTGACTTGCGAATGTATGGCTATACTGGGAGAGATGATGACAATACATGTGTGCATACAGATAGATAGATATTATGATAATAAAAAATGAAATTGTTGATGCAGATCATAAACGATGTTCCTAAATATAATAATAAAATGAGTGAAGATTTTTTAGTAGGATTTTGTGAAACTTACAACAATAGCTTAATTCACTGTCTGTCCTGTCTGAAAAAGGAAATGATTTTTTTTTAGACAATCAAGAAGATGAGTTTAAAGTATGAAATTGACGATGGAGACATAAATCATCTTATAATCTCCTAAAAATTTCCTTCTTTTCTAGTCTATTTGGCTGTAATAACGAAACATTTATTGCGCAATTTATGATCACTAAAAGGCTTCCAATACAGAAGAAACTTCTTTACACACTAAAAGGAATTTAAATATTGCCCTACAAAAAAATACTCATATATAAAGCTTAAATGCGTTTATCGGGTTCATGATTCATTGTGCATAGATAGAGAAAAGAGAGTTGTAAAATTTATACATGTTAGTTATCTTCATTCTATTGAAAATAAAAAAAAATAATAGCTGTTCCCTTTTTAAGGAACATTACCTCATAAAAGCATCTAGCTCTTTCTCTTTGTTTCTCTCTCTCCTCCACTTAAGTGCTTCTTCTTCCTTTTCTTACGTGTCCGAGTACAAAAAGAGATTAGAAAATTGGATCATAAAGCCCATAAAAATCTGTTACATTTACACAATTTTTCTCTTTCTAAAAGTTTTACTTATTTTATCGTTTTATACTGTTTTAAACTGCATTTTAGCCATAAATGAATGAATTTTTTATTTTTTAAGCAGTTAGGAGTGAAATAAATTTGTACAGTTTAAAGTGAACAGTTTAAGGTATAAAAGAGTTGTACATACAAATATCTTAAAAGTTTTTAATGACAATAGATTTTTAAAATGAAAAATTTCGTTAAAGGTAAAAGTTCATGAAGGTTTATAAAAAAAAGAATTTTTCAATAAGTTCTTAAATAAAATGAAAAATATTTAAAGTTATCAATTTATCTTAAATTTCAATTCTTGAAATTTCGATTTCGGATGTAAATTATTTTAACTTTTTCCCAAGGCCTGAGAACTCTTTTTGATATTTCGCATCAAGATACCTTTGTTTTTCGAAAAGTAAAAATTTTTAGAAATGGAACTTTTTCACTTCAATTGATCATCAAATAATCGAAATATTCGTTTATTAATAAGTCAATTTTTGGAATAACTTGACTTAAAATTTTTCAATTCAAAATTTCTTAAATTTTTAATGTTAAGTTACTGAAAATCCAAAAGGTAATACAAACTAATATTAATTGGAACCTTATATTAAAAAGATTGAACAATAAAGCGCCAAAATTATTGCAAATAAAGATCTACAAAGTAAATTTTAAACCAGAGTTTACAAACTTAAATTGTAGAAAAACTATAAATCATAGAAATATAGTTGATAACTCGGTAAAAAGCTTTCATTAAATGCATTTAGCTCCCAAAATTTAATAAATTAATTTTAAATCATTTTTAACAGAACTGCTCTTGTATACTTAAATTTTAAATGAAATGTATCGGCATTTAACTTAGGCTTTGAATGTTTTAATTTTCATAATTGGCAGTACAATGCATAAATTTATACTTTTTATTTCTTATTTTAAAAAGTTCATCAAGCACGACCAAAATATATTTTCAGTTAAATTGTGATTCATTTGAATTTATCTTCGAAAAATTTTTAAAAGATTATTCTTTGTTTTATTTAAGTAAATTTCTTATCAAGGCCTGAGAACTCTTTGATCCGAGTTTTTGAATATTTTTTGATCCGAGTTTGATTTTTTTGATTCTTATTTGATTTTTTTGATCCGAGTTTGATTTTTTTGATTCCTGTTTAATTTTTTTTTGATCCCAGTTTGATCTCGGATCAAAAAAAATCAAACTGTTGTTTATTATTTAAAACTTCCATTTTATTATAAATTTATTTATTTAAATAAAAGGAATCCAAGTGGCAGCACGAGTTAGGAAGTCATTTATAAAGACTTGACTTAACTATCTTTTGAAAAATTATAATTTAAATAGAATCTCTTTAGAAGTGAATGTAAACATTTACACAAAAAAATCCTTCCATATTTCTTACTTATAAGAAAACTAACCAACAATAAAACATTAAAGAGTGATGATAATTGTTTAAGTGGATATGAAGTCTAAACAATATTAGAAAAAGAGAAGAGAAGAAAAGGCAATGTTTATTATTAAAATTAAATAATCATCATCATCGGCATCAAACGAAAGAAGAAGCAAGAGAGTGTGAGCACTTAAATTTCAATATATGCAAGAAAATCACGCAATGTGTTGCCATACTGTTTACATCATCACTCAAAAATTCCATATTCAAGCATGAATGAGGGTGTATGAATGTCTAGTTTTATAACATTGTCTAGTTTAGCATACAGACACTAAAAGAATCCTTTTATCATGTTCCGAAAAAAAAACAAAATCATTTCATTTTATGACCTTCCGCCTGAACACACATGAAGATAGAGAGCTCACTAAAAGTTCTAAAATATTGTCTCAATTGATACATTCTTTCTTTTTCGGATGTGTTAAATGAATTTCCATTAGAAAATGGCACGCATAGGCGGTCAAATTATTAAGATATTTACTCACTTCGAAAACCAGGTGTTTCGGGACTTCGTGATGGACTACAAATACGATCGCGATCACCTTCTTCACTTGTTTGACCTTCCATTGATTCATCTTTTGCGGGTGGTGAAAGTGATGCACAGGCAGGTGATGAAGAATCTGTACGAAATGATTCACTTCCACCACCACCAGTACTTGTCGAATTATTTCCCGAGCCAAATAATAAGCCCTTGAATTTGGAGAACTTTTATCAATTAGATTTGTCTGTCAAATGCAATTTTTGAACTGCACAATTGAATACTCACTTGATCGAGACCAAAACCTAAACATTTAGGTGGTGCAAAGGCAGATGGAAGTGAAATGTTTGATGGAAATGGTTTCACAAATGCGCCGCCACTTCCGAATGGACTAGTTGTGGCCGAAGATACGGCAGGATTCAAATGTTGATGCAGAAATGCATGCGGTTGAAATCCATGCAATAAATGTGTTCCATAACTGCTCACTAACGATAAATGATGCAAATCCTTTGCATCTTGCAATTGCGAATGAAATGGTCTTTGTAAACGCAATGCATCACTCAAGCCATTTGCAGCTTGTGAAAATACAACTAGTGCCGGCGATGATAAATGAGATGAGCCGAAATTTGAATTATCCATAACGTAGAGAAAATTTATTGAATTTCAGAATTTTTTTATCATTGAAGAATTCTCATTTTTTGTTTATTAAAAAATCTTTCATAGTTGATGTGAAAATTTTCAATATTTTATTATCTGATTATTTATTGTTGCTCACTTCACAAGATAATATTCAATTTTTAATTTGGTAATCAAATATTGTCAAAGTTTTACTAAATAAAATTGATTTGAATTAAATTAGGACTATTGAAGAATTTAAATTTTAACAAAATTGTTGAGAACTTAAAAACTGTCATTGATTATTGATGAAATTCTAAAGTTATAAACTTTTAATTATTATTTATTTGTTGCGGAAAAAATTTAAATTTTAGTTGAGTTGAATTTTATTTTTTAGACTGAACTCTTTTTTTAGGCAAACTTTAAACAACTAAAACTTTTTATTTAAATGTTTATTGATTTGTCTTTCATAAAAAAAGACTGTGGTTTAAATTTAAAACTTTAATTTGACTTGTTTAAATTTTTATTTAAATTTTGAGCACTTTTTTAAAATATTTCACTTCAAATTTTATAGTTGTTTCACTATTTTTTATTTTAGTTTAAGTTGAGAAGTTTAACTTTATATTTCTTTTTAGACTAGCTTTCATTCATTCGAATATTCATGTTTTTAAATTTTCATATCTTTTTCTTAATTTATAAATTGTATATCGATAATTTATTTTTAATTCTTCAAAAATTTCAAGCTTGTTTTCTTTTTATTCGAACTGTTTTTAAATTTGATTATTTTTTATTATTTTATTTTACTCAATTTTAAAAGTTTTAGTTTTTTTCAACTTTTTAGTTTTCTTACATTTTGTGTCTATATTAAAGTTTTTATTTTTTTTATTATATTTACTAATTTCCAAATTTATATTGAAATGTTCAAAAATCTTTTTAATTTCACAGTTTAAAATTAATGTTTTTATTAAGTTTGATTTCACTTGAAATTTTCACAATAAAACTTTTTTAAAAAACAAGAAATAAAGTACAACTATTTTTATCTTCCATTTAACTACTTGTTTTAATCACAATTTCAACACGACAAACTGCAACTAACGATAAATGGAGAGAAATAAAGTTATTTGTTTCATTTAAAAAATTTCTCTCTAATTACTTCAATATCAACTTTCACTTCATAATATTAATCAATCATAATTCACACACGAGTCAACTGTCTTGAATGAATAAATATTTTCAAGAAAAATTTCAGTTTACGTATTATGTCTTTAGCACGAAGTCACTTCATTCAATGCTAGTCGCGGACTATGTTTAATCACCATAAACACAATAAAAAATTCTTTTTTTTGCTCATTTGAAGTTCGCAAAAAAAATTTGCGACGAAAAAAGAATATTAAAAAAATACTCCGAAGCGAGTGAACGAGAAACTGCACAAAAAGAGGTATGAAGCGTCTAGTTGTATCCAATACCGAAAATATACTGATTTCAATCTATTTTTTATTCACTTCACTTCGTTACACAACTAATTTATCCCCTTTCTGGTTGTGTATTTAACAACTACATACGAACTCCCGGGCGAGTGTTGTTATTTTCTCTCTCTACTTGTGAAGTTGCTATCTCACTCTTGCACACGCGCGATATATAGCAATGTGAACATCATAAAATATTTTCTTTCTTCTTTCGACTCTCACACACTCACTGAAGTTATATGTACGGGTCTGTAGCGCAAGCGGAAAGAACTGTTGTGTATAAGAGAGCGAGTAAAAGAGAAGGTGGAGTCTATTAGGAATTAAGCAAGCCAGATTTAATAACAAGGCAACAGCAGCTAAAGCAGTTCAAGTTGAGTTGAGTTGATCTCTATCTATCATATAATTTGCTACTTAAAGTGTACCTAAATACAAATATACATCCTTACTACTAGTTGTGATATTATTATTGCTATTGTTATATATAAGAAAGCCTAAACATAATAAAAATATATATATCGCACTACACAACATTTAATCAAGTTGAAGTGATTCGACGGGACTTTAACTACAAGGCAGTTGTGTGTTTTTCTTAATTTATTGAGTTTTCTCTTCTTCACACATATTTAATTTCAATTTTTTTTGTCTAAATTAAAAAATGGCTGACGAGTGTTAAAATTTACGAGCTGATCAAATGATCTTGTTCGAATGTTGCTTGCTATTAGAGAAAAAAGCTATTAAAATTGTCGACAAATACACAAATTTATATCTAGCTAATTTTACTTCATAAATTTTGAAAAAACCTTAAAAAATTTACACTTTTTGGCAACTCTACTTAATTTTTGTGATTCAGAGAGAGACGAAAATAAAACTGTGAATTTTTTACTGCTCATTTTGTGTGAAATTATCGAGTGATTTAAAGATGAGGAATAAAAAAATGTAGAAAAAAATATCAAAAAAAGGTTTCTTTTTTATTACTGTGCAAATTTATTTTCTTTGTGATGAAATTTTTATAGATTTCGAAGATGTTTCAGTAAAATTTAATATTAAAAGATTGAATTTTTTAAATAATACAACTATTTTAAATTTAATACCTTTTAGTCGATTTCTAGCTAGGATTTTAATTGAAATAAATTGATTTTTATTCAAAATTTTATGTTTGAATTTACGTTTTTATATTGAGATTTTTTTAATGCTTTTTCCTTCATTTTTTGCAATTTTTTTCAAAGGTATTATGCAGATAATTTTTTAAAAAATCAAAGGAAATTTTTTCATAAAGTTAATTATGTTATATTGAACAAGTAACAAAATTACAAGACATTTTAACTAAGATCATACAAAATTCAAATAAAGCTAAGAAATCAGCTAATTTTCTGTTAGGTTGCTTTAGAACCATTCAAAATTTATAATTCTATTTAAATCAACTTTTTGTGAAATGTTGAATAAGAATTGAAACAGAAATACTAATAAAAAAGTCAAAATCACGATTCAAATTTTGAAAAATTTGCAATTTTCAAAAACTGATTACAAAGAGTTTTTTATTTCTTGCAATAAAATTTATTTCAACAGAAATTTTTTTGGTAAAATCTCTATCAATTTTCAAAATAAAACAAAAAACTTTTCCACTCAAGCAAGCAACTAAAAAAATGAAATTTTTTTAAGCCAATGAATGTTCAACAACATACATAAATTAATGGAAATTTTATTTTATTATGTGTTCTGCTCTCTTTTTTGGAATATAAAAAGAACAGTGACTTTAAATAAGCAAGCAAGTATATGAGTAGAGTTATAAGAAGACAAACCACACCTCCAGTGAGTCTACTATAAAAACTGCTTTTCTACCAGTTAATAGTTTTATTTTGCAGAGTTACAAAAAATTTAAATATAAAAGAGTTAATGGAAGTCGCATGCACTGAAGCATGAAAAAATATGGAAATGAGCTAGTTAAATGCACTAATGAAATATGGTTGAAAAATAAAACTAGTTTTATATTAAAGCACTTTATTTGATACATGATGATGGCTGATATAGCCCAATAAAGCGATGCTTCTGCTGTCATTTCTTAAACGGTTTCTTTCTTTTATTTTCCTTTAGGTAACTGCATCTTTTTTTATTGTTGAAGATCATTGAACTGCAATAAATCATTTGTAAGTCAACAAATAACAAAAAAAGCCATCATCAAGCTCTTGTCACAGTAAATTTCTGCACGATGCTACTCGAAACAAGCGGCAAAAAATATTATCTCTCTGTGTACACAATATCGGGTAAACATCAATTTCATGGTACTAACTGAAAAAAGAACATTTCGCAAAAACGACAAATTTAAGTAACCGGAACAAATTTTATTATTACTATTATTGCCATTGTATTTTGCATTGCCTCGTTCCATCCCTCTTTTTTGTGCCGCTCAAATGAGACAAATTTGATGATCACTTTTGCGGCAAATCACTAAAAACAATTTTTGACAATTAAAATGCATCAGAAGATGCCCAGGTGCTCATTTTCATTCAACCATTGTGTGGCATAAACTGATGCTGTTGACTTTTGTTGTTTGTATTTCGAGTGTGAAATTTCTGTTTGCATGTTTAGGGATGTCATCAGTATATCTATGTTGTTTACAAGTTTAATTTTATTAGATTAGAAAATTTAAACTATAGATTATAAAGTAGGGAAGATTTAAATTTTTGTGTGAATTTAGGGAATGATTTTTATGTATAAATTCAGAATTTTCATAGAAACTAAACAGAAACTTTTAATTTTAATTAAATAATTATTTTTTAAATACTATAGTTGCAATTAAAACACAAAATTACTTGAATAAGAAATCAATAATCAATACAAACATATACCATCAAAAATTAATGTAAAATACACTCAGCAATAAGAAAGGTTTAAAATATGAATTAGAAGAATGACTTTTATGCATAATTCAGATTTAAAAAGTTTTTTAGGTCTTGCAACATCTGAGCTCTAACAAAATCTAATTGTTAACCACAAAAAATTCAAAACATGAAAAACTACAAATTGAATTTCATCCGAAAAAATAAAATATTAAAAAAATGAAAAATGAATTTTCTCCCAACTCAATATATAAGCAAGCATCCCTTCAGCAGCTTCACTTTTTTTGCACAGCCAAAAAATCACATATATGAAATTTATAAATTTTTTCCCTTCCCGCAAAAACATACATATACATACGGTTAAGCATAACATACCGCAACAGTAGTAAGTATGAAACGTGGGTGTATAACAGTAGCATCAACAAAAAAAGAGAAGAGAGAAAAATTGTTGGTAATAAAAATAAAATGTTGTATTTAATTCCATTTATTATTAAATAAATACTAATGCTGCTACTACGAGTGAGTTTTAATGAATTTATGCAAAAAGCAAAAAGCGACAATATTAAATTAATAAATAATTGTGTCGCATATTACACTCACATATAATTTCCGACACTGCTTAATGTGAATCATGGTTTCGTTATTAAATGACTTAATTATTATTATTCTTTCTTCCCACTTTTTTTTTGTTCTCATCAAGCGTCGGCGCTTTCTCTTTTTTCAAATAATTCTCATTCAGTGTGTTTTATTGATTCTTCACTTCATTCGAATTACGTTTTACAATTTATTTCCTAATGTCATAAAAACTTCTGTCTAATAATAGACATACATTAACACAGAAAATTTAGTGTAATCTATTCATTCATGTTTATATGCTTGTGTCTTTATTTCAGTAATAAAAATGGGAAATTTAGAGATTATTTGAAAGTGTTAAAATTGCTTTCGCTGCTAATGAATAGATTATGGATATTTATGAGCAATACTTTTTTTCCTTGAATAGAATTTGAATGAAATTATTTAAAATTATGAAGATTTGAAACTTGGGAAAAGAACTTAAAATTGAAATTTGTCGATTTAAATTCAAGATTAAAATAAAAAATTTGTAAAAAGATCTGACCATCTGAAATTCAAATCTATGACTAAGAAAAATCTATCCTAAAAGACGTTCTGTATTTTTTGCAATTTTTTGAATTGAATTTATTTTCCTAACTATTATTTTCTTTTATCAAAAAATTATTATTTATTTTTCCATTTATGAAAAAGAAGAAAAATTGAGAATTTGAAAAGGATTTTATCTGTCAAATATGCAAAACTATAGTAGAATTATCATGTCATTCAACATATGATTATGTATGTAAAATGTATCAAAAATAAGAATGAAAGGATTTTCATGTTTAAAATTCGTTCATATATGAAAAATTCTTTACTGAGAAAGAAAAAAATTTACATCATATTTTTTTAGCCTTTGTTATGCAATGATGTGGAAAAAATGAAAAAAGTTCATTTTATATTAAATTTTTGCTTAAACTAAAATTGAAATTCTTGTAAAAATAAATAAATTGAGCATGAAATGAGGATCGATTAAAACAACTGTTTGTACTTATTAAAATTAATGTTTTGCTCCCTTTTACTTTTGCTCTATAAATATTCATATAAAACACATACTTTACATTATTAATTTCTCTCAAAAAACACCAATTTGATGGAATGTTTCATTGGCTCTTAAATGACTTGAAATTTGTTATGACAATTTTACTCTTCACTTTTAACATCAGTGGGAAGCTAACAAATAACCCCATCAAGTAAAAACACATTTTTAACAGTCAAAAAACGTAAAGATTCAATTTTATAAAGCATCAACCCCTTTTTGCCAACTCTTTCACTTTTGTATGAAAATGAAATGTCATGGTTATGTATGTTACTGGAAAAATTGGTTTAATTAGTCAACTGACATATTTTCAAAATGATAATTGGCGTGAAATGGCAGAAAAAGTTTTTCTTTTTAGTTTTAAAATTATGTGACGCACTTAATGAAAGTTTATTTTATTTATTGTTTTAGTTAGTTGAAGAAGGGTGAAAAAAGCTATTGAAAATTTTTATAAAATTATTCATGATGAAACTTATGTTTATTTTAAAGAATTGGCAAAAATTTCTAATGTGAAAAACTAACCATACATAACCATACTATTCATTTATTAAATTTTTTTCTTAATTTTAAGATTTGTATCTAAATTTCGGTTTGTATTTTGAGACTTTCCTTTATTTTTAGAAAAAAAAATAGCAATTTTTATCATTTTATTATAACCTTAATGAATTAATTTCTTTTTGGAAAAAAATTTCGAATTTTTCTCAAAACATGAATTATGAAAATAAAATTGTTTTCATATAAGAAAATTTTTGATAAAAAAATTTTTGATTGAAAAAAGCATGACACTAAACACAAAACTAGTATTAAACTAGTGAAATATTGATTCAATTCTTGAATATTATTAGATTTTTAATTTTTCTTTAAATAATTTAAGAAAATTTCGAAATTTTACTCATTTAATTCTTATTCAAATTTACAAATTTAAAGAACAAAGCATAACAAAATCAGTTCTATCATAATGTTGATATTGTGGTTATACAAATAAATTACTAATCATAATTAAACAACAATTATAGCCATATGACAGAACATTTCATTCTCGTTTTTATACGAACCCTCATTTAATGAAAATGTGATGCGAAAATATTTCTGTGTCATGCTTGCAATAGTTTTTCCTGAGTTGTGTTGTGAAAACATGTAAAAGAGTTTTAGACATTAAATAAATTTTGAGAGAGAAAATTTCAATTTTGATTTTTGTGTGACTTATGTTGCCAATGAGTAAATGTAAGTTTTTTTAGGTCATTAGCCAAAATTAATTTACATTAGTAACACTCTCATATTATTCTGATGAAATCAATAAATTTAAAGAAAGAATAAAAAAAAGTTTTACAGCTTTAAAACGCAGCACTTACTTAGCACTTAATCAAAAAGAACGCGATGTTTTTATGGTTTTATTACTTCAACAGTGGACCATTAAAATGCGTTTAAAGTCACGCTAGATGGGTGCTAATAGTTTATTTTTATTCCTTCACATTGATGACCAACAATCCGACTTATTAATGATCCATCATGTTCATCATTATAGTCGGGAATGCATTCTCAATTTATAACTGTCTAAAAACTTTCTGATGCCGACGACATGTGTTGCATTTTGAATGTGAAAGTGCAAAAACTTTTCATCATTTATCACATAACAATTTTCATAATCGATTTGTTACTTGCTTTGCATTTTATTAGATCATCATGTCAGCTGCAATGTCATCAACCCCAAAAAGAAAATAGAAATTGCAACAAAAAACAGCCGTTGGCAATGAAAATTCCTTTGCTTCTTCTTTCAAGTGTCATGATTGAGAAAAAATTGAAATTATTTACACTTTTTTAAACAATTTTGATTGAAATGCTGCTACAAGGATGTTTGCTCTTTTTCTTATAAGTAGATGATAGAAGTCTACGAAGGGAAAACATCAATTCTTAAATCACATCACGAAATGATGACACGAAAGATGAAACATAACAACATATTGACATAAAAAGAAAAAAAGTTTTTACTTTAACGATACATGCAGGTGACACTCTTGTAATTGCTACAATGTCATTTTAGCAAGTAAATCAAACTATTTTTTTGCTACTAAGCTTCTTTCATAATCTTGTTAAGAAAAGAAAAAATATTGAGTTACTAAAAATATGGAATGATTTATTGCCAACATTTTGCAGCAAACATTAATAAATATCGAGCTTATTAGCCAACGACGAGTGCAATGCATTTATAAAAATGATACTGATGAAATCATAATGAAGAATAAATTAAATTCCTTGCAAAGGCATTCGCATGAATGCTCACTTGACGTTTCCACTTGTTTCTCTTTTTTTAAATGGCAATTCTCGCCACTTTGTGACATTTTAAGCGTCGATGTTTATACAGCGGAGCAAGCAAGTAATTTAATTAAAGAATAAACAAAGAAAGAAAAAAAAATCTCCTCCATCCTCTATCGTAAAGAGATTATTAAATTAATTCCCTGTGATTCTCAAAGACATTTTCGCCTTCTTTGCGTGGAATTGATGAACGAGCAAACAAGAGTGAAAGAAAAAAGAAAGCAGTGAGGGTGTAAAGTGATATAGACAGTCTTGTTATTTGGGAATTTTATGAAAGCTGACAATGAAATTTATATTGTTTTATTTATTTTCTAGGAATTTTGCTTTTTTATAACCTAACGACTAAATGTAATTTGAAAAATAACAGTAAAAATTCTTTTGAATTTTTTTTCTAAGTTGTTTGTTTGTTCAATCAGTTCGAAATCTTGCATTGTAATTGAATAGTATATTAAAATGATTGTAAACCTTTAACTGAAATTTCAAAATTTACTGAAAATTTAACGAAACCTAAATTTAATCTACAGCCAACTTCATTGTTTTGAATTTTCTAAAAAAGATTTTGTTTACATACATTTTTAAAAGATTTACTTTATCTCAATTTTCAACTTTTTAATGCCAATCATCGAAAAAAATACTTAACCCTTACCTTTCATTACCTCACAAATAAAATCAAGAACCAAATTTTCTATTAATTCAAAAAGAGAAATTTCAATAAAGGAAGAAGAAAAACAAAACGATTCAACGAAAATGCCAAAATACTGAACACAAATGTCAAGAGATACGCTTCTGTTCTTCTTTCAATTGCCAACAATGAATGAATGGCATGCCAATTGGATTAATAAATCTTTCTCTATTTTGATACTAAAATGCTTTTCTTCTCTTTTTACTTCTCTTATTATTCTGAAATGCCAATATGTTGATACTCTGACACAATGAAAAGAAAAAGAAAAAAGAATAAAGGCATGCTCTTCAAAACGAGAAGTCAAAAGTTGTGTTTGTTTAAAATGTAACCGAAAATGGCAAGTAGGAGACTTTATGTCTCAAAGAATCATTGACGAGCTGACATGCAATTGATGCAGAGATGATTTTTCAATAAAAAAAAAGAAAAGTTAAAAATGCAAATCAAGCCCATCATCCTATTGTGAAATGATGATGGATTTACTAAAGATTGAATATCTGATAAGAATAAGCGCAGCATGAGAAAAGGAAATTTATATAAACTTCATACATTCGACAACATCATGACATGAAGCATAAAAATTAAAATTTTATTTCCTTTCATCACAATGAACATTGATTTTTGTGCGCACACACATAAAAGATGGTCTTTATGATAATGCCGTATAAATAAATTTGATACATCGTTGCACTGCACTTGAATTTAAATATTTGCTTATTTTTTGTTTATGTTGACATGCTGCTGCTACTTCTTCTCCTTTATGCATAATTCATTTTGCAAGATCCTGGAAATTATTTATCAAAAGCGAATGCATCCTTAAATTATGAGCAAGCTTTTATATCAAAGGTAAATAGACGAAGTACTCTCTCACTTTTTCCCCATCTGAAAATATTTTTCTTTTTTGAGTATAATAAAAATGTCTAAATTTTCTTTCTTGCCTATATGTGAGAAACTGAGAATATAAATAAATTGCGTGTTTTACGATGTGTTTACGACACTTGACTGCTTCCTGATATACAGCAATCAACATCAATTTTCACTCGATTTGCTGCACATGAGTATTTTTTTCTTCTCTCTCCTTTTTGTGCTGTCTCTTTATGTCATTTTACGCTACAAAAAGTTTATGAATTTTTATTTCTCATATTTGTTTGCGCTCTTACTGCTCAAGTGTTGTTAGGCTCTTAAAATTTGATTATCCTTTCATCCCTTTATTTTTTACTGAAAAAAATTTATATATATATCTTGTAAGATAAGGGAGTTGAAATATTGAGGGCCATTATCAAATAAACAAAGAAAATAAGAGTAAGAAAAAAATTCTTGTGCCTTTTAGCGCGATTTTCTCAATTAATACAAAATATTTTATTAAAAAATCAAGATTTAAAATTGAAAAGTCTAAGCTGTCCAACTATAGACTACAAAACATTTTTCTTTAAGATTTTTAAAAAAATTTAATTTTCCAGACTATAAAGTCTCTATAAGAAAAGTTTTTCGCAAAAGTCTTTTCCTTTTCCTACTTAGGGTTTAAAACTTTATCATAACCGCATAAATACGAAATTTCTATAATTAGAAAAAATTTCCATCGCAAAAAATCCACGCTCAAAAAAAAACTCAAAGAAGATAAAATAAAAAAGAAAAATCGCATTCACGTGAAATTTGTCAATTTAAAATAAAGAGACTAAAATGTTACATATCTGCACTATACATGCATATGTGTATAAAATAAAATTGTGCATAAATCGTTCTAAATTTAAAATCCCTTCATGTGTTCAATAATCAGTAATCCTCACAGTCGATCACATGTGTTTATCAAACAATATTTGCATACATTGATATCACTCTTGGGCCTCTTCAGACACTTTCAATGAAATTTTTTTCAATCCCTTCCTTCCTCGCGAAAATTTAAAAAAAGAGGGAAAAATTTATGTGAAAAGATTTGAGAAGAAACCGCACGCATTTTTTTATCTTTTAAAAAAAGAAAAATAGATAGATGCACGGGGATTGTAATGCAATAAAGACCTTTCTCCTATCATTGCTACTAGAGGGTGAAAATATGCTGTCATTTGAACCAGTCGAGCATCTTTTTTTTTTGTAAGAAGAAAAAAGCAATTATACCGCTCCTTAATTTCCTTTGATGAGCATTTTATGAACTCGTTGAAAATAATTAAATACTTTTTTCTTTTCATTTTTTAACGAGCAATGATAAGTTTTTTTTATGGAGATACTTTTTGTAATGAAAGAAAATTGGATTTTTTATATTTTTCTCTTATCATCATTGCTATTAAGATGTAAATTTGAGATGTAAAAAATTATTTATTGAAACTCCTACTAGACTTGAATATTTGAATGGTTTAATTTAAATCAAGTTGACTTTAAATTCTTTTTAAAACGCATTTAAAAAAATTGCAAAAAATTTTTGTTAGACAAATTTAATATAATTATATTTGTAAACTTATAAAACAATTAGGCTATGACAGAAGTTCCATTATAATTACTTGTATTAAATTTACAAATAAATAAAGTTTAAGTCATGTCGTTACTCACAAGTCAACTTGAATACAATCTATATCAAATCAAGTCAATTCCAAGTAATATTAAACTCAAGTAAATTGATTAAGTTGACTCAAGATTTTTTCTGCCCAATAAAATGACATAATTTTTTGACCAAATGATATATTTCACATAGTATCACATTTTTTAATATTATAAATAACTACGAAATTCTACTTGAATCTGTTAAATAAAAATTAAATTAGTAAATCTTAATCCCGCGAATAAGCAAAAAATTGTTTCAATTTCTCACATTTAAAAAAGTGTGAAAATCTCACGAAAAAAGATCTAAAGGTCATTGCTCATTTACACTTTCATTATTTCATATATTTCACATATAAGCTACTCATTTATGATACTCGGAAATACTTGAATAATTGTAATGAAAAAAAGTATCATTTTCACATTAACATATTCAATTTCGATTACAATAACAAAAGAAAGCGAGTGAGAAATGAATAATGCATTTCATGCCTTTCTTCCTGAATGAATAAGAGATGAAAAGTGTGTAACCATTTGGCGGGAAGATATAAATTCTTTTTTTTTTCTTGAATACATAAACAATGGGCAATGCATCTTCTGTATTTATTTCAATTTTCATCATTGCGTCGGTGAAATTTTTATATGTAAATTTTTTTTTCCAGTATAATTTATAAGAGCTCATTTATTATTATCTCAAATAGGCAAAAATGAACCATAATAACACAATTATGTTTCCCTTCTTGAAGAAGCTGTAAAGCCAGGCAGTGAAATTAAATGAACACAGATCAAAAGATAATTTTTCTAGATTATGCTGAGCGACCACTTTGCGGTTTTTGTTACTAACAGCAATTAAACACAATGTGATGCCATTTATCCTTCAAACAAATGTATTTATCAACTGACACAGGGCATTAGAATGCAATGAAAATTTCACGTTAATCTCTCATACTTATGGCGCTCGTTTCTCACTTGGTGTCTAATTTTATCTCTTCTTAAACTTCCTTCAATGCATGCTTATAACTCGTGTCATCGTGTGTGTATATGTTTATTTGTTGTTTTTATGAAAAGATCCATAAGACAACATATGTCAGACTATAGTATCTTTAAGAATAAATGTAGAGCAATGAGGAAGAGATGAAAAAAGTTTTCTCCTTTCTTTTTGTTGTTACTGCTTCTCATCCGATGACGAAATTATCACAATGAGATGACGACTTTTATCGATTTTTTTTATATTCTTTGCTGCTAGTTTTGGGATTGTACATGTCTTTATTGTCATGTATTGAGTTGGAGTAATACTTTCATGGAATGGAATTTTTTACATAAAAAAACTTTTGGTACAAATTTCAAATTTGTTAAAGTATTTTATAAATAAAATTAAGAAATTGTTAAAATTATTGATAAAATTGAAAATTCAAGTCTTAATAGAATATAAATTGTTTGTTTGTTTATTTTAACTTTAATTTTTCAATTCTTTTCTGATTTCATTATTTTTACTAAATTTTTCTCTAATAAAAACTATAATTTTTAATACAATCCTCCATCTCTTTTTATATCAAAGACAAACCTTATTTTCTCACATTTATTCTAAAACCAAAAAAACAACAAAAATTTATTTGATATCAAAAGCCAATTAACTAGTTTGATTATATAATGCTCAAAAAAGGGTTTTTATGTTGTCACATATATACTTCCCACATGTATCTCCATTAAGTCTCCTATACTCAACTAAATCCTTTCAAAAGCAATTTTGTCTCTTTTGGACATGAAAAATGGTTGTGAAAAGTTTATACATATTTGAATTACAAATAATGATAAATGTGTTTTCATTCGTGTTTCAACACATTTTAGAAAAATCAAAAATCCTTGCAAAGATTTTCCTTTGTCAAACCCTTTTTTGTAGTCATTTTGTAATATTATTAAATAATCATTAAGTGACCTGAATAAATTGTGAAAATTTAGATTTATTTCTTCTATTCTTATCTTAATTGTTGGTCGACCCTTACACATAACATTCGACAAGTATAAATCAATCACAATGCTGTAGTCATCATTAATTAAAAGAACATTAAATCCTTGTTACTTTATTTACTACTTCTTCCTTCGCATATACATGCAGACGATTATAATTAACTTTTAATGCATTAACAAGAGATAATGGTTATAAAATCAATATGCAGGGTTGTATAGCAAAATTAATTGCTGCTAATAGTTACTAACTAGCTTTTTATGAATGCTTTTAATCACTACTTTAGGTTGGTTTAAAGAAAACTTATTAGAATTAACTGATAAAATTTTCCAAAGCAAGATTTGGCATATGCATTATAAAATTCTTAAGAAAAAGTTTCATATATTGATGGTTTGTAAGAACAAATCCTGAATAAGTTTGATTATTTCTTTTTTTTGCTTCCATTTAAAAAAATCTAAAATTTTCACTCAACCCTGCAAAAAAATAAAAGAGTAAAATTTCGCATAATCGATAAATTAAACAAGCAAAAGTAAACATGCATGCATGACATGTAAATAGAAACGTCCTTATTGCCAAAAAAATCGACCACATTTTTCTTCCCCTGCTGTGCATGCATGCATGCTCATATAAAGGAAGGAAAAAGAAAGTGAGCTGTTTGGATGAACATGAAAATTATAATTTTACGAGATACTCCCTCATCTTCATGTAACACTTAAAGACAATCAACTGAATATAAATTTACGACCTTCCCCTTTTATTTCCTTCTTACATGGTACATTTTCTTCTCTCTTTCTCTAATAAGTGTAATAAAAATCTCATTTTTTCAACAACATAATCGTGCATGAATTTATGTCAATGTTAAATGTTAAATTGTCTGCAAAAGAATGAAGAAAATTTCCTTTCATCGCATTGTGAATGAATTACATATTACTTAAATTCAAAAATATGTATGTTTAAAGATTATGAAATGTGATTGTGGGGATTTTTTGCTACTGCTGTTGTAATTTTCCGCGATTTTCGCTCGTATACTCTTTATAGTCATTTATGTAATATGTGCGATACATGGCGGCTTTTACCAAGTTAAAGATTGCAATCAACGTGTGTGAAATCAGCACGAGCTCATTTTATTAAAATGTTTTCTCTTTCTCCTTGTAATAAATAAATTTGCACTCGTTGGCTGGTTCATTTTATGCTACATACAATAGATTGCATTTATTTGATAAAATTTATGTAATGTTAGTTTTTTATTGAGTTTTTAGTCGCATTGTTTCGTCTTAGGTGGGAAATTTTATAACTTATGTTTTCTATCGATGACAGAATATGATAAATTGCTACTTTATTAAATTTCCATTTATCATTTGTATGTAATCAAAATTTTACATGTTTTTAAACTCAATAAAATTTTTTAACCATTTAGAGCAACTTCTTTCAAGGTTTGAAAACTTTAAACATTTCAAATCCATTTAAAATGCATTTTAGAGGAAAATAAAATTTTTAGCAGTTTAAGCATTCTAAAATACAATGAATAGTTAAATTTTCATAGAATAAGGTCAATTGAAATTTTCTTATTGAAGGATTCTTTAATTGGTCATTAATATCTCAAGTCAACTTGATTTAAATGATTTGAGTCAAGCCACAAATAATTAAAATTCATAGATTTTCAAGGCCTGAGAACTTTTTGATCCGAGATTGATTTTTTTTGATTCCTGTTTGATTTTTTGATCCGAGATCAAACTGGGATCAAAAAAAATCAAACAGGAATCAAAAAAATCAAACTCGGATCAAATAGTTCTCAGGCCTTGTAGATTTTAATGCCAATAAGCTCTTTTGAATCTCTTGTTTTATACTAAAATATTTGTTTTATGCTCAAAAATGTAACAAAATGAAATTTTAGGTGTACACGTTTTTAAATATTTTTAAAACTTCAACTTGATTCAAATTTAAACTGTTAAGTACTCAAGCCTTGACTATTTATTTAAATCTTATTTTATGTAAATTTTTACTTATTCCACTTTTTCCTTGAAAGGTAAAATAAAATAAATTTGTTTGATTGTTTGTATGTAATGCTGCTTTAGAGTAGAAGAAAAAAGTGAATATTTTTGCATGACACATTGAAGAATTACGTGCTAAAACTTTACGTTGTTGCTGAATATTTATTGGCATTTCAATGTAAATTTTTTCATCTTTCTCTTCTGTCCGAATCAAACAAGGCAACATTAAGGCAAAAAAAAATTTCCATTTGATGTGCGATAATGCGTTTAAATTACTACGAATTGTTTGCTTGCCCTTCTCATTTGTGCGGGTGTTAAAAGAGAAAAAAAGAAGAAGTGAGAAAGTGTCATAGATGGTTATCAAAAAGCTAATAAAACAGAGGAAACCAGAAATTTTTAATCGCCTTTACTGAAAAAGAAGAAAGGAAAAATCATTGCACTTTACTAGTCAAAGAGGACCTTAAAGAAAAAAAAGAAACTTTTTATTACAACATTTTCCAACAGCGGAAGAATCATCTACGAATGTTGATGCTCATTCTACTGTGAAAACAAAAAAAGAAGTGGAAAAAATCTGCACAAAGTGATTGAAAGTGAGGGGTTGAAGAGCAGTTATCAGTCGGTATATACAACATTTCGCTCTCTAAATTTAATTTAATTTCAAAGAGGAAAAAAATTGTGCGACAGACGACAAGACTTGCCAGCATAGCATTTAGAATATATTATTTTCTTCACATCATCTGACAAGACTTTGGACCGAAGAATTTCTTTTTTTTTCTGAAATAATTTGAATATTCAAACATTGCAATGATTCTACTTGATACCCGGTGTGCTTCATCTTAATAAGATGTTGCTTAATTAAAAAAATGAGATTTAAACTTTTTTATGTGACACCTTTTTTGTCCATTCTATTTCAAGTATTCTAACTGTTAATTAGAAATTCCCGAATTTAATTTCAATTTCTTTATTTTGAGGGCAAATTTTTTTTCTTTATTTCTTCTTTATTGAGGGAATGCAAATAAACTTTATCTAGTTATTTAATTAGAAAAGGAAGAAACAAAACAAGAGATTAAAATAGAATTAAAGATGTATAGATCAATAAACTGTCTGTTAAAATTTTTACAAATTCCTTTCAACTCAATAAATTAAACAAAAAAAACTTAATGCATTTTTATGGTAAAACCACAAAACTACAGAAAGAGAAAAGTGCACATCAATCACAATAAATCAGGAGACAAAGTCACATTTGAGCAAAAAGCCAAAAATCGACAACGTCAGTGAAGGAAAAAAGAAACAAATTTCGAAATGAACGCAGTGAAAGATAGATAATGTAATGTGTGATGTGTGTATCCCAAAAATAGGTTATAACTGCCTGTCTGTTCTATAGTACATGCATGTACAACCGATTAGGTTAACAATTTAACCCTATTAAATTTACAACCATTTCAACATGTCATCGTAGTGAGAAAAATAGGAAGGAAGGAAGGGCTAAAATGAGTAGTAGAGATATAAATTTTAAAATTTTTTCACTCTCTTGTTAAATCTCAAGGATAAATTATATTGTCTAATGAGCAAATAGAGTGTTGAGCTGTGAGGCACATAAAACTGTCGCTCTATATTAGGAGATTTTTTTAATATAGAAAAAAAGGGTTAATAAAATTTATTGCTGTGCAAATATAATTAGTCATTATTAAGTATGATTTTAATCAATGATTTAAAATAATAGAAAATTTTTTTCACTTTCATCTGCTTGGTTGTTTTATTCATTGAGAATTCTTTTAGAATTTTATTTTAGCAAAATTCAATTAAATTTTAAAATATTAAAGAATTTCTATAGATATTAAATTCAATTCTTAAGAAGTTACAGAAAATTCTCGCTGCTGCTAAGAACTCAAAAAACTTTCAAAAAAATACGTAAAATCAAAAGACATATAAAATTTAAACTTTTAAACGATATTATTTTGTAAATTTTAATCTATCTTTAATAATTTTAATTCAATTTTGATAGCATTAGAAATTTTTTGCAACATATAAACCTATACACAATCAACCTACCACAAATAATATTAAGAGCAATAAATTATTCTCATTTCGACTTGTATTACATCAAGAGAATCAATAATCGCATGCACACAATCAATTAATTAGCATAATCTCAATTTGAATAAAAAATGAGGGTGAAGAGTGAAGGCAGCAACAGCAAGCAAGCGAGATAAAATTTATTGCTCCATTTTCACATCGATTTGTTAATCGATCGATAAATTTCAATTCATCTCGTCCAAACAATAATAATATTACATACATGCCACGGTAAATTTTAAATTTTCCAATTTTAAATCTTTTACAACAATCGTATGTTCGCATATTGTGAAGAAAATGGAAATACAATTAACATTTTTTAGCGTGATTTACGATACTTGTTGGAATTTTTCCTCTCTCTCTCTTGCTCGCTTATTTGTTTCCTTCTTTGCTTCAGATTCAATTGATTTGAAAATTATCATCGCAATGAGTATTCAAAGTCAAATTAAAAGTCAATTTAACAATAACGTAAAATTATTGCCGCTACAAACGATGCGATGGATAGATAAAATTGAAAATTTTTATTTGAAATGAGGGTGCGAATGGGAAACTTAAAGAAAACGTTTTAAATACAATAAAATTTGCTATAGAAAATAATAATAATTCTGTTGACAAAGCGCTAAGGTAAGGTTTTATTGTCAACATAAAGAAAAATAAAAAAGACTGAAAATTTCATTTTGTCATGTTATTACTTAGTTCATGTTAACAAGAACAATAAAATTAAAAACAAAGTTTCGACACTCAAGTTCTTTCTCAAGTAAATTTTATAATTATTAGGGTTCGGCACTTGATGCATGTAGTCAAGTACATGCGCATGTAATTTTGCAAGTTGCATGCAAAATAATTTACTTGAAAATGTCTCTACTTCATGCAGTTTAAATTAAATTCGGTCCAAAACTATGTAAACTTAAAAATCATTGACCTTCATAAAAATTTGACAAAATATTGACTAAATTTAATAAAATATGAATGAACATTTTCAAGCAAATTAACTTGAATGCAACTTGCAAAATTACATGCGCATGTACTTGACTACATGCATCAAGTGCCGAACCCTATTAGTTTTTAAATTTGCAAAAAGAAATTTAAGTTTTTCAATAGTTTGTGATTTTAAAAAAATTAAGATTTTTGTCTATTGATAAAATTCAAGTCAAAAATAAGTCAATTTGAAAGTAAAGTTTGAATCAAGTTAGAGTCAAGTAGGTTTCTATCCAAGTTGATATCAAGTAATGCGCATTACTTGATAACAACTTAATTTTTATAATGAATAAAAAATCATTTATATTTAAACCGAGAATAATATTTTATATAATGTGACTCTGTTAAAATGATTAAAAGTGTTATAATACTTAAAATTTTACTTTCCCAATAAATTAAATTCAAATAATAAATAAAGTGTCCATGCCTTTCAATATAAAAATGATTTTTCACAGATTTTTTTAAAAACTCAAAATTTAAGAATTTTTCCGAACAACAACGTCAGGTAATTTGTAATTAAATTAAATTAAAATTTACACAGTGTTTGTAAAACATCCCTCAGTTATTTCTTTTAACCCTCCCTCAACAAAAACAGCAAAAAACAAAAGAAAAATTTTAAAATTCGACTAAAGAAAAACAGCCGGCGATAAATTAATTTGACGAAATGCCAGAAAAGAAAAGCACGCAAAGGAAAAATGTTATGAATTAAAAATTAATTAGCCGTAAATAAATACTCACATTTTACCTCCTTCATTACAAGACAATTTAATTTCTTTTTCACAAACGATGAGCAATTAATTAATGACTTTTACATCAGAAGATAACTGAAAATGAATCATTGTCACAATTTAAAAGTGAAGGTATTTATTGTGACACTTTAGTTTGTTCTTTATATATTTTAAATCCTTCAATTTAAAATGCACTTGCTACTTTTAGATTTTGCTGCTACTGTTGTACAATCAAGACATTAAATTTTATTTTCAAGCAATTGTCACAATCAGTGTATCTCATGTGCCGCATATTTGAATTGTTAACGAGCTATATAAGAAAATTCACAGTCTATAAAATAGTTAAAGACAGCAAATAACACTATTGAAATGTTAAGTAAACAGAATGCATAAAACTTCATTTGTCATTAACTTGCTTGTTTTGCAAAAATAAAAGGTTGATATTATAACTAAATAAATTTATTTAAACACATTAATAACATGAATTGTTAAAATAAATAGAAATACTTAATATTTGAATTAAGATTTACAAAAAAAAGGTTAGTTTATAATTATTTTGGAATATCATTAAAATTACAAGATTTGAATTTACTTCTTTATGGTATTTTATACTTTTGCAAATTTTATTCTTTTAATTTAGTAACAAAGTTATATAAATTATGTTACTATCGTTAATGTTTAAGTATAATATAAAAAATTTGGCATTGAAAACTGAACAAAATCATAATTCTTTTCATAAAAATTTCTTTAATTCTCAAAATACCATGAAAAGTCACAAAGAAAAAGACACACAAAAAAAATCACATAAAATCGATGTCGAAAAATTCCACTAGAAAACGAGACACATATATAAAAAAATTGAATTGTTATTCTCACAGCGTAAACAAGAGGCGCGCGGTGCCATTTATGGTAATTACTTGCCTGCAATGCTGTGCATGTATGTATGTAGACACTTAAACTGTTGTTCTGAAACATAAAAGTTTCGTTGAAATTTTTTGTGTTGTGTTCAAAGATAAGAGAGTGAGAAAAAAAGAAATAAAATGAAATGTTATTGCCAATTACTGTGTATTAGCGTTCATTATAAATTCTATACTACAACTCTCTGGACTCTAATAATAGCAATTTATGCCATCACATCCCTCTGTTTTCTAGCTTCAGTTGGCTGTAAAGTATTTTGTGTATTTTTGATTGAAAAAGTAAATTTGTCACGTAATTAAATCACTTTTTCTAGCGGGTAACAGTAGGTTTCTGACTATTTGCCAACTTATTATTAATGCTTTTTCTAGCAAATGCTGAGAGATTGAATATCATTTAAATAAATAATGAATTTGAGTGATATTTTATCTACCAATATTTCTTTCTTCGTTACTGTGCAAATATATACCGAAAAAAAAGAAGAACAAGATAGGGAGAGATGGAAAATATGTTAATTGAATAAACAGCAGTAGTAGAAAAGGAAGGAAATAAATCTCTGACAAATCTCGCTTAATGCGATATCTCGATAACATGCACCTGATTCTCTCAATCATAAATGCGGTTTTTCTATTGTTTTCAACACACATACTGAACTGCATTTCATATTCTAACGATATCTAAGGCATGGCATTGTGGGATTTTCTGAGATTTACCATTTAACAAGGGTGATAATATGAAAAAAAAATTCATTTTAAAGCCATGCGATTAGTTTAGTGTAGACATATGAAAACTTTGATAACTTTTTGATTAGCATACAGATATAGTGAGATAGAGAGCACTCCAGTATGAAGAACTTTATTGGTTGCGCAAAAAAATCATTTTAATCTGAACTAAATATATTTAGCTGAAAATTTAAACAGAGTCTTTTATTTCAAAGCATTAAAGTATATGTATGTATTAGTGAAAAGAGATGACATGAGAATGAACACAAAACCAAATTGGGCGTGGCTGAAAAAAATATATTTTTTTTTGTTCTTTGGGTTGGAAAAGTCTTTGCACGCAAAATTTTTTATCTTTATATAACTTTAAGGAGTAAGTTTTTAAAGATTTTCTTCATTTGCGGGATTGACTTTGATCACACATAAGTTGACCGCAAAAGTGACTTGAATGTGACTAATTCTTTAAGGGTAAAAACACAATAAGACAGTTCAAACCACAATGTCTTTAAGAAACTAACATAAAATATTTGGTTTTCTTGTTACTAAAGTTTTAATGACTTGTAAGTAAATTAAGGAAATTTTTTAGGAAATGCAGAAATGTATTTTTTGCAGAATTACAACTATCTAATGTATGATTGTTTAAATTTAAAACGATACTTAAATTGAATAATTTAACAATTTGGATTTAACAAATACCCTAAAAACCAAATTTAGTTTTACTTTTAATTTTCAAAAACTTGTTTCACGCTCTTTTTACTTCTTAAATGTGAAACATAAATATTATGCAAAAACTAGGAACATTATCATTTTTTTCTATTATTATAGAATTAAATTCAACTGTTTAAATTTCTAGTGAAGTTTCAACCAGAGCTTATAAATTTTAAATCATAAAAGTTCTCAAGTTACAGTTCTCAATTTATTTTAATAATGAAACATTTCTAGCATAAAAAATTCTGAAATTTCAAAATTATTGTGATAGTAATTGTGTGTTAGGTATGTTGCAAGAAAAAAAATTGGATAATACTTTGTGTAGAATATAAGCAAAAAATTTCAAAAAAAGTTTGATTACAATGTGGTTTGTATCTTTGTAAAGTTTATAAGATTTGAATTTAGAAATATCAGTATTAAATTGATTTTACAA
Organism: Polypedilum vanderplanki; assembly: GCA_018290095.1. Lineage (NCBI taxonomy): Eukaryota > Metazoa > Arthropoda > Insecta > Diptera > Chironomidae > Polypedilum > Polypedilum vanderplanki. The sequence continues at coordinate 8,940,111 of CM031381.1, read as the reverse complement.
TTTAATTCTTGAATAATTGTTGGCTTATTGCTTATATATTAATTTTTATGTTTGATATTTCATCACTACCACATAAAACTAAGTAAATTGCATAATTTTCACATTAAAGTTTCATAAAAAAAGAACCACAGAAAAAACAAAAAAAAATCTTCAACATCATCATTTCTCATATCAAATTGTAACATCTGTTAAGAAAATTTCTCCTTCTGTGACTGATATGAAAATATTCTCTCTTTACACCATCATTAAATCAAAAATTTTACAACAAATATTTTCCCTATCAAAATATAAGTGTGATGTGCGTGAATGATTCTTTCTATTGACTCTGATACACCTCATGATCTCTCTCTAAGGGAACAGTTGATAGTACGCATCATGCATGATAAATTAAAATATATTTTGATACATTGAATTTCTGTCCTTGTAACCCACATCACAAAAAGTATCATCATCATATACCCCCAAGCAAGCAACAGCAGTAGAAAGTAGTTGTTGATGACCTATATTAAAATTCACTACGAAAATCAGATTATTTTTCAATCATCGTCGAGACGTCATTCTGTTTGCACTTATGATGAGCTCTGAAGTGAAAATGATGAGATAATAAAATTTAACGACTTCTGCAAGAAAAGAAAGTAAAAAACGTAAAGTAAAGTTGTCTACAAATTTTTTTTTATTAAATTTTTTCATCTCAAATTTTTTGATTTTTGTCTTTCTAAAATAATTTTTTAGTGGAAAATATCAGTTAAAATTATTATGTGAAGAATAAATTACAAAACACAATTGTGAAAAATTAATTTAAATTATTTATTCCTGTAGAATTAGTCAAGAAAAATTTCTTTTTTACAACAACATAAAAAATGTCTTTAAATTCAATTAAATTGAATAAATTTTAATTGTTAATATCTCGTATAAGTTTTAAAATTGTGTGTCATTATGTCTGTATAGTAATTGTTGTTGTTATTATTATTGAGTTGTGGAGGTAATGAAAATTCTACAATATCGACTGACTGTCGATAAAGCAAACAACTCGGTTTAGTAATTTCATTTTTAAATCGTAAGATTATTTTAATCCAAGTTCTTTTCTTTTATATTTAATTCTTTAGATTAATTTTTTCTTTTTTAATCAAGATTATTTTTAATCCATCATTGCTTTTTTTTAAGGTAAATCAAGTTATAAGTATATTTATAATATATTTTTATGCCTTTAAAAAGGGAGGATGGGTCGAAAGTCACTAAGTTGAATTTCAGGATTTTTCTTTAGCTCTCAAAAATTTACAATTTTTACTTGCTACAATTTTTCCAAAAAAACTTTTATATATGGATATAAAAAATGCGAAAATTTTGAAAATATTTACAATTTTCAGCTAATAAACAAGCTCTGATTATTTATAGATAGCATTTCTACAAGAAAGTCTTTCGTAATTTTCAAAATTTTTGCATTTTTATAGAATTTTGTGAGAGTAGTAAAAAATAGTTTCATTGATTAGTAAGTAGATAAATAGTGAAATAATTAAAAATATTTTATAACTTTCCATCATGCCAAAAGAAAATTTTAAAATATTTTTGATTACTCTAAATAGATCATGATAATATTTTTGTGTCATTCTATTCCTCAATCATTTAAAACTTATTCGACCATTTTTTGGTGCAAGGAAGAGAGATTTTAAAGTGTTTGAATAATTTTTAGTGGGATTTAAGCATTTTAGTGACTATTGTTGTATGAATTGATAGATATTTTCCGAAATGGTTATTTTAGAGAGAGAAGAAATTTTTTTGCCAAAAATAGATTGTTTTTTTCATTTTTATAACAAGTGCATTATATGTGAAGAAATATTTAGATAATGGCCCATTGTAAGACAGCAGTATCAGCGCCTCCAGTTGAAATCAAGCGTGTGTCATCATGTAAGAAAGCAACACTTGTAACATGACTGCTGTGTCCTCCATATGTATACGATAATGACTAAAAAATAATGAATTAGCAATTTAATAATTTTCAAGGAAATTTAATTAATTTTCTCACCTTTGGTTTCGATGCTGGATATGTATAAAGCTTAACTTTACCAAAATCATCGCCCGTAGCCATCAATGTTTTGTCAGGGCTACGATTAACTGTATTTATATCCGTACCGTCTGCACCTTCAGGCCAAATTCCAATTGTTTCAAATGAAATTGCACATGATGACGTTGCCCATTCAACATCACGCAATGATGAACTGTTTGTAACTTGACGGCACAAGTTTGGATTCCCTTCAAAAATTTAAAACATTTAAAATTATCATAAAGAATTTTTAATTTCTAACTTACAGAAAAGAATTTCATAATCTCCAGAATTCGATCTCAAATATTCGCCATCAACTGACCAATCAAGATAAAGAATGAAACTTGAATGACCATTACATTTTCCAATACGATTGAATTTGTGCGGAACACCAGTTCTCTGGTAAATATAAATGGTATTATCACGTGATCCAATTGCAACAAGTTGTCCATTTGGTGATGCTTTAATTGTCTGTATAACTTCACTTCCATCAGTATATTGTGATAATAATTCACGTGACATGCTATCAAAAACCATCCATTTGCCAGTTAATGTACCGACAAGAACAAATTCACCATCTGGCAAAAATTCTACACATTGAATTTGCTCGTTAATATCTTTGCTCCACACCACCGAATGCGATAAAGTATCCCATAATTGGAGTAAACGATCACGACCGCCAGTGATAAATTGCGGCATATTTGGATGAATGGCAAGGCCCCACAGTTCATCTGTATGACCCATAACAACCGGTGTAAAACCCATTTCAAGATCTCCTGATAAAATACAATTTTTTGTGGTACCAATGAGCAATTGAGCTCCTTTTCCTTGCGTTACAACACGAACAGCACCAAAATGAGGCTCAATATAATTCTCAACGCCGCCTGGACTTAAATCTTCACCCAAAAGAACTAATCGACCGTCCTTGCCGCCACCGGAAATCAATTTGCCATTTCTTAAAGCACAAATTGAGAAAATTGATCCTTCATGAACTTTTTTAACAAATTTTCCAATGGCATTCGTTCCTCGACCCCAAAGTATAATATTTCCATTAGAGTCACCAGTAACAACGTCACCAAAAGCAGTGAATGTCAAACATGTCACATACTTTGGCTTTTCACGACTATCAAAAATTCCCATTTTCTTATAAAGTGCACCATTTTGATCCAATGTCCAGAAGGCGATATGGTTCTTGCCAATTGTGATAATTTGATTGCGATCAAGTGGATGAAATTCAGCACCAACGACAGTATCAACTGAACATTTAGTTTCTGTAACTTTCTTGCCAGTTTCACCTTTATTCCATTCCCATACACTAATTGTCTTTTCAGTTGAATCATCAATAGCAACTAAGAGTGTTCCATTATCAGCCTGACTAAAACTGACACTCGTCACTGCTGATTGAAAATCTCCAACTCCAATTATGGCCATTGTTGCAAGTGACACAGAATTCCACACACGAATATGTGGTGATGCTGTACGACGATCTTGACCAGCACATTGACCTGTTGCAATCAAAAGTTTATTTGGATGAATGGCGAGACTTTTGATATCATCAGTATGGCCGAGATAATGACGTTGTGATTGTTCATCAATATTATAGAGCACAACCGTTGCAGCAACGAAATATACAATTTCGCCTGTAGGTAATTGATAGAGATTGCTACGACAATCTTTTCCACGATAGCCATAAACCTAAAAAAAAAAAGAATTTTTTAATAAATGCACAGCAACATGAATGCAAAACATACCCAATCTAACTTAAGTTTCTTTGATGGAGCCGGTTGAACTTTCGTTATGTCATAATTAAGCGCATCGGCACGCTTTTCGGGTACATAAAATGTCACAGGTCGTCCTCGCAAATACATGCGAACGCTGTTACTGTCTTCTTCATATTGCGCTGTATTGGAACTGTTGGTAAAGAAATAATAAAGTGTATAGTTAATGCTTATTATGACTTTGTTATATGTGACACGCACAAATGTAATTTTTATTAAAAGTGTCGCAAGCATTTTTTGTGTCAAATTTAATAAAATTTTTTGCATGAATTTTTTCGCTTGTGTTTGAGTTAGTAAATAATAAAAAAAGTGAAAAACTTTTACTTAAATCATAATTTGCAGTTAGTTTAAATTGGAGCAGCACTTTCAAAAATTGATAAAAATCATAATAATAATTGTACAGTGTAAACCGCAAATGATTGCTTGCTATATATAACAAAAAAATTTGATTCTTTATCAATGAATTATGAAGTCACGAATTTCGCTAGAAGCAAGTCATGCAGGTTTAAGAAAATAATAAATCGATAGACCAAATATTAATCAATGAATGTTCGTGACAAATGAAGCATAAAAAAGCTAAAAATTGTTGACTTTTATGCGTTGAACAATTAATGCATGAAAATTGACATTTTGTATTTAAATTGCAAAAACCATCAAGTCAGAAATGATTAAGTCATTATCATTTTTTATATAATACATTTTTATTCTTGTTTATTTTATCAAAATTGTTGCGGTTTTTAAAAAATATGAATTGTTGAATTCTCATCATATTTTTATTTCAATAACACTCATGACTAAGTATTATTAATTTACTTGAACTTTAAACATTTTATGAGTTATAATTAATCATTAGAATTAGCTTCAAACTAAAACTAATGCTTGCACATTGAAAAAAAATTTAATAACAAACAAAAAGATTTATTTTTTTATCAAATTAATTCAGATTAATTCAATAAGCTTTAAAAAGGAAATCTTAGAATAGCATGAAAAATTTCTTCTAAGATTTTTATGAACGACATCCAAATTAATTTACTTAAATAAATTAAAAAATAATAAATAAAATTGGACTTTTGCTATTGTACTTTTTATATTTTCATATGCATGAAGCATTCATTTTGAAGAACATTATAATTCAAAAATGTTTTTTGGAAAATTTTACAATATTTTTAAGAGAATTTTATTGCTAAGCACTCAGTATTTTATTGTCTTAAACACACAAATGTTTGAGTATTTAACAATGTAGATAGAATGTTTTGATGTTCAATAGTTTTCAAGCATAACACAAAAATAAGACTGCAAAAAACCCAAATGCGCAAATTATAATTTTTTTATCTCTTCTTGCGATTCATATAAAATACTGTTGCGAACTTTACAGAATTATGTTTAACCAATTTTCAACAATTTAAATCTTGGTTTTTAATATAATTCATAATCTGCTTCTTACTTGAAAAATCAATTAAGCGATTTTAAAATCTCAAACAAATAACAACAGAAAATCTTTAAAGCCACACTCTCAACATACTTTAACTCTTTCTCTGTGTCGGCATTTAAAAACTGAGTAAAAACAGTCAGATAAAACACTCAATAAAGTAAATAGTGTTCTATCTCTCTAAATACAAACACACACACTTTCATGTTATTCAATATTTGTTGATTTCAATTAGCAGGTGAAACTGCTGTCATCATCATCCAACAATTGTGATTCATATATGTGAAAAAATTCCACAAATGAAAATGTCAAAAGAAATTTAATCTTGCATAAATTATTCCAATTATTGAATCACTTTCACAATAAGCTCTTGAATGTTATTATAATTTTGATTATTGCCAAAAAAAATTCGCCAAAAAATTGTATTGAGGACTCATTTTGGCATCGATTTTGAGTGCGAAAAGAAGAAAAATAAAAATGTAGGTAAATTGCGTTGCAAATTACGTAAAATCTTGCGATGCAGCTTCTTCCATAATGAGTTTAAATACAGAAAACTATCTTTTTAGCACAGAAAAATAAAAATTATCACGATTCGAGTTGAAGCGTGTATAAATTGTAACTAAAGAAATCGTTCAAGATTCTGTCTGAGTCATTTAACATCTCCCTCCACTATTGCAACTTTTTCTTCTCTTAACACACAAATAAAACTTCGATTCGCAAGAATTGTTAACAATAAAAAAATCATTTTTAATTATTCCAAATTTATTCAACTAAAAAAGAAGCAAAAAATTGACTTAATGGGCCCATTGTTGATCTGATTTATTCGCTGGCATTGAAATGGCATAGAAAATGAAACAACTGTGAAGTGTGCATGCCAAAAAAAATGAATTTCGATGACGTCATGATATAAAATATTTTTAAAGGTCAACAAAATTTTTCTGTTTTATTCATGGCTGATAGCGACAGCTTTTTCATTATCTTATCACAGTGTAATAACTTGAGGGAATTAGTTTGTAAAAAAATAAAATAATATTATTTACTATACTCAACTGAATAAGTAGAAGAGTTAGCAAATAATTTTTCTTTCTTTTTCATTCAATTTGTGCATGACAAAATTGATGATATTGCAATACGAATGATAATAAATTTGCTATAATATTTCTACTTCCCAAATGAATGAAACTCAAGGGAAAACATTTGGTTAATAAAACACTGTCATAAAAAATTCAAGCACAGTTTAGTTATTACTTTCAGAGTGTTTTATATGCTATTAACGTTTGCAATTAAACTTCTTCAGATTGCTTTGACACTCCTTTGTTTCACAAATATATACAGGTATGCTAATTTTATGATTCTATAAAAAAAATCAATAAAATTATCCCTAAAGATTATTTTTATCTTTTTAAGAGAAACAAAAAAGTTTTCCAGACAAATTTAATCAACATTTTTTTCCTAAACAACCAACAATTTTTTTTTTTGATTAATCAGTTGGAAAAATGTACAAAAACACTTGCGGCGATACTGGTTGAAAATGAACAAGTGTTCATTCAGTCAGCATTAAAATAACTCTTTCTACCTAGAATTTTTTTGTTTTTTGTTTTTCTCTTTTCAGAGTTGATTTTTTGAAAGATAAAATTTCTATATAACGTTTTTTATTTGCTGGTTTGTCTATTATTCTCGAGATGATTTTTAACCAATCTTTTATTGATTTAATTAATTAACTTGTCTAGCAAAAGTTTTCTTATAAAAATTCAAGTCATTTTTGAATTATGAGCAAAATTTTGTAAATCAAGTATAAAATTCAAGTAGAGAAAAAATGTCAAGTTTATTCAAGTCAAGTAAAAAATTTAGGGTTCGGCACTTAATGCATGTAGTCAAGTACAAGTAATTTTGCAAATTGCATGCAAGTTAATTTACATTTTTAATGCCTCTAATTCATTCAAATTTTATTAAATTCAGTCAATATTTTATCAAATTTATATGAAAGTCAATGATTCTTAAATTTACAAAGTTTTGGACTGAACTTAATTTAAACTGAATGAACTAGAGACATTTTCAAGTAAATTATTTTGCATGCAACTTGCAAAATTACATGCGCATGTACTTGACAACATGCATCAAGTGCCGAACCCTAAAAAAATTAAACCAAATCAAGTAAATAAGTCAAATCAAAATTGTATTATTAAAAATAACAAAATAAAAACAACTCTGTATTTTAAATGTTTTCGTTCTTATTAAAAGTATCATGTTAAATTTGAAAACTTTTTGCCCTTTCACCCTTTTTCAATTGAACATTCTTCATACACCATTTCTTAAATATCAAATCTTATTGAAAATTGACTTAAAATTGCTAAGACAAATAATTGTAAAAAGTTTACAAAGATTGTTTCACGCCTAAGGGCTAAAATGAAAGTTTAAAGCAATAATAAGCTTACAAATAAAACTTTTTAACAATGACATTCAACCCCAAAACAAAAAAACTTTTTTTGCTTTCCCCACATTTCAATTGTAAAAGTTTTTGCCTCAAAACATTTGTAAATAACTCCAAAAAGACATATATTGCCATAATAATTTTCCATAGATAGCAGGCTTTACTCACATCAAGGAAACTTTTCTATCATCTCAAGATATAAGTAGATTAACTGTCATGGATACAAGCTTTCATTTTATATGACTTTTTCTTTCCTTTAATCTCATCATATATTATATAATTCACCAAACTACGTTTGCTAACGTTTATCGATAATTTTTTTTGTTCCGCTTTTTAGAAATGTTATAACTCTACTGCATATGACAGTCTTTCTATGTCTACATCCTGGGTGGTCTAACAAATATCTTTTATATACAAAAAAAATACAAATTTTTCACTGATTAAAAAGTATTAACAAAGAAATGTTGAAATTTAACGGGTAAATTTAAAATTTTAGTACAATAATTTAAATTTTTAGTGCTCAACGGAATTTTTTAAAATAGACATCACCATGAGTTTTAAAATATTTTTCACCTTTCAGGTCATTTGAAACTCTAAATATCAGCAACTTGCAATACGATCTATATTGACTCTGTCTCTACCGCTCCCCGCATGTATGTATTTATATTTATTCCATGAATATCGATTACTTTATGATATCCCACAATAACAAGCAATTGAATTTGCTTATTGAAAAAAAGAGAGTTTTGATATGATTTCATATACATTCATTCACTCATTCATTGATACAGTAGGTGTAAGTTTATCGATATAATATGAATGGTAATCCACCGGACACGAATGAACGAACACAGAAGAAGAAACAAAAGAACTTTATGAAGATAAATGACTAGAGTAGACTGGACAGATATGGAGTGTGTATATAGAGTGTTTTTATGTAAATGTGAGTTCAAGGAGATCATAAATATGGATAAAATTGGACACATTTTTTCACTCTTGGATTATATGACTCACCCGTGCTTCAGCGCACTGCTTGGACTATTCTTAGATTGCAAATTGAGCAGTGACTTGGTTGTATATCGATTGTTTTGTAGTAATGCGGAAGACGAGCTGCTGTTTGTTGGTGAGGTCATGACAAAATCTCCTGTGCTATTCCATCGTTTTGCGAGACCTGTCGGACTTCCCATACCGCCAGTACTCTGCGACATATTGTTATTGACATTATTTACATTATTATTATTTATATTATTAAGCTGCATCGGTGCTGCCGTTGAATGAACTGTCGCAGGTCGAGGCAGTGGTGAGGCAGCAGGCGATGTACTGCTTTGTGAATCGGCTGAATGTAATGAGCCATTAGACATGTGGTGCATTGAGCGCCGATTTAAGTTGGTCACTTTGGTCGATGCTTGAAATCTAGAAGGCGAACTTGTTGTACTATTTGTATTACTACCACTCCGTCTTAAACGCCAATCATCAAGTGTTGATGTTGTTGTGATTTGTGTTGAACGTACTGCAATTGAAATAATAAAATTTTATCATCTGTATGACAAGAAAATTATAAATTATAAACTCTTTATAAATAGTGGAGGTGTAAAACTATGCAAATTTTATTTTCAGTTCTTTCCAAAAAAATCTAATATTCATCTCCATGTGGCATGTCAAAAAAATATTTAAAAATATTCTAAAATAGCCATTTCAAAATTGCATGACAAGTTAGTCTTCTCATAATAGAGTGGGATTTATTTGATGGCTTATTTCACCTATGGCGAAATTGCAATAATATATGAATAAATGAATGAATAAGGTGACCATTGACAATTATCGCAGAAACGATAATTAATGTTTGGCTTCACTAAACACTTCGCTCGTGTTGATTTTGAAATTAAGTGAATAGTTTTTTTAAGTATGACGGAAATTTGAATTGAAGATGATGAGAGTGGGATTTAGAATTGCAAAAAAATTGAATCAGGAAATTTAATTATAAGGTACATAGCTGTAGCGAATTTTTATTCAATTTGTCTTGCAATTCAATAATGAATATTTTCCTCTAATTTTTTGATCTTAGATTTTTTGAACTTGATCTTAAAATTTAATTTTGATCTAGAACAACTAATGTTTTCTTGTTTTAAAACTATTACTTTCTAGAAATTTTTAAATTTGATCTAATAATTTTTTTAAACTTGATCTTGAAGCTTTTTCTTTCAATTTGAATTCATTGATAAAATTTGGAATTCAAAAAACTCTTCGCTAAACACAATTTGACAGAAAATTCAAACTAAAAGACAACAAGACACTACACGAAGAAAAATATTTTATAACTGGCATAAAGTTTTTTAGATTTGTCCCTATAAAGTCAAATTTATAAGCGTTAAAAAGAAAATTTATAAGTGTTATAATTTTTTTTATGACAGTTATAAAAATATTTATTACTGTTATATATTATATAACAGTAATATGTTATATGACACTTATAAATTTTCTTTTTAACGCTTATAAATTTGACTTTATAGGGACAAATCTAAAAAACTTTATGCCAGTTATAAAATATTTTTCTCCGTGTACTTAAAAACTGAATTTTTTATTAATATTCTCACAAACATGTTTGTTTGTTTATTAATTTATCCAGGTATATCTAGAAAATAGAAATTCCCATAAGTCATTTTCGACAACAAACAAATGTAATTACTCTCATTCAAAATAATCAATTGGCTATTAATAATTCATTAAAAAAATTTTTGACACCTTTTCAGTAGCTATAGAGCTCCATTAATCGTCAGATTTGTAAACATAGGTGTAATAATCCACCCACATAGACTAATGACATAATCGAAATACTTCAATCAAGCCACAATTCATCTTTTTCACAGTCGATTATAAAAATGTTACCAACAGACATTTTTTGTCATAACAATTAATTTGACGATAATTCTCGAGCACAAGAGAGTGAAATGTTTTAATACAATAGAATTTTATTTATACTCACTTCTGTTATTTTTAATTGTCGTTTCATAAGAGCTGGAGGAGGATGTTGATGATGATATGCGTGATGAATTGCAATCGAGTATATTGAGGCGTCTCAAGACTTCCGCAAGTGTTGATTTCAATGATAAAATCTCCTCTTGCTGCTCCAAAACTTGTCGTTCCAAGTCATACAGTCGCTCAGCCATACTAGAATTTTCTGATTCCAACATTTCGTCTGTAAAGTTTGTGAGTTTTGGGATTTGTTTTGGTAAAATGTTTTTGTATTTGTTATATTTATTTCTAACTAATGATGGAATGAAATAAAAGGATGAAGGAGGGGAAAATGGGTTAAATGTGTGTATATGTTGTCAAGGTAAAAAGAAAATAAAGAAAAAAGTTTTTTTGTCATGCCGAAAATTCCCGTAGATACCAAGTCAGTAAAAATATGCGGAAAATTTTGTTTTGTTTTCAAAGCACGATAAGTAAGAAGATGTTTAGTATTACCCAGTTTTATATGATACGTAAGGAAAATCCCAAAATAAAAAAAGAATCAAAAATCTTCAAAAAATTTCACCATTTAAAGTAATTTTTGGCAGCAACAACAACAGAACATTGCATAATTTAAATGCCATACTGCGAAACATTCTGTTTATGTTGATGGGAAACAACAGATGATGCAAATAATAAAGGAAGTTCATGAAAGGGAAGTTTCGAAATTTACTGCTTCAAGGCATATCTTTTGTGGCAAAAATTTATTTTTTTTATCGCTATGAGGGAAGTTTCGTTGATTTCGCTGAGTCTCATAATTTAATTTGCTGTGAAGCAAAAAATATTCTTTTCTGTAATGGAATTTTGTATCAAAAAAGTCAAAAAACTAATTTTCCATAAGATGAGTTTTTTGAAGAATATAAAATTGAATAAATTTCCTATAGCGAAGAAGAATAAATCAACATAGCTCGACTCCTACATTTTGATTTATTTTTTCCAATATTTACTTTGACCGACCAAAAGAAAAGCAAACATTTTAGAGACTTTTAACATCTTAATTGAAATGCCATATTAGAAATTATAATTAATGTACACATAAACGCACACAGGAAGACTAAAAATCATCCCTTGAATTTTTAATTATTAAAAGTGATTTAGGACTACAAAGAAGATTCACTAGCAGACACATAAGAATAAACCCTCAAGACGGAACTTTTTTATACATATAAAAGTAAACAAGATAAGCATCAAACCAGTGACTGTGGGCTTATTCATACATTTTTATTTGTGTGTTGTGTACATGTTATTTCTTAAAGAATGAAGATTTCTTATTGTTTACTTTTCTCTAGAAATCTTCTATTGTTTCCGCATCAAGATTTAAAGTCACAAAAAAAATTTCTAGCTTTGCATTTACAAAGTCACTTGAAGAATATTTTTTATGAATGGAAATAAAAATCAATGAATGATTTTTTTACAATGGTAAAAGTTTGTTTTTAAGAAAAAAAGTTTTCTTACGCCATGCATTATAGACACTTGACATTGTGTCATCATCTGGCTCATTACTAACACTTTTTTCCATTTCTATTGCAAATTTTGTCTCTTTCAATTCACTTAATTAATCTTTTTTTATATAAAAAATTTTCTACACAATTTTTAACAATAAATGCATTTTGCTCAACATATGTGACACCTGAATTGTGTAATAAACACTCTCAATATGAGCACAAAACTTTTTATGATGAAATTAACTCAGTAAAATTGCGAATATTTTTTTTTAAATTTTCTCTAAACATTATACGTCGAAACGGAGCAAAAACCAAAACAATACGAATTGGTAGCGAGAAGAATTTACAAGAGTGGAAGCATTTTGAATAGTAAAATGGCTCAAGTCCATTCGCTTTTTACGCTCGTCAATAATTATGTGTGAAATTTTTTCGCTTTACGGCAACTACCGTTATACATTTATAAATTTCCCAACCATTATCTTAGACACTTGAGATTTTATGGCGGAAATTAAAATTTTTTAAATTTCCCAGTAGCTTGAACAATTTTCACTTGAAACTCGTCAATTGCAATTATGACGATGTTAACAAGCATGCGCGGGGGTGAAAATATCAATTTCATTCAACATAAAATGTAAACAGAAATGTTGAAAAAATTTCACCATAAAAATATGAAAAGAATTTTATCGTTATCAGTTTCGATATTACAAATTAATACCATTGTCAGTAATTGATGATATGAACCAAATTAAGGCATTTTAATGTTTGTTTAATGAGCAAATATTATTGTCATTGCAATTTAATTTTTAATGAGTTTTTTTAGCAAAAAAAAGACGAATGGGTTGACGGTTGAGTAAATTCAATCACTAATGAGTTGTTTTGTTGAATAACTCATAAAAAATTGCAGCTTTTGTTGACTTTTAACAAGGTTTAGGTATTTAAATGATATAATTTAAATTTGTTTTTGATAAAGTTGGCTTAAATTTATCTAGAAGCTCATTTTGAAGAATTTTTAGGAAAACATAAAGATTGTTTCATATTATTTAACATCTTATGATTCTTAAAATCATAATATTAATTTCAAGGCATGATTTAAGTTTGAAATCAATTTATCATCATAATTCAAAATTTTGTTTTATTTTATATTTTTTAAGTTTAAGTCAAGTTATATTTAAGTTCATTCTGAACATTATTCAAACATCATTTATTATCAAGACAAATTGAATATCAAACAATTAAAATCAAATTGAAGTTAAATACTTATAAGTTATTTGAATTAACTTGAATCAATTTTTTTGTTAAATATCAAGTTTACGTCAAGTTTTATTCAAGTCAAGTCAACCTGAATATCAATTCTTAATCAAGTTACCTTGCTTTTTACTGATTAAGCAAATAAAAATTTACTGTGAAGCTTTGAAACATAAATAAAAGATTGAAATTATCCATTTCCTGATTATAACGGTTTAAAATTTAAGTGTCCAACACTTGACTTTAAAATTAATTTTTTGCCTTTCCCAGAACTAAATAATTTATCAATGTCAAACTATAGACTATTTCAACTAGTTGTCATTGCTTTTTTATCACAAATTGTCACGCTATCTATCTATACCTAAATTTATTTCCTCATCGCACTTTAAGTAATCAATTATAGGCCCCAATCAATTATATCAAGTATGAAATCTTCATCTTCATCCCATACATGTTACAATTTCATCATCATGTGCTTCTTTTCTTCTTTTGTGTAAAGTCATTGTCGTGACCGTCATTATCAGAACGAGAATTTTTCTTTTTTTTTTCAATTCCCACCAGCTCATCCCAAAAATAGCAAAAGATTCTTTATTGCGGGCATTTAGAAGAGAAAAAAAAACTGAAGATGAACAATGAAATCGATTAGAGGAAATTCCCATAAAAGAAGAGAACGGTCAATAAGTAAAGATGAGAACGAACGGCGTGATAAGTCTATTAAATACCGATTAAAGAAGACTACATTCAATAAAATTGGAATGAATGGTTGATTTAATTAGAAAATTGCCGAATATATCGATAAGTTATCGAAATGAAGAAAAATTATGAAATAACACAAACAATATTTTTATATGGAACTTTAATGTTTGCTCTTTTTAGATAATAACCGTGTTTTTGTAATAAAAACTTCTCATTAGTATGATTTTTATCGTATTCAACATAACTTGATGCCAATAAACTCGTTTTCATTTTACTGTCGTCATAAATGGTCAGAGCAAGAGAAAAGAAATTAACAGCTAAGTTTCAAGACAGACATCTTAATTCTATATTCAGAATATTCCGCCTTTTCGTGACTTATTTCTCTCTTATTCAATTCATTTTAATTTAATTTTGTTTTCTTTTCTATTTACATTTAGCACATTACACACTACGCACATAAATGGATGAGATGAGAGTTCTTATTCTTCTTGTTATTTCGGTACGAGATGAATTAAAAGAAAACAGAATGAGACATGATGGAGCAATTGTGAATTGGAAGTTCTTAAGATAGAAGTGTTTTTTGCATGTTTATGGAATTATTGAAGCTCATGAGAGATAATACAAATAAAGAAACAATTTTACAATTTAACGATGAATTATTATTATTTGAATTCTGATGTTGCTTATATTTTTTAAAATTTAAAAATTTGTTTTTTTGAAAAAATATATAAAATAAAATTATTATTATTATTGATGATTTAAAAATTTTCATCTCATAAAAAGAATTTTGCTGACCTTGAACTAAAAAAAAAATTATTTTTTTAAACCGTTTGTTTTGATTTGAAACTAACTTTTGATTATATTTTGAAAAATTTTCGAAAGAAAATTTTATTTTGAAAAATTCAGAATTTGAGCTGATTTTTTGAAAATTTGTAAATTTTACAAACTTTAATAATTAAAGTACTTTCCTAACCTTGAAAATAAAAAGAAAAAATTTTACATCTCACATATAGCAAGCAGTTAAGTAGTTGTGTGTAAATACATAATACAAGAATAAGACTAATTTAATATGAAAAGCTACTGAGCAGTAAGTAAGTAAAATTTGTTTCTTCCTCCCTTTGAATTTCCTTTTATGGCTTTCATCTCATCATCTGCTAAAAGATTCATTTCATTTTACATTCTGTTTGTTTCAACCATTGTTTTGGTCTCTCTCATCGTTTTTGACAACAGCAAAAAAAGACACGAGCGAGCAAATTTTTGCTGCTTTTTTTTATCGAAAATCGCTTTTGGGTTGACCTTTTTAAAAATTCAACAACACACAATGAACCGGTATATATTGTAAACTAGTATAAACAGAAAGTCAGCATCACAGCAAGTTTTACACAACAAAAAAGAAGAAAATTTGTTCTCAATTAATTAATCTAGGTATTCTCTGAGGGTGGATTGATCGTTTAGTAATTAACAATTAAACAATTTGTATCTGCTGCTGTTGCTAATCATTTTTTACCATAACGGATTATAATAATTTTTTACTGCTGACTGTTTTTGGAATTTTTTAAATAATTGGCTTTTTCTTTACGTGGAAGTTTTATTGATTTGAATTGAAACAAAAGAAGTTTTTTTTTATTGTCTTTTATTTGAAGATTTTACCTTTGTCTCATTTTGGCAAATTTTTTGACATTTAAAAAGTTTATGGCAAAAATATTTAGATGTAACCTGGTTTATTTTTGTAAGAAAATTTTTATGGATAAATGAAAATTTAAAATCAAGTGATAGAAACTTGAATTTAATATTGACTTGTTTAATCATCCAACCAAGTTGAAATGTTTTGATTTTAATTTGAACTTTAATTTGCTTGATTCTAACTTGACACATTATTTTATTTAATTTTAACTTGATTCTTAACTTGACACTTGACTTTAACTTGACCTTAAAAAATTCGGACTTGCATGCATATTTTTTGTCAAGTTGATTACAAGCTGACTTACACAAAAATGTTTTTTATTCATTCAGATTTTATTTAATTCATTTGAAATCCAGCAAATTAATATGAAAGTCAACGATTCTTTAATTTACTATGTATTTTAATTAAATTAAATTGAATCTCAACAAATCAAAGTCAAATATATGTAAGTCAACTTGACAAAAAAATATACGCATATTAAGTAAAATATGCATGTAAATCCGAACCCTAAAATTTTTATAATATTTATAATCAACTTAATATAAAATACATATTTAAGTATCAAAATCTTTTAGGAAAAAGTAAACTTGACATTTAACATTACAAATCTCAAAAGCTATTTTTTTTTCTCATTCTAACTTAGAAAAAGAATCTCGACAATTTAAACACCTTCCATCATCTCTAATCTTCTCTAAATTACACAAGAAAAAAAGTTCTCAGTTTACCCGGTAACAAAATCTTTTCTCACAAGTATCAATGGCAATAACAAGAAAATTTTCCGTAATTGAAGTAAAAACATGCTGATGAAGGTACAATAAAGAGTATGCTTTCACTAACTAATGATACAATCTATGCAAAAGATTCTTTAATTCACCGGACAATGAGAATAAAGTCGTGATCTACATACAAAAGAACTAACAAACACAATCAAAGAAAAAATGTTTCAAATGGAGAATTTCTTTTTTTACATTTCTGGCATTATCATTATTATTGTTTATTTTTATTATAAAATATCATTTTGTATATAAAGATGTGAGTCATTGCTTTAAATTGATCACATTATTTTCTCTTCTTCTTTTGCTTATGCGTACCTCTCTCTTTCGACAACTATAAATTTATGTGAAGGTCACACTGTTTCGTTGTCGATATGATGATGATAAGATATTGAAAATAATACTTTTTTATGGAAAGCTTATATAATCTCATGGAGTTTCGCTTTTTTGTGTGTGAGAAAGAGAAAAAAATATGTGTTAATTAATGATGTAATAATAACACAATAGAAGGTGAAGGCACATCAATTTTACAGTTTGATGGACACCATGACTTTTTATAATTGCTCAAATCTTTCAATCTAAGAGAGAAATTTCTTAACTGTTTATAACTATAAGAAAAAATTATTTCACTAGATCACTGTCTAGCTTTACACAAAGACATGAAATGGATTTAAATCACTTTTTTCAGATAATTAATTTTAAGAGCAAATGGTCAATGGGATTATTGCTGGTTGTTTAATAGTTTTTAATATCACTTTAATGCGATTTATTATGGACATTGACTCGGTTTGAAATAATAAGTGTAATTATCAAGGCTTTTGGCTTTGTCGCTCTTTTATGAAAAGTTTTTCTGTGTAGGTAATTGAAGAATGAAGATGGTAATGAAAATTGGCTCAAATTGTTGATTCACAGACTGAAAAGGTTTTTGACTCTCGATTTATTGAAATGTGAAAATAATAAAGCAATTTTCAACAAAATTTATAACGAAATAAATTGAAGTTTCAAAAAAGAAGTCTTCAAAAAATTTATAAAAAGTAAAAACATAATTTTATAAATAGTATCAAGATAACTTAGAATTTGCATTATAATACAAAATTTTGAAAATATAGAAAAATGTTATAAAAAATTTTAGCAAAAAAATTACAGTTTTTGATAGTTCTAAATTTTTTATAACAATTGCATCAAACACTAATAAAAAAGTTTATAACAGTTAAATAAAATTTTTTTTACTTATTTAAAATTCATATAAAGTTTAAAAAATGTAAATTACTCTAAAACCGTTATAATTTTTATAAAAATTTTCATATTCTGTGAGATTGTTTACAATTTATATCAAAATTATAGCAAAATTCATAATTCGAATAAATGTGTATAGTTTTTGTATAACTGATATAACTGTTACAAAACTGTTATAATTGTTATAAAATTTTTAAACTTTTAAACATTTTCATCGTCTAGATTTTTAAACTTTATTTATAGTTTATATTTTTCTTCATATAACTTTAGCAAAATAAATAAAAAAATTCTCAAAATTCAATCTCTTAATCTCATGTATTATTCAACATTATCTAAATAATAAATGCACAACATTTTTTCTCGAAACCTTTTACAAATAGAGAAAAGTTTTTACACCTAACTAACCCATATAACATGTTATGCCTTCATAAGGTCAATGAAAATATCATAAAAATATCGTCAACTTTTTTTAAAACCACAAATCACTTTCTCATGATTTTTAAATTATTGATATTTTCTCATAAAACGACTCAACCACAAATCATGAATTTTTTTCTTCGACATTTTTTTATCTTAAACCACAGAAGGAAAAAAATGCGGTATAAAAAATAAACGCACTCTTGCTAAAAAATTTTATGTTGTGATGTGAGCAAATATTTGATGGAGAATATAAAAATAAAACTGAGACAGAAAAAAAAGAATTGAAAAACCGGATGTTTCAGATGATTATCGCACCGCAGGTTATTCTACTTCATGCATAATTCTCTCTCATACATTTTTCTCGCTCTCTTTTGAACTCTTAAGTAACTAAAAATGTATGTGAGACTGACATGTGTATATGAATGTGCATTTATCCTTACCACAACATAAGGCATTATACTCAGCCATTATGCGTACAATAAACGTAGAAAAAAGAATGAATAAATGTGAGTAAAATAGCAACTGTTATTGCCCTGAAGAATATTTTTGTGAAAGGTGGTGATTATGGAAGCGTTAAAAACTGTAACTATACTGCCATATGGCAGAAAGAGCATTAGAACATCTAATGAAGAAACGAAAAAAGCGAGCAAGAAAATAATTTTTTGGTATGAGTAATAAAATTTGCAGCGTAAAAGAGTTCTTCTTCATATAATTGCCGTGGAAAATCACTCACGATGGTATAATAAAAGCTAAACATCATTTGCCGCTTTTATATTTATCATTGTTTCGAAATTACATTTTTCTTCCAAGAATTTTTTTTCTAACATTATGTTGTCAAGTAAGTGTAATAAACATTTATGAGAGTTTTAGAATAAAATTTTTAAGAAAATAGAACATACCTAGGTATAACAAATAGCAAAGTGTGGAAAGAAAAAGAAATTTTCAGAATTTTCAAGAATTTGTAATTTTTTCCATTTTTTATATTACAAATGTGTTTTTGTGACACTAAAATTTTCTGAATTTTCAAATATTTGCAAAGTAAGTTTTGAAGTGAATACTGTAAAAACGTTGATTTTACTTAAATAACATTATTTTTTACATCAGAATTATTAGCTATATGTTGATATTTAAATTTTTTGTCAACAATTTTTTTAAAATTCAAACGATTTTTTTCCAGGAATTTTTTTTTTTTTTCTCGCAACGGTCGAGTATTTTTTTCATTTTTCATATTACAAATGTGTTTTTGTGACACTAAAATTTTAAACAAATTCAAATTATTCAATTAAAACTAAAATTGTGCATTCGTTTACTCTTGTAATGCATATGTAAAACGTTAATTGTTGTTTATAATTAATATTGCTACTTTTGATTTATTATTGACAAAGTTTTTAAGCAAAAATAATTTGATCAAAAATTTCTTTTGTCTACATCACATGTCATATGCGACATTTTGTCACATGTCACATTAGATGAAATGTTACATGCAAAATTTTTCATTGTTGGTAAATTGCCATTCTTTTGTTTTATTCACTGTATGCGATAGTTACTGAAAGAAACTGTTTCTGTCTTTTACATTTTCAAACTATTTTCAGTGAATTTAAAAAAAATTATCTGTTATTTTATGTAAACTTTTACGTTCACATTTGATTACAATAATTTAAATTTTCTTTTAATAAAAAACACAAAAAATTCAATTCAGAATCTCAAAGTGAAAATAAAATTTTTCTTAAGAAACAAGAAAAATTGTCTTTTCCAAAAAATTTCATAAAGAAATATTCCATGTGTCGAAAACTCATCAAGCAAGAACAATAAAACAACACTTAGTAGAAAAAGTTTCAAATTTGTTAAAAGCTGAGACCCATTTCACTATTAAATGTCATAATTCATGAATAATTCCCCAAAAAAATGAGAAAAAACTCACATTATTCCGTACCATAAAGAGTATTCAATTCATTCAAGCGCGAATGGCATGTAATTCTTCCTATTTCTCTTGCTTGCTTCTCATTTTTTTATTGTACACAATTTTTTACGTCTCTATTCTCAATCTAGCTCTTCTGCGTGCATGTCAAAGCTTAATGTTTTTTATGCCATCAAATAGAAGAGAATGAGAGTTTAACAATTGAAAAGCCAGATGAGAATCGCATGCATGCAATGAACTCTCTTTTATTTGTGTCATCAAGCTGCAGTTCTTTTTTATGCAACACTGCTGCATTAATTGAATTTTTTTACTGTTAGCAGTTAGTATTGGTAGTTTTAGTTTAAAAACAAATATGTCTGCATATGAATACTTTTTCTTTTTTGCTTGCAATGCATAAAAGCTTAAGAAAGCGATCTCACATGTGGTCAAGTCAATATGAAGGTCTTAACATTATAAATGAGTGCAAAGCAAAAAAAAGTTTCTTTGTGACAATGATGTGAAAGGTCGAACTTGGAATATGTTTTTAATGAAGTGAAATAAATAGAGGAAAAATTTAGCCAAAAAAAAATTTGAATTTTTTAAAAAAAGGAAGGCTCTTTCCAAACGATTTTCAATTAAAATCAAGATTTTAATATAAAGTTTGTAATCAATTTCTTGTATTTCATAATTAAATAATAAATCAAATTTCAAAAATGCATCTACTGTTTCTAAATTAAAGAAAATTTCTCCATTTCCTGTATTTCACTACATTATCCATCATTAAGGTTGATCTAACATCCATTTTATTTAAAACCATGTAATAGCAAGCTTTATGTCTCAAATGTGCTGAAATTCAACTACATATAATTTATATAAAATTAATTTCAATCTTTCGTTCATAAGATAAATATAGACATTGGTAATGTAATGCTTTAATGACCACAATTGGTAATTTGGTATTAGCAAAGCGCAATGACAATTTTTTAACTATCGCGCAATTTTTATTATTTCTTATTTTTCGGCATGCAAAAGTATAAATTGGATGATTTATACAAATTAAAATATTTCGTATTAATAATCATGGTATTTACAAATGAATGAAATAGTGAGCATGTATATGTCATTACCTCATTATCTTCACTCGTTGTCCCTGATGTATTATTATTTGAGTTATAAAGGTCTTATTCCAATAATAATAATTATATTTTTTAATTAATTTCTTTTCTATGCTCTTTTAAACACACAATCAAAGAACTTTTGCGCGAAATAGAACCGTTATCAATAGCGACACAATAAAATGTGTATATTTGCTTCTATTCACAGCACCACACAAAGGAACTATTTCTCCTCTCTTTCTATCTTTCGTTGCCAACTTTTGTTGAAATTTTCAATATTTATTATTATTTTCTGCACAATGCACAATTTTTTTTCTCTTCCTTCTATGTTTTTCTGGGACGAAATACAATTTCGACAATAAGGCACCAAACTAATCACTTCTATAATAGCCAATATTTGCTTTCCAGCGATTTTTATCTAAACTAATAATTGATAAACCCTCTTTTGCACTTTGACAAAAAAACAACAATAAAAAAAATCTGACGGCAGACGGTAAAGAGATTTAGAAACTCACGACTGAACTCGACGAGCAACAAATGAAAAATGCCGACTTGTGTAGTGGTTGGAATGGAACACTCATTTTTTACTGAAAAGTGACCGAAATTTATGTCGAGTTTGAAACGCTAAAACGATCATAACGACAACTGGCGGTAAATACAAAAATAATTTAAATTTTAAAAAACAGTTACATTTAAAAAATATTTTATATATTTTGTGAACTTTCCCTCAAAACACAAAATAAAGAAAAGAAATTATTAAAATTAATTGTTTGCACATCAATTATTGCGTTTAATGTTGACTAACAAATTCAATCTAATACCATAGCATATTTTATGAAAATGTCGATAATCATGAAATAAAAAATGCAAATAGAAAACATAATGAGAAAAAGTAAGTGAAAGAAAAGAAATGAGATTTTTTGGGTGTCTAAAAAATCTTTTAAACTTCAGATTGAATGAAAAGAAATTTCTTTTTTATTTTACTTTTGAATTCGATACTTTTTTATTGCCGATGTCAAGGATCTATGGTTTTTTTCCGCGCTACAAAGTGTACATTGTAAAAGTCATTTTTTATACTCAATTGATCTCACTTTTTGTATAGGGTCAAATGCATAAATATTAGTTATTAATATTTTTAACATCAACGCATAGAGAATATTGAACATTTTTTTTTTAAGAAATTTGAATAAATAAAAATTAGAAATTCATCATTTGTTGCTAACAGATCATGGCTTTAAAATGATGCACGTGATTTTGTTCACGTAATAATATTTTTCTTAATATTTTTAAGTCAATCATTTGATGAGTTCAGAATTAACAATGAATGATAATAAATTGGGATGTAGGCACCTCCACGTGATTTTTTGTCAGAGTTGAAAATTATTTAAGTCTGAAGTTTGTCTCAATATAAATGTAAGACAGTAAAAATTTTGTATCTTTCTTTGTTTGTCTATTTTATTAAAATAGTTCTTTACAAGATTTTCTTTGATTTTAACCAAATATTTTACTTTACTTGATTTTTCAATTGAATTTACTTTTTAAATCACTTGACTATATAACTTGAGTCAAGTTACATGACTTTTCAATATGATTTATTTACTTGATTGATTAAAGCATTATTCAAAAATCACATGAAGATTTTAAAAGAATTTCCCTTAAATTTTTTTATAATTTGAAACAAAGACAAACATGGTCAACCAACAAACATCTTCTGGGAAAACTTTTCAAAAATCTGCAGATAACCACAAAAAATCTTAGAAAATTGTAAGATGAATTTCAAAAATCATTTTTTAAAAAAAACCAACACTGTTTTAAACTCTTCGCATGTTTTGATTATTAAGCTATTCATCAATTCTTAAGTCTTTTTTATAAGTTCTTTCAAAAAAGTCTCTACACCTGAATTTATTATCTAAGCATGTTTACTCACAAACAGTTATTACAATATGATGATGATTATTTTGGTAGTAAACAGATAGTCAACCGGATGTTTTAGAACCAAAAAGTATAATGCAATTCAAACGCTCATTTTTGTGATAATGATTACACCAAGATTTAATAAATATCAAATTAACACTTAAAAGAACTCAAACGTTTCCGAAGTTTCATCATAAATTCTAATAATCACTCTTAGAATTGTTAAAAATCACCCAAGAGTTCTTACAAGAAATCGAAAGTAACACATTTGTGTCAAATAAATACCAAACGTATGACAATAATAGTCGCTCACATGAGTAATTGATTCTCTTATGTCATATCAAATCTCAGTTTTTTCATGCACTTCTGATTTTAGCTGAGAATATTTGCTTGTTTCTGTGTACTTTTAATCCAATGCACTGCGGACATTTGTTTTCAACTTCAAGGCAAGTGACATTAAATATAATATTTTGATCAAATCACAACTATAACAAAACTATAATAAGTCAAGTTGCATTAATTAACATCACATTTAACAAATTGATCAGAATTGACAAAATTTTGAATAACTGAAATTGATAAATAGTGAAAATTGCTATATTTTATATTTATCATATCAATTATGTTAAACACACAATAAACTTGCCAAGTGTAAGTCACATTTTCACAAAGTACCAAATAATTGATGCTGGCCTTGTACTTCTTTATTCATCTTTATATTTTTTTGGTAAGATTCGAGTACACAAGAGAGTGAGAAGAAGAGGAAAATATAAAACTCGTTGCGAACGTGCGCGCAAAACTTTTTTCCTCTCTTACAGCGAACTCGACAGACACACAGTTGATTTTCAACCGTTGATCGCGCCGGCTGATCATTTTATTTAGCTTGCAAAAAAAGTAACTGTGTGTCTTTCATTGCTGCACAATTTTTTTACTATATCGAGATGAAATAGTTGCGGAAGTGTACAAAAAAATAAAAAATTCAATAAATTATCAGTATTTGTCCATTAGACATTAAAAAAAAGTTGACAACATGGGAGTGGTGTTTGTTTTTTTAGTTTTTCTCGCGATATTTACCGGAATTATGTGTCTTATGCAAAATTATCGTAAGATTATGCTTGACATTCCTGCACCTCGAGTTTTACCCATCATAGGACATGCGCATTTAATGATTGGACTTAACAATGAAGGTAATTATTGTTGTGTGAAAAATTTGTAACAGATTCGACCTTACTTTGGATGTTGTGAAAATTTTTTGCTGCTGTTGCATTAATTATTGGTGTTATTGTGCAAAAAAATTAAGTTTAACTTTTGAACTTTGTTATTGATGGTAGAATCTGTGAACTTTTTGGTTCTTTGATTTGCCATATTTGGAAAAGTTACAATTTGTGGTATTTCGAATATTATTTTATTTCCTTAAAAACTGTAAAAAATCATGACCCGAAGTGAACGGAATTTATTGAATAATTAATAGTTTAATCTTTATATATCTGAGTATGTCAATGATTTAAAGTGGTTAGAAAATTTAAAAAAAATTTAAATTTTTGCGCCATAAAATGTAAACAAAAAGATTTTGAAAATTTTAGAAAAACTTAAAATCATTTTTTGGAAATTAAAAAAGGAATATTCTTATGTTGAAACACAAAATAAACAGCTATTAAAAATCTCTTTTAAAAAAAGATGACTTTGCTAATTTTTTATGAAGTTTTTAAGAAAAAAATAAATTTACTTTGAAAAAATCAAAAACGTTCTAAAGTTTTGATTAATGACATAGAAACATTTTAAAAAATTGATGAATTTTTAATTACTCTAAACTTTCCAAAACGATCGCTTAAACCTACAGAAAAGAAACAAAATTTACGCACAGTGATCATACAAGAAATACTTCTCTATCAAAAGAAACAAAAAAAGAGAATTATGCCTAAAGCGAAAAAATAAAATGACTGAAAGTAAAAGCATGAAATGAAAATTGAAAGAGAACTTGAACTATAATATAAAAGTAAAACCAAAACGCATGAGAATAGAAAAAAGTGCCGTTAAAAATTGATTTTTTTCTTAATTTTGAATTCATAGTGAGTAGTTTGAAAAACAATTTGCTGTTGACAATTATTTGAAGAACGAAATTCCAAAGTGTTGTCGATGTCATCACTTTAGTGCTAATGATTAAAAGAATGAAAGATAGAAAAAATTTGTTTGATAACTCAAGTAATGACAGATTTCAAAAATTGTAAATAAAAAGACAGATGAAGGTACAAATAATTAAATTTTTTGAGGAAGTTTAATTGCTCATAACTCGTTTAGTAGTTATAAGAGTGAAATAACTTGCGACCTTTTTACCGGTATTTGTTTTATTCATGCTGAAGGCGCACTTAAGCAGCTTTTATGAATATTTAAACTAATAATGTCATGATCTTAACTGACCTAGTAATTTTTATTATGTTATGAATGAAATAACATTTTGAAAAAAGTTTTCTTCGAGAATTCTTTTCATTACTTTCTTGATTATGTTTTAGATAAAATTTAGAAAGTGAAACTTTTCTTCAATGTCAAAAGTTCAACAAGTACATTTAGACATATAAAAATTTGCACTTTAACACTTTACTTTCAAAAAAAAATTTTTAATTATACATCAGATTAAGCAATGTCCGTATTGTACAGGTGTGAAAGTCAGTCTTCTTATTCTATATAGTGTATGATGTTAATATACTTATTTTACGATACACGGCTTATGATTGAATTTAGAGATTTAACGTGTAAGGAAAGATAATCATATGAAAATTGAAGTAGTTAGATTTATTTTTTTAGTTGTTTAAATTTAAAATGATAAACTTTTTAAATTTTTACTATTTATCGTCATAAATAATTTTTTTAGCGCAAATCTAATGCATACGCATTTAAGTTGAGCCAACTTTTATGATTAAAGCATCAAAAATTTAAACACTCTGCTGACCCCTATTAAGGTTAATTTGTTTGTTATTTAAAAAACAGAGTTATAAGACACCTTTTTAAATCAATTATTAAGACAAAATAATTTTCATCAACTTTCAAAAACATCTTCTACCTTCATCAAAAACAATATTTTTGATGTAAAAAACCAGTAGGATTATTGCAATATCCTTATGAACTCAACAAAAAAATTAACTTTTATTGTTACCTAAATTAAATTATAGTTAACAAATAAATTGCGAAAAAATGACTTAATGTTAGTGAAAAATTTTAATTGCATTTTAATTCAACCGATTAATTGATTTCATTGATTTTTTCAATGCATTACGAAATTAGCCATTAAAATTAGAATATTTGATGTTTTAAAATGATTGAAATAAATTGCTGTTCCTGTCGTTTTCATATTTTGAATTTCTTATGAACATTACATTAATATTCCAAAAATGACTCAAGTCTCATCAATCAAAATAATTTTTTTAAAATTCATCCACGAAATCAACCTTAAATAATGTTTGTCAACAAATAAAAAAGAAGAAGATGCTTTCAGATAATTACGTGAATATTTAAAAAAAAAAAGTCTGCAATCAAGCACACAGAAAAATTCTCTTAATATGACAATTTGCTGTTTAAATGAGCAAGACTGTTATGCAGTGAAAAATTCCAATTCAATTGTTTGTTTATGATCAAACACAGAGATGAAAAACCTGTTTAGTCAGCAAGTAATGAAAATATATCCAAAAAAATAAATCTGATTATTTTCACATTTCACATGATTGATTTGAATGTGGGTAGAAAAACATCAAAATTGTGCCAATTTATTGGGTTACTTTTTGATTAATCATACGCATAGCTGAATGTTGTATGGACAGGTTCAATGATCATAAATTTATGCGAGAGCAGCAAGCGAGTATTCATATGCACGTCCCATGTGGTTCAATGAAAGTGAAAAATTTCTCTTATTCTTGCGTAATTGCAACAGACTAAAGCACGTGAAATTCTGGTGAAATTTTTTATTTTTATCGCGACAGATTATGTAATAGCTCAATTATTTTAACAATGTTTTTAATTAATACCATTTTTTATTCATGTTTACAGAACAACTTAAATTGATAACTGAGTTATGTTTTTTGTATCCGAATCTTGTTAAAATTTGGTTCTTCCACATAATGGGTATCTTAGTTAGCAATCCTGATCTCATACAAAAAGTTTTCAACTCGGAAATTTGCATGGAAAAGCCATATATTGCCTACAAGCTATTTAATTTGGACAATGGACTATTGTCAGCCCGTTACAGCCGATGGAAGCATGATCGTCGTTTCTTCAACAATTCATTTAAAATTTCAACGCTTCAGACTTTCATTCCGATTTTTATTGAAACTGCTGATAAACTCACGAGCGAAATCACCAGATTTGTTGATGACAAAGCTTTTAACATTCTCGACTACACGATCCGTTGCACACTAAAGATGATCTGCTCAACTTCACTTGGTATGAAAATTTCCGACTCTGAGAATGAAGAGACTTTTAATAAAGTTTTTCATGCAGTTGAATTGTAAGTTTCACTTCTTTCTATTTTTTTCTTTCATTCCTTTCTTAACCTTTAATTTAATCTTCCGCATATAATGGCTCGTAATACTAAATGTAATCACGTTTTATGAGCTTTTAGTTGAATACACATAACAATTGCGTTGCAAATTGATGATTTAAAAAGAAAGAGAGTTTGGCATGTGTTGTGTTGTGCAAGTTATTTGCAATGTTTTATAGAGAAATGAACTGCGACATCATAGT
The DNA here is from genome assembly GCA_018290095.1 of Polypedilum vanderplanki. NCBI lineage: Eukaryota > Metazoa > Arthropoda > Insecta > Diptera > Chironomidae > Polypedilum > Polypedilum vanderplanki. Next base: position 8,912,267 of record CM031381.1, on the reverse strand, counting down.
GAGTGGAACAAATTTATTGAAATAATTTCGATTAAATTGACACTTTAATGAGCGTCATATATGTATGATAGGATATAATTTTTAATATGCTGTGATGATGATTGCTTTATTACTTTAATTGAAGAAAAAATGAAAAATTTCACTTTAGTAAGGAATGACTTTTGCTAAAATGAAGCAATTATAATAGTTTTATTGAAATAAAGAGCTTTTTATCGACTTTAAAGTGCATTTTTAAAAGAAAGTTTAAAATATTGTTAAATTTTTTGAAACTTAATATCTATCAAATAAACATTGAGAACTAGACAAACCTTTAATCAGTTCTTAATTATTTGAATTTGGCATAAGCTTTAATTTCAGAAATACTTAAAATTTTTTTAAAAATATTCAAACAAAATGTCATCAATCTTTTTTATTTATCATACTCAAGTTATTTGAATTTATTTAGAGTAATTTTAAGTGTTAATAAAATTCAATAGAAAAACTTATGAGTCTACTCTGCTGCATTCTCTGTTAAAAAGATTTAAAAACCTTTAAAATATTATTTCGAAAATGTTTAAAAATGATTTAAGGGCAATTCTCTGAGTGAACGAAAATGGAAAAAAACCGTATTCTAATTCTTCTCTACTTGTTTTTGTTCGAAAATTCGAAAATCATTATAATTCCTTATTTCTCACATGAATCTCTATAATTGTGTTTTTATTCACTTGTTTTAGTTATTATAAGTATTTTGCCATGAAAGGAGTATAAAATAAGAAGCTAAATCCTTAAAAATTCAATTTTAAAGAAAAAATTAACGGTTATTTTTCCTATTTAGCCTAAAGAAGTCAAAATTAAAATATTTTTAACTCACAAACATAATTTATTAACAATTTTACAAGCTTTGTTGAGCTTAACATAAAAAAATTATATTTGTTTTTAAACGAAATCATTGGCTTATGACTGATTGATACTTTTTGAGTAGTTTCGGTAATTTAACTTTATAAGTAAAGCACTAACATGCAACAATGTGTGAAATATTTGACAATTTAACTTAAATTTTAATGTTTAGTGGTTTGTTCCAAAAATTCGCTAAAAATTTAAATGATATAGAGGAAAACAAGTTATTGAAGATTCGAATCTTCAAGCTTGATATACAAAAATTAAATTAATAATTGAATCTTTAACTTATACCGACCAATTTGCTTCATGTTTGAAAAATATTTCATAAAATGACATACATTTACATATTTTAAGTGCTAATTTCTTGGCAACATTTCGATTTTTCTCTGCTAACAATCCTCTAGTATTCAATCTCTGTTTAAAAAAAAACAATTTATATCATTAAAATAAAAAAGTTGCCTCGATTCAGTTTGTTTCATCATTAATAAAAATCTTAAATCTTACTTAAATGAAACTGCACAAAAAACAAAAGAATGAACTATGAGAAAAAATAAAAATTTTTCAAAGCAAAAAAAACATTTTTGCTCAATTTTATTACTTGAAATGATAGCACAGTGAATTAACCTACATTCATTAATAAGTGAGACACAATTGACTCATTTCCACTCTCTTATGTTCAAGTTTTTTTTTTCGGACAGAGATTCAACTTTTTATTTTAATGTATTTTCAAATTACAAGTAATAAACAGGTTTTAATTTGCTTTTCAGCACATCTGAGTCTGCTGCTCTACTCCAAAATAAACCATTGATTTATCCGGATACAATTTATAAATTGACACCACGTTATCATGAAAACTACCGACAAGGAAAATATTTGAATGATTTTCATCAACGAATTATCGATGAAAGACGTGAAATATTGAAAAATAACAATAATAAAATTGATGGAAGCACTGAAACATCTGACCCTGGTTATAACATTTTCATCGATCATATTTTGAATAATGAAAACATGTTTACTGATCAGGATATTAGAGATCATGTCATCACTGTTCTTTCTGCCGGTAAGATCAATTTTCGCATGCTTTTTGATGGTTAATGTCAAAAACATCGATTTGTAAATACTAACGATGAATTATTGATGTTTTGGTTGTCAACCAACCTACTCATATTTTCCTTTTTAATTGACACTAAAAAATCTTCAAAAATCTTCGCCTTTTTTTAAAAATATCTTTTTATTTATAAAGATATACAGCCAAATAAAAACTTGATTGTGAGTTTAAAAAATAAGAATTCTTAATTACCACTTGCAATTCTTTGTTTTCATTGTTTTGAGTATGTTTATTCACCTAATGTTATTCTACTGAAAACAAAAATGTTGATGAAGAATTGTGTGTGAAGAAGGTTCATTGTAGGAGATTCATGTGATTTTGTGACTTTGGGGATTTACTTCTATAAATCTTTTTAGATCATCTGAATTTGTTTATAAAAACAATTTTTTCATCTGTGACATATATATCGTGATTTTTGCATTATTTTTAAAATATTCATAAGATGAGGTCACAAGGTTTGAATATTTGGGATTCCCATGAATTTCTTTTAGCAGAATTATCCAAAGTAGAATAGATAGATTGAAAATTATATTCAGAATGTTTTCAAGTTTATATAAAAGGCAATGCGTAGATTCAATGAGCCTATTGCTAAATTATGGCTGAACTCTCTAGAACCAAAACTACTACTGATTCAAATCTTTTATTTAAGGTACATTACAAAAAGTAATTGAGACTTCAAAGTTACTAGTGGTTGCTATTGACAGTAACTCTTATCTAAAGTGATCTTGATTTTAAGCTTAGATTAAAATGAAAAACATTAATAAATACTCTACTAAATAGCAAATATTTCAAAAATTATTGCAAAAAGTGTCATTGACTTTAAATTACGTAAAATAATTCTTCTTTTATCTTCTTCTAGGCTATGAGACATCAGGTAAGTAGCAAACAATAAAATTAAATTAACAATCATTTAAAGCTTAATGATGAATCAACAGCAGAGCTTAATAATTAGCAAATTCTCTCTCATGTTTGTTATGTAAAAAAGTATTTTCTTGTGATTGTATCAAAAAATCATCAAATATCAATAAACGTGCCAAAAAGAAAGTGTGAAATGTAGGAAGAATAAATTTCCAACTGCTGCTGTTAATTGCATCAAGTATAATCAATAAAATATTTTTTCTTAATTGATTTAATGTGCAGCAACATGTGTCAATAATTAATGAAAATTTTTCATTGAGGTTCATTAGGCCAATTCGTGTCACAATGATAATTATAAGAAGAAGTAAGAGAGTTCAAGGTAGAGTGGTCGATCACTTAGCAAACGTTAGTATTACATAATATTAAATGTCGAAATCAATAGTAATAACTGTCACGCATATTAGAGACGACTATTGTTTCCGAAAATATCTCTTCATTTTCGCACCACATGACCATAATAATAGTAAACAATAATAATCGACAAGCAATAAAACACACGTCGTTCACTCAATCGTCTGTTGATTTTAGCCTTGAACTTCATCATGAAAATTTTATTTAGTGTATTTTTAATAAATTCAATGAGTCATTGACACCTGAATGATTTTAAAATAATTTTTATTTATCCTAAAGCAACTGCAACTGCTCACTGCATTCTTTTCCTTGCCCAACATCAAAATGTTCAAAATAAACTGGTTGAAGAAATCAATGAAGTTTTTGCAGCTGATGATGAGATAACACTTGAAGCACTTAATAAACTACAATATATGGAACGTGTGATAAAAGAAACATTAAGAGTTGCGCCTGTTGGACCTGTTATTTTCCGTAAGTTATCAAAATTTATTTCTAAATTAACGAATCATTTTATTAATTTTGAAATTAACAACTTTTTAAAATTTAAATTTCAAAAATTAACGGTTTTTGAAAGTTTTTAAAATGTTTTATGAATTCAATGATTGTAAAATTTTAAATTATAGATTTTAAAATTAAAAATTTAAAAAACAATCATTTTAGAAAAATTCACTACCTGACCGGTTTTTAAAAATTTGAAAAATTCTAAAAATACGTTAAAATTTTTTTGTTCTTCATCAGGAGAAGCAATGCAAGATTTCGAAATTCAAGAAGGGTTAGTCATACCAAAAGGCACAACATTCATACTCAACATTTATGCTTTACATCGTCGAAAGGATATTTGGGGTGAAAAGGCAGAAGAATTTGATCCCGATAACTTCTTGCCAGAGAATGTTGCCAAACGACATCCTTGCAGTTTCATTCCATTCTCAACAGGAAGACGAAATTGCATTGGTCATCGTTATGCAATGATTTCAATGAAAATTATTCTACTTAAATTATTGCAGCAATTTAAATTTTCAACAGATTTAAAGTATGAAGAGCTGAGATTTAAGGCAGTGTTAACATTAAAGCTTATTGGTGAACATCTTGTATCAATTACTAATAGATATTAGATATAAATTATAATTATTGTGTTATTATTTTTCAAATGGCATCATTTTTAGTCAATAAAAAATTATCTTTTATTTTGAAGAAAATAATAATGATTTGTATTCTCATCGTTTATTTTAATGGAAAAAGAAAGCAAAAAACTTTACAGCTGACATGAAAACTGTTAGTAAAACAAAATATGTGCCTAATTTAAACACCGGGCAGATTTTAAATTTGCGTTCAAAATTGTTAAATATTTAATCATAATTTCCAAGAATGTCATTTTATTAATTTATTTTTAAACAATTTAAAATCAACATAAAGCTCATAAAAAATTCACATCATGCAAACTCACAAATCATTTCATTAATTCATCTGACGTTCTTTAACAAACATTCACAATTGTTTGTACCTTTCAATTTAACGCAAAAAGGTAAACATTCATTCCAATAGAAAGTATGCGAAATTGCTCCATAAAAGTAAATTAAAAGAAGGACCAACAAACTTTCACAATAATATTTACAAAAAGTCTCATTCTTTGCTTAAAACATCATCAATCAACGTTTGCTTCAAGATCATTGATTTTTATGCTCACTAGCAATTTGAAAGTACTAAAAAACTAAATTACTACTTTTTACGGAAGCATTAATGAACCATTTTTATTGACTCGAGGCAAAAAAAACTTTTTTTTGCAGTTCATTGACTTTCACATAAGATGCATAAAATAAAAGTTATGAGTGTGATAATTGAATGAAATTTTATTACAAATTGATGTGCAATTATTGACATTAGCGTAATTTTGATGAAAGTAAAAGTTAAATTTTTCATTAAATAATCGTGCCGATCAATTTAAAACAAATTTAATTTTGATTGAAAAACCTTGTTATTAGCAATGCTGTTACATTACACATGAAAGTGAAGGTCAATTTGTGAATTAAAAATCAGTAATATTAGCCACAGTATCGTGTGAAATAAATGCTTTTTTTAAAAAAGAATAGTATTTTTTATTGCAAAACTTGTCTGACATAAAATCATGTTGAGAAATCATATTTTGTATACTTGATGAAAGTTTGGATTTTAAAAAATCTTAATTTTTTAATAAATTAAGCTGCTATTACAAATCTCATTTTTTTACTTACCATATTTTATAATTCTTTTGTTATTCAAGATAAATCAAATCTACTTGACTTGATTTTATATACTTTCTACTTGATATATATTTACTTGACTTTTTTTTGCTTGAAATATACTTGACTTGTAATTTTTTTGACAAAATTTGACAATAAATCAAAGTTTATGTAAAAATTGACACAAGCTAAAAACAACAGCCAAACACAAAACTTAATGTTTGATCACTATTTAAGAACAAAAAATAAAATGTGCAGAATGACTGGCTAATTATGACAACAACATTTTCCTTCAATCATGACTAAAATTGCGCCAAAAAATTCTTCTTAAGCAGCTGTGTAAACTTCATTTTTTTGCTAATTAAAAGCATCAATAAACGCGGTTTTAAGAATCAACGATCAAGTGAGACAAGTTAAGTTTTAGCTAATGATGGAAGTCACACATTTTTATGTCATTTACACATAAAAAACATTGTTAAATTTTAATACTTCTGGTGGACGGCTACCTTCAAATCCCAGTTTATCTACGCATCATTTTGATGAAGATTTATTTCCCAAAAGTTGACTTCTTATGTCTCACAAAACATTGCGTAACTTGAGAATTGCAATGCATTCAAAAAAGAACCAGTTTACCTTGATTCATCATCTATCAAATGCGTAAATAGTCATTTATGTCTCTTAAAGCAACACACACATTCTTTATGTGATTACTAGGTCATATCGATTATTCGTGACAAATCAATCGGAAATCTTTTCATAAAAATTTAATAAAATTTCAAAATTTTCAATGACATTGAAAGCACATGAAAAAAAATTTTCTAGAGGAAATTTCAAAATAATTTTTTGAAGTTCAACGACCTCGTATGATTTTTATTGACGTTTTACAATTTTATAAACAGATATTTTAGCTTTTTAAGCTGCAATGCTAATTTTAGTCAAGAAGCAACATTTAGGAATTCCTGCTTTTTTCATCAAAAATCGAACTGTAAATAAACCCTAGAAAAACAATAAAATTATTATTTAGAAAAATGAAATAAAATTTTTTTTGCTTACTCTAGGATAAGATTGTGGAATATTGACAAAATAAGTGTAATGATTCAATTGATTTTTCACAACAGGACATGTCATATGATTGCATGCATTTGTATCCATTCCTGGCCAAATTGTTTCTGCAGGTCGTGTTGTGTACATTCCCAAAAACACATCATCACCTTCAGCGGTGTCAAAATCAGGCGTAAAATCAAAAACACTAAAAGACAAACGAATGATGTCAATGAACAATTGAAAATTAATTTACTTACATTGATGCATTATGCAATCTTCTTAATTTACAGTTATTTTGAGAATCTCTTTCTTTTTTACAACCATCAATTGTAACTTGATTTATTGTGCAAGTGAGATCTGACAAAGTAAGCAAAAAAAGTGTCAAAGGTCAACGTGCAATAAATAAATTTAATTTCAACTTACTATCATATTCATCTTTATCATTGCATGGTGAAAATTTCATTGGAACAGAATTCACAAGAATAAAAGAAAATGGCAAAATAACTGCAACTATCAAAATCCACTTCATCTTCTTTTCGTCTTTTCTAGTTCTTACTTGATTGAATTTTGAAACTAAACTGAGAAGATTTGAGAATCATCCTAAATGAAATATTTTTCTTATCGAAAATTTTTTTTTTGTTTTAAAAATACAAATATTGAAAGAAATATTGAGATTTAGAGTGTAAAGATGTTTCTAGAGAAATCAAGGAGTAGCTACTTTCTTTTAGGGTTCGGACTTAAATGCATGTAGTCAAGTACATGCGCATGTAATTTTGCAAGTTGCATGCAAGTTAATTTACTTGAAAATATCTCTAATTCATCCAAATTTTATTAAATTTAGTCAATATTTTGTCAAATTTATATGAAAGTCAATGATTTTTAAGTTTTCATAGTTTTGGACCGAACTAAATTTAAACTGAATGAGTTAGAGACATTTTCAAGTCAATTAACTTGCATGCAACTTGAAAAATTGCATGCGCATGTACTTGACTACATGCATCAAGTGCCGAACCCTACTTTAAATGAACGAATTTCGTTTTAATTTTATTTCAAGTGAACAGAAACACTTGAATTAATTCACTTGACTGAAACATGACTCTCAGTTCACTTAAGTTTTATCAAAAGATGAATTGATTATGGTTCGGCACTTGCAAGTCGATAGTCAAGTGTCGACGTGTGCAATTGTCAAGTAGCATTTAAGTTGGTTTACTCTAAAATTTCTCTAGTTTATTCAGTTAAAATTTAATTTGGTCAAAACTTAAGTAAATTGAAGCATCAATGATTTTCATATTGATTTGCCAAATTTGAACCAAATTAAAGTTCATCTCAACGAATTAGAAATATTTTTGAGTAAATCAACTTGAATTATAACTTGACAATTGCCGACGTCGACACTTGACTGTCCACGTGCAAGTGCGAACCATATTACAAAGTATTTTAAAATCAACTTGCAAGACGAAATCAAACCAACTTTATTTCAATAAAAATATTAAAGTGTTCATTTCTTGTAAGAAATTTAATTTTATTAATTGCAATAAAAAATGTCTAATTAAATTGATAACAACAAGTAAGTTATTGACATTGAATTTTTTCATGATCTTTAATGACGAAAACTCTGAAAATATAAAAAATTCAAAGCAGCTGCAGACTTCTTTCCTTATCACTTTCTTTACATTGACCTTCAGCATCATATGATTTTTTGTTGTGTACACAAATGGTTATCAATATTTGAAATATGAATGAAATAAGAAGTAAACAAAGATTTGATTTTTACCAAATAAAATAAAATAATGACATAATTATTGCCTACATTTAAAATTCTGATGCATCATATTTGGAATTTCTTTACTTAAACATCAAAACAATCTCTTAAGTCCATTCATCAAGATTTAACAAGAAAAACATCAAAACACTTCAACTGAAGAAAACTTAAGCATTTGTGTGGCTCAAAAAAATTTTTATTCAAAGACAAAAATTTTTTAGGCAATTTTAAATTTATTAGTAAAACAGCATCGATTTTCATTTCCTTGCTTCATCAGCCATCGAACATTGAATTTTCCACGTGGTTTCAGCATATCAACATTGACATTAAAAACATAATCTTGTTGTACTCCTTTTTTAATAGGACATTCCATATAATCACATGCTTTGCTATTCATTTCTTCAAATGGTAGTTCTTTTCCATTAATTATTGCATATGCTTTTAATGACAAGTCACTGCCTTCAAATTGTGGTATGAATGTCATATTCATTTGATAAGATTCACCTCTGATTAATTCACAAAACTTTTTCTCTATTATGTCACACTCTTGAACTGTTACACTTTCAATTGTACAACTTAGATCTGAAAATTTAATTTTTGTCTTTAAACTTCTTTTAATTTTCACTAAAATTTTACTCACCTTCAAAACCTTCACCACATGATCCATATGGAATTGCAATAAATTCAGCAGAAGCTGATAGTAAAAGAGAAGAACAAATGATCAAAAATATTTGTCTATTCATTACAAAATAGAACATTTATGCTTGAACTCTGAAATAGAAATGACTAGTGATAAGAGAGAAAAAGTCAAATTTATTTCTATTAAAAAATCATTTTTTTCTCACTTTATTCTCACTGCTTTGGTTCTCTCATAAAAAATTAATCTCTACATGATGAATGAATGTTTTTAAATCTTAAAATATTTTATGAATAATATTTTTATATGATTATTAAATAATAATAATCAGATGTGCAATTTGTATACATGAGTTATTTTGTGCACTTTTATTGATAATTTAATTTACATTAAATATAAAGATGCTATAAATTTTTGTTTTATTTAAGCTAAGAAAAGTGAAAATTTTTGAATATAAATATTGAAAATTTTGAAGGTTTTTTTTTGAAATTTTATCATCTTAACATTAATAACCGTTAAAATTTTTACAATATATAATTTTGAAGTTAAACGAATTTCTGAGATTTAAAATTTTAAATTTGATAATTTTGTTAAATTAACATTTTTGAAATTATAAGTTTCATAAATATAAATTTACTTGAAGTTTGTTCTTTTTCGAATTTTTCAATTTTCAAATATTTTTAGTCAATAGTTTCAGATAATTTAAAAATTTTCAATTTAAATTCCAAGAAACCGTTAAAAATTCAAATTATAAAATTTATTATTCGTGTTCTTCAATGAGTATAAATTTCATATTTCATTTTGAGTACAAAAAAACATTTGTTTTTATTTACATTCATTTTCATTCAGTTACTTAGTATGTACCATCTGTTGTGCATAATATAACAGAAAAAATAATTTAAAAAGCATCTCCAAAAAAAATCGATAAAAAATAAATTAATAATAATAAGTATGTATAGAATTTAAGCTTAAAATGTGCAATTCTATTAACTCACTTTTCACATTGCACATTTCCGGCCGCACGTTTAATTAATTAAAAGTAAAAAAATCTTAAATTCTTTCTTGTTCAATTAAGAAACTCAGACGAGAAGAAAAAGAAATAAATGAGAAAAATTTCATTTCTCATCAAAATTTATTTCAAGAAAGAATCATCTTCTTAATACATTCTTGTATCCTTTTTTTTCAACCCCTGAATTTCACTTGCTAAATTTCTTTTTTTCCATAATTAATTAACCTACCACTTAAAAACTGAGTTTATAAAAATTATTATAAATATAATAAAAATATTATTCTTTAAAGATCCTTTTTGTAATTATAAACAATTCTTTTTTTAAGGATGCTAATGGTGAAATTAAGTGTGAGAGAGAGCAACAATGTAATTCAATTAAAATAAATGATGATGAAGAGACTTTTTAACTAATTAAGTAAAACGAAAATTTGTCTCAGACAATGCACAGCGTTTTGTCTTTTATAAGTGAGATCTGTGCTTCTTGAAGGATTCTTAAACGTGGACCAAGTGGCACACCAAGTTTTTGCAAACGCTCTTCACCCATATAAGGCAATTCAATCATTCCAACACGTTCTTTTTCAAATAATGCTGCATATTTCTAAAAAAAACATAAAAATTTCTCTTATTGTCAATTTATTGTTAAAACTTTTTTTGCCTTACCTCATAACCCAATTTTTTCAAAAATAATCTCATTAATGGTGGATCTTCACCGAAAAATTTTGTCAATTTTTTCACACGCTTTGGATTTGTTAAATTCGGTCCTTCTCCAGTTTCATTAAGATTATCGGCTGATTTGCTTTGAAATTGTGACTGTTGAATACGAAAATTCATTTCCTGTCGCAGTTGGTCGAGCTCTTGCGTTACAAGATGTTGCGATCTCATCTCACTCGAGAGATGGGCAACACTTCGTGCAAGAGTCACAACATGCGATTCTAAACGTTGAAATCTTTTATTTATGCCCTAAAAAATTATGAATAAAAATAAATTTCAGAAAATTTTTATTATCCACTATAAAACTTACTTTAATATCACGAACTTTTCTCCTTTCATCGTGACGTCTTCGATCCCTAATCGGTCGTCCACTAACAGAACTACTTGGTAATGATGATAAGCTACCTTGACGTCTTCGCATATTTCTCAAATGACTGCTTCCACGCGCACCAAGCATTTTCAATACTTCACTATACATTGTTTCGAGACCTTCGAGCTGTGACTTTATGTGTCGTAAACCTTGTGTATCTGTCTCAGAATCACTTACTGATTGACCTGCACCCCATGGCCCTCCAAGTAATGAATCAAGATCTAAAGATCTTGTTGTAGTTGATGTCAAGTCATCGAGGCCAAATACTAAGAAGAAAAAGGAAATCAATAAATTATTTTTGTGACAGATGTGACAATTATTTTATTTTTCATTTATGAATGGAAACAAAGCTCAGATGTGAACATTTATAAATTAATTTCAATGACATTTTTACAAATTGCTTTCTTGAATTTTTGTAATGATTTATTGATAATTTTGTAAAAATTGTAGAAAATTTAAATTTTTATGTAATTGTAGAAATGTTAATTTTAAAAAAAATTTATAAAAGTTGTAGAAATTCATAAAGTCAAATTGTAAATGTAGAATTTTGAATCAAAATATCAAATGACAAACTTACAATGTCTTTTCATCATTGACTGTTCTTGCTTTTTAGAAACTGATGATCTCATTTGTTCACCACGTTTTTGCAGTAACGCGCCAGGCATGCCACGCGATGGTCCGATGAATTTATTTTTTCCGGGTCGATTGTAACTGTCTGTTCCATACTCTGGCTTCTTCAATGTCTAATTAACAATTCAACAAAAGGAGAGTGCGAGAAGGGAAAAAATAAGATTTCAAAAGTCAGATAATGAATAAAAAAAGAGTCTACACGCATTACCTGTGGCGCTGATTGCTTGCTTGAGCTTCCTTTATTCGTTATCGTGTTGCTACTTGTTGTATGTTTATTGGTATCATTTGTATGCTGAACACTTCCATCTGGCGAGATAGGCGGCAATGGTGGCGAAATTGACGAGAGACTACCCGAAATTGTGCTCTCAGGTCGTAGATTCATATTTTGCATACCAGGCTCAAGAATATGTCGCAATTCAGCATCAACAATGTCAATCCATTCGCTGTCATTTGACTTTGGTCGTGGTTGTGGTACAGGTGTATCAGAATGATCAGGACTAGTGTCATTTGCTGCTTTTCGACCACTTGAATAAGCAGCAGAACCTCGACCAGAATCAACATTTGAGCTATGATTTCCACTTTTATCATAATCTGAACTAGCTGCACTGCCTGGCACTTGCTTTCCATTTCCATTTTGATCAACAGGTGATACTGCAGTAGGTGTCGATGTCTCAAGTGGTTTCGATTTCATCTCAGGTTTTGGCGGATGTTCATAATTTGGTGCCTTCTTTTGTTGATTCTGACCAGGTTTTGCTGGCGGCACAGGCGGAATAATTTTCTCACCTTTCTGACTTAAATGCAAATGATCTTGACTAAATGATGATCTCACATTCTCACGTTGCATCCAATCTTGATTAAGTTCAACTTTCTGAGTGATATAAACGCCATCGGGTATTTGACTTGCTTGCACTAAATGCTGCTGTTGCTGTTGATGATATGATGATTGTTGTGACTGATAATGACCATTTGATAAAATCTGTTGTGATTGTGCTAAAGGCTGTGCTAGGGAACTTCTTTTTATATAATTTTGCTGCTGTTGATGAATTATTTGTTGTGCGGGTGTATCACGTGATTGTGGTGGCTGCTGTTGTTGATTTGTTGGCCGCCACATTTTATTTGTTGCAAATCCTCCATCATCTGAATCAGTAACATCAATATTTGCTAATGAACCTCGTCTATCATCTGATTGATGTTCACGTAATGGTAAATTTAACTGTGGCTGTGAGGCAGCTCGATGTTGATGAATCGATACGCGAGTAGCAATCATATGTGGACTATAAATTTGCTGCTGTTGCTGTTGTTGTTCCATCTGCTGATGTACAATTTGAACAGGTGAATCTCGCATAATCTGTTGCTGTTGTGGTTGCTGCTGCTGTCGATTACCGTTGAAATATTGATTTTGTCCATTCCATTGCTGCTGCTGCTGTTGAATGAGATTATAGTAAGGCTGTTGATTTCCAATTTCTTCATTCTGATAGTTTTGATGATGTTGCTGCTGTTGATGCATTGTCACGTTATTTAACTCTTCCTGTGTCATTTCCGCTGAATCCTTTTTGAATTTTGATGAGATTAAATCCTTGAGTGTATGATAAGTCTTGCTAACAGCATTTTTTGAATCTCTACTATCTTTCATAGCCATTTCTCGTTCTGCTAATGCAGTGACATCTTCTGGCATTCGTGTTGGCCCTCTTGGAATAGCACCTGTCATCATCGAATGCTGACCCTTCTCTTGATGATTTCCATTTTGTGAGTTCTATAGAGAAGAAAATTAAAGGAAAACATTTTTGGTTAATTGAGCGAATTTATGAGGGTACTTTTTTATGGATGCTGAAAAATAAATCAAGATCATGAGTCAATAAAGTAATTTATAAACATTGACTTTGAAGGAATTATCTAGATTGGTATTAAAATTTGAAGAAAAAGAAATTTTGATAATTTATTGAAAAAATTATTTTGGCAGAAGTTTTTGTTAGTAATAAAATAAATTTGGCTAATTGGTAGATTGTTTGAAATAAAAGGTTTTAGGGTAAATAGCTTCCACTATAGCTTCCTAATGTTTCTAGTTAAGGCAATAAAATAAATTCAAGGGGAAAATCACTCGGGCGACGAAAATTTCTTTGTTGCCCCGCGTTGCTCCGACACACAACAAATGTTACATAAAATTTGTAAACAGTGACATAAAATGTAAACAAAACATTTACAAAATTTAATAAATTTTCTTTTTTGGGTTAAATCCTTGAATAAATTTATTGATATTAATATCAAAATACTTGGAATTTAATTCTTTATCTAACTGGGTATCAGCAAAATGGGAATAAAGAAAGAAAGTTTATAAAATTCATATGTCGCACAACATTTTTTGTCTCATGTGACATGTGGTTTTCGTTGCCCCAAGTTGCGCAACGTTGCCCATTGTTGCCCGACAAAAAAAATCGCCCGTCGCCCGAGTGATTTTCCCCTTGAATAAATTAAATTACAGATAAACATTAATAACGAATTTCTAAAATTTTAAACAATTGAAATTTTTTGAAATGTTAATAAAAACAAACAAAGAAAGCAAAACAAAAATTTTACAAAATTTTAAATCAATAAAATCTCATCATGTTTGACATAAAACTACTTAAGTTAGTCAACAACAAAAATAGCAAGTCTTAAATGAAATACTTCATAACTTTTTCTTACAAATTTCAAGTTGTAAAAGGAAAAAATTGTTTTACAAAAAAATCAATCAAAAAATAAACTTGTAAATGTCTTTTTTTAATCTCAAAATCATCAAACATATTCAAATATCTTCTTTTGAATTTACTCGCAAGTAAGAGTATCAGCAATTCATCACTTGAAGCCCCAACATAATCACAACTGACAATCACTCAATTTGATATCTTCGAATAAACAGCGACGACAAAACTCAACTGCAAGATGATGTGAATGTGCTTATTATTTTCAATTTCTGTTTAAATAGCTTTTTTATGATCTCCTTCCTTTCATTCATTACTACAATTTCATTCATCTTTTTTTCTCTCTTCTTTTATTTGTCTATGTTTTACATCTGACTAAGGTAAGAGCAAGAAAAAGGGACGACATTAAATTGACACGGTCAACATACTGTAATATGAGAATCACATGTATATATATTTACTATATATAAAAAAGAGGTAAAAATGAGACATTTTAAAGAAAAAGAAAACCGACGTGTAGTAAAAAATGTTACATCCGCAAAAAAATACAAATATGAAGAAAGGTTGAAAATAAATTGAAATCGAAATTTAATATCACACTTAGTAACTCTAAAAAAGAAGAGATTTCGACAAACAATAAAGTAGAGAGAAAGAAAAAAAGTTGAAACAAAAGATGACTTTGAAAGTGTTTCAATTATTTCCCACAAGCATTCCATACCGAAATTGTAAGACAAAGTAATTGATAAAATAAAGAGGAAGCAAAAAAATAAGAAAAAAAGTTTGTTCTTATAGCTAAGTGTTACTTTATGACATTGCAGAAAAAAGGATTTTTATGAAAGAAATTTCACTGTAAACAGCTGAAAAATTATTATTGCTGTTGCTGAAATTTTTGAATTGAATTAAAGAGCGTAATTATTGAGCATAATATCGATTAATTGAATGAATGAGAGGTTAATTTTCTCACCATTATTGTACATTCACATGTGATGAAAAGATTTTTTTGTTATTGCAAATGAAAGTTCAATGGGTTCATTTAGTTGAATGTTTTGAAAGAAATAATAAAATGAGATCGTATAGGATAGGTAGCAATTAAAAAGATCATGGGAGATCATAGTTAAATGGAACTTCATATGAATAAAAATGGAATTTATTCATTTTTTAAAGAAATAATACATAAATTTTAATAAATTTTCAAAATTCAATATTCCGTTATTTTAACAAAAAAAATTCAAGTTTTTTAAATTTTGAAATTTTGTCATTTTTCGACAATAAAAATTTAAAAAGTTTTAATAAAAAATAAAAAAATTTAAATTTTAAAAAGTCGATAGTTTTTAAATTTGAAAAGTTCGTTATTTACAACTACTGTTGTTATCCATTAAAAATCCAAAACATCGTTTTAGAATCTTCTACACAAGAAATAAAAACTAAAGCATTTTCAAGCAACATTGTAGCTATTTCATTCACGATTTCTTAACTTATTTAAATTCATAGTCAATGTTCTTGCTTGCCATTCACAATTTTAATCTCACTTTTCATCATGAACATCAGCACTATAAAAAGACACTTAAAATCAAAGAGTTTCAAGAAAGAAAAAAAAATAATAATTTCATTCAGTAAGATAATCAAAAGGATATAAAAATATGTGCATCACACCCTTTTTCAATTTGATTTAATTACACATTCTAGACTTAAAGATTGTTTATAAAAAAGAAATCATTCATCCTTTAACTTCCAGTATAAAAATTCTTCTGTTCTCTTCACTTCTATGATCCATTGAATGACTTTAATAATTCATTTTGTGAAGGAAATAAAATTTATGTGCGAAGCGCAACGCAAAACGGCCAAAACAAGAAGAAAGAAGACACGAAAGAAAAAAAAACATATTTTCTGCATACATAATTATTTCAATAAAGTATAAAAAAATAAAGAAAACACATGAGAGTCAAGTTGAATTGTTCATAAATTTTAATTTCTCATCATTGTTAAATAATTACATTTTCAAGAGCGAATTCCACCATGTTTTTACAGTTCTTTCAACCAATGTGTCGTCAAACTTTAAAAAATATTTTTCTTAACACGTTTCCACTTTTGAACGCACTTAACTAATGAAAATGTATCAATTAAATTTCATTTTCTTTTGCTTGGCAATTAAATAATTATTATTGACTGTCACTGACTGCGCACACTGTGGCATTCATTCACGTTTAATTAATTTTCTCAATTTTACTTTTCCTTTGTTGGCACTTTCACTATAATTTTTTTTACTTCTGTTTCATCTTCAAAATTTTTGACTTAATGAATTTTAATCCAAAGGCATTTTAGCACTTTAGCAATTGCACTGAAAAAATCAAACATCACTCGAAGGTGTTTTGTTTAATAATGTTATAATAAAGTGGAAGAAAGAAGGAAAGGAGGCAAAAAAAACTGTGTGAGAGAGTTAAAAATATTCTCATCATTCAGATATTCATTCTCTGTAAAGTCTCGAAGTAGTAGCTAAAAGAAGAATGAGAAAGGCAGTGGCGGAGAATTTGAGATTTGAAAGTTGATATGCATGTTGTTGGTGGTGCATGAATGAATCATTTTTTTCGAAGGGACATCCGATGCGTGATTTATTGTCTCATGGGATCTGTCATGATATTTTATGAAAATACACTGATGAAAATTTTTTTTATAAATTTGTTTCCTTTAGTGTCAAATTTAAAATAAAATTTATAGCAATTTGTGATAATAATTATAACAGTTTTAATATTTTTTTATTGGTCTAAAACTGTTATAAATAATTTTTTATAGCAAGTATAACATTTTTCTAAAAAATTATAGCAATTTTGTTATAAACTGTTATAAAACTGTCATGATTGTAATGTAACTGTTATAATAGCTATGAAAATTTTCTTTTAGAATTTAAAAATTTTATGACAAACAAAATTTTTTTTTTCTTAAATCAAAATTTTTCAATCATCTACTCCAATGGCTTCCTTTTCGTATTCACCGAACTTTAACCAAACAGTAATAATATCGTGCTTGAATTTTTAATTAAACCAAGAGAGAGAACATAACATGCACAATACAAGTGTACTCGGCCGAATAAGAGAGAACAAAAATAGAGAGAATATAAGGGATAATATGACTTGAAAATTTACACACAATCAAGAGAAAAAAGAATTCTTCACTCGTTCTTGTTCTCATTTATACGACCTCACTCTCAATATAATTTATCGAGCTCAACGCACACAGACAGAGAGCGATTTATTTAAGATTCTTCATTGTGCTTTTTTCTTTCGTTTTCTTTAAAGTTATTTTTTTATTCTTTAAGTGCTGACTTAATCTATGGCATTTTCTCTGTTTTTGCGCCTTTTGTTCTTGTACACACACTCACACGGCATGTATAGCAATGAGCCGATTAAAATTATTTCAAGACAGTCAATTAAGGCATAGACACTTTCAGTTTTATCTTCTTAGTCAAGTCAACAGACAAAACAAACAAAGAATAATTGAGATCATAAAATTCATCGATTTTTCTTTTATTTTGCCTTAAGCTTGAAACTACGAACATAAATCAAAATGCAATATGAGAGTCATAAATTGTGATAATTACAGAAATTCTGCCTCGTAAATTTTAGCTCTAATGATTTTTCTGTAAATCAACATAGAATCTTTTACAGAATTATGAAAATCTTGAATTTCATTTGAAAAAAATTTTAATTGATCTTTGTCAAAATTTGGATTTTCATTAATTGTGAAATAGATTAAGAATATTGTGGAATAGAATCTTACAATAATACAATTATTTGAAAAAAATTGCCAATTTTATCATTGTAAAAATTTTACAATTTCTACAATTCTTGAAAAATCTTCATTTCTACAAGATTACGAAAATTTTAAAATTTACATTTCTGTAATTTTTACAATTATCGATATTTTTTGTAAATTAACTTAACAAATTTTTAAGTGAAATTTCCGCAATTATTTTTGTAGATTTTTCAATTTTCCAAGCTCTGAGATTTTAAATCATCTAAAAAAATTCTTTCAAGTGAAGAATGCCACACAAAATTTGTTAAGGTTTAAAAATGAAAAGTCATGCTGAAAAAGTGCTATACAAATAGATACACTAAGTTTGATTAACAGTTAATAGTCAATCAAGAAAGTAAAGAAAGAGGAAGAAAAATTTCATTTAAGGAAATTGTCAAAATATCTACGAATCGATTTCATATAAAGAAAAAGAAGAAACTTTTACTTAAGTCAGCCAACAACAATTAGCATATTAATTTTCATAATTCATTCTCATTTTTCTAAGTAATTCAAAGCAATTACCTCATTTTCTATACCTACAAAAGAATTCTATACACGAACATTGGCATTTGGCTCCTATTGTTCTTATGTGTAGTTTTCTCACTCACTCAGCAGCAACTCACACTTGTACTCTTATTCATTTGTGACCGCTCTCAATAATAATAAGAAAAACACAATTGAATTTAAAGCAGCAGCAGGTCTTTCATTCAATTGAGATGAGAGTCTCTTTCATAATTTTTTATTTTTTCAAATTTGATCTCAATAGTAAAAAAGAAGAAAATATGACGCCAGAAGAGCAAAAATCAAATAGTAAGTTAGAACTTCATTTACAATTCAAAAGTATTTGCGTTATGTCTAAAACATGATACATTCAAGGTCAAATATGCACAAAATTGCTCTCTTTTATAAAATAACCATTTAATTTAGCCAAAATGAAGGCAAAACACGCAATGTAGATGGGTTAAATGCAGAGCATAAATGATTCATTTCCCCATAAAATGAATGAACGCCCCTGTAGTCATTATGATCTTTTTTCTTCTAAATTGCTTCTTTGTTGATTCATTCGAAGTCAAAAATCATTTCGTATACACATGTTAGACTCATAATTATCATTTGTGCTACTTGTTAAATAAAATTATTCTTGTGAGTCCAATTATTGTTCATGATCTGATTCAAATAATAAGTAAGACAGGGATGAACTTACCCATGCATGTTTTATTATTGGCACTGGATGATCAGGTGCAACAGCCGCTGTCGATGATTTCGGTAGAAATTGTTGAATTACGCCTGAAGCACTGCCATTACCATTTGAAATTGACGAACGATTAAATGCTACCGGAGTTTGACGTGGATATTGTTTGATTGGAACCTTCGAGCCACTTTTATCTGTCGATAATATCAGTTCTCGTTCAATCTAAAAGTGAAAAAAAATGAAATTTGAATTGGAGACGAAAATTCTTTTTAAGTGTGTTATTTTTAATTTGTTGCCGTGAGTTATAAAAAAATCATTCTTGATGGTGATGAAAAAAGAAAAAAAGCATGTTGTCTGTTGATATAAGACACACGCAAGAAATTGATGAATTTTCATAAAATAAGCTGTCTTTTTGATATGAAATATTCAAAATTAATTTAAGAATGCATGCGAATACTTATGATAGCATATATGCGAAAGATATGCTAGCATACAAATGAAATGAAATCACAACTAATGTCATGCAGGAAGGAAAGGTGAGCAATGTGATATGTCTGTTTACTGTCACTATAATATCGTCTTTCATTTTAGTATAGACACACAATCTGGAAAACGTAAAAATTTCATTTGTTTTATTTTACACAAAAACAAACACAAGAAAGGGTAAAACAATGCTCTTGGTATGAAACTTTCTCATACATTATGCACAACAACACACCGTTCAGTTAAAAAGCTGTTTCAAACATCAAATCATGATGTAATATTTTATTTTCACTCAGAAATGAGAATTTGCCGAAATATAGCAGTAGCTTGTGCTGATTTCTAACATTTGACTGTAACCAACATATTGTGAGATAGGAAATGTACGTAAATAATGTCTAGTGTCAATAAATCAAAGGTTGCTCTACATTCACATGAAAATGACAGCTGTGTAGAGTGTATAGGTCAATTATTAAGCTGTGTAATTAGAAAATTATGAGTAGAAAGTTTTGTATGTGCTATAATGATTTTAAGGTAATTTATTTAAAAAATGAGAACAAAAATCACTGTGAAAATTTTTTATGCTTGATTAGAAGGTAATTTTCAAATATTTTGACATATGGTGTGAAAGAAATTTATGTTGAAGAACTTTTTTGGATTTCAGTTTCTTAGCACTTTGAAACAACATATCACGTGTCACATGCAACATCAAAATGTAAACAAAACAATTCTTATCAAAAAATTTCAATGAAATTCTTCTATAGTTAAAATGATAATGGATCTTTTAACATACGTTGCATAATCGATTTTAAATAGTTTTATAAAAATGTTTTACTTTCAAAATGAAAAAGTTAATGGAAATTTGAATTTGATATTTTTTGTTTACATCACACAAGCCCTAGCAACATTTGTCACATAAATTTTGTCGCACAACAATTTGTCTATTAAGTTTTTATTCCTTTGTTTTTACATTACTGTTAAAATTACAATTGAAAGCACTGCCATATGCAGAAATTCACTGACTTTTCTATGCCTATGCATTTTGTACATATACTCATGAGATCAAATCAAAAAAGTTTGCTTTTGTTGATGTGAAGTCATATAAATGAATAAATGTTATCATCATGCACTGCATTTGAAATCCTGTATATATTTATAATCAAATGAATGCAATCGACATCATGAAATTTTCAAACGAATAATTCAGCATTCGGAAATGTATATGCAGAAATATCATCAAAATGAACAATTTCCAATCAACGCTAAAAATTTTCGCAATTGACAAACAAAATTTAAACTTTATCGTAATCAATCTGTCCCGCTCGTGCGTAAATTAGATTATATGTCCCTCGATCATTTTTCATTCAATAACAACCCTATGATGTCAAATGATAATAATAATGAAAAGATAGAGAGAGAAATGTAAAATCATGCGTGTTTGTGTCAAACATGTGCTCTAGCTTTAGCTTTAGAACTTTTTCATCGTCGTCATCAGACAGTCAATATATTCATCCGCAAATGATGATATGATCAAAATTCAAACATAATCAATAACAACTGACATAGTAAAACCTTCGCCTCGCTCTTTTTCTAACATTCCTCATATCACTTGTCAAATTGAAAGGCTTTTTCATTCTTCTTCTCATGCTATAATGCTATACATATAACAAATCCAAATGTGTGAATGTTATGTTTCAAGCGAAAGATAAAATCATTTGCATATAAAGTAGCATGTGTAAGCACTTTCTACAGCTGCTTTATATCTCTGTTTAAAATTGTTATTGAATGAATTTTATGTATAGAATATTTTAGCTAAAAATTTTTATTTAATAACGGTTGGATATTTAAATTTTTAAGAGAAAAAAATACAAAATGAAAAATCAAGAATATAAACATTGCGGAAAATAAAATTCAGAAAACTCTAAATTTTTAGAACAAAATTTTAATGCAACATTTTGTCATTTTGGTTATTTTCAGCACAACAAATGTGTTTTGTGACATAATACATGTCACAAAATATTCAAGATTTTAAATGAAATTTAGCAAAAATATGCAATAATTTAGTATTGTAGGAAAATCATTATTTATTCTTTTAACCATTTAATTTTCTTTTAATTTCAATATTGACAAGATTTTAGGTTAAAAATTATGATTAATTTTTTGTTTACATATGTCACTCGCAACATTTTGTCACATGTCACATTACATCAAATGTAACATGCAAAATTTGTCATCAATTTTTTACTAAGAATATTTTAAAATAATTTTTTCCGTTTGCTAATAATAAACAACTCTGTTTTCTTTTAAAAAAACCGTTTAAAAATTCACTTTAAATTCACATTAGCACACAACAATAAAGCTTATCAATCTTCTTTCAATATAGCTTTACACGCATCACATGCAAGCTTGCATTTATCTTTTTCATGAGTGTTTGCATTGTGGTAAAACGATAAATTATACGATAAATGCAATATCGAGAAGCTTTCAATGGCTTCATTGAAAATGAGCTTATGCTTTATCCCTTCCTCTCATCATCATCATTATAATTTTATCATATGATATATACTCACAGGAAATTTCGATGAATGAGTTCTTAATGAATTAGCCGACATAGGTAAACCTCCATTGCTGTACATTTCATTCGGATGCTGCTGCATAATAGTTGTTGGCGAAGGCGAGATGCCAGTTGAACCAGGAATCATCGATGCTTCTATCATATTACCATTAATTGCATGCATTGACTCTTGATTTGATGCTGCTGCATACATTGTTGCTATAAAATAATCAACTATAGATTCTGCTTCTAACGCTGACAATTGCACTATTGATTTTGTCGCTGGTTCATTATTAAAGTTAAATGAAAGCAAATTACGATGAAATGCTGAAAAAAGAGAAAGAGAAAAGTTTATAGTAACAAAATTTAATTGAAAAGTTTCTTATTTATTTAAAATTGCTTTTCTGTACTTGACAAAGTTTCCATCTTTTTGTTATTGCGACGTTTTTGAAATTGTTGATGCTGCTTGACTTGTCGAACTGTTTTCAAACGCATTTTCTTTTTTATTCTTTTCCCACAATTTATTATGCATGCATATTTGCAATAAATTTAAATTCTTTCTCTCTTTACCACTCAAATTTAATTAAACCACAACTGAAATGGCCAAATTATGATAATTGTGAATCGTGTAAACAACCAAAATCTGCACAAATAAACGAGAATAAAAATTTTACACGCTCGGCAAGTGTCGAGCATCAACGCGTAATGAAATGCAATAAAAAAATTTTTGTGTCTGCTCGCCAAACCAACAACCAACTGGTGTCGAGAACTTTTTTCCTGACGTGGTTATTAAAATCTTTTTGGGAAACTTTTTCAACATAATTATTATTATTGTGCTGTTGTTCATTGTTTTAAAAGATTGTAAACTTTCCGAGAGAGTTTTTTTAACCCGTGTAATATTTTACAAGCAAAGTCGTTTGTCAGACACTTCCTTGTGTGTGTTTTTCATGAAAAAAAAATAGCATTGTGCGTTTGCTAGCCCACTTTATAAATAAACTCTCTTTTATATGTATGTAAGCTTTTTTCGACAAAACGGAAGAAGAAACGATTTTTTATTTCTTAATTCTTATTTATTATTTTGTGAAATAAAGCATTAAATGCTTGAACTATAATGTGTAAATTGTGAAGAAGTAGGGAGGGAATTTGAATAATCTTTTTGTTTCATAATATTCATATGCAGATTGTTTAGTAATTATCGAGTGTGAGAAATTCACTGTTTCGTGCTGACAGCTAAATAAGAAAAAAATATGAATCAGGGTTTGGTTATGAGAATTCTTTAGACTTATTTCTCCTTCAATTCTCTAGATTATGGAAATACATCATTGTTGAATTCTAAATTAAAAAAATATTCTACATCTACATAAAGATATTTAAAGTTTTATATCATTGTGAAATTGTAGAAAATAATTTCATCTTCGAATTGTAAAAAAAGTTACATAAATTCTAAAACTTTGAAAAATTGTAGAAAATTTTACAAAATAATTGCAAACTTTTGATTACAAGTTTTAAATTTAAATCGATTGTTGAAATTACGATGCCTTTCAGATTCTTATCAAATTTACTAATGAAACATTTAAGAACAACAACTAGATAAAACAAAAACAATAAAGAAGTTTTTTTTTCCTAGAAAAAAAATTATTATTGCCAGACTCTGAAATGAATATTCCAGTTTATTCTCTACATCATAACGACGCCATTTGTCCTATTTGTCCATTAATTTGCATCACTTCCAAGCCCAAAAAAATAAATAACATTCGCCTGGCGCCAAAGATTCAAGCAACTCATCATAATTGCGTGCCACACATACTTCTTTTTTATTTTTAGTGTCTTTAGTGAAAGGCCCATGAAGTCACTGAACAACAATTGAATTTTTTCATGTTGTGCTATAAAAGCATATTTAATTTCTTAAGTAAGAAAAAAGTAAGTACGTGATAAAATTTTTTAAAGATTTTCTTTGCAGATTTCAAAAAATAAAGTACAATTAAGTTAATATATTCATTATTGCACAATGTTGTCTGATGACTTATGGTGATAGCATGCGAAAACAAATTTCCTCAATTTCAGCACTCTACTCTGACTACTGGATTAAAAGCTTTATGAGAAAAATTTGATTAATTTTAGAAATGGAAAATTAAAATCCCACAAGCTTTAGTTATTGTGCCATTCAAATCTATGATATGAGTTTGTGAGATGAATTTTTAAGCTAGATGATTATGGTCGAGACGCCTTTTATGAAGTGATGTGTCGCATATTTTATTAAATTATATATATTTTACTTGAGTTCATTCAAGGAATCTCTGCAAATCATCATCATCATGACATAGCATGTGACTGCCTTAATCAAGTCTCTTTTTATTTCACTTAGGTTGAATTCCATCAATGCAATAACGCCCACATTTTTCTTTTTTGCTTATGCTTCATTGGCATTTCTGTCATGTAAAAGTACACAAAATAATAAATTATGGCTTGAATAAAGTCTTGATGATTTTTAAAATTTTAGATGAAAACTTTAAAACTTAAATTTATGAATTCCGTTCAGAAAGCTTTTTTTAAAACAAATCAAACTCTTCACTTTATTTAGAAATGTGGGTGAGAAAAAAAGTGATGATGAAAAAATAAACAGCATGAGCTTCATTTTAAGCTTTTTTCAACTTTTCAAGCTTCTTGAATGTACAAACATTCTCAAAAATTCATCATCATTGCACAATTTTATTTTCTATTTCAAACGTAATTAATTTGATAAACTTTTCAAAAAATCTTATACAAATCTAATTATTTCAAGTAAGACTGAAATTTTCCAGAGCCTTTCACGTAATGCAAAAAAGCACAGAAAAACGACAAGTGAATAACCCAGAAAAATTTTTATATTGAAAGAAATGGAAAAATTTTTGCAATTAAAAAACTTTTTATTTAAATTTTTAATAAGCTAATTTATTTTTATTAGCAACAACTCATTAATGAAAAAATAATTAATAAACAATTTACTGGTAAATAAATTTTCAAAATTTTAAAAACCGTTAAATTATAAATTTGCATAATTTCCCATAAAAAATAAAAGAAGGAAGCAAAAAATAAAAATGCATGACAAAGCGAAAGTTGTAAGCAATAACAAAGATAAATTACTGCATAAAATTGCATCTTATCGTAAAGCATGATCAATAATTGAAAAATTGTTGAAAACTCTTTGTAAATTCTTATGATTGCATGACATAGAAGCCTAACATTTGTCAATTATATATCTAGCAATGAGAGAATGTCAAACATGCTTCGTAATATCAATAGCTATTCTCCGATCAGACAATTCCAAACAGCAGCCGCTGTTGATATTGAATGGAACAAGTTTTTATCGCATCGCAATGTAGATGACAATAATCCATAATAAAGAAAAAAGTTGCATGACAACCAACCCTTTCAATAAGTTGCTTTGCGTCTTATGGAAGTTATTAAATGTCTCTTATGCTAGTAAATTATCAATTTGAGCATTTCAATGCGTAAGCGTGCGTAAAACTGGATCTGAAATTGAACAATTATTGTGTTATACGAAGCGATGTGTTTGTGTGTGGTTGAATAACTCTAAAGCATGAATGATTGTGTAAGCTTAGATGGATGGGTAAAGTAATGATAAAAAAAATGTTCAAGGAAAGCAAGTGAAATGGAAAGTAAATTTTTCTTTGTGTAACTAAAAATCTTCTTTATCCAACAATAAATCATGAAAATTTATCATTTCCCACACACAGAGAGAGAATGCATAAAGGATAGTAATTAAATATAGCTTTTCTGATTCCAACATCGATCATATAAATTAATAAACACTTGAATATGAACCTTAATGACATTATACTTGCACAAGCAATTTATCCATGTTCATGTACGTACATAACGCAAAACCCACACTATAAGAATTAAGTTCCAATGAAAATTGATAATTTCCTCAAGCGATTACAAATTGATTGATGATGCCCGTGCATTTTTTATTCTCGTTCACTTCCATCGAGAGTGACATTTTTAAAGAAATGTAATCAATTTACTATGACTAAATGACTTTAATCTGCTAGCTTCTCACAAGAGAATAAAAAAATTTTTGTTGATAATATAAAAAACACATCTTCCTGTATCCCAAGAATAGATTGACGTTAAAAGAAAAATTTGTTTCTATGGATTCAATAAATAAGTCATTAAAGAGAGAGAGAGAGAAAATTAATCAATATATTGCCAAGAGATATTAATCCATCATAAAGGAATGAATAAAGCATAAAGGGAAATTAATAAAATAAATGAAAGACATTAAACCATTAAATAATATTTTGACCAAAAGGAGAGCTCTTCATAATAAAAATAGAGCTATTATAGAAAAATCAAAAATATTTCATATAAAATTATCAAAAAAAATTTAAATTTGATAAGATTTTTATTAATTTGATAGAGTTTACATTCCTTGATTTTGAAAACTTCACGTTGACAATCTTACTTGTAATTGTTCCATTAAATTCTTTTCCTATCATAAATTATTTGTAATTTGATGAATTTCTTATCTGATATAGTCAGAAATAACTTTTTTTGCAATTTATCTGACCATAAATAAATATGGAATATGAAAATATAAAAATATTTATAAGTGAAGTTTTGAATTTAAAAAATTTAAATATGAAAATTTGTTATCAAAATCCAAGAATTGAAAATTAAAAATTTTAAAAGAAATCTATAAATAGTATTCAAATCTTGATTAAAATAAAATTTGTCTTGCTTTTGCAGAATATGTTTTTTTAGATAATTTTTTTCTTAAAAAGTTCTTTTTTTATTTTTTTATAAATATTTAAACCTAAAAATTATTTAACAGTTCAAAAATTTTATACACACCAACAAAATCTAATAATTTATAGCAATAAAGCATTTCTCATTACATTGTAAGCAATATCATACTCATTTTTTACTTTAAAGATCGGAATGCATGATGTAAAAGATTATAGGTTGATGCACGAATAAGTAAAAGGCTCTTTTTCTTTCTCTATCCTTCTCTGCTTTGTTCAGCATATGCAATCATTTTTTATATTCGATTGTTTTTCTTCTTTCTCTCTCTCTTTTTTCGCTCCATTCTCGATCTTGATTTTTTATTTTATATATATTTTTTGGAGGCTTCAGGGTAGAAGGCAACATTCCATTATTCTTATATACCGTCATAAAATATGACCGTGAGCAAATTGTTGTACGAAAAAAAATCATCCAGTTTCTCTTTCTATTTCACCGGTTCTTTCTTTTTAAAAAATATTTTAGTTCAAGCATTAATCATTTTGAAGAAAAAAATGTTCTTAACTAACAGTTTATTTTGAAACTCTATACTTATGGTATGCTTATCTATTTCGCTTATAAAAATATAACACTTATTTCTTTGTGCCTACACTATAGAACAAAACAGTAAGAAGAAGTGTGTATAAAACCATAGACAAGAATAATCTGCAACAATTTTATATAATCAAGCAAGCAAGAGGAATTTTTATGATTATAAAGACGAACACAAGAGAGTGAGAATAAGAAAAAGAAAGAGAATAATAATTGTGAATGTTCAATTATGCGACATAATCTCGGCAATATCAAATCGCAACAGTATCACTTCAACACGTAGAATTTTATAAATTGAAAATGAGCGAGAGAAAAAAAGCTACAGAAACCCCAATTCAGATAATTGGCGGAAAATTCTTTTACTAAATCCTTCCATGACCCAAATTGATTCGGTTCGTTGACATCAAAAAAATTTTCAATGACTTTTGAATTTTCAATAGAAAAATATTTTTATTAAATTCGATTAACTCTCAAGTGGATCAAAGAAAAGAAATCACTTCAAATCTACAATCATGTCTATTTTTATTTCATAATAACTTAAGTAAGAGGAAAGAAATTACGTGCCGCATGAGTTAATAATAAAAAAATCACTCAAATTTAATTTGATAATAAAATAGACAGTCAAAATATAATGATAAATTGATTTTGTAAATGAAATATTTCATTCAAATGGAAAGGAATTTTAAATAAAGAAATTCTCACTCCCTGCTATGAATGTTTATTGTCTATAAAATTATTTAAATTTTATACAATACCCATAAGAGAGTATAATAATCATTATCATTGATCGCATTCATTAAATTACTTGCTATCTCAAGCAATCGTTTTTATTGTTAACTCTGTTTTTATAAAAACATAACAACTGATTTAAATAAAATAAGTAATGAGCTTGTTTTTCATCTTATCTGAAAGAATGCAATACACACTGCATATTGATCCAGTTATTCAGCATTACAAGGTCATTACTTTTTATCATCCATTCCCGCTACTTCTTCTCTTTTTCTCTTCAACTTATCATTCCAGGCAATAAATTTAA
This sequence comes from Polypedilum vanderplanki, assembly GCA_018290095.1. Lineage (NCBI taxonomy): Eukaryota > Metazoa > Arthropoda > Insecta > Diptera > Chironomidae > Polypedilum > Polypedilum vanderplanki. The sequence goes on along the minus strand of CM031381.1, from coordinate 8,883,563 downwards.
TGGGAAATTATGATATTTTTCCACTTCTTATAAATGTGATAAAGCTACCGTTAATTTTATTACATTACAATAAAATGATGCTTCATTTATTCGCATTTGACTTACATAACATCAATAATTTTATATTCTTGCTCGCGAGCTAAAATAAAAAAACATAAAAAGTGGAATGTTCTCATTTATTCTTACAAAAAGTAATCTTGATAAAAACTTTTTTCATGCATCAGGTTTCTCTCACCATCGTTCTTAATTTCTTTGTGGTAAAAAGCAGAATAATGAAGAAGAGAAAAATTATTAGATGTTGATGAAAAGCTCCTTTACATGCGCGCAATTTTGAATCAAAAATAAAAAGTTCACTAAACACAAGCTGAAATGAATACATTGTAAAATAAGAGCAAGAACATCATCAACAGCAGCACAGCAGCATTACAAATGATTGTTATTATGTTTGTTTGAAGAAACTTCTCTTTTTATTTTTTGCTCTTTTCATTACATACACAAAAGCCAAAAAATTAAATAATATTTGGGTTATGTTCCGTTTCTCAGAGAAGAACAATCTTGAAAAAAAGATGAAATTAAAAAAAGTTTTTATTTCTGATAACTGCGGTACAATTAAAAGAGAATTAAACGATGCGGGGTATTCTGTTTTGTTGTTACTGTTGAGCAAAGCGACAAGCATGAAATTTCACTCTCTTTTATGGGTGTTTTTATTACCGCTCATTCACAATTTTTCTCAATAATTGATGATAAACATTTCAGAGGGTAATAAAATTAAGGAGTGATAGTATCAAGATAAATTAGCAATATTTTGGTTGTTTATTATTTTTTAGAAACTCGTGTCTATCATTAATCAGTTTAAATAACAAATTTCAACAAAAACAATAAGTATCAGGTGTCATTTTTTGAAATTTTTTTTGATTCATTATTTTCTTATTTTTAGTCAAGGTTTGTAAACTTGAGTGTTTTTATTTAAACTATTTTTCGACAAATTGCAATTGTTATATTAATTTATTAAGGTAAATAAAAAATATTGGTGTATTTACGGAAAAATATTTTTTTAACTAAATTTCATATCATTTAATTGACCTTGAGTTTGATTATTTGTTTGATAAAATGTGTCAAGTCGATTTGACATCTAAAAAACTTGACTTTTTCAATCACTTGATTGTAACTTGACTTATAGAGCTTTTAAGTTAAGTTCTCTTAAGCTCAACTTGATTTTTATCAAAAAATAAAAATTTTAGGGTTCGCATTTGCATGCATATTTTACTTGATATGCGCATAATTTTTGTCAAGTTGATTTCAAGTTGACTAACACAAAAATGTCTTTTATTCATTCGGATTGAATTTAATTCATTTGAAAACCTGTAAATTTGTATAAAAGTCAATGATTCTTTTATTTAATATGAATTTCAATTAAAGTAAATTTAATTTAAATATATTAAAGACATTTTTATATAAGTCAACTTGAAATCAACTTGACAAAATATATGCGCATATCAAGTAAAATATGCATGCAAGTGCGAACCCTTCAAAAGTTGTTATTTTTAAAATTTAAAAACAGTCTTAAAACTTTTCTCCACATTGCATTAATATTTTAAACTCATAAATATAATAATATAAAATTTATTTAAAAAAATTTTTAAATTACTTTTCAAATTGCATTTCTAAAATATTTAGAATCAAGTTGATTCAAGTTTAAAGTATCTAAACCTTGTTTTAAACGGTATTTATTATCTTCAACAAAAAAAATTAAACCAAAAAATGATAATCCGTTAATTCGCAATAATGTTTTTTCTGATCAGCCTCTTCAATTCTAATTATGATTATTTAAATCATTTCTCATTATAATTTATTTGCTTTTGTGCTACATTAACATTCATTCAGAATTATAATTATTTTTGCGAATTAAAATGTTCACTAATTCACATTAATTTGCATTCATCGACACACAAAAAAGTGCTGTTTAATTGAATTAATTCATATCATATTTCATTGAGTTTGTAGGAAGCTCAAATAAATGTCAGAATTTCATATGGTTGTTCTATCCAAAGAAAATGCATTCACACGTTAATTGGAATCAATTTAACTATTGTTGCAGACATATTTTAATTTTTAAAGCAATAATTTTTGCTTAAGTAATCACACAATAAACTTCATTATGCGAAATATGCACTTATTTCATAAACAATTTAAATAAAAAATTTGCAGTACAAATTTTTATATTTCATAATCCAACAACAGCGCATAATGAAAATTGTGAGAAAAATTCTCATCGAGTGAGAGTCACAAAAACCAGCATGATGTATATTTTCTATTAAAATTATTAACAATTTTCATATAGCTCAAAAAACTTCAGCTCTATAGTGAAATGACATCATTAAGATGAAATTTATCATTTTATGCATGAAACTTCTTTACTCTCTTTCATGGCATCATCAAAATTTTTTCTTTTTTTATTTTAATTTAAGTTTTTTGCATCACTGACAACTGTGAATATTCCAAGGTGTGCTATGCTAAGTTTATGCGAGATTTACTTGAAAATGAGGTCAATTACTTGCAAAGTTTGTTTTTCTATGAGAAATTTCTTTTAATTTGTTTTATCTGAGCTTAGTTATAAAAAGCTTTCATTATTTTTTATTAAGTAAAAATAAGAAAATTACAAATGTCTCCAAATAATTGAAATTTAATGTCATACAATTTTATTTTTTACTCTCTTATTCGGCAATCATCAATCACAAATGTATCGGCCCATTAATAATATCTGACTTAATTTTAAGCTTTCACTTTGAAGAAAACATTTGAAAAAAATAAAAGAATTGAACAATTGAAAGAGAGGAATTTCCTCATTTGTTATTTAATAAAAGGTTAAGCTTTCATGGCATGTGCGAGGAATTAACTGCTATTGATTTTCGAAGTGTTTAACAGTTAGCTTAATGAGTTAATTTTTTTAAAAGAGTTCATTTTAAGGGTCAATGTGAGGTCGACTAAGTGATGCTTTTTGGTAATTACTCATCTTTAGACATGAATAGACACTTGAAAGAACCAAAAAAAGTTTTGAAATGTTAAAATTTTCAAGATAAAAACGTTTTGATCGTTAAAATATTTTTGCAATTGTTTTGAATTAAAATTTTTGTAAATTTCCTCAAAAACTCAGAACATAAGCACATATTTAAAAGTATAAGGTTAGTAATTGCCTAATTTAAGCTTGATATTTTTATTCTTTATTCATTAGAACCATTTTGTACTTTATATTAAGCGATTTGTAATTTTTCAGTGTATGAATTTTTTGTTTTGGTTTATTAGTTTACAAACATTAAAATGTAAACAAAAAATTTAAAAATTCAGTTAAAAATAACTTTTAAAAATTAAATAATTTAGAAGCAAATAAATTAGAAACTTAAAAAATTAAAACGTTTTATGACTTATCATTTAGCCTCAATTTTTTTAAATATTGCCCTTCATAAGTGTCCTCGCTTTAATTCTCTTACAAATTTTCCATTCTAAAATAAAGTTCTCCATTTATCAATTTATTCATCAACATCGTCTCAACTACTCTTGTGGTAATAGAGCTTAAAATCATCTTAAAAGTCCATTAAATTCAAACCAAAATCCTTTTTGAAGAATTTCATACTCACTCATTTGGGATATGAAAATTTCACAAGCATAATCCAATTTAATAATACGTAGTAGTAAAATAAAGTTGATATTTTCTCTATAGAAATGTAAATTTTTGGCACTAACCCTTTCCTATAAATTCAATTCAATTGCAACATAATATTTACTTTTCAAAGAAACTAAACATCAAAGTGAAAGAAGAAATTTTATACTTTTTCATCGGTGTTTTCTATGAACATCAAAATACATATAATCAAAATTGTTATCAAGATTGAATTTCTTTAAACATATGACGCAAATAGAAAATAATTTATAAGACTTCACCATCAATTAAAAAACTATAAATGGTTTCACACTTAATGACACAATCCAAAAGTGTCATAATCCTCATTTAGCAATTATTTTTTATTTAATCTGCCTGAGAAAAAAACCTTCATTGAAGAGTTGTGCTGTAAAAAGTTTTAGCGCTATTTTGTAAGTGTAATTATGGTTTAAGAAGAACTTCACCTTGCAATAAATTGAATGGAATGCGGGTGAATATTGAAGGTAAAAAATTATGAAGTTATTTTTCATTGCATTTTACTATTTTTATGGTAAACAAGGTAATTTTGTCAACATTTTTGTTGACTGTTTTACTAAAAATTAATTTTTCTAATGCAGAATGTCTTTTTTAATAATAGCTGATAATTGAGTTTCATGTGTACTAAAAAATCTTTTGAAAATCCTTTAACATTCTTAAGTTATGATCAAAAATTTTGTAAGCAAGATAAAGTAAAAATTAGTCAAGTAACACAAAAAGTCAAGAAGTATAAATTCAAGTAGGGTTCGGCATTTGATGCATGTAGTCAAGTACATGCGCATGTAATTTTGCAAGTTGCATGCAAGTTAATTTACTTGAAAATGTCTCTAATTCATTCAGTTTAAATTTAGTTCGGTCCAAAACTATGTAAACTTAAGAATCATTGACTTTCATATAAATTTGACAAAATATTGACTAAATTTAATAAAATTTGAATGAATTAGAGATATTTTCAAATAAATTAACTTGCATGCAACTTGCAAAATTACATGCGCATATATTTGACTACATGCATCAAGTGCCGAACCCTAAATTCAAGTAAAAAAGTCAAGTGACTTTCAAAATCAAGTTTTTGAAGTCAATTCACATTAAAAGTTCAAGTCAAGTAAAAATATAAATAAATAACTTCTAGAAAAAATGCGCATATATAGTCAGCACTAACTATGAAATATTTCTGAACTCTTTCTTTATATTTTGTTGATTTGAGGACATTGATTGAAAACCACAGGAAATTACTTCAGTCAATGCTTGACCGTTATATCAGACAAAAAAATGTTCTCAATAAAACTGCAGGTGCCCGTTTCTTAATTTAAACCTGTCATTCATCATTACAATCACATAACCAGTCAAAAACACTTTTTCTTTCACTCTCTGCCAATATAAAAATTAAGAGAGAATTTCACAGAATATAAAAATTTGATAAGAAAGATAATCAAAAAATCGTTTAATAATTCAGAAATCAAATCGAAAATATGGCTCAATTGAGACGAGAGTAATTTGCGTCTGTATAAAATATTCTATTATTTTCTCGCCCAATATCGCACGTCAATGCCATAAATATTTTTTATTTGCCATTATTACATTCACTCATTCTCACATCAAATAAGTAGAATGGTTTTTAGGAAGAACACCAAGAAATAAGCTCCAGAGAACGAACGTGAAAATTGAATAAAAAATTTTTTACACCACCATAAATGAACATACCATAGAAGAAGAAAAAATGCGACTTTTATTTTATTGAAGAGAAAGAAAAAAGTAAAAAATAAATTTTGTGTTATTGTATAATATTTCATGACACCATTTTTGTATTTTTTTGTTGTTTTTGTCATTCAATAACCATTGACGCAGTTGACAAAAAAAACTTGGGAATGAATCGTGCGTCGCAATGTGACAGGCATTGATGCATTTATGGTAACGATTTCTTCTTCATCCTCCAGCCCATATTGTTTCTCATCATCGTCGCTTGTCGTGATTTGCATTCAATGGAATGTATCAACAGTTAATTTCGTTTTCAACTTGCTGCCTCCTCTCTACTTTTTTTTGATGAGCGTTTTGAGCGCTCGCAAAAAAAAAACAAGTACAAATCTTTTCCTGTGTGAGCTATACAATGAATTGCACTTAAAGTATATTATGACAGTCTTTCGAAAATGTCTATACTTCTATCGTGTGTGCTACATACATTGTTATGGCTCACTAACATGCAAAAATTTCCTGTGCATTGCATGGCTCTAAGTAAGTAAATTAGTTGAATATTGTCAATTGTGCACAGCCCTTAAATTGCTAATTGGAATCATTTTGAATGTTTCTTGAGAAATTCTGCAAATTGTTGACATCAATTTTCTTCTACTTTGTTGTTATTGAGTTTAGAGACAGAGACAGGAGAATTCTAAAGAAACTTATTTATATCATAAATATCCCAAGAGATTATAGATGTTTTTCTATAATTTAATTCATAAGAATTTCCTTAAAAAAATTTTTTGAAAATAAATTTATTTTTCTGTATAAACAGTTCATTTTTGTGCCATTTAGGGAATATTTTATGGATTATTGTTAGTGTTTCATTTTTTAATATTAATTTTTCGCAATATTTTGCATTGATTACCATTGTTAGCAATCTGCTGCCTACATAAAAATGTTAAAACAATCCAGCTCATTTACACACAGAATCATCATTAACATTATGGCCATGGACATTGATACCATAAAAAAAAACAATCTTTTAATTAAAAAAATATTTGCTTCATTTTTCATTTAAAAAAATAAGATGGCCATTACGTTATGTAAATTTGTACAAGTATTCAGTGTGAAATATCATTCCCTTGAGCTTCCATTCCATAAACTATTTTTTGTATTCACTTTTTAATTTTAAATGCTGAGAAAGATATTTTAAGTCACTTTTAATTAACAAGACATTTTTATAAATTAATTCTTGTAACTTTTTTTTCGCAATTTGTTAAATTCAAAACAAAAGATTTTAATTAAAATTTCCGCTCATTTGATACAAAAGATTGCAATGAATAATTGAAAATTTGTCGACTTGTGAACGGTGTGAAAACCGCAAATCACAAATCGGCGCACAGGAAAACTGAGAAGGAGCAATTTTTATAAAAAAAACTATAACTGTGGCGTGCAACAAATTGTTGCGATAAATATTTTTATGTTTTCATTGCGGTAATGTGCTGGAATGATTCATACAGAAATAAAAGCAGATTTTTTACGATACACATAAGAAGAGTAGCAAATTAATTAAAAACGCAACAGATACATAAAATGCAAAAAAGGTAAATTTACTTCGCTTGCTTCGTTACACCAGCTCAGTTCACAATGTAACTGTTAAAAAAATCTTTGAAATTCTGTTAGACAAAAATGGGCAGAAGATCTTAGAGATAAAAATATTTCATTCAAGCTTGTCTCGCATCATAATTCACTGTAATTTATTTTCATCTGCCAAATCAAGAAAGAATAAGAAAAAAAAAAGTTGAAAAGTAAAAATATCAAAGCGAAGACTCTACTTACAATCACAAATAGATATTTGTTAGAAATATTTTATTTTCACTAAAATAATTCTACCTTAAGTATAAAATTCTAAATTTGCAAATGAAAATTTTAATTGAAATTTTATTGTTTACATTTTAATGTTTGTAAACAAAAAATCAAAACAAAAGATTTAAAAAAAAGGAATTAATTGAAAATTTAATAAAATCATGTAAATTTAAGCATAAAAACACTAACATTCGTAAGATAAAGAAGCAATAACTGAAAAGTAAAAAATAATTAAAATAATGCAATCAAAATTCTCCTCATTTTTTAGAAATTGCAAAAAAATATCAATCAGTTGCAAGAATCACAAAATTTATATAAAATTATTAATTTATCAGAGAGTCTACACATTGAAAAATATTATATGATACTTTCAAGTCAGTTATTCTTTCACTACTTAAAACACGAAAGAAATTAAAAGGAAATTCAATTCACTTGGCAGACACATTACTCAACTATCAGCTTCAGTCGAGTGAATGAGAGATATATCCGAAATCATTAATGCTATTAATTTTTTTTACTCAAAATTACTCTTTAAAAAGTTTAAATGGAAATAATTGAAGCATAACGTACAAGCGAATAGGACAAATGAGTCGTGTGAATCGACTTTTATTTTTACAACGCTTTGTTCTTGACTTCATCAAAAGATATTGCACAGTTGCTAATTAGCGTGCTCTTGTTTGAATTTATGAGCTGTTTTGATAATTTATGATGAAGAGTTTTTTTTGCAATTTTTACAGCTTCATAGACTCAATCAAAATCTAACAGTTTTTTCATTTAAAAACTGATCGCCCGCATAAGCCAAAACTCATTAAAAATCTTCAAAAAATTAATCTTTTTCTTTCTTTCGCTTTTCTTAATTCGCCGGATAGATATGTATAAACATAGTTAACCTTAAAGAGCTTATTTTTGTGCAAGAATGGAAATTATTCTTTCCGTTGTTCTTTCATTCTTTAACTCTTTCTTTCTAACATTCCCATACATGCACAAAACTACTCTCATACACACACGCATCTTACAGTCAATGTGTGGGAAAGCATCGAGATTAATCATTATTTATGACGAATGAGAATTGAAAAAATAAATTTTTTATGTTGCTGTCTGGACTAACCAAAGTGAATACACACAGTAAAAATGTAATTTCACATATTTATATCGATTTCTGTACCTTCGAATTTCCCGTAGTCAATAAAAAAAGTGCTCGCTTTTTGTTTGCGATATGGGTCGGTCATTTAACTTCCTACATCGTTATTTATTTTCATGTTTACCCGACAACAAATAAACCATTTTTCTACCTTTAGTCGTTTGACACTCGACAGGGGATTGTCAGCGCTTTATGAAATTTACATGAGAAATACAAGTTAGTTTGTTTCATATCTACTCTACTCTAGCAAGCAATGTTTGGGTCAAAAAAGTCAATAAATCGTTCAAATAATGCTTTACTATTATTAATACGTGCAAGAGTGTGCGTGCTTATAAGACAAGTCTTCAACTTGATGCCAACAACCTGGCACATATTAACACCATCTGTTGCTCGCTCACAAAATATTATATATAATATTATTATGGAATTGTCAGCGAGAAATGTGAAGCAAGAAGAACAAAGTTTTTCTTCTATACTTGTAGGAAGTTTGCACTCATTTACTATAATGTCCATCGTCAAAGACTCGTGCTGCCTTCACAGCGGTCAATATAAGAGTGTTTTTTGGACATTTATAGAGAATGTTACATAGCGAGAGCAGAATTGCTGGAATTTCAAGATCATGTTTCGCGCGTTCACTGTGGTAATCAGTTATTTCAAATCTCTTCTCTTTCTTTCACTTTTCCCGAGAGCTGTATTGAACATAAAAGGTGCCTTCAATATACATTCAAGTTAAAGAAACCTTGATTAATTTTTATAAAATTTTTATTTAAAATGTTTGTTTACATTTTTTTATATTTGTAAATAAAAGATTTGTTTACATTTTGCAAATTTAGAAAATATTTGAAAATTCATGAAAAACTCATAATATTCAGTATTAAAACTTCTTAAATCAAAAAGTAAAAAGAGCGGTAAGGTTGAACTAAAAAGATACAGTTCAAATAATATCAGAATTCCGTTTAATTTTCGACTCTCGTTTTATTTTCAAATAAACATTGCAATTTAATGAAATATTTTTACCTTGCTTCTATCACTGTGCATGTAATGGACGGTCTCTCTTTTAAGAGTTCGATTCGCGAAACTGTGGAAGTGAGAAGTGTATTTTTATGTCATGTGAATATTAATATCACGAGTCAACTTCTCTCTCTTATTGCAATTACCATACGATAGATAATGTTTTGAAAGTGAACCGAGCAAAGTAAAGAGAGAAAGAAATTCGATCTCACTTTTTAAATTCAATTAAAATCACTGTGTCGAGCGTCGTCTATAGCTTTCGGTCTTTGTTTTGCCTCAATTTATTTTCGACCGCCTTTATTTGCATTTAAGATGGTGTGAATTTTTTTTTTTCTTGCTTTTATGGACATGCGATTTTTATGATGCTCATTGTAAAGTGACTTAAATTTAAATTTTTCTCACATACTTCAATGACGATTATGCTCAATTGTATTGAAATTTTTTGTATTCATATTTTTCTGTGAATTTATGAGATGATGAAGCGACGGGAAGTCCATGAAAGTGAACAATTTATCGTCTTAATAGTTTTAAATTTTCCAAACAATTTTCATTCAACCTTTTCATAATGATTTCACTTTAATACTCAAATTAGTAACCTCATCTACTTACATGACTCTCAATAATAATATTTTTGCCGCAAGTGAAAACAAACAATCATCGCATATATGAAAGAGTTCGTTCCTTTAATTAAAAATCACTTTTCTCATCATCATCATCATCATTATTTACCCTAAAAACACACAAAAATTTTAAATTCATGTAATATGATATGGTGAAAAATCGTTCATTCTTGTGTCACTTTCTTGAGGTTGCGATCTTTGCAATAAAAAAGACAGGAAGAGGTAAGAATTAACCCAGAAAGAAATGCAAGGTAAGTTGGTAGCAAAAAATATACTTGACATTATGGCCATCACAAAAAATATATATGTATATGTTCAAGAAATCGCAATCTCATGCAATTTTAAAACCAACTCGATAATCGCTCATAAATCCTTAAGCTGCTGCCGCAAATGTTCACATTCAATGTTGAATCTCCATGCAAAGAGATGAATAATCCTTAAGATTTAGACACTCTGATTATCCCATGGATTAAAATGCGATTTTTAAAATTAATGCAGACTATCAAACATTTTTGTTGAATCCATGGAAATTTCAATTTATTTCACAAATTAAGAAAAACTTTGATTGTTTCATGTCTATAACTACTTTTATTGAAGCTGTTTCTTCTGTTTTAAGACAATTCTGATAGTTTTTTGTTAAACCTTAAGTTTTTTGATTTGATTTAAAAGTTTGAATTTTTTGTTTTGATTTTTTTTGTGTTTACAAACATTAAAATGTAAACCAAAAAGTCTCAAATTTTTAACGAAAATCGTCCAATCGATTTCTTGATTAATTTTAGTTTCTTAGCCTTGCTAATCTTTTTCTCTCACTCGTTCATATTGCTTTATTATTACAGTAACAACTTGCTATATATTATATTGCATTCCCTTTTAATACATTTTATATTGTGACATTGAAAATAAATTATATCTTTGGCGATAGGAACTTGGTCGTCAAAAAGTCTTCTGAAAAATAATTCAGCAGATGGTCGCCCTTCTTCCTTTTTAAAATATTCACAGTAAGTAGAAGAAAGTTGAAAAAGACACTTTAAAGAAGGAAATTGAGAAAGTTTTTTATCGCTATAGTAGCGTAAACTGTTTTTCACTAGATAAGTAAACATAATGATAATGATTTTGTGCCTTTTGGCAAATTTTTTGCTGACTAAAGTTTGAAATAATTTGTGTAAGAATAAAGCTTAAAATATGCACATAATTTATGCACCCAGTGAAATGACGAATTTCACTCTCCCATGGTATATATCGATTATGTATGTGCATAATTCTTTATGTAGACAAAAATTTTTACCTTTTCGTTTCGCTTCCTTGTATCTTTCTCTCGTGTGCCATCAATTCAACAGTCAAACGGCAAGCAGAAAATTCTTTTTATTTTTTTATTCTCTTTTTCTTTGAAATTCACTTTAGACTCTTTCAACCTTTTATTTCGCTTTTAAATCTTGCCTTTGAAATTTTTTCTTTCTATTCACTTTTTATCACAAAACAAAATCTAAAAATTTATTTTCCCAAATTCATTAATTAATCAACACCCACTCATATGTTTAAATTTTATCAACAATAATAAAGTTTCATAAAAAGCGCGCGATTCGCCGAGTCAACATCGAATTATCGACTGGTTTTTTGGTTTTCACTTTACAGACTGAGGCATAATGCTGTTGTGCTGTTGAATGTTTCTTTTGTGTAAAGTTATTTTTTATAAATACACATTTCTTTAATATTAAACATATACAAACCACACTTTGATTGTGTGAGTTTCGATTACAACACAAATACAATCATATAAAATTGTTGATGCGGCAATTATCATCATCAAGTTTACTTCTTCGTATTATATACACATATATGAAGTTTTTTGGATAAAAAGGAGCAACAGCATCAAGCCATTTTTAATTAAAATTCCTTTCGACTTCAATTTCAATTTAAATCGCTTTTTCCTTTCCTTTTATGGACACTTCTCTTGGTTTTTAAATATACTTGACCAATTAAAATGCCCAAAAGATAAAGCAATTGAAAGGGTATCAAAATATCGAATTTCTCTACCTGTTGAAAACTTATACAACTCAACCTGCATGTTGTTTGTTGTGTCTATTTTTCGCTATTGTTGCATTATTATATTTTTTTGTATATGCTCATGCACCTGTACACAACGGTTATGCCATGCTCTCATGCTCATATTACTCTCTGTGTATATATTTGAAAGCCATCGTCATGGATGGGTAATTTCATGAAATTTTAACTCTACTTTTTCTTAATGATGATCATGATATTGTCTATAGCTGTTTATTGATATTTTAATCATAACTAAATTTTTTTCTCTCTTTCTATCAAGTCAATCAAGTCAAAGTAACTTGACTATTTTCTTTTCACCTCGTGCTTAATCCTCAAGTAAATTGAAAGAGTTTAATCTTGTTAATGAATTGGAAACAGTAATAATACTTTTAACACAAACACATCTAAACATATGTGAGCACATGTAAATGTGTGAAACTTTCACACACAACCATAATGGTTTTAAAATGTTTCTTTAAAACAGGTTTTTTTGGTAAAACATAATGATGAAGAAGAAGCAAGGAATTTTTAAATTGTGTGCGTAAAAAGTCACGACATAAAAAATATCAACAGAAAACTGCAGGTTTCAAAACTATGACACTCTAGAAAATTAAACTATTTCTTTAAAATTATCTAATTTAACGAATAAAAATTTTTTTAAAAAAATTTCATTTAACGGATTTCTAAAATTTAAACGAAAGTTCTTGCAAAAATTTCAAAACTAAAATTAAATCTACAAATTTTTAGAATAATAAAGAAAACAATGATTTAAAAAAATTAAGTTTAACAATTCATTTAATTTCAAAACATGACGTTAAAAATAAAAATAAAAAATTTCCAATCCTTGAAACAATCAAAAAAATAATCACAGTAAGAGTAAAAGAGAGATTCTTCAGTGCGAATAAAATCGAATGGCATTTAATGGCAAGGGTCTCTTATGAATTGGAATGAAATCATTATGATGTCCATTTTAATTGGGAGGCTGTCGTGTGTATTGAAAAAGACAGCACGCACAACAAATAACGCACATGCTTCATGGCAGCATATAAAGCAGTAAAGCTTCTGGCTCATATATATGTAAATTGACCATTGGGATATATGTTCCCCGTTGCTATCTCACTCGCTTTTTATTTTTATCCAATTATCGAGACGCAAAGTCATGAGGAGCCATAAACATTTTTACGAGTATTTCTTTCTTTCTCACTTGCTTTCAACCCGCTCAATTTGGAACGATAATGTATATTGACATTCAATGTATGGCATATAAAAGATTCTGCACGAAATTATTAAGTGATGATGATGATGTTTTAAGTCATCCTACGCATATGCATAGACATATAAAGGATAAAATTTATGTTTATTTACTTTTATCAATCGACATGCTTGTCAAATGTGTGATATGCGTAAGCACAAATTTTTCTTTTTATTTCACTTGACAACTGACAGTTTGTGTATATGACTATCAATGCTGACTGTGCTTAATGCTATAATGTCGAACAAGAAAATAGAAATGAAAATATAAATGTGTATCAAGTTACAAAATACAATTCTATCATCTCGGTTGTTGAATGAATGACTTACATTTGTATTTGTGTTTTAAAGCTTTATTGAGCATTACAAATGTTTCTTTTTTTTGGGTTTAAAGATATAAAAGGTAAAATGTACTTAAGTGAAGAGTTGAAATTTTTTAACAAAATCTTTTAAAATTGTTTTAGAAGAATTTAAATCAATATTTTGTCAAATTTTGCTTGATTTTATGATATTTCAATAGATAAAAAGATTTTTATCCTAGATGTTAAGAGATCAAATCTCATGATGAAACAAAAATTTCAAAAATACTATTTTAATATTTATATATCAAAATTTTCGTAGCATTGAAGTTATAAATCAAATGCGATAAAAATATTACAAATTTCTACTTATTATCTTTTGAATGATTTTTTTGTCATTTTATTTATGAATCGAATCTTATTTAAACAGATTTCAAAGCTCTACTTTTGTAAGCTTTTTATGAAAATTTTGTTGACATTTTATTTTCAAATTTTATGCGAAAAGAAAATTCTACAATTTTTACAGAATATCAGCTTTCTTACTTATAATTTGTTTTAAAAAAATTTTCAATAAAATTTTCATATTTTCCTAATTCAATAAAAGTGATAAAAATTTAAATTTTAAATGATATTCGCTTTAAAGCTATTTAAGTTTACTAATAAGCACCTGAATTTCAATTTACTCTACTGCCCATTTAATTTTAAAAGTAGCTTCTTAAATTCCCTCATTCAATTGCTCATGAATTTTTCATTCAAATTCCAATTTTCTCTTTTCCCATCGTCTAGCGCAGACAAAAAAGCCATAACAGTTATTTAAATGATTTTCATTCAAAGAAATTTTTTCGCAGCCCTTAAAATTTACTGGCATTATTCGAAAGCATTCTTTGACTCCCTCGTATTTCCTGCTATAGCTGTCATAGTCTGGTTCTACTAACTACACAGAAGCAATCTCGTTATTCATCAAGTTTCCGTAAAAGTTTGTATAAATTTTTCTGCCTCTAAATAGACGTAAATGCTGCAAAAATATATATGCGAAAGTATACAAAAATTATTACATATTTCCGAGAGGGAAAAGTTTTCTTATTTTTTTTGTGCCTTCTTACTTTTCTTAGAAAAACAAAAAAAATGTTTTACTTCGAATCAACAGAAAATTTCATTTTCATTTTCTTAAGCAAAATTACATTTTGTGATGAGTTTTTGCAATTCAATGAGCTATTTCTAACAAATATATTTCTCATCGCAACAAGGCAGGCATTGTTGAAGAAAGTAAGAGTGCGGCGCCAAGAATACTTTAAGAAATATTTTCATAATGATAAAATTTACGATGAGATTCAAAAAATTTTATTTAAATATGAGTAAAATTACACAATTCTTACCTGTAAATAATGAAAAACTTCTGCCTTCTTTTACAGACATGCAACGAAAATAAAAAGATACAAAAGCCATTATAATGGGTATGAAAGCAAATAAATTTCAATTTTTCTCTTTTTTCCTTTACCTTTTTTTTCGCTATCTTCTTACTTCATTTCATTTTTCCCTTTTTTACCACGAAGTAAACCATTAATGATAAAAAAATTCCTTCTCTATCCACACATAGCAATAGCATTTTTCACAGGCGTGCAGCTTACAAAATTTATATTTATGTGCATAATGAGAATTTGAAAGGTGTGTATTTGTGAGAATTTAATGATGAATGAAAATTTAATAGGGAAAAAAATGAAATTCGAGATAAAATTTTTCTTAGAAACTTTACTTCCTTTTTTGTAAAGAGAGAATGTGATTTATCTTACTGTAATTGATTCTTTTCAATTCCTAGAAGGTTTGTAACTTTAACTAGTGAAATTTCTGACATTGTTTCTAAAAAGATTTTTTTGACTTTAAATACTTTTAGAATTCTATTCAACAAATTCGATAAGGGAAAGTCACTCCAATTAGGGACCAATTTGTTCAAAACATTATAATTTTTGTAAATATTTGATGATTTTATAGTTAACAAGACATGGATACTTAAATTTTTAAGTAAATTTATTTGTTCATTAGAATTATTTTGATTTTTTAGTAAGAAATTTTAAAAATGTTTAAAAACTCAAGATTTAAATAGAACTTTAATTTTGAATCATTCGAATCTTCCAAATTTCTAATTATCGCTTCCATTTCTTACTAAAATTTATGATTTATACAGATTAATCAAAGCCTCTTTCCCTTGATGAAATTCTCAATATAGCAAAAAATTATTTTTCTTCTTCATTGTCAATGAAAGCTATCAGAAGAGAAATTAACTTCCTTTCACGAGTCATTGCATAACAATTATGTTTATACGAAACTCCTGCTTCGAAAAAATTCTCATGGCTCAAATTTGATTTTCTTCTTTTACTTGCTCATGTTGAACTTTTTGCATTTCTTCTTTTCCTTTCATTACCAAGTAAGCACTTGCGAACGATCAGCTGATATAAAAAGAAATGTTTTATTTATGTGTCAATTCTATAAAAAAAAAAGAATTCTGAAATTTTCTATTTTTTCCTTCTCTCTACTGAATAGAAAGATTGATGAATATTCATCACAATTCTGAATATTTTCCATTTCATCATTTT
Organism: Polypedilum vanderplanki; assembly: GCA_018290095.1. Lineage (NCBI taxonomy): Eukaryota > Metazoa > Arthropoda > Insecta > Diptera > Chironomidae > Polypedilum > Polypedilum vanderplanki. The sequence goes on along the minus strand of CM031381.1, from coordinate 8,867,370 downwards.
GATGATTTACCCCATCTTCTCTTTTTATCGATCGTCAATCATAACATAAAAACATACTTTTTCCTCATTCTCACTCTCTTAACTAACCAAATATGTTTCCAGCTTTCTTTAGTCAAGCTTTATTTTCATTAATCAGTTAGAAATTCAAAGGCAAATGAGTAAGTGAACATGTTGCGAATTGAAAATATTGCGGGATATTGTTAAAGTTAAACTGTCGAAAATATGAAGAGAGTAAAGCATGCGCAAAAGCTATCAGGGCTGAAAATTAAAAAATAAATTTCTCTCTCAATCACATTAAATGCACTACAGACAATTTTTTTCTAGTCATTCCCAAGGGAAATCAAAAAAGGGAAGAAAATTCATTCATGAAGAAATGACAATTGAAATTTTCCCTTTCTTTTAGCCATTAACTCGTTATTCAAACACAATTTTTTATTGACTTTCATCAATAAACATGAAAATTGAATTTACTAATTCTGTAAACTTCCGTCATTGTCATTGCCATATGAGAAAAATAGAAATAAAGATTTTCTACTTATAATCACAATCATTACATAAACAAAAAATAGAACAAAAACAAAAACTGAGAGAGAAAAGAAATTTCCCGTAAACAAGCAACTGAGAGAGCGAAAACGAAAAAATTTCCCGTGAATGCAAAAAGCGGGAACGGAAAAGTTGTGAGAATAAAAAATTTTCATGTTTAGTTATCGAGGAAACATCACGTAGTCAACAAGCGCGTTGAATTTCAATCGACAGTGATAAAAGAGGGAAAAATTTTGAAATCCCATTTATGAGTGTAATAAAAAAGTTGTCAATAAAAATTTAGAATTTTTATTCGCTGTTGCACAAGGGTGGACTTTTAAATTATGCATAATAAGAGATAAATTTTACATTAATTTTTATTTATTTATGTTGTAAATAGTGAATAATTTATCAAACAGGAAATAAAGTCAGCAAAGCAAAATTTTTATGCTGCTTTTTCAAAATTACCTTTATTAAACGACATATTTTATTCAGTATGCTGTTTATGTAAAGACCCTGGATTTCTAGGATTGCACTTCAGACAGTGTATGCACAAAACAGCTTGGTACAATTATTACAGTTATACAGTGCGCACATGTACAATTGCATATGACAGTGAAGTGATAGAGAAGAAAGAAAGATTGAGTGGAAAGGTGCAGAAATATTTTATGACTCTTAATGATGCTTATTTCAATTGTATGTGACTTCTTGCTTTTTTGTGATGAATTCATTATAAAACAAAATGCAAAAACAACTTGTTTCAAGTTTGCTTGAAAAAATGAAAATTTTTCTATTAAATTGTGATAAAGAAGATCAAAGTGAATGTTTCTCACTCTCTAGTATAATTGGGTTTTTCTCATTCTGCATCAATGATTAATCTTAAAAAAAAAATATCTTAAAAAGGTTAATCTTTAAATATTTATAAAATTTGTTTTAAATTGTACACGTTTTCACCCAATTATCCCTTAAAATTTGGTCAACAAAAAATGTATCTATGTTTTGCCAAAATATTTAAAAATGCAGGTCACACATAAAAAAAATTTAATTTAAAATGCTCATCTCAATTCAAGTGAAAATGAAAAGTTTTCTCCACAGTCACTCTATGTGCGTATTCACCATACAATTTATTTTCCCTAAGCGAGTACACAAAAGAACGCAAAAAGAGCGAAAGCAAAAAAATTATTATCTCGTGATTTATTGTCGACAATGTGAAATTCACGAGCAAAACAAGTTGAGGAATTTTTCCATTTCTACTCCACTTTGATGTTGCTTCAATTCCAATTTTTTCCACTATAAATTTTTTTAGGAAAAACTGGGAGAAGAATAAAAGTTTTTGGTTGTTGTTGTTGTTTTATTCTTCAACTGCCATAAAAATAGAAAAGTTTAGTTTTATTTTTCTGGAAATAAGATAAGAAGTTTTCTTCCTTTTTCCTAATAGAATTTCTATTAAAGGATAAAGTTTCAAATCGATAGGAGCTACTAATTTTTCTGAAGAATTTCTGACATTATTTTAAATTAAAATAAAAATTAAAATGAAATTAATTATTAAAATTTAAATTAAAATTTTTAATAATTAATTTCATTACATTCATATCTGTCATTTATGAATTAAATTTGTTTTTAAAATCATCAACAAGATAATTTATATGAATCAAAATTTTTAATTTTTTAAAATGACTTTACATGATTCAGAAATGAAATCTGATGTAGCGATGAAATTTATTAATGACTAAACATTAAAGCGTTTAAAATGATAAAAAAACTTCAGGGTATAACAGATTTAGATCTTTGAAAGCATAATTTTGAAATATCAAAAAGTTCGTTAAATTTAACAATATTTTATTATGAAAAATTTTCTGTGAAAAATCACTCGGACGTCGAGTGACATTTTTTGTCGAGCAACAACGTGCAATGTCGCGCAACATTAAGCAACGAAAACCAAAAGTCACATAAAACAAAAAATATGCAACATTAAAATTTGTTACATGCGTACATTCAAATTTAAAAATTTCAAATTGAGTTCAAAATATTTTTTATCATGCTCTAAAAAAAGTTTACTTAAATAAAATGGTTTTGCTGCTTCAGTAGTTCATCGAACTGTGCATCGCAAAATATAAATTCCATTCTAAGTACTCAAAATTCCTGTCTGGACATTTTTTCTTTCATTTATTAAAATTTACGACATTTTAATCATATCATATTTAAGGCACATCAAAAAACGGAAAAAATTTCATTTCAGAGATATTTTGACTAAGCTAAATGAAAGTAGATGAAAGATATGAAATGTCTACAAATTATAAAATTTTATATGATTCATGAATATGATGACAAAAATAGAATTTCTAATTTTTCATATTTTTTCGGACCTTTACAAATTAGCAAGCGAAAATAAGAGTTTATTTTTATCAGTTTTTTCTCGTTCATAAATTTACAAATTTTATATCACAGGTGTTCGCACTTTAAATCAAATTGAGAGTTGTTGACTTGTTTTACGGTTAGTTGAATAAACAAGCTTTCATTTATCAATCAGTGCGATGTCATTAAATTTGTATTGCTAATTTGATGTAGATAATAATTTTATAAATATCCAAATTGTGCATTTATTGTGTGTTAAATTAAGTGGAAATTAAATGACATGGAAAATGATTTTAGACAATCAAATACAGCTAAATATTTCTAACATAGAATAATTTTATAACACAAAATGAAAAAATTTAAAATCACATTAATTATTCAAGTCGCTCGCATCTTCTAAAAAAAATCCCTAATGACAATTTATTTCTTCTAATTAAAACGAAAATACATGAATAAAAAGCCAAGCGTGGATTATCAAAAAAATACAAGCACGTCAGCATACATCTTGTTTTAATTTTATTCTTTTTTCTTTATTTTAGAAATTACATGTGTGTTGAGTTAGGAAAACGAAAAGAAAATTCCCAAGATAAAAATTATTCAAAGGATTGAGACAAATTTATTCCATTTTAACATTAAGTCCCATTATAAAATAATTTAATTCACATGAATGTGTTCTATCAAAAATTTGAATAATGCACAAATAAATATTTATGAAGAAAATGTCAAGAAAATAAAAACATGAGAAACATTTTCTAAATTGTGAATAAATTTTCTCTTTTTTGAAAAATTTTCAACGTCACGAGTCGATGAAAACACATTCATCAAATTTCATTTTATTTCCCTCATTCAAATTGTTATTTTTATCGATCAAAATTGTGCCAAAAACATTTTAATATCAACTATAATCAAGGCTAGAGCAATTTTAAAATGGTAAATTAATATTTTGTGGGAGAATTTCTTGTTTTTGTTGAATACTTTTATAATTTTGACATTTTAGATTTTGTTTCATTAACAATTATTCCAAATGAAAACGATGAGAGACAATGCTAATAAATTCAATTAAATATATTCATATGTGTTATTTAAATTGATTTTTCTGTTTTCAATAGCAAAACATTATCATAATTTATTAACGAATAGCATGAATTTAACAACAAATGTCTTTCTTCCCAAAAGTCCTTTAAAAAACCTATTTGCAGCTCTTAAATCACTCAAAAGGAATTACCTATTATATGACATAAATACAAAAACATTCCCATCACGTTCTTTGAGTAAACATAAACTTTAGCATGTTTCTATTTTTATAAATCACAAAATAAGGGAAAAATAACATAAACTTTTGGACATTTATCAAATAAATCATTTTAGAAGGGGAGATAGATTGTAATTTTGACCTAAATAGCGATAAGAAGAAAAATGAATAGGAAAAATTGTGGTATTTTCTTTTATACTCTACACCCTTAACCACACGCACACGCCTTTTATAAAAAAGAAGCTCTTAAGTGTGTATCAGACAATATCTTGATAAATTTCCAATAATTAAACACTCTTTAATTAAAATATATTTGACATGCGAAAATTGAATGTTTCTCTTTTGTTGTTGACTTTTATCAAATAAAACACGCAAGTTAAGCAGAAAAGTATTTCAAAGAGAAAGCAACAAATCATTATTTATTGGGTAAAATTCGATCTCAATTTATTGCGATGACTTTGAAGTCACGTACAAAAAGAGCTTTGAAAAGAGCTTAAATTATAGGAATTTTATTTTGTTTTTTCAAAAAAGAGAAGAAAGGAGAAAATCATTACAATTTATGATTAAATTTTGATTATCGATAAATTGCTATGGAAACATATGAAAACAACAACAAGACGATGAAAATATTTCTACCTTTTCTTTCTTATTGTTTAAATTAAGTAAAAAATAATGAATTTTATGTGATAAGCAAAATGTGTGAGTTTGTAGGTTGAAAAATAACTTTTAGATAATAATGAAGATGATATGAAGTGTGGCAAAAAGGTTTACTTTCTATACGAAATTCATGAAAAGTAAAACTGAATCGTAAATTTGACTAAAGCAAGAAGAAAATTTGAAATTTACGATTAATTAGAGACAAACAAAGACTTTTTTATATTCGGCCTTATCAGACGCTACTTTCTTATCATATTTGTAGAATGTTTCTCATAGGAAACAAGATAAAGTTGCTATCATTACTGTCTAGTTTATTTCTTCAACTACAATTTAAGAGTAAAATCTTTAGTTCTTTACTGACAACGGTATTGTAAACTTTTTGTATCTGACAAAGCATTTTGTAAGTTCATTCAAAAATATTTTCTATCCAGTGTTTCATTTACTATTGTTCTAAAAATAAACGACCTTAGAGAATTCTTCTTACTTTAACCTTAATCATTATCAAAAAAAGCAACCTTGAGTCATCATACATACAAAAGAAAATAAGCAACGCGTGTAAGAAAACAGAAAAATAAACATGAATTTTTTTATTCATTTGCAGGAAGAAAAGAGAAAATTTTCATCCGTTGTGCATCATCATAAAGAAAAATATAAACGCCACGTGTTGATCATTCTACAGCTTTGACCGAGTTAATTTATTAATACGATAAAATTGAAAAAATTTTTAGCGCGTAGTCAAATTTTACTCGTGTGTTGGTCGTTGGTCCTTTATGCAAATTTTATATTTTGAATACTTAATTTTAAAAAAAACCGTGAAAATACAAGAAAAACATCATAAAATAAAATAAACAAAATTTAATTTTGTGTGAAAATAAAAACAATTCTAGTGAAAGCCAGCAATGGGTTGTGAATTGGGAAAGTTGGCGAGTAGTAGTGCTAGTGATAGTAAAAAAGATGTAGAAAATGGAAATGTCAATGATCCGCCTGCACCAGCAGCCCCTGATCCTCGATTGCCTTTAACAGCACGTCAAAAATATTCTATGGTTGCATCATGGAAGGGTATTAGTCGTGCTATGGAACAAACTGGCGTCAATATGTTTATACAGTAAGTAAACATTCCTTAATCAGAAAAAATTCTACTCCATTTAACTTTTGAAATGAGATAGAAAATTTCTTTAAAAAAATGAAAAACAAAATTATCATAATTGTATGCACAGCATCAAACAACAGAGAAACAAAGAGCATTGTCTCACATCATTTTAGACAAAAAAAAAACATTTTCCAACTCAAAAGAGATGCTTATCGATGCTAACAACTTTTGAATATGTGTGTATAAAACTCATCGAGCCATAAACACACTCTATTTTACTCCTGCATCTTTTCTTTTCTTAAAAACTTTCTCTCATCTTCTTTTTTGTTTTGTTTCATTAACAACCTTCAAAAACCTCCTTTTACTTCTTAATACTTGCTTGCTGTTTGATGATGAAATTCGATTCTATGAAAATGCGATGTAAAGGAGATTGCTCGTCATGCATTATAGATTGAAGTGTTTTGATGATGGAAATATGTCGCTCTTTCTTTCTGACGACAAGAAATCCTTTATGTATTTGTCCTTCGGCTGTCCTTGGTGTATGTTGAACAATTTCGTATTATGAAAGTGTTATGAGAAATGAAAATCCTTCTTTCTTGGCTCATTGTCAATGAGTTAGTCAAAGTTTGATGATGTATGTAAGTGGACTTTTAGGGTTTGAGTGGGATTTTATCAACTTAGTTGAATGCAGTGACGACAATATACCCTTAAAAATTTATTTTTATCCTAATGCTTTTTCACCGCACAGAAAGAGCGATAAAATTGGCACAATGAAGATACTTAAATAAAAACTTTTTTCCTTTTTCTATTCGTAATCAGACCCGCGCTTAAATCAGAGAGCAAAAGAGCGAAAATTCAATCTGAATATCAATCGACAAAAATTCCATTTTGCCTTGAGCACAAATTCCAAAGAATCATTTGAATTCTTCTCTTCTCATCCTCCATCATTCCTTTAAATCAAATGCTATGTATCGAAATACGAAAGATATGAAAGGTCAAAAAGACAGCATAAGATTTTTTACATAACATCAAAATAGAAAGAAAGAAGTTTATCGCGATCAAAAGACGTGAAATGAATAAATCTGAATCATAAGCGGCTTACTAAAATTCAAAAGATGCACGTGGATTTTAATGAAGTCTTTCTTTATTGCTCTTTTTAATTTTCCACTTCATTTCTCTCTTTTTTATTTGGATGTTTGAAATTCAAAAATAACTGACATTTAAATATTTAAATTTTTTGTTTTGATTTTGAGATTTTCAAGGGGATAGACATTAGGCGAAATGTTTTGCCTGTTTTTTTGTCACATGTGATACGTTTTTTGTTGCGAAACAAATTGTTACAATTTTTCAAAATTTTAAACAAATAATTTAGGAACTTCTAAACAGGTTTTAAACAATGTAGCCATAATTATTAAACTATGCATTTCAATTATGGTGTCTTTTAAAATGAATTAAGTAAAAATTTGGCAAAAAATAAATTTCTATTGAAACAAAACAATTTTGTTTATGTCGCGTGTGACAAAAATTTTTTTGCCTAAATTAGTTTTTTCGCCTAAATGTCCATCCCCCTGGAGATTTTATTTTGAAAACATTTTTATTCCTTTTGATGGAAAATTCGTGTTTTATTTAGAAAAATAAGAAAAGGTAAGCGTGCGACACATAAAAAAGAAAAAATAGACATGCTATTATACCATTAATATTGGAAATTGGATGGATTTTCATCCTAACAATGAATCAGAATAATCCCATTCTATGCAAATGATTAGATAAATAAAAATAAATTACAATTTCTACATCATGATGTTTCTATTTATTATAACAAGATAAAGAAAATCTCTATTCACAAAACAATGAAAAATAAGAAGGCGAGGCCTGTCTTCAATTGCTTCACAATAAGTTACAATGTTACAAAATAAACAAAGTATTGGTGATAAATCATGAGAGTAAATAAACATTTATCTAATACCTTTTTACTACCTTCCTGCTGCATATTCATTCAGACTAAACACACTTATTTACAACATCATGCTCCTCCTCAACGTAATTTCCATCGCTACTCATTGTTACAATTCTCTCACTTTTAACATGATAATATCATTACATCATTTATGCTTACCTACCTATCTTCATTTTGTATATATCTTCACTAAGAATCATTCCGCCGTCGACGAACTCTCTCACGAAGTAGGAAGCAGCACGATTCATGTCAATTTTCCATAATAAAATTTACTTCTACAAACATCAGAACACAGCGAGAGAGTAAGAATAAACATGAAAGAAGAAGTTCATACAACGGAAATTTTTGTACATGAGGAATGCTGTTGTAGCTTTTCATCATTTCTCTTCTTATTTCTATAAGAAAAATAAAAATCTTTTTTTCTTCGAATTGTAACGACATCAATTGATATTGTCAAGTATGAAAAAGAAGACAACATTCATTGCCAAATGGCAAAGATGATGAAAAATAAGCTGAAATCGCAAATATGTAACGAAAATGAAAAGGTAAATAAATAGACTTCAAGGCATATCATCAAATGTTTTTGCGCTGTATGATATGACTTGTCTAGAGAAAGAGAAAAAAATACATGTATTATTGACGATGTAATTTGAGAGGAAATTTATCAAATCATGTGACAATTTTTGGCATTTCTTTGATGTTTTGTTTACTCGTTAAGAAAATGAAGGTTAACAAAGAAAGAAAGAAAGAATTTAAAGTTGAAATAAACAATGAGCCAGAAATATCTTCAGTTTCTTAAATTCTCTTTCAAAATGTCAACCCTAAATCACAGAAGCACTAAAAAGAAGTGTAATTTAATTATAATACAAACCTTTGCATGAAACTCCAAAAATTGTCTTAGATAAGCGGCACTGAAAAATTATGTAACAAAAATGCGAGTGTAATAAAATCTCAAGATTTCTATCCATTTAACCACAATAATAAGCCACAAAGGAGTATTGAATGTAATGTAACAAAAACATCTTCCTTCCTGCTTGTTCTGAACCTCTTTCATTCCACTCTACAAGTGTGTGTATTTGCACACATATTCAAGAATTATACTCAAGTGACTTTTATTTGGGATCATGAAATGTATTATTTTGGAAGTGGTACCAAAAAAAATGTATCGAGATCTGCTATAAAGATAAGTGAAATCTAGTAGTTTCTGACCTATTTGTACATACACACACATGATAAGGACTTGTTTACGAATCAAATAAATCTAGAAAAGTGACAAAACAAAAATATTTTCTTTTCAATTTATTTTGATTCTTTCCAATGAAAAACATCCGATAAGTGCAACCAACACAAAAATGTTCTCCAAAAAGACATTAAACATTAATAGAATTAAGGGTGGATCAAGTGAGTCTTAAAGAAAAAATAAAAATTCGCAATTTCAGTAAGTCTTTCACTCAGTCTCTCATTTTAATACTTTTCTGTCAGTGAACTCTATATGATATGCATAAAAGCATATTTGTTATTGTTATAAAATATTTATGTATACTCATGAATTCATTGAATTCAATGATATAAAAAATACACTTACAACTTACAACGCCCATAAGACATTCTTTCTAAATATCTATTGTTGAAATAAAATGAAAGTTGCCACACGTGGAATAAAATACAATGTATGTGAAGACCTTGAAGAAGATTGGTTGATGAGCAGTGCTTTATGATAATTTTTTTTGAATGATTTATATAAGTTTTCTTTTGGGATTAAAGATAACAGCTAGGTTGAATTTAAATCTGTAATCAATATTCAAGTCTTTTCAAGAGATTTTCCTAGTTTTGAATTTACATCGAAAACTACTTCAAATTCGTTGACTGCATGATAAATTTTTTTGCTCAATAATAATAAACTATAATCTCATCAGAAGATAGAGCATGCAATTGATTTTATGTCACGAGATGCTTATGGTGCTTCTCTCTTCAATATTATAGTATTACCTACATATGTTCAAGTAAGATTATGTGCTATATGATAGAAGATGCTCAAGAAATATAAATCTATTCCCTTGTGGATCACATATTTCCTTTCTCATTTTCTTCTTCTTCGTCATCAAATTTATCGATTTTTTCATTCTTTTCTCCATCCTATGATCCTCACACTTGAACGCTCTTCATCATTCTTTTCCATATAAGTAGATACATATTTTTCCTCTCTCCATCTTATTGTTGCCTTCTTTAGTCATAATATAAACACACTTACTTATTCACTTTCATTTTATATATATATTACTTTTCCATCTATATTCATCCATAGGTAAACGGCTTTATTTAAAACCTTAGATAGGTAAAGTAAGAAGAAGTGCTTATGAAAAGAGATGAAAAGTGTGTGTTATGAAAGGCAATAGCAAACCCGATTTCCATGGTTAAATAAGAAACATTTTTATTCTCCCATGGGGCATTTATGTGAATAATGTTATGAAAGCATCCTCCATCTGTGTTTTTATATATTTTTAGAAATATTCATTCGTGCGACTAAAACCTGAGAAAGGGAAGCATACAAAAAACATTCTACAAATTAATTTCACTGACATTGCCATAACTTCTTTTCTTCTTTTTTCTGATGAGGAGGCTCATTTCAAACTGCCGAAAATGTCACAAGCACGCAAAAAATTGTCCGCAAATGAAAATGAATTGAATTAAGATGGATTGGGTAATACTGTAGGGTTTGTATTCTTCGAATAGCCATAAAAAATAAGTGATTTATGCTTTCAAAGAAAAAGTTTATTCACATTAAAATTGGTCTTAGAATATTCAATATATCATCGATAAAATTTAGGCCAAACACGTGCATTTCTTCCCTATATTTGTACTTGCTGACGTCATTTGATTAAAATTCACGGAGAGAAAAAGAAGAAAATGATAATGACCAAAAACACTTGGAATAAGAAAAAATAGAAGCTTTAATTTTATGTACGCTTCTGTGCCGCCACAAGAAGAATTTATGAGTCTTCTTTTATTCTTTATTGTGGGGTACATTTGGGATAGATTAATAATTTTATTAGACAACATAAAAAAGTTCATCTACGACGCGTGGTCAGAGTTTTTGCGGTGTTGATTTTGGTATAAAAACTTTGTATTGCATGAAGAGTTTATTTTTATAAACTTTCTTAAGGCTTCAATCATGATAGAAGAGAAAGTTGTGAAATTGCCTAGCAGCATTGATCGATATTGACCGAAAATTCAGAGTCAACTCTCGGACATAACAATGAAAAAGTTTACTTCCTTCCTGTCAACATCTCTCAATAAATCCTCAATAATCTCGAATCTATTACTCTTTAATAATCTATAGCAGTAGCATTGTTAAAGCCCCAATAGCATCCGCTTCATCATTTTTTTTCCATAATCAATTGTTCGCCCTCAAAATGATAGGACAATTACGAAACAAGATTATAAGATTAATTTATATATTCTGTAAAGCTTTTCAATTTTTTTCATTCATTCGTTCGCTTCGATAAACATTTTCGGCTCATTAATTCTTACTTCACTTTTATTTAATTATAAATGAGCAAAATTTGTTCACTAACGTGACGACATTTTGAGATATATTTTACCATCTTAAATGTCAAATAACTTTCAACTGTTTGAAATGACATGAAGATCTGTTTAATCAAAACGAAGACAATCTTATTTATCTTTTTAAAGTAAGGTTAAAGCACAAATTAATTTAAATTATCCATATTTTTCTAAAATTGAAGTTTTGCTATGAAATTAAAAATTCTTAAAAGTAAACAAAAACAATGTAATGTAAACAAATACACGATGGAAAGTGTCGCATAGACGATTACTTAGCGCATTTTGTTGCTAGATCAGTGTATGTAACAATTACAGAATTATTAGATTCGTTGAGAAAAAATTTACACTTAAATAATTGATCGAATAAATTAAAATATAGGGAAAACATATTTATAAATTCTAATGCATTAAAGTACGCGAACGTTTTCAATTGAAGTTCAATTTACCAGAGTCAGAAACCGTTTTACAAATAACTAAAAATCAACTTAAATTTATTCGATTAAATATTAAAGCCTAATCGATTTAATTTTAGTTGGATTTAGTTGAAAATTTAATTGAATAAGTTTTAGTTGTTTTTTAATTATTTGCAAGTAAAATACCGAACGGTTTCAGACTCTGAATTTACAAAATCTTATAATAAATTTCATTGACTTGAAAAAACGGTTGAGTAAAATTCAAAATATTTGTAGTTCTAATATTTGCCGTTGGTGGCGCTGCAATCGTTTTCGCAGCCAACTTCGCTTTGTTTACATTTTTCAATTTGGAAATATAAATTCGTAATTTCCTAATTAATGCAATAAGTGACAACATTCTAATGAAGAATGCCGCCAATAACTCGATAGCACAAATCAAACACAACAAACCGGAAGTCGCTAGCTATTATAGTTTTCGAGATCTCGCGCCTCAGCCGAACAGCCAGCCAGCAGCAGCCAGCCAGCCAAAGTGAAGATATAAGCGCATTGTTGTTCAAAATGCGCTAAAATTTTAAACAATGAAATTAACAATAAAAGAATTCAAAATTGAAATTTTTAGAAAACCTTTTAAAAACATTTTGTTTTAAATCAGAAATTACTTGAATTAAAAACAAAAAGACATAATTTATCAGTACTAAACTAATATAAATCATGATTCTTCACAACTTTAGATTTTTCAAAAGAATTTAAAATTGATTAAATATTGATAATTATCTAGAGTATATCAATCTTGATTTGATTTTAATGAGACCCATGTCATCAATCAAAAATGTGTTTATAGAAAAGCTATGTGGTATAATTATGTTAAACCTTTTTGATAATTTCGCTGCCAATACCAATCAATAAAGATTAAAGAATTATGATATGGAAGAATCACGTTGTTAATCATTGTACTGGAAAATGTCATGATAATTTTATTTCTAAATTTTATATGAATTGATTAATGGTCATATAACTAAAGGGTAAAATTTAAAGACACTAAAATGCTCACTGGCATTTTGGTCTTATCATATTCACAGTCATAAATCTTTCCCTTGTCTCATGCTTTATTATGGGTGGCAATGAAAATGTTCACTTATCAAACGCCAACTGGTGCGTTTCAAGAAAATAAATAACACAAATCGGAACTGTAAAAGGGGTTAAAAATAGAAAACGACATAAAAAATAATAAAAAGCTTTTTCCAAATCGAAATATAAAAAAAGAAAAATTTCCTTTTGTATTCTTTAATCCTTTCCTTTTTTCTCGTTCATAAGTTTCAATTTTGTGAAATGAAATGAATGAAAGGGGAAAAAAGTTCAATTTCTTAAAGGGAAAAAAGTCTGCAAACTTTCTCTTTCATTTCCATTGCAAGTTGTTTATAAGAATTGCAATAAAATTCGATAAATATTTATTTTTTATACACTTTTTTCCCTTTACTTTTCCATTTCAATATTAAATTCTCAAGTAAGCAAGCTTTATTCTTCTTCACTAGCTTTATCAAGAATAGAAAAAAAAGTTTCATATGCTTGTGAAAATTTTCATCTTTTCCTTGCTCATTTTCTTCGAACCCTCAAAAAGAATTATCAAGTGTGGTGGAAGTATAAAACACAGGAAAGCTCTCAAACAATTCCGAATAAAACTTGTGACTATGGAATGAGAACAAAAGAACCACAATTTAATTTAAAAAAAACTTTTGTTTTTCATCGAGAAAATTCTTAAAGATGAAGCTTTTGAAATTTTAATAATATAAATTATGCAATATAAAAAGGAAGCAAGAGAATCCATTAGATCTTTAATTATCATTCTGTTAAACTTGAATTCTTCCCTCTCTCGTGGGATAAAAAGTTCAAGGTTAAGAAAGAAAATTGTCTGCAATTTAAATATTCAAGCTCAATATCTTGTATAAATTATTATAAATTTCTTTATGAAAGGAGAATCATGCATGAATGAACATCTGTGAGTGCAGCACTCTCATCATTGTCTATGTAGAAAGGAAACTTCAAGCATACTAAGCATGAAATCAATCAAATTCCAGCCCAGTAGATAAAATGATGAATTTATTCATTCATCTCTCTATTTAATATGAAACATGCTGATATCATTTCATCTTTATTTCATTTGATTTGAATATCTAAATTCTTTCACATAACATGCGTGATAAGTATTGATCTGATTGGATTATCTACTGTAATTTATGTATTCTTAAACATATAGAATTTTCTTTTTTGATATGAGATATTATTAAGATTGATTTACACCATTTTTGTATGAGTTATGACTTTGATGAATATGATTATGCATTTCGATTGAAATTAAACTTTAACTTTTTTAAAATTTAAAATTTTTCATGAGTATGCAGAATATGTAATACAATGTTTTGTCTAGTTATAAAGTAAACAAAATTTGAGCTCATTTGTAATTTATTCATTTTCGAGTCATCAGTTTACATTTAAATGAATAACTGTAATTCAATTTAAAAGTTTCAGTCACAATGTTAATCTCGTAACATGTGGATCGTTAAAATTATCGCAATTTTACTATTTTTATCACATTCACTAGCTAATCGCAATGTCACACTTATGTGTCGAAAAGTTTTTTTCGTGCTTTACTGTGAATTTCAAGAGCAAGGTTATGAAAATGAAAATTTTTATGTTTCTGATATTACAACAAAATCATCAACAGCTGCTACAACATTAAAGGAAGAAAAATATATTCGAATAAATGGAAGCAATGTGCCGACAATTATGGCGGAAAAAATTGGATTGGGATTCAACAAATTGAGAATGCTTGAAATTGTACTTTCATGATGAAAGCATGTAAAACATTCAAGTTTTTCATGCATGCACGAGTTAACAATACTTGATCTAAGTTTCAATAAAATTGAGAAAATTCTTAGAAATGCTTTCAATAATTTGCTGAAATTAATTTCAATAAATCTTGCTGGAAATTCAATCAAGCAGTTAAATAGTGAACTATTTTTACGCAACAGTAATCTAATGGAATTTATTTTAGTTAAAAATCAAATGGTTAAATTCGATGATGAAATTTTTTAAAACAATTTGAGATTAAGACGAATTTATTTTATCAGAATAATTGGGAATTTGCGAAATTTAATTTTACTAATTTTGTATATCTCAGAAATGTAGACATTTTTAATAGAAATTTTATTGGTTGCAATTATGTCTTTCGTCAAGAAGACAAGAAATTTGGAAACCTCATATTTGATGATTGCAAATTAGAAGGCTCAGAAATTGTATCTATAAATGAAATTAATGAATTTCAAAGTCATCTTCAAAAGAATTGTAAAATTTACCCAAGTTAATTAAAATAAAAGCCGATAAATTATTCATAAAAGTGCATAATAAATAAATGACGATTCAATTCTGATAATGACAATAATTTAATGGTTTTATTAAAAACCACAAAAATATATTTTATGAAATGCAAATTAAGCCGCAAAATAGTTTTTCTCAATTTACTAATTAAGCTTTCATTAATTAATCATAAAATTTTATTTCCTGTTATTTCTGAATTTTATTCATAATTTATTTATGAATTTATAATAAAGAGAGAAAACTTCATCATTATGAAATTTTTTATCATTTAAGCTCGCATTAATGTACATTTGCGGTAATCTAATTAAATTATCGCTTGCATGAAGCATATTTTAATGTTTATTGAACATAAAAATAAATTGTACAATTTACACGTGTAAATATGCATTCAACAATAATTAAATTCTTAATCAGTAAAAAAGCCTACGTGAGGGCAAAGTCAACTTCTCTTAATTAAAACATTGCAATTACATGAACATGTTCAGTCTCATGTGTAGGTGTATATTTTAGATGTTATGATGTCAACCACTGAAGAAATGGGAATTGTGAATGAAAATTTATCTATATCTGAGTATGTGCCGATTGCATGCTATGTATTGTGGGGTAATAAAAAGCACTTTTTACTTTTCCTCTAGCTATGTTATAGACTGACATTAAAAGTGAATTTCATTTTCTATTTTCCTTTGGGAACGCTTGAAATTGGAAATTTTCTGGTAAAACATAATGAATTTATGTTATTGATTAAAAAGTGGATACTTAAAAAGTCAAATTTCCAAAGTATTACATAAGAATTAAATCATCACAAAACCATAACTTTAATTTTCATTCATTCAATTCTCCATAGATATTTACAAAGACTTTTCTCTAACAATAGACAAACATGCTAAGATAATTCTACAACTGAAATAAAATATATACAAAATGAACAGAAATTACGAGATGGTAAGCAAAAAGCTCTCGTAAATTGAAAAAAATTACTAGCAAAAGCAACACCATAAAATGGTACATTTTAATGCATTTCACATTGCATCCTCATCCTTAAAGACTTACATAAAAAGTTGAAACTTTCATGCACGTCATTACAAAAAAAATGTATCTGTTTTTACATGAATGTATGTCATAATGCATCATAAACATTATCTCAACATAACTTGCAGCTATAAAATGATGAAAAAGCTCACAGTATGTATGCATGTGTGTATAAAAGTCATTTCATTTCATTTCTCCTGCCGCGTTTTATTTTTTCAACTTTTCCCAGTCTCATGAGCAATGCAATTGCTTTTTAACTATAAATATTTTTTGCAAACATTACATTACCATTATAAATATAAATTCTCTCTCTTAATTGACCTCATTTATTACCATGAGACTAGCAAACAGAAAGAGAAAAAAATTACAAAAAACTAACAACAATGATAAAAGTGTCGATAATTTATAGCACATCCTCTACTTGTGTACTAATAAGCTCATTAAATATCAGGCTTATGAAAGTTTATGTTTCCTCTCCTTTCCTATTTAGCACTAATTTTCCTTGTTAATTAAATTCAATCTAACATAATCAGAATTATGAAAATTTTTACTAATTAGATTTGTTGCAACTTGTGTATGATATTACATGTGTAGTTCATTTCAAAGAAGGACTTTAATGTCATTATAACAGAGATATCACCGAAAAAATTGCGGTTCTCTCTGTATAATTATATTTGTGGTATAATCTCTAGAAAGTAATTAAGAGACACACATAAAAAGTTTCATTTCAACTACGATAGTGCTTGTAACATTTGTATATAAAAGTGAGAAGGGTTGAGGTGGTAAAATGGGTTTGGATAGATGCTGAAAGATCTCTTGAAATTACTTTAATTTATTTTTGTTTGTAATCTATCTACAATGATGAACACTTTCTTTATGAATGGATGAAAATAAATTGTATAAATTTGAATTTTAATGAAGGCAATTTTTCAACGGTTTTGTATGTGAAGCATTCTTAAGAAAATTGAAAAAATTTGTTTTCCTTTCCTCTTTTATTTTAATTGACAAAGTTTTTATTGTTCTATTTCGTTAGTTTTTGATGGGTAATGTTTAATTTGAGGCAATTATGAATGAATCTTTAATGAAAATGTCTTTCACATAAAACTTTATCTTTAGAAGGAAATTGTTTAAAACTGACCACATTGGATTGAGGCTTTTTATAATTTACAGCATTGATGTAGACAAGCAGAAAGTAGGTCAACAATTTACTTTGAAATGTAAACATTCTGGGCTTTATGCAAGAACATTTTAATAAAGAATTCTTTTAAAGCATTTGAGTGAATATTTCATGATAAGTTTAATCCAAAAGGCAACAATTTGGTTTCAAAATATCACTTAAAATCCTTTCATTTATTGACATTCAATTAATTCTCCTTATCAAACCCAAAAATAATTTTTGTCAATTTTACCATAAAACTCAACATATTTTAATTTATGTAAAGCTTTCAAAAATTCTAATTTGTTCACTGCTACGATCGCGTCGTTGTCACGTTGATGGATATAAATTAACATAATTTCTAAAATCAATAGGAAAAACTTTATCTGCTCATCAAGCATAAAAGTGACAAAATTTCACCCTCAGAAGGAATTTTATTAGTCGTCAACTCATTAAAAATTTGGCGAATAGAATATATTTACATAAGGATCGACTTTCAAAGCTTCTTTTAGAGCTCGCAAGCTCAATATAAACAAGCTTTTTCAACCTAAATCACTTTTGTTGAAGTAAAAGAGAAAGGCTTTAATAGACATCCCCTTTCCGCAAAATTCCGATGCCCTTTTTTTTAGAGCTCTTATTCCTTTTATATCCTTTAACATTCTACGCAATTTCACATTATAGAAATGTCCTCGAAATAGATTTAACCTAGTAAATATCCTTTAATACACACACACATTCAATTCATAAAAACCTTTTTATTATTCCAATTCTGATTTATTAAATTCAATTTGTTTTTACCTTTTCTTACAGACTTTTCGAGGACCATTCCGAGTTATTAAATTTGTTTAGTAAATTTAAAGAATTAAAGACAAGAGAACAACAAGCAACATCAGAAGAATTAAAAAATCATGCAACACGAGTCATGGAGACAATGGATGAAAGCATTCGAAGTCTCGATGAGATTGATGTGTTCTTTCAATATTTACATCAAGTTGGTGCTAGTCATACTAGAATTCCAAACTTTACATCGGATCTTTTTTGGGTGAGTATAAATAAAGATAAAAATATATCAATCTCGACACCTTGGATGGTCGGACGATTAGAGTGCATTTTTTGCCTAACAGATCGGTATGTTTGGTAACGAAATTTTACATAATTTTAGTGCCATTTTCTTGGCAACTCGATTTTTTAAAAAATTATTTCAGACATGTTTTCATAACATTCTAAGAGTTTTAGGTAAGTAAAAATTTTTTTGGTCCATGTGATGGACCACCCTTGGGTCAACACTTACCCAAGAAAACTCTTTTGATGGCTAATATACACGTCAAGACCTTTCGTTATCACTGTCACATACAGCCAGCCAGCCATCGTGAGCATAATAGCGTATTTTTTTGCAAAAAATGCACTAAAAAGGTCGATTTCAATTTTTTTATTTTACTGTCAAATATGTACCTTTCCCTCAATTGATTTCATTGAAGACATTTATTGATTTTTATGACAGCAAAGAGCTCAATCCATTCAGAAATTTTATGAATTAAAGCTTTTTCAATGGGATGATGATGTAACATTCCATAAATGACTAAACAACAAGTATGTGTTGTGTATTCAGTTGTTGACATGAAAATATTCACATTGTGACTTTGTGAATTTTCATTTTATACACGACTAATAAGCAAACACATTTTAATACAAAACATTTTCTTCTTTTTTGTTGCCTTACGACTTACATGCATAATTGTCTGAGAAAAAAGGAAGCTCCTCAATATGTTTTTGTATATGTCAGAAAATGTATCATATAATTTCTAATTTCGCTTCAAGGGTTCTTGAGATTTAGTTGGATTGTCATGCTGAGTTGCACATTGAAGGTTTGAGGCATAATTACTAAAGAGAAAGTTTTATGATTTCAACAACTAATAAGCGAAAATGTAAATAAAAAATTTTAATGAAAATTTTAATTTAAGCTTCGATAATGAGAAGTTTAGTTTATTTTAATAAGTAAATAGATATTTATAAACTTTATTATGTAATTTTATAATAAATTTTTAATAACCAACAATGTTTGGAAACTTGAAACTTTCATTTCAATTTTTATTGATTTAAATGGCATTTTGATAGAAAATTATTGCTTTTAATGCTAAAAAAATAATATCACTTGATCAGGACATTCAATACAACGAACAAACAAGTGTCTATATTACTTAGTTAATTCTAATTTTCATAATAAATTCTTATTTTCTTGGTCAGTATAATATCAAGTCAACTTGATTTAAATGACTTGATTCAAACTTGAATTGATTATACATTGATACTAAAGTTAACTTGATTATTACTTGAAGAAAATATAACTTGACTTTTATTGAATATCATCAACTTTGTAGTTGATAAATTGTTTTTAAATTTCAATCTTCCCTTGGAATCATTTCATTAGGCTCAAAATTCTAACCATTTAAAATTTATATATGATAAGTTTTATACTTTCTTTAGAAATGAATTTTTAGAACATTTAATGCCAACTTGATTTCAAACAAATCAACTTGAGTGTCAAAGTCTTGATGTTAAATAACAAATTTTTATTTTAATTTTCTTATGTAAATTTCTTTAAATAAACAAATATTTAATTTGTTTATGTAATTTTCAATTTAAGCATCCTAATTGAAATAGTTGAATAGAAAAACTTTTTATTCTCATTCATGCATGTAGAAATTCTTTCTCATATTTATTGCAAACAATCCAATTCAAATTGAAACTTTTTCTTTATTTATTCACATACTAACAACGGCAATTGTATACAGGCAAGATCAATGAATAAAGAGGATTATCGTATATATACTGCCTCAAATCAAAATCAAATTATGTAGAAACACAAAATAACCCGCATTTTGATTACTCTTTCGTTCTTTCTCTATATCTTTGTGATTACCTTCACATCTTCGTATGCAAGAAAGGATTTTGTAATCTTTTAGCTGTGGACTATATAACAAATACACGCAATATATGTTAAGCATGTTAAGAGAAGAAGAATGAGGGAAGATTAAAGAAGAAACTAATTCATCATTTGAGATGATAGAAAAGCAAATTTAATTAACTCATTGTGATTGGTGAAATTGAGAGTCTGCTTTTATGTCATTGTCTTCGTCTTATTATTATTCTTGAATGTTTTTATTAATAGGGAATTTCTTTTTGTGTTTGTATAAGAGGTAAAAAGTAATCAATTTTCGTTATTTTTTAAGTCTAAGTAAAAACCTATGAAATTTATTTTATGAATGAACTGTGTAAAATACTCTTGAAAATTTGTTTATTTAATGACGTAAAGAAATTTATCTATAGATTGAAATAAGTAAAGGAAAATTTTTGCGTAGGCGAGAGTTAAGAATGTTTGTTTAAGAAAATGTTTTCATGGAAAACGAAAAAACATAAAAAGTAATTAAAAGAGTTTATTCCAAAAGTTTTTTGTTTTCAAAATAAATTAAATTTTCACGTGTAATAAAATGTGAAATGCAATTACCAAATTTCATCATTTATTTTAAAGCTGACGAAATTTGAAAGAAAAACAATCGTTATTTTCTGTTCAAAAATTTTAAACGCACTAAATTTATTTCAATTGATAATTTTCAAAAATGAATTTTATATTGCATTCAATTACTAGATATAAAAATATCATTTTAATACTTTATAAAGTAAATTTTCTGATTTATTGAAAAAATGTTGGTAAACATTTGAAAAAATTTTGATTGAATTTTTTAAAATTCAACGAATTTTCCAAAATAGCGCGCAAAAATGTTATTTAAAATCTGTTAAAACAACCTAATTTATTTCCAGAATTTTTAAGCTATTAAATTTTAGAATTTATGTAATAAAATCAACTTTGAAATTTCAATGTGTGCGTTCATATGAAAAATGAAAACTTTTTCCCCATAAAAATGAAATTAAAACTTTTCTATGTTAGTAACATCAACATCGTGCATTTATTGTTATTATAAACTTTTATAACACCTACAACAAACATAATACTTCTTCTTTTCCTGCTTTTGTTTCTACTTTCATCTATTCATCTTAATAAGAACTTTTCAAGTTGTATGTTATAAAACTTTTCTTTTTCCCCTATTTTAAGCAGGGCGACACAAATCTATAATTTTAGTTTTTAAAAGTATAACAGTGAAACTTAATGTGAAAATCAAAATAATGAATGAGTATTTCATCTAATGTCAATTCTATTCGTTAAAAACTTCTTCATCATTCAATTTCAAATCATTCCTCTTGAAAAAGCATTTCATCTCAATTTTCTTTTCATGCTAAATGTCAAAACATGTAGTTGAAATGAAAAACTAACTAATGTCTATGTTAGAAAATTTATTTTCCAATCGATAAGGGGAGAAAGAAATGAAGAATAGAAGAAAAATCGTACGAAATTAAATTGGGATAAGAGTTTTCTCTCAACGTCATGACAAAATGTCACATAAATTTCGAAATACACAAATGCTCATTGATGAGATGAAAAATCTACATGAAAAGGTATTTGAGCAGGTAGGAGCTGAAAGAAAACTCAGCCTGAACCGAAAATTTTTAATCATATTGCCATCGACACAAGTTTAGAAAATTTCTTGTTAGGAAATAGACTACATGCATAAACTCATGTATTTTTGTATAGAAATTCTCTCATTCGTTCTAAGGATAAAGAACAGGATTATTATCTTAAAATTGAATTTATAACAAGCATCAATATGATATAGACGATGACGATTAGGAATAAAACTATTTTGTCTTCTTAACTTACTTGATCCTTTTATTCGACATGAATTCCAATGTTTTTCTCATTTATTTCCTCCTCAAGGTAAAAATAGTCAAAAGTTAAATTAATTTATTGTAGGTAAAAACTTGACCATTAGTTTTAAATTACTTTTTACTAAACTTTTACTAAGCTCGTGTACAGTTTGATTTATCTTCTTACTTCTTCGCTTTTTTTATTGGTTGAAAAAATTTACAGTATCGTGCAAAAGTTATCTTTTATTCAAAGAGTTTAATTACAGAGTTCATTAATACAATTTAAATTATGTTTTTATGATTTGAAAGCTAAAAATATTCCCTTAAAAAATATGATCTGATAAATCTTAAGTTGAATTTCTTATGTTTGAATACAAATAATTTATTTTATACGCAATTTCAAGTTTTTGATCATTTTCTGGTTAAATTTTAATAAAATACTTTGTCTTATTATTAAGGAAAAACAGCAATCGATACAAATCATTCTACTGTGATTGCTTTAGTTATCAAAAAAAGTAAAACATAAAAAACTTGAACTTTTGCATTATACAGTAACTTATTATTGAAAGCTCAAGGGCAGAATTTATTAAATCCCTCTTTTAGGTTTCTTTCTTTGCATAATGGAATTTATTGAGAATAAGTTCGGAAATTAATTGCTTGGGCACGTACCTTTGAGAGCTTTATAAAAGTATAAAGAGCACTTCTAGGAATGAAAATCAATCAAGGGAGATATTGAAGACTTTTAAGATATTTTTGAATATTAAAAGTTATTTGTTGCATGTCTAGAAAATATTTTGATTTATTTCATTTCAAAGTTAAGTAAACAAAAACAAATTTAATAAAATAGCAAAGAAGACAAACATCTATAAACTTTATTTCTATCATTCATAAATTCAATTCACATAATTTTATATAAAATAATCAAGAAAAGTTTCAGTTTGTCAATTTATAAAAACTATTGACGTTTGTACAACATTGTATGAAATATAAATTCATTATATTACGGAATATGACAAAAGAAAGGTTGATGTCTACCTAGTAATAGAGTAAGAATTTCTTCCATTTCCTATCACTCCAAATAATCTCATAATTGTGATCAATATGAGAAGAGAATAGGAAAAGTAATTTCCTCGTGAATTCAAGTACCGATTGTCGATGATCAATATTTTTTTCTCGTATAATGCCAACAAATTGAGTACTGTTAATGTCGAAATCGTGAAGCTAAGTCAATTGTTCAGTCTGAAAATTATTTTTTTATTTCTTTCCCGTGCTCACTTATTTGTTTCCTTTTCTTGTGCTCATCAAATTTTTATCGAACTTCTACGAGAGAAAAATAGATAAAATAAGGGCGAAATAAATTGAAATGAGATTTGTGCGCGAATAGAAAAGAAAGAAGGAAAAAGTAATGAAGATAAAGAAGTAAGAAATGTTAATCAACTTATTCGTTTTACGAGGTTTTCATTCACGCGCAGCAGTGTAAGCAAACATGAAAGAAGAAGCATGAGTCAACGAGCGATAAGAAAAAATGAAAAAAGTACTTGATATTAAAATTGAAAATTCCTCGACTGACGAAGGCACTCTTGAGGTATTTATAGAAAATAAAGAAACGAATGCAAGCAATCTCATTAAATTCACTGTCAACCTTTGAATCTGTGTTTTCACACTCATGTAATCTTTTGAGAAAAGTAAAAGTCGAGTCAACAGTTGTCTTATCGTTTATACAGAAATAAAACAATTCTTTATGATGGAAGGCAATGAACGCATTAAGTACTAGTATTTCTTTTGACTGACGGTGACAGACATTTCTTAGTTAAATAAGAAAACAAATTTACGGTCCATCAAAACTAAATTCAATCAAATTCAAAAAAAAATTTTTAATTTTTTAAAAAAATAAAGGAAATTTTGAAATTTACTCATTTAAATTTTAAAAATACGTTATAACTTGAATTTAAAAAATTAGTTTTTTGAAAAAATAAACTCTTTCTAGATTTTTATGAAAAATCATTACGCATTACAATAGCCACTGAATGGACGATGAAAATGAAAAAAGACGCAATAAAAGTAAAATAGTAAATGAAAATGTCAGCAAAAACGAAACCTAATAAAAATTCTATTCTCAACTACCAGCAAGCTAGCTTCAAGGGTAATTCCATCCACGTTTTTATTATTCAAATTTAATTTGGCTCCTATATTCTACTCTTATCAAAAGAGAAAGTTGTCGGTTTAAATATATTCCTCAACACGAAAAGGTGAGATGTCTTTTAACAATATTATAACAATTGCTGTCAACAATATACAATAATTGAATGCGAAAACATGAAGTAAGGCATTAATACTTTTTTCACATTGCTCAACATTCGTATGACGCAATGATATGATCGACATAGAAGAGAGAAATGAAAATGTAAACACTTTTGCTTTCATCGATAGATAGCGAGCGGAAAAAGTGTTTATTTTGAAGCAATTGCTCGATCCATAAATATTTTTCGCTCGCGTTTTTTACAAATCCCATAAATTTTTAATAAAATCATTTTCATCGCGATCGAAGCAGTAATGGTATGATTTATGTCTCTTTCAACCATTTTTATCTACTTTAAATTCCATATTATTCTCATAAGAGAGTGATTTATGAATCATTGTCATATCCACAATTGCATTAGACATTAAATAATAATATTTCAAGCAGATGCGTAGGTATATATTGTGACGTCATGCGTGTTATGAAAAATTACCGGTAAACATATGAGAGAATAAAGTTATGAACGATTATGTAAAGAACAAGGCAATTTAAAACTCTCTTCAAATCCATGTCACATTTGCTATTCAAATCATCTACTCAAAATACAATTCCCACCTGTTTATTTGTGTCAAGCAAGCATACAAGCATACGGAAAAAAGTTCATTAATTTTATCTACTTTTCTCTTTTCTTCGAATATCACACTTTTCTATATATCTAGGATCAAAAGCTCATGAGCGAAAAAATTGAGCTCAGCATGAAGTAAAAGATACGGTGAAGGAAAATAATCCAGTCGTTCCAATGTTTTCATGTTTTTTATCTTAAAATCGTTTAGACAAAAAAATTAGGATAAGAAAGCTTGAGGTTTCCAAAAAAAAGAATAAGGTTACGACACTTATGTCAAGTAAATTTTAAAAATTTAAAATTTATTTTCTAAAAAATTGATATTTTTAGATTTTGAATCAGCTTTGAAGCCTTAAAATAATTTATGAACTACAAAATTAATTAGTTATGAAATTTTCATGAAAGTCAAGTTATAGTCAAGTATTTTTTTCTCAAATCAACTTGACTTAACTAACTTAAAAATAGTCGCTTGTTCTTAATTTCAAAATTATTCAAATGATATTTTTTTGACTAAACAAAGTGCGAAGATAATAAATATATTTAGAAACCTCGAAAAAGAATTTCTAAAAATAAAAAAAATATTTTCATTAACTTTTTTATTTCTATCAATAAATATTTGCACTTGTAAACATAAAAAAAGAAAAGTGACGAAATTCAAACTTTATTGAATTTTCTTTTGTAGAGTCAAACTAAACAATGAAAGATTACACTCTATAGATAGAAAGACATGCATACACATAAACAAAATAGGGTTGGGCACCAAGCATGATATACTGTAATAATATCACGTAATTTTTCATTTCATCTCGCTAACGTCCGCTTTTCTATTGACTACATTGACGTCACTGCCAGATCAAGTCCTTGAGCTCTATCAATACATTTTCCAGCAACCTACACACAATGCGCACATAGAGAAAGAAAATAAGGAAACATATTTGTACGCTTTCTGTGTAATATAAAAAAAAATAAAATTTACTATTTTGCTTCCTACAACTAACACAAATTTCTACTAGTTTCTGCATTTTCACCTTTCTCTCTTTCATACTGATTGCATGAATGTGACTCACACAGAATGTTATTTGAGCAATAAAACGAATGTTCTGTTATGTAATGCTATAAAGGAAGAGAGTGAGCAAGTAAGTTGAGTGCACAGGAAGGGGTTGAAATTTCCGATATTTTTTCTCTTTCTTTATTTCATTCTCTCATCGTTCGTTCGCCTTTTTATTTCCTCCAACCAAAAAAATAAAGTATATTATTTTTAGGCCACATAGAAAGAAAAAGTCTTTTGCTATTGACTTCACCAATGAATCGTAAAGGATTTTTCCGATAACTTCTGCTGTTTTGAAACTTCCTGTCTTTCTCGTGTTGAAATAATGTTCCTTTGATGATTTACCCTGTGGCTCGTTTTCACTCGTAAACAAACCATGTCGTAAAAATTCCACACATTTGCATTAGACGCGTCTCATGGCATAAAGAGATATGCTTCATTAAAAAAATGAGCAAAAAATTACGTCATGAATCGTTAAGTTAAAAGCGTTCTATTTCTGCAATTTCATGATGAAAAACAAATAAAAACGTATAAGATCTGTAAGAAATATTTTGTTCCTTATGTATTTTAAAGATTTAAATTTAATTGACGATTTCAAATCGATTTCTTTGAAATATTTGATTTCATTTATATTAAGTTTTTCACATTATTATTAGAGAGATATGAAATACTAAAATATGCATAGAGACTCTTACCTTTTAAAAAAAACGAAAAATTTGAGCCCGTGAAAATGCTAATTCTGCAATGAATAAATTAGTATTTTCAGTGTAATCCTAGCAAGAAAGAAATGGTGAAAAAAAAATTCTGCTACACTTGCTAATTTTTTA
Organism: Polypedilum vanderplanki; assembly: GCA_018290095.1. Taxonomy (NCBI): domain Eukaryota; kingdom Metazoa; phylum Arthropoda; class Insecta; order Diptera; family Chironomidae; genus Polypedilum; species Polypedilum vanderplanki. The sequence continues at coordinate 8,840,503 of CM031381.1, read as the reverse complement.
AACCTCATAAAGTATTCAAACTTTCCTTTTGGTAAATCCTTTCAATGCTTCTTCCTTTTACCGCGGATTATTTTCTTCTGCAAAGACGTGCAAAGTGAAGATGTTTTTAGAAAATTCAAAAGTTCAGCTATTTTCAGACTATCTGGTAATGATTTAATCATTAATTAACTTGCATGCTAATCATTTATCATTTCATTAAAGATTAATTATAATCTGTTTATAAAAAATTGTTTAGTCATTATGAATGGACATACGGTTGAGAAAATATTGCAAAATCATGACGCCCTATTAAAGAATTATTATTATAAATTGTCTGTATCAGTAGATTAAATCAAATTAATATTAACTTTATAATGCCAAAAAAATACAAAAGAAAATCTTTAAAAAAAAGACATAAATAGAAATGCTAAAAATAGAAAATTATGATTACAAAAAATGTAGTAGGTGGATAGCTAAACTTAGTATATTTTCCATAAAAAGAATTCTTTATAAAATAATAAAATTCTTTTTCCTTCTGTTGAAAGCCTCATTTGGCGCCATAAAAAAAGATTTTTTTCACTTTAAATCTCTCCTTTGAGACGCATTGAAAAGAAAATCATTTCCCTTTTATCTATGAGGTATGCAAAATATTCTTTCATATACGCATGAGTGTTTTTAGCACGATATGAGGATAAAAATAAAAGCTCTCTTCAAATGAAAAATAAAATGAACAAAAATTTAATTTAAAATGAAAACCCATGAGTATATATTTACTCACTTGCTTGTGTCAGATAAGAAAATAACTGCACCTGCGTTTGAGTAAATATGGACAAGAAATAAAACTTTTTCAATTATTAAGAAAAGCGAAAAGTTAAGCAACAAGTTATGGATGAAGAAGAAATATGCTTTGAAATGCACGCAAAAATAAATTTTTGCAATAGAAAGTGAGAAAGAAAAATGTCTGTAATTTATAGACCACATAGAGAATAATAGAATCATCAGTGCATTAATGAAGAAAAAAGTTTAAATATGGTTGGAAAATAATGACTATTTTTATCTCTTGCTACACTAATTCTTTCCCCTCTTGCTAACTTATTGCTTTACACATACATTTATCACTGAATGAGCAAAGAAGTAGTAGCATATGCGAGAGCAGTGAAACGAGTTATAAAAGACACTCGTCTGAGAGAAAAATCAATAAAATAGCACTTTTTCATACTTTGATACTCTCGAGTGTCGCAACTAGTTAAAAAATTGACGAGAGACAGAAACATTTCCGCTGTGCATATTCAGAAATGGTTTATTCGATGTTCTATAAAATAAAAGGATGAAAAAATTTGTCCTTTAAAGTAATATGTCTCTACCTGCGGCGATGATGGTGGAATAAAACTTTTTCTGTCGTCTGTTCTTTAAATTGTCACTCTTCTGATGATAGCAAGGCGCTAGAAGAAGTGACAGGAACACTTGTGATGTTCTTAAACTTTGCAATTTTATGTGAATTTTCTTTCTTTTATTCGTATGAACAGAAATTAATTAAAACTTTTTTACACACACCTCTTTCGTTTTTCAAATAGAATTTCTAAACATGCATGTAAAAAAAATTTATTTTGCGCAAAATTTCACTTTGTTCTTTCATTTGTATCCTAATTTGGTTGTTGAAAAGAAAAAGTGTTTATGTGAGGTTAAAGAAGTATGTAATGCTTTCTGTTGGTTGCTAAGAAGAAAAGAATGTAATTCGCTTGAAAATCTAATTGAAAACTTTTTTGTATAAGGAAAATTTAAAGCAACACTTCATTGTCTTAGATTTAAAGAATGAAAATATTTTATTACAATGTTCTTAAAGTTCTTTCTTATAAGGCATCATATAAAGTTTCACGTTCATAAAAAAATAATCAATAGTCGTAAAGTTAAAGTTATATACGAAAAAATTTTCACGTTAGCTTTATTAAAAGCGTCAACAAGAACAAGAATGTTCACGCATAGAGACATATCTAAATTATTTGTTACCTACGACATTTTCATTATTTGTACTTTCATACACGCGCACATAAACACACAGCATGTCAATTTGTTTTTTTTATTTATTCCTTCGAGCATGTAGTTGACTATATAGTTAAAAGAGGCGCAACATTTTGATTTTATATTTATGTCACAAGTAATCATATTTAATGTTGCGCTGTTTTCTTGACGCCTTTTATTGCCTCACTCGCAGAATTTTATCATATCCTATTAAGTAATGGCACACATACGCTGTTTGTATGTATGCGAAAACTCATTTTCTGATGTGTCAAAGGAGTTAGAGGCATAAATTTTCTCAAAGAAAATTAAATACAAACTTATAGCACTCTCAACCACGCTCGTGGCATTTGTATTGCATAAATACAGCGATTCGAGTTTTATATTACACTGTCCAGTCATCTTATATTACTTTTTCTTCGTAGCTTGTGTAATAAAATGAAAATGAATTGTGTTCTTTTATTGCTTCACATCTGCCCGTCTCTCTCTCTCTTGCGAGTGCTAGTTAATCAAGAATAAAAGCAGAAATTCTCGACAAGTGTTTCGTAATTGTTACAAATAAAATTACCTCTCCATCAACATTTCTCTCTCTGTTTCTGTCCGCATTTGACTCATTGTGTTTATGTAAAGGACAAATGAAAATAGAAATCTAAGAAAATCTAACAAGCTATGAACAGTTCTGTTTTCGCAATGTTGGCAATTTCATTTTGTTTACAAATTAAATTTTCAATCAATCTCACTTCATGTGCACTTTCTCGATAATAGACATTGAGAAAAAGATAAATAAAATAAAGTTCAGATAAACAGTAAAAGAATGAACATTAAATTAAATTTATTTCCAAAAATACTACAAGCATTTCTTTTCTATTATTTATTTTGAAATAATAAATAAACAAATCGAAACGTTGGATAATGATTTAATTAATGTTCTCGACCCTAAAGGCGAAGCTGTTAAGTTAAAAATGTTTATTCACGAGTTGCGTCAATCTAGCTAGCTGCTACAAGTAGTATAATACAGGAAAAAGCTTTCGTTTTAAATTATTCACGAGCAAGTGTCTATAAGTTCCTAAGAATATTTCAGCCTATAGAAAGGAAAAAATCGAAATATCGATTCACATCTATTTATAATCTTACTCGTAATTCATCCCCACCACTGCTACTGTCAGAGATATTTCTTTCATATGTGTAAGCATACTAAGAATTCATTCATTTGGAACTAACCGCATTCTTCATACTCTCATATGTATAAAAGTGAGCAGTATATATAACTCGACGTACATTTTCAATAAATTTCACACGTCATTCGATCTGCTGCTGCTGCTACAGAGTAATATACATCGATTTCTTATTAGCATTCCAAAACTGAAACTCACTACTGTTGCTTTATCAGATGTTTAGTTTATGTCATTTTATGAAAATTCACTCCTTTGAATTCATAAAATGAAAATTTTGCTATGCTTATATCAATATTGCACGAGGAAATTATTGATATGGAAATTAATGACAATTCAGGCATGTCTCAGTAATTCACATTTTATTAATCAGATTAAAAGTTTTTTTATTCAACAAGTTTTTCTTTATTTTCATTCATTTATTATTATTGTTGTTCATTTCGTCCTATCTATATATCTCTTCCTAATCTTTCTCCCTTTCAATTACTTGACTGTCTGCTGTCTGAGAGACGTAATTAATACGTGACGCGCCTTCAATTTTTGCAATTATGTAATTTTGTCATGATCATGAAATTCGTGCGGATAATCAAGATACTCTAAAGATAATTATATTTTTTTCAGTCTGTTGATATTTTCTATGTTTCATACTAAATGTTCATATGAGTGATATTAGAGATTAATTGATTGAGACAATATCTCAGAAAAAATATAAATGACGTCAATAAACAATTATTTAATAATACATGTGTCACATATATTTAGCCTCTAGATAATATCACTAACCTATTAGACACGACAGTGTGTTAATTGCAATAGTCTTTAATGACTGTGATTAAATTGAAATATTGTATTTGATAATTAAATTTAGAGTAATAGGGAGTTAACATGTCGACACGTTTCATTTTCTTGAGTGGTTTTACATTAATAACAACTTTAATATCAAACAACTATAAGAAATCCTTGTGAGTGAGACTTTCTTGGAAAATCATTAATTAGCTATGAAATTATGATTTATATCCTAGACACATGTTAGACTATTTGTATACATATTTAATGTAATTGTGCAATTAGCAATGAACTGTTAACTCATACACGTGTACATTTAATCTGATAAAACTCTCATCATCAAATGTCATACAAATGAAAAGTTCATAAATAATTAAATAATTTTTTTGGACTATAATAACATGAATGTTAACAAAAACAAGCTCATATAACCTCCTCACTTGTAATAAATGATATCCACAATCGATTGTTTGCTGTAGCAATTTTATGAATTATGTAACAACAAACAAGTGTGTAGAATTATATTTCTTGCTTATTTTTCGGTGACATTCATAAAAGAGAGTTGTATAAAAAAGCAATTTTCATTCTAAATGCCTTCATTTATTTCCGCTTTTCTTTCTCCTTTTTATCTCTCCATTGTGCCTATCTGCTTTATTGTACAAAAATGGAAATATCAAACAATTGATGCTGAAAACAATGGATTTCTATTTATAAAAGAAGATCATAAAATGTGTTACAATACTCAGAATTCTGATGTAGTTTATTAGAATTTTATAATTTAAATCAAATTTTCAAAAGCTTTCACATTATTTACTTCAATTTACTGTTTAAAGAAAAATAAAAGGCAAAAGAAAAATTTATTGCTATACCTTGCTTGGTAGCTATAGATAATGATATTCAATTGTGTGAGATGAGAAAAAAGAATTTGAATTGTCAACACAGCAAGCAAATAACAAGTCATTCTTATGAAATCATTGGCTGAAACCATACACGCAATACATCAATTGATATTATTAAAGAAAGAATTCTTGCTGTTTAAATGTTTCAAGCAGAAAGATATTCGATCCGTGATCATTCAATTTTCCTTTTTCTGACATGATAAAATGGACAACGCAAGCAAATTAAATAATTTTCGACAAATTCCACGCACATTGTTAGAAGATGGAAAGCGTCCCGAAATACCCGAAATTACAATGTCCATCGGGTCCTCTTATTTCTTCCATTTTTTTCACACCTTTTAACCCACAATCTTTTTTTAGTTTAGCATAATTCAAGAATAAATCTGTCACATTGAGCCTCGATTAAAGATTGCGAAGAGCTTTAAATATACTCCTACAAAAGTGAGAATTTTCGCTCTCTACTTCTCCAGACACTTGATTCACGTGTAAGGAGCTCAACTAATTTCACACTCATGCAGAGATGTGTTAAGTAACACACACGAAATTCAGCAGTAAAGAAAGAGGAAGGCAGAAAAGAACGATCATGACCTACGACATTGCACGAATATACAAAAAGCACCAAACGAAAATGAAATCGTGAAAAAATGGATGAGTAAAAAGAGCGAAGATTGAGCTTTAAAAACAAAATAAGTTTATTACAACTATATTACAGCTTTTAACGGTCAAATAGGCGAATTGTTTCAAATGCTAAATCAATTAATCAAAGTAAGTGTTAGTGGTAAATGATTGCCAAATTTATTTTCGCAACTTTAACGCTTCATAACTTAACACATTCATTTTTACATTATGAAACTGTCTATTTGACTGCTGACGGCAGATGTTTGAATATTTAATTGGTCGATAACATTTTTCGTTTTATTTTTTATGATTTTGCTTTTCATTTTTTTTGTCAATAGAAAATCTTCTTTTATGAATGAATGAAATTCTAGATTGTTTTGTGTGAACATGTGAGTAAGAATAATTTAACAAGATGAGTCTGTTGTTTTAAAAATATTTCCCTTGTGTTTTTTAAGCATAATCTTTAAAGTTTTATTTTTTGTTACAACTTTTTATTGGCTTTGTTGGGTTAGAATTATTGAAAAATTTGCTTCTCATGAATAATTAAATTTGATAAATTAGAGCAGAGATTATTTGAAGGATATAGAGATAATATTTTATTTATTGACAAAGAAAAGCTGTTAATTGTTCTTATTAGGCAAAAAATGCTTAAACTTAAAAACCAATTGTATTTTTATTTTCTCTTTAGTTCACCTTCAGGGATATGAATTTATCACCTACCTCAAACTTTATTACGTTAAAGTTAACAAAAATAATCAAAGATGATCCGTCCAACGCTTGAAAATTTTTTCCCAAAGAAACATATTCATTTAAAAAGCTAATTTTAACCGTAAGAATTTTGAAAACAATTGACCAGTCCAGTTTAAAAATATTGTTGCTTATCAAATTTTTTGAATCTTTTTGATATAGCATGACAGTTCTATAGAATTAAAAACAGAAAAGTCATTATTATTTACAAGAGATTAACATGGTTTAGTTCATAAACACAAGTTTCACATACCTTTTGCGGTTATTAGTTATTAAACATATGAAGATGGTTAAGAACAATTAATCACATTTCAATACTCAAGTTTGGTATTAATAGTTTATCATTTCTGTAAAATAACTATATAAAATATTCTCCTAAAAAATTCTCAATTAATGAAAATTCAAGAAAACAATATAAAACTTGACAAAAAAATCATATAATTTCAGCAATAAATCTTACCAATATTGGAATCAATTGTTTTTAAACTTCTTAACTTTTGATGTCACTAATTATTGTTTTGTCGCTTGCTTCATCTCTTAACAGCAGTTCTTCTTAGTTAAATTTATCAAATTAATAACATTGATACGCAAATTCATCATCTTGTTGCTTTTATAAGATTACCTTCATATTGCTCATATAGTAACAAAATAAAGAAACAATTCTCATTTTTTTGCATCATTCAGAATTCAAATTGCTTTGATTTTGAGTTTTTGCCGCGTCACTACAATGCTTTTATTATTTATTGGTTAAAAACCCAGTTTAGAAAGTGAAGTGCGTATTCTTTTTGTTCTTGGCCTATATAGAATAAAATCAGTTTCGATCGTTATTTTTTGAATCAATTAAAATCTGTTTTTGAAAGGTAACATTTAAAATTATAAGATGATGTTTGCGCATTTGCATATTTCCATATAGATTCTTATATCGTAGTATGTTTCTAGAAAGACTGAATAATCGATTATATCTAATCAACTACTGTCCTAGATAATTTCAAAAATGGTTTATAATCAAGCTTTAGACCACAATATTACACAAAGTTAAAAACCGGAAACATTACTACGATCATTTCACACCGAAGTGAACTTTATCCTATTAATTTACTTTAACGGCGGAAAAGAAGGAAAGGTTTTTATTTTAGTCAAGAAAAATTAAGATGAATGGGATTTTATAGTAACTATAAAGTTCATTATTTACCATTAAGACCTTGGTGAATTTAGGGGACTAAATTAATTTCTCATTTATATTTATAATGTCGTAGCAGCCAAATATCTATTATGCGCATAGAATAGTGAATATAAGATAGTATAATTAAAATTTAGAGGAAAAAACCAAGTTTATCGAGAGCCTATGTCGATAAAAGGTCGATCATACTCCTTAAAAATTATTAAATTTTTTATTTTGCTAATTTTTAAGTTTCCATTGAGAGAGGAGCAACAAGTCGCAGCTGGGATACTCAGGATAAGCGTTAAGATTGAGAATGGAGGAGTACCAATCCCATCACTCTTACCACAGAGGCCGATATATAAAACTTTCCATTCTACTGCAGCATACCATAGGTTCCGGGGTAAAGGGAGGATAGAGGACCTTCACACACACACTGGACTGTATGAAAGAATGTAGAGGTGTATGCTGTATCTTTGGGTGAATAGGTCAGTTGGTTTATAAAATATTTATGAAACGGGACAGGTTTTTATAAAAACATAATTATCATTTCAAAAGATACGTCAAAGAATTAGATTATAGGAAAAATATGCAAATGGCCGCGAGAGCATCAATTATATTTTAATGCCTTTCAAAACAGATTTAATTTGTATTTCAAAAATACGACTCGGAGAAGCGTGGAGGAGGAAGATTATTAGTTGACTCAGCAAATGGAAGCAGGCAGAAGAGGCGCACTTTCACTTTCTAAACGGGGTTTTAACCAATAACAATATAAGACATGTAGTGCGCGGAGGTCGAGAGAGTGAGGCTCAAAATCAAGCCCCATTTTGAATTCTGAATGCAAAAAGTGTCACACACTGTTTCTTTTATTTGTTACTAAAATGAAGGCAAATATGAAGTAATCTTTAAGGGGCAAGCAAGGTGGATGAAATTTGCGTATCAATGATTAAAATTTCTGAAAATTTAACTAAACGAACGCTGTTAGAAGAAGAAGCAAGCGTGACCAAACCATATTTAAGTGAATCAAAAAGTAAGATAAGTAAAACAATTGATTTCCAAATATTGGTAAGATTATTGGTGAATATTATTTTTGTCAAGTTCTATATTGTTTCCTTTGAACATTTTCAATTTAATTGAAATTTTAGGAAATATTGTTATAGTTTATTTTATACAAATGAATAAACTAAAATCACAAGACTGAGTTTGAAATGTTATTGTTCTTAACATCCTTCATATGTTAATAAATAAAATAACTCGCAAAAGTATGGAACTGTGTTTATGATCTAAACCATGTTAATTCTTGTAAATAAATAATGACTCCTTCTGTTTTTAATTCTATAAACTTGCATGCTTAATATCCAAAAGATCCAAAATTGATGAGCAAAATATTTTTAAGATACTTGGGAACTGGTAATTGTTTTTCAAAATTCTTTACGTAAAATTGCCTTTAAAATGAATAGTTTTACTGTAAAAAATTTTTCAAGGTTGACGGATCAATCAATTTGATTATTGTCCTTTAACCGAATAAAGTTTGAGGTAGGTTGATAAATTCAATATCCCTGAAGGTGAACTAAAAGAAAAAAAAATACAATTGTTTTTAAAGTTTAAGCTTTTGCTAATAAGGAACAATTAAACAGGCTTCCTTGTTCAATAAATAAAATTTTATGCTCATTATTTCCCTTCAAATAATCCTCTGGCTTCTAATTAGTATGACAAAATGTAATTACATGAGAAGCCAAATTTCGTAACTATATATGAGAGAGATGTTATATATATCATAGAAGTCCAAGAGTCAAGGCAATAGTGATAGCCTTAGGAAAAAAAAAATCCTTTAAAAGATATGCTAACAAACACAAGCGGAAATATTTTTTAAAAACAATGCAAGAACTCCATCTGTTAATTATCCCTAAACTCAAATTTTCACATCAAAAGACAAATCTGAATTTCATTCACTCATAAAGAATGATTTCTATTGAAAAAAAGAAAGTGAAAAAAGCAAACTCATAAAAAAATTAACGAAAATTGTTATCGGACGCAACTTAATATCACATCGCGTACAGGCATCAAATAGACAGCTCTATCAATCTTGTAAATATTGTGAGTAAGTTATGAGCTGTATTGCGAAAATAAGATTTGCAAATCAGTTTACCACAAACACCTACTCTTGAAATTGATTTAGCCATTGAAAATTCGCTATTGTGACCGTTAAAAAGCTAGTAACTATTTTATACACTTATTTTGTTTTTAAAGCTCAATCTCGCTCTTTTAACTCTCAAAAATTTTTACGAATGTGCATTTCGTTTGGTGCTTTTTTGTATATTACGTGGCATGTCTAGGTCATGATCGATCTGTTGTCTGCTTCCCCTTTCTTTACGTGCTGGAAATCGTGTGGTTCACTAACCATCTCCTGCAAGTGTGAACAATTACAGTTGAGCTCTACACGTGAATAAGTGTCCTGAGACGTAAGAGAGCGGAAATTCTTCACTTTTGTAGGAGTATAAAGCCTTTCAGGGCATCTTTAATCGAGTCTCATGACAACTTTACTATTCTGTGAATATTGCTAAACTAAAAAAATATTGTGGAGTTAAAAGTTGTAAAAAAAAATGGAAGAAAAAGAGACCGGATGAACATTGTATTTCGGGGTATTTTCGGGACGCTTCGCATCTTCTAAACAGTGCGTGAATTTTGGGAAAATTATTTAATTTTGCTTGCGTTGCAAATTTTACTTCAATCGTCAGAAAGGAAATAATTGGATGATCCTACGCGATCGAATATCTTTCCTCTGGAAACATTAACCGCAAGAATCCCTTTCTTATAAATCAATGTGATGTATTTGCGTGTACTGTTTCACACGGCAAGAATTCCATAAGAATGACTTGTTATTTGCTTTGCGGTGTGACAATCAAATTCTTTTTTTCTCTATCACACATTTGAATTCATTATCTTATAGCTACAAGAGTATAGCAATAAATTTTCTTTCTGCCTTTATATTTTCTTTAAACAGTAAATTGAAGTAAATAATGTGAAAGCTTTTGAAAAATTTGATTTAATTATAAAATTCTAAATAAACTACATCAGAATTCCTAAGTAATTGTAACACATTTTATGATCTTCTTTATAATAAAATCCATTGTTTTCAGCATCAATTGTTTGATATTTCCATTTTTGTACAATAAAGCAGATAGACACAATGGAGAGATAAAAAGGAGAAAGAAAAGGCGGAAATAAATGAAGGCATTTAGAATGAAAATTGCTTTTTTATACAACTCTCTCTTATGAATGTCACCGAAAAAATAAGACAAGATAATATCTACACACTTGTTTGTTGTTACATAATTCATAAAATTGCTACAGAAAACGATTGTGGATATCATTTATTACAAGTGAGGAGGTTATATGACTTGTTTTTGTAACATTCATGTTATTATAGTCCAAAAAAATATTTAATTATTTATGAACTTTTCATTTGTATGACATTGGATGATGAGAGTTTATCAGATTAAATGTAACATGTATGAGTTAACAGTTCATTGCTAATTTGCACAATTACATTTAAATATGTATACAATAGTCTAACATGTGTCTAGGATATAATCATAATTTCATAGCTAATTAATGATTTTCAAGAAAGTCTCATCACACAGATGGATATCTATAGTTTGGTTTGATATTAATATTGTTGTATTAATGTAAAACCACTCAGAAAATGAACGTGTCGACATGTTAACTCCCTATTACCTAAATTTAATTATCAAATACATATTTCAATTTAATCACAGTCATTAAAGACTATTGCAATTAACACACTGTCGTGTCTAATAGGTTAGTAATGATATCCGAAACTATGTAGGACAGACACATGTATTTTATATATTTTAAATAATTGTTTATTGACGTCATTTATATTTTTTTTCTGAGATATTGTCTCAATCATTAATCTCTAATATCACTCATATGAACATTTAGTATGAACATAGAAAATATCAACAGACTGAAAAAAATATAATTATCTTTAGAGTATCTTGATTATCCGCACGAATTTCATGATCATGACAAAATTACATAATTGCAAAAATCGAAGGCGCGTCACGTATTAATTAACGTCTCTCAGACCAAGAACAGTCAAGTAATTGAAAGGGAGAAAGATTAGGAAGAGATATATAGATAGGACGAAATGAACAACAATAATAATAAATGAATGAAAAATAAAGAAAAATCTTGTTGAATAAAAAAACTTTAATCCTGTAATAAATGTGAATACTGAGACATGCTTGAATTGTCATTAATTTCCATATCAATCGATTTTCCTCGTCTATGCAATATTGATATAAGCATAGCACAAAATTTTCATTTTATGAATTAAAGGGAGTAATTTTCATAAACATAACATCTAAAACAAAACACACTCTTGATTCACGTTGTGCTATGAAATCGATGTAATAATTACTCTGTAGCCAGCAGTGACAGATGAATGACGTGTGAAATTTATGAAAATGTATCGTCGAGTTATATATCTGCTCACTTTTCATACATATGAGAGTATGAAGAGCGGTTAGTTCCAAATGAATGAATTCTTAGTATGCTTACACATATAATGAAAGAAATATCTCTGACAGTAGCAGTGGTGGGGATGAATTAGAGTAAGATTATAAATAGAATGTGAATCGATATTTCGATTTTTTCCTTTCTATAGGCTGAAATATTCTTAGGAACTATAGACACTTGCTCGTTGAATAATTTTAAAACGAAAGCTTTTTCCCTGTATTACTACTTGTAGAAGCTAGCATTTGACGCAACTCGGTATAAACATTTGTAACTTAACAGCTTCGCCTTTAGGGTCGGAACATTAATTAAATCATTATCCAACGTTCTCGAATTTGTTTATTTTATTCATTTCTCACAAAAAATAATAGAACAGAAATGCTGTAGTATTTTTGGAAATAAATTTAATTTATGTTCATTCTTTTACTGTTTTTTATCTGAACTATATTTTATTTATCTTTTTCTCTAATGTCTATTATCGAGAAAGTGCACATCAAGTGAGATTGATTGAAAATCTTAATTTGTAAACAAAATGAATGGCCACATCCTGCAAACAGAACTGTTCATAGCTTGTTAGATTTCTCTTAAGATTTCTTTTATCTTGTCCCTTTACATAAACACAATGAGTCAAATGCGGACAGAAACAGAGAGAGAAATGTTGATGGAGAGGTAATTTTATTTGGTAACAATACGAAACACTTGTCGAGAATTTTCTGCTTTTATTCTGATTAACTAAGCACTCGCAAGAGAGAGAGACGGGCAGATGTGAAGCAATAAAAGAACACAAATTCATTTTCATTTATTACACAGCTACGAAGAAAAGTAATATAAGATGACTGGACAGTGTAATATAAAACTCGAATCGCTGTATTTATGCATACAATGCCACGAGCGTGGTTGAGAGTGCTATAAGTTTGTATTTTAATTTTCTCTTGAGAAAAATTATGCCTCTAACTCCTTTGACACATCAGAAAATGAGTTTTCGCATACATACAAACAGCGTATGTGTGCCATTACTTAATAGGATATGATTAAAAACTTCTGCGAGTGAGGCAATAAAAGCGTCAAGAAAACAGCGCAACATTAAAATATGATGACTTGTGCATAAACATAAATATAAAATCAAAATGTTGCGCCTCCTTTAACTATATAGTCAACTACATGCTCGAAGGAATAAATAAAAAAACAAATTGACATGCTGGTGTTTATGTGCGCGTGTATGAAAGTACAAATAATGAAAATGTCCGTAGGTAACAAATAATTTCAGATATGGTCTCTATGCGTGAACATTCTTGTTCTTTGTGACGCTTTTTAATAAAGCTAACGTGAAAATTTTTTCGTATATAACTTTAACTTTACGAATTTGATTATTTTTTATGAACGTGAAACTTTATATATGCCTTTAGAAAGAACTTTAAAGAACATTGTAATAAAATTTTCATTCTTTAAATCTAAGACAAATGAAGTGTTGCTTTAAATTTTCCTTATACAAAAAAGTTTTCAATTAGATTTTCAAGCGAATTACATTCTTTTCTTCTTAGCAACCAACAGAAAGCATTTACATACTTCTTTAACCTCACATAAACACTTTTTTCTTTTCAACAACCAAATTAGGATACAAATGAAGAACAAAGGTGAAATTTTGCGCAAAAAAATTTTTTTTACATTCATGTTTAGAAATTCTATTTTGAAAAACGAAAGAGGTGTTGTGTAAAAAAAGTTTTAATTAATTTCTGTTCATACGAATAAAGAGAAAGATTCACATAAAATTGCAAAGTTTTAAGAACAATCAACAAGTGTTCCTTTCACTTCTTCCAGCGCTTGCATTCATCAGAAGGTGACAATTTAAAGAACAGACTACAGACAAAATTTTATTCTACCAATCATCGGCCGGCAGGTAGAGACATATTACTTAAAGGACAAATTTTTTCATCCTTTTATTTTTTAAACATCGAATAAACATTTCTGAATATGCACAGCGGAATGCTTTCTGTCCTCTCGCTCAATTTTTTAACTAGTTGCGACACTCGAGAGTATCAAAGTATGAAAAAGTGCATTTTATTGATTTTTTCTCTCAGACGAGTGTCTTTTATAAAACTCCGTTTCACTGCTCCTCAGCATATGCACTACTTCTTTGCTATTCAGTGATAAATGTAATGTGTAAAGCAGATAAGTTAGCAAGGGGGAAAGAATTAGTGTAGCAAGAGATAAAAAATAGTCATGTATTTACCAAACCATATTTTAAACTTTTGTTTCTTAATTAATGCACTGATGATTCTATTATTCTCCTATGTGGTCCTAAATAAAATAACAGACATTTTTTCTTTCTCAACTTTCCCTATTGCAAAATTTATTTTTCGTCATTTCAAAACATATTTTTCTTCATCCCATAACTTGTTGCTTAACTTTCGCTTTCTTAATATTGAAAAAGTTTTTATTTCTTGTCCAATTTACTCCCAAACACGCAGGTGCAGTTATTTTCTTATCTGACACAAGCCAAGTGAGTAAATATATACTCATGGGTTTTCCATTTTAAAATTAAATTTTGTTCATTTTATTTTTCATTTGAAGAGAGCTTTTATTTTTATCCTCTATCGGTGCTAAAAACACTCATGTCGTATATGAAAAGAATATTTTGCAACCTCATAGATAAAAGAGGAAATGATTTTCTTTTCAATGCGTAAAATCAAAAAGGAGAGATTTAAAGTGAAAACTTTTTAATGGCGCCAAATGAGGCTTTCAAAGAAGAAAAAGAAATTTATTATTTTATAAAGAATTCTTTTTTGAAATATACATAAGTTTAGCTTCCACCTAACTACATTTTTTGTAATATGAATTTTCTATTTTTAGCATTTCTATTTATGTCTTTCTTTATAACAAAGATTTATTTTGTATTTTTTTGCATCATAAATGTTAATATTAATTTGATTTACATCTACTGATACAGACAATTAATAATAATTCATTAAAGGGCGTCATGAATTTTGCAAGATTTTCTCAAAACCGTATCATTCATAATGACTAAAACAAATTTTTATTAAACAGATTTATAATCTTTATTGAAATGATAAATGATTAGCATGCAAGTTACATAATGAATTAAAATCCATTACCAGATAGTCTGAAAATAGCTGAAAGACTTTTGAATTTTCTAAAAATATTCACTTGCACGTCTTTGCAGAGAAAATAGCTGCGGTAAAAAGGAAGAAGCAAAGAAAGATTTACCAAAAAGAAAGTTTGAAAATCTTATGAGGTTTTAAAAAATGTAGGCAAAGTGTAAGCAGAATTTTTTCACCATTTCTTTCTGCTAGGATACATCTGAAAGATACTAATTTATTCATTGAGAATTAGCATTTTTCACGGCTCAATTTTTCGTTTTTTTTTACAAAGTGAGTCGTTAAATGCATATTTATAGTATTTCATAATCTCTCTAATAATATGTTGAAAAACTTACATATAAAACCAAATATTTCAAAGAAATCGATTTGAAAATCGTTCAATTAAATTAAATTCTTAAAAATACATAAGGAACAGAATATTTCTTTAACAGATCTTATACGTTTTTTATTTGTTTTTCATCATGACATTGCAGAAATAGAACGCCTTTACTTAAACGAATTACTGACGTATATTTTTGGCTCATTTTTTTAATAGAAGCAATATCTCCTTTATGCCATGAGACGCGTCTAAATGCAAATGTGTGGAAATTTTACGACATGGTTTTTTACGAATGAAAGACGCCACAGGGGTAAATCATCAAGGAACATTATTTCAACCACGAAGAAAGACAGAGTTCAAAACCAGCAAAGTTATCGGAAAAATCCTTTAACCGATTCATTGGTGAAGTCAATAGCAAAAAGACTTTTTCTTTCTAATGTGGCTAAAAATAATATACTTTATTTTTTTTGGTTGGAGGAAATAAGAAAGGCGAACGAACGACTGACAGAATGAAATAAAGAAAGAGAAAAAATATCAGAAATTTCAACCCTTCCTGTGCACATCAACTTACTTGCTCAACTCTCTCCTTTATAGCATTACCATAACAGAACATTCGTTATTGCTCAATATAACATTCTGTGTGAGTCCACATTCATTGCAATCAGTATGAAAGAGAGAAAGGGTGAAAAATGCAGGAAACTAGTAGAAATTTGCTGGTTAAGTTGTAGGAAGCAAAATAGTAAATTTAATTTTTTTTAATATACACAGAAAGCGTACAAAATAGTGTTTCCTTACTTTCTTTCTCTATGTGCGCATTGGTGTAGGTTGCTGGAAAATGTATTGATCAGAGCCAATGGACTTGAATTCTGGCAGTGACGTCAATGTAGTTCAATAGAAAAGCGGGACGTTTAGCCGAGATGAAATGAAAAAATTATACGTGATATTATACAGTATGATCATGCTTGGTGCCCTAACCCTATTTTGTTTATGTGTATGCATGTCTTTCTCTATAGAGTGTAATCTTACATTGGTTAGTTTGACCTCTACAAAAGAAAATACAATAAAAAGTTTGAATTCCGTCACTTTTCTTTTTTTTATGTTTAACGTCTAATATTTATGAAAGAAATAAAAAGTTAATGAGAAATATTTTTTTTATTTTTAGAAATCTTTTTCGAGATTTCTATATATTTATTTTCTTCGCTACTGTTGTTTATCAAAAAAATATCTTTTGGATAATTTGAAATTAAGAACAAGCGCTATTTTTAAGTTAGTTAAGTCAAGTTGATTTGAGAAAAAAACTACCTTTGAACTTACTTGAAACTTTCATTAAAAATTTCATAACATAATTATAATTTTTGTAGTATAAATTATTTAGAGGCTTCAAAGCTGATTCAAAATCTAAAAATATCAAATTTTTTAGAAAATAAATTTTAAATTTTAAAATTTACTTGACATAAGTGTCGTAACCTTATTCTTTTTGGAAACCTAAGCTTCTTATCCTAATTTTTTTGTCTAAACGAATTTTAAGGATAAAAAACATGAAAACATTGGAAACGAACTGGGATTATTTTTCCTTCACCGTATCCTTTAACTTCATCTGGCCAATTTTTCGCTCATGAGCCTTTTGATCCTAATATTATAAGAAAGTGTGATTATTCGAAGAAAAGAGAAAAGTAGAATTAAATTAATGAACTTTTTTCCGTATGCTTGAAGCTTGCTTGAACAAAATAAACAGGTAGGGAATGTATTTTGAGTAGATGATTTGAATAGCAAATGAGACATGGTTTGAAGAGAGTTTTAAATTGCCGTGTTTCTTTACATAATCGTTCATAACTTTATTCACTCATATTGTTTACCTGTAATTTTTAACACGCGAGCGTACACAGTCACAATATATACTACGCATCTGCCCTTGAAATATTATTATTTAAATGTCTAATGCAATTGTGGATATGACAATGATCCATAAATCACTCTCTTATGTGAATAATATGGAATTTAAAGTAGATAAGAATGGTTGAAAGAGACATAAATCAAATACCATTACTGCTTCGAATCGCGATGAAAAATGATTTTATTAAAAGATTTATGGATTTGTAAAAAACGGCGAGCGAAAAATATTTATGGATCGAGCAATTGCTTTCAAATATACACTTTTTCCGCTCGCTATCTTATCGATGATAGCAAAATGTTACATTTCATTTCTCTCTTCTATGTCGATCATATCATTGCGTCATACGAATGTTGAGCAATGTGAAAAAGTATTAATGCCTTACTTCATGTTTTCGCATTCAATTATTGTATATTGTTGACAGCAATTGTTATAATATTGTTAAAAGACATCTCACTTTCCGTGTTGAGGAATATATTTAAACCGACAACTTTCTCTTTTGATAAGAGTAGAATATAGGAGCCAAATTAAATTTGAATAATAAAAACGTGGAGGAATTACCCTTGAAGCTAGCTTGCTGATGTTGAGAATAGAATTTTTATAGGTTTCGTTTTTGCTGACATTTGTTCATTACTATTTCACTTATTGCGTCTTTTTCACTTTTCATCGTCCATTCAGTGGCTATTTGTAAGCT
>CM031381.1:8718064-8822063 GCA_018290095.1 Polypedilum vanderplanki | reverse complement strand
TGTCTTGAATTTATCTCAACTTGAATCGCATTATTGATGTTCAAATATATTTCACCACAGATGCTGATTGCAGAAGTATTGACAAAAGCACTGAATAAAAAACAGTACAACTCCGCCATGCTGGATCCAGATATTCTTCACACCAAAAATGAGTTTAGTCAGAAACTTGAATTATTCAGCTCTAGTTTAATAAAGCTCAAATCAATCTTCCCCACAGGTATTGTTTGCAGATGTAATGGGGTGTTCCTCAATGCCATTACAGCTCTGCTTAATAGATCCGAAATAATTTTCGCGCCAAAAAATTGTTGCTGATTCTTGAAAATTTTTGAAAAATGGCAATTTATCATTAATTTCACTGTATTTTACTTATACTTGATAGTGCTTGATCGAATAGCGCGAGATATTATAATATTATCGCGAGAAAATATATCAACAACCTAGTGTTTCAAGTTTTTCAAGGGGACTCATATGTATAAACGGATTAAAATTGTATTGTTACTCCAAAATACATTCTATCATATCTATCTAAAGCCTTTATATCATAATAAAAGTAGCATGTAAAGTCGCATGTAATTACGCGTAATCGCATGGAAATACGCGTAATTTTTACGTATAGTTACGCGTAATTACGTGTGATATTTCCACACGGAATTACGTGGAATTACGCGGAATTACGCAGAATTACGCGTAAAAGTGTCACACGTAATTACGCGTGATTCCGCGTAAATATTTACGCGTAATTACGTGGGATACGTGACCCGCACCCATTCTTATGAATCATTGCCTGAAACCATACACGCAAATACATCACATTGATATTATTAAAGAAAGAATTCTTGCTGTTTAAATGTTTCAAGAGAAAGATATTCGATCCGTGGATCATCAATTTTCCTTTTCTGACATGATAAAATTGACAACGCAAGCAAATAACACGAGTAGTATTATGGGCTGAGAACCATAGATCAAGGACACACATATAATGAACTACGCCATAAAATGAAATTAACTTTCATTAATTATATTTATCAGCGCAGTACATGATGCGCAATAAAACAAAAATTTATTGAAAAGAAAAAGACAAAAAAAGGAAGCACGATGAACAACTTTTTCTGATCCCTTTTTTAATAAAATTTCGTGGATCGACAAAAAAAAGACAATAAAATCTCTGCTTAAAGCGTACCGAAACAGATGTACAAAGAAAGTTTGTTTTCACAGTTGTTTATTCACGAGAGTACCTCAAAAGAAAAATTAATCTTATTTAAAACGTGAGGAATTGGTAAATTGTTTGCAAAACTGTGAGATGAGAAAAAGCTTTGTTTATTTAAATTGAATTTTTTTTTTTTGCTTACTCTTCATCATTTTAATGATTTTAATCGTGAAAATGGTGTAAAATAATTTTTGGAATAAAACTTTTGTGGGATTCTCTCAATTTTTATAAAAATAAAAATAAAATTTTATGATCGAGAAAATAAATCTCTTTTAGTTAAATGATTTTAACCCTATATTTTATGTTTTGTACAAAAGCTTTTATCATAAAACTTGGATATAATAAAATTAAATCAAGACAGCTTTCATCTTATCTCTCTAACAATTTAAACTTATTACTATTACATATCCTTTTTAACTTCTATCACATACTGCACTCTATAACTCTAACTCTATTCACATTCATTGAATCTAATGATCCTTGACACTATATACGACACTTCATTTTTTGATGAGCTTCTAAATGTGTTATAAAAGCTGATGGAAGTCAATAATTTCATTTATTTCACACTCAGACACGAAGAGAGAAAATTTTTCCACTCAATTTTTCATAACGATTGTTGCTTCATTACTTTGTTCGATTAGATCAACTTTAATTGAATTGAAAAACTTATTTTTATATTCTAGGAAGATACGAATCAATTGAGTGTGGATAAGAATGTTATGTTTTCATTTATTTAATGCGACTGATACTTATTAGAGTAAAAATTTCTTTTTTTTTCAAAACACGTAGGTTGATATTGATGAAAATTTTCAATAAGCTATTTTCGTATTAATGGAAAATTTTTCAAACTGTATATTGATGACAATCGATGGCTTCTATTCTACTTTTGTTTTTTTTTTAATAATTTTTTCTCATCATGTATAATTTGACATTTCATATAATGTATACTGTCCTCAAGATATTGACAATTTGACAGCTTTCAACAACTTTTTGGTCATTTTTCATTTTATGACATTTTCTGTAGGCGATTATGATGAGATGGAAGGAACTTTTTTAGATAATAGGATGGTAAAAATGCCCTATAGCAACAGGCAAAAAAATTACAATCTTTTTTGCGGTCACTTTTGATGTAAAATATCAGAGAGATTGACTTTCTTTCTTTGTACAAACAATTTCATCATAAAGCAAAGTCTTTAAACTTTGATCTTTCAATAGAAATTTTATGCTGGGTTTTTTTTTTGGTAAAATGTCAAATTTAAAGAATGTAAAACAAAACAAAAATCACAATTGTTGCGCACAATCACAGGTCAAATGACAAAGCTCGTTTTGCTAAAAATAGAATTTTTTTATTCCATAAAATTCTGAATGTGAAAAATGAAGCCCGCGAATGCAGTCATAAAGTCAATGAATTTAATACTCAGCAAAAAATTTGATAATAAAAATAAATTTTATTTTTCTCTTTCTTTCTTTCATTTCATAAATGTCATCTTATGGCCAAAATTAAATTGCAGAAACTCGAAAAGCCTTTTCTTGCAGCTGTCGCGACAACATTAGGCGACCGATATACAGACAATGTTGAAGGAATTTACAAAATTACAATAAAATTTGTAATAGAGACAGTCATCGAGGGCTTCGAAGCTCACAGCAAAAAACAACCAAATCATGTAGAAACAAATAATAGTAAAGGTTTAAATTCAACTAGTAATAATGCGAGTAATGGTGCCAATACGACGACAACAACAACAACTTATAATGGTGATACTAGCTGTAATTCAAAGGCCACTGATGCCTCTTCATGAGCATAAGAATGTGATAAAATGATAAACAACAGTTTTCATTTACTCATTATATCAACGTTCGCATGCATGCACATCACCGCCACCAACACCAGTTTCTCTCTCCATTTTTGTACAGCATCAGCAACACATCAGATAACGGACGATATATTGTGTTGCTTTTGTGTCTTTTCTTATTCTGTACATGTCCTATCGAGAGAAAAGCCAAAGGCAAATGAAGGGAAAATAATTAAATTATTTATTGGAAAGATAGCACAACATCAATAACAACGTGTGAGAGGAATTTCTTTGTAGGGCAGATAAGCCAGCTGAACCATCAGAATGATTAAATTATATAATATTTATTTGTAAATTAAGATGTCCTTGACTAGAAGCTTTATATTTTAAGAAATAACACACATACACTTGATCATTAATAATTATGAGTGTGTGATTTAAAAGGGACATAAAAATATACATTAAAAAAATTTTATACATGAAAACTTATTTAAAAAAAACTTTACACACACAAAGTGAAAATGAAAATGAGTCAAAAAAGTAATTTTTCAAAAAAAGATGTTTGTGTTGTGTGTGTCGTTGAACCCCAATAATATGAGAAAATTATAGAGAACCAGAAAATATACACATAGAGGAAGAACATTGATTTGGGAATACGACTATCGAAACTTAATTATAATATGTAAATTTTTGAATAATTCATATTGAGGCATACACAAAAAAAACACAAACACACGTTCACACACTTAGTAGTACGATAGAAATATAAAAAATAAATAAATGTGCTATTGAATATTGAATGACATAAAACAATTAAAAATTAAGCTTTATGTTGTAAAAGAAAGTGGTATATTATTGTAGACAAAAATTTACCAAACTGTAGCGAGAGCTTTTAATTAAATTCTGTGTAAATAAATTTTTCATTAGAATTTGAGAATTTTATTTTTGGAAATGTTGATGATGATGATGAAAATTGACATTTAAGTTTACAGATAATTTTATGAAGAATCCATTAAAATTATCAACATTTTTGAAATATCTCAATTATAGCAGTATACAGCAATGCATTCATGGTATGCATTTTGCATGAATTAATATATGAAGGAAAGCATGACTGAAATTTTGAGCTCATTGAAGGCACTTTGATAGTTTTTTTTGTAAAGTCCCTTTCAAAGAGTTCAATTAAATGAATGAAGAAAATTATGGAAATTTGATTTAAGAGGGGCTCAAAATTTTCCATTCTCAAGTCAATATTTTAAAATTGCTTATTCTCTGAATGCATTGTTGTTTCACGTGTGAAAATTTAAAGTGCTTATTATATGGACATGTCGATCAATGTCTTTCTGTCTTTTCTATCATAAGAAAATACTGTTGAGAATGTCACAAATTCAAATCGTGACTTTACTAATTTCACGTCCAACTATTGTGACTTTATGCAATTTCATTCATTATTTAAAATGGCAGCAGTGCTTAAAATTTAATTGAACTTAAGAAGAACTGATATGCAGAGAAGCTTATGTGAATGTAGCAGATGTTTGAGAAAGATGGGAATACATTTGTGATTGAAATATATACGTTGTCTATCAAGTCAATTATCAATTCCTATTTTCTCTTCAATTAAATGAGAAAAAAACCGTCGGGAATGAATGACCATGAAAAAAAGAATGGCAAGTAAATTACTATCTTTTAATTGAATTTTTTTTTGGACAACTCAACCCACGCAACATTTGATAAAGAAGAATAATAGATGAAATGAATGAGAATTGGATGAAGTCATGCGGTAGAAAAGTGCTCTTTTTATTTAGTTTTCATTGTCTGCTTTTCAGGCTTTTTTCTCAATTATTATTTCGGTTCATGTTGAAATGCTTTCACTAATATTGACAAGTTTCACAAGAATCAATTATCTAAACGTCCTTTTTGCATTTTCTATAATCAACTGTTGAGTTAGTTATATTAAAATTACATTTAAATTAATAATTTAATATTCCAAAAAAGTAAGAATATTCTTCCTAATTTAAGGACAATTGAAAATTTTATGAACTTTTCTTTACCGTAATAAATTATTTAAAATATTTTAAAGTTTTATTCACAATCGAATGTATTTACTATGACACAAACATTCACTCATTCACAGATATTTATATATTATTTAATTCAGTTTAATAAAATAAAAAGAATAAAAAGGAAACATTTTTAATCAATGTTTTTTGAGCATCATGGATACAAAAAAAGAAAATAGCGATAAAAAATGTTAAAATAAATTAAACATTGTCGTAGGAAAAGCGATAAAATAAAAATGATGTTTTTTACAATAAAAAAATCCATTCATCCAATTAACTTAATTAATAAATGATTTACACAAAAAAAGGCAAAAAGGATGAAGGCAGAACCAGAAACGCGCATACACGTAAACACACAATTTTTGGTTTTTGTGTGTAAAAGAGTAAAGAGAAAACACTCATTATTATAATTAAATTAATGTATTTGATGAAAAATTGATGAACGTGCTGAAATGTAAACAATTTACGAAACAAAAGAATCAATATATGATAAAAATGAATAAATTGGAATGTCACTTATCATGTGGCAAAAAATTGGTAAAATTTTTGAAATTATTTTGTTACTTTATTTTCTTGATATTTATTTCAGCTTGAATTTTTATCATCATTTAAAATTTTAATATAATAGTTGTTAACAGAGACCGAAATCGAATAAAAAAGACTTAACCCGAATAATTTCATTTGAATTAACATGCAATATTTTATTCAATTTTGATCTCTGGTTGTTAACAGGGGTTGGAAACTCTGGCAAACGGCAAAAAACGGCAAAATTTGGCAAATTTTAGAAAAAATTTTTTTGTCACATGAAATGTAAACAAAAATTTTACTTAAGTTCTTATTAAAACTGCATTGAAAGTAGTAGAATCAATAATAAACATCTCTTAGAATGTAGTTTGATCATTTTAAATGTGAATTATTGTGTATTTTCTTTTTATTAGAAATTTAAAAATTGATACAACGCAACATTTGTCACAAAACACATTTTGTTGTGTTGAAAACGGCAAATTTGGCAAAAGTTTTAAATTTCATTTGCCTCAGTGTCCATCCCCCTGGTTATTATCATTCGAATGCTCAATATTTAATGTTTTATGTTTAGGTGCTCAACTCAATGTTTCAGTGTTTTGTGCTCAGCACTCATTGTTTTTGTGCTTGGTGTTCATTACTAAACATTCAACATTTTAAATTAAATTGCTTATAGAAGTAATTCTTCAAATATTCTTTAAATATCAAAAAAATTACTTTTCATTTAAATCGATTTTCAATTGATGTATTTATTACATAATAAATTTTCCAAAATTTCTTCATTTTTCATTGTTAGATGAAACTAATTTCATTATAGAAAAGCATTTTTTTGGATAAAATAAAGCTCATATGTTGTTCATCAATAGAAATATTATAAACAATATTCTTTACGATGAGCTTGAAAAATTGGATTTTATCAGTCAAAAAAATATTTGAGAAAAATTATAAATTCAATTTATTTTCTACATATGTAAATGTAGTTTTATTTAATGATTTAACGAGATTTCGTGTATAATTCATTGATTAACAAATATGTATCAAAAATACAAGTTTAAAAGCTTTAATTTTATTGCTTACGTTAAATTTTTAGAGTGAACCGAATAGAATCTTTTCGTTTCCACCTTCCTGTCCCATAGCATCTATAATTTGAATCATCATGTCTAATCCTAACTTTTTCCAATCTTTATGAGTAATAATATTTAAGTAGTTCCTATTTAAAATTACAAATTATAATTATTAGAATATATGCATTTTAAATAATTCTTAGATTTACTTCACTATAAATTGTAAGCATTCATAAATCAATCGTTGAGCACTGCATTTTTCTGCTAAACTAAGTATATCGAAAATATTTGAAAACTTGATTTTTTGCACGAGAATTGAGATGCATTGTTGCTTTAGTTCTTTCACATTATACTTGTGTGCAACATACAACAAATCCCGTGCATATTCATCAATTTTTTCAACTTGTCCAGTATACATAAATCTGAGTAATTCTTGAAGTGTTACACTATCAGCATCTGGGATACTCATATTTCTCAACTTATTATTATCAAGTGGCTCGCCAGCAAATAACTTATCAAAGAATGATGACTGAGAAGCAAGTATTACACGATGTGCGTAAAACTTTCTGTTGTCTGATGAGGTGATGATAAAGTCACTTAAATTACTATTATTGAAATGCTTTGAATAGTTGAGCAATAAAGGATGTAAATCTCTTTTTTTCAATTCTTTTTGTGTTTGTTCCAATGTTACCTAGATAATTGAACATTATAAGATTGCTTTAAAAGTATTTAAAGTTATTTACTTACGTCTATAAAGAAAGTTAATGTATTTCCGTCCGATAAATAGTTGGTATCACTGAAAATCTTTGCATATTCGCAAATATTTTTCCATCCCCAATCAGCAGTTTTGACTGTAAATTCGTATGACTTTCTAGAAAATGCTCGTTTTTCAAGCACTTGTCCATCTACACCTCTAATTTCTAAATCCAATTTCACATCAAATTCATCTTCATCTTCGATACCTTTGCCTTCAGGAAAATTTCGCACAAAAAAGAATCCAAGTTTATTCTCATAACCACGAAGCAAAAAAGCCCTATCAATAAGAAATATTTTATATTAGGTTTTTCATGCAAAAATAATATTTACCATGAAGTTTTTGTTGAAAAATGAAATGAAATCGAATTTGAGTAAAAATTAAGATACTTTAACTTTTCACTTGTAATATTATTAACTTTCCAAATAATCTTTCTATTAGCTACATATTTATCTTCATCAGACATCTTGAAATAGTTTAATTACCAATATTTTATAATATTTTCTCAAAGAATTAATTTCACAATAAAACAACTTTACATTGTTATTCTAAAAATGCGCTAAAAAGTTTTTTTAATTTTAAAAATTCAACATCTAAAAAATTTGTATATAATTTGTATTCGTGAATTATTGAAATAATTTCGGAAATATTTCTCATTTTAAAAGGAATCCAAATGTAATATCAAAAAGATAAACAAGAACTTTAATTGCATTACCACATTCTTTAAAATGTTCATCAGCACATGCCAGCATTAAATCAAACTTGAAAGTTACAAAAATTTCCAAAGCTTCTCTTGTCATTTCATAAAGAATAAAAATTTTAATGAATTTTTATGACATATTTCAAGTTCATTCATTATTTTTGATTAAGGCAATTGATTTCATTTTTCTTGTATGATAGATTATATCAAAAATATTTTTATTAATATTACAAATGAATTCAAGTTTGAATTGCAACATCAACTAAGTATTTAAGCATTTAAGCCCAAGAAATAATAGAATGTGTCAATCGAAAATTTGACCGTTATGATTCAAATTTCAGAGGGCGCTTTTTTTCTAACTTTTGAACAAAAAAAATATTATTTTGAACAAAAACAAAATGAAAATTTGCAACCATTTCTAATTTACTACAAATTCATGCCTCTAATTTAATAAATTATGTACTAATACAATCTAATAAGTAATATAGAATAGAGAATTCATTGAAATATTAGGTAAATATTGGTTTCATATCAATTACTTTAACGGTTTTCAAAAATTTAATCCCAAAAAGTAGCCAAATTTGGCCACTTTTTGACTCGATTGACACATTGTATTATTTCATGTTTAAGCTTATTGATTTTCCCATTTTTGAATCTTTCACACTAAATTTCTTTGCGAAGCTTATTGTTCAAGTATCAATTTAATAAATTTAAAGATATTATAAAACTGAAATCATAGTATACTTTGCGATTTATTATTTGATAATCAAAATTTGATCAATTTGTCTTCAATCAGTAGCTTTTAAAATGTGCACAATAGATAAGAACTCAAAACTGTATGGTGAACTCACTTCAGCCTTACAAACACTAGAAAAAATAAATTCTAGCAAAACACAATTCAAACCAGATTTGAATTCTTCAAAATTTCAATCATCGAAAGACAACCATCATCATCAACATGGCCTTAAATTCACTGAAAAAAAAGATGAAAGCAATGTGAAGTATATTTTGGAAATCCACTCAATTTTTTTTGTATTGTTATCAATGTTATTGGGTGCCATATTAAAAGTTACATCGTGCATATTAGAATCAATTATTCGAAAATGTGAAGGATTAATTTTGTCAAGAATCACAAACTTCTGGAATGGTGGACAACAAAAATTCACATACAATTTCATCAACTTCAAAGTACTTTTCGAGAATATTGTTCAAAATTTCAATAGGAACAAAGGATTAACTCTGATTGAACTGCTATTTTTGATTGTTGCTGCAATCTTCGTCAAAATTATTCATCAATTTGTTAAATTAATGCTTCTTAAAGTACCAATAAATTAAACCAAAAATTTCATATCGTAACGGGTTTTAAAAATTTAAATATTTTATAAGTGAGAGGAAACAGTCACTTCGGTCACAGAAAAATCTTGATTGTTTCTTTTGTTTATCGAGTTGATTCTATAAAATATTCATTTAAATTGAATTAAAAATGTGTGAGCATGTACAAGAATATCAGAGTAAATTTGGACTAGCACCATATCAATTAATTAATTCATATTTCACTGCACCATCAACAAAAGACAAAAGAAAGAAAAGAGCATTGTCGTAAGAAGAAAATAATTTTCTATAAAATTCTATGGAACTATTAAGTTCTCATTTATGTCTCTTCGCTTATTTTGCAGAAGTCAATGTCATTCATGTCATATAACAAGCGTATCTAAGCTATTTTCATGTCTTCATTGCATTTTCTTTGGTTGCAAAACACATTTTCTGGAGCATTTTAAAAACAAGAAGCATTTCATTGGAGTAAATTTAGAGTTTGCTATGACATATTGTTGTTTGTGCAGTGATTATGTTTATGATTCCAAGTTTCTTAAAATTAATGAGCGAAATCAGTATAAAATGGCAAGAAGTTTCAAGAAAAATATTAGTTTTTATCCGTGGTTTTCGTTTCCTACTGAAGCCGAATTATCAAGTCTTAAACAGCATACAAAAAAAGTTATAAGTGAAAATAATCGTTTAGGATTACGAGGATTGTATAATCTTGGCTCAACTTGCTTCATGAATTGTGTTATTCAAGTGCTCATTCATACACCAGTTTTAAGAGACTACTTCCTTTCTGATCGACACAATTGCTGTAAACTTTCCAACTGCATGGTGTGTGAAATTTCAAATATATTTCAAGAATTTTATTCTGGAAAAGCTACACCGATATCTCTACATGACTTGCTCGTATTAATTTGGAAGAATGCAAGTCATTTGGCAGGATATAAACAACAAGATGCTCACGAATTTTTCATTGCAACCCTCAATTTACTACACACACATTTCCGTGATAGCTCAAAAGCACAACAAACAGATCCATGCAATTGTATTATCGATGAGATTTTTACAGGAGAACTTTTGAGTGATCTTGTGTGTACTTCATGTGGAGAGACAAGACCAACATTTGAACCATTTAAAGTAAGTGTATTATTCTTATCGGTCATACGAAATTTTAATAATAAATTTTTTTTAGGATTTGTCACTTGACCTCTCATTTGATACTGGTGGTCAACAAAAATCACTTAATCATTGCTTAGAACGCTTTACACGTTTAGAACATTTAGGAGTGAAACTTACTTGTAGCAAGTGTAATGCTGAAAGAGAATTCACTAAAGAATTGAGCATAGAAACTTTACCAATAATTGCATCATTTCATTTGAAAAGATTTGAACAAACTGGTTTGGTTAGTATCGAAAAATTTAAAATTGAATGCATTGAAGTTTAATGACTGAATTTGCTTTTTTGTAGAATGATAAGAAAAAGATTTCAACATTTATTACATTTCCCGATGAACTCGATTTAACACCATTTCTAACTAAATCAACAGATAATCAATCATTTAATAGAGCATCAGCAAAGTACTCACTCTATGCAGTCGTAAATCATGAAGGAAAATCAATTGACGTCGGGCATTACACGTCATTTATAAGACACACAAAAAACTTTTGGATAAAATGCGATGATTTAAATATATTACCATATTCTATTGATAGAGTTCTATGCAGTGAAGCTTATCTATTATTTTATCATAAAAAGATTCTTGAATATAATTAAATGTATACTACATGATTAATCTAATTAAACTTTTTGCTCTTTCACTTTTATTTCATATTTTTACTTATTGGCTACAGCTACTTGTTTTGATTTTGTTTCATCCTGATCAACATCAGCATATTCTGCATGAACATTTTCATTTTCCTCTTCATCTTCATCATTATCATCTAAATTTAAATCCATACCAGGCATCCCTGATTCTTTATCTTCATCTAAATTTTGATTGTAAACTGTTGGATATTGAGCCATACATTCTTGCATAGTTTTAAATGCATCATAACAGTCGGTTCCTTTTGGCTCTGCTTCAGAATAATGAAAACAAGAGAATGCATCTCTGAATTCTACACCACATGGACCGGTTGCCTAAAAATATATGTATATATATATTAGTAAATCAATACAAACTATTAGATTAATCATACCATTCCTCCTAAACAAGGACAATTCCAATTAATTTCACCAGAAGGTAAAAGTAAGCCAGGTTGAGGCTCTGAAGGCGGTAGTTCAATTTTACTCTTTTCAGCATGATCTTCTTTAGTCACAAAGATGATTTTATCTTTGCCCATTGTTTTGCAATATGACATGATTAAAATTCTATGAATGTATCTATTAATGCTGGAAGTGTGTTGGTTGCCTTATGCACTTGGAAAATTGCAGAAACTCCTTGAAACTCTGATATCAAAGTTAGAGCAATTCTCAATTTAATAGAAAAATCTGCCGGGACTCTTATTATTCCTTTTCTTCTATGTTCGTCAAATTTTAATAAATCAAACTCTGTATTGCCTCCAATTTCACCAAAAATTTGTAATAAAGATTTTATTATGGCACCTTTAATAAACACACACGATAAATCATCAATTTGATCACTTTTTAATTTTCTGAAAACATGTGAAATTCTTTGTTTATTTTTATTAAAAGATAAAGTTAAAAACTCTCTTGACTTACATTGAAAAGTCTATATAACAATAATCACTCATAATATGTTTAATGACCACATCAATGTTTAAAATTTGCTAAATTAAGCAATAAATAAGATGACAACAATTTCTTTTTAAAAAAGAAAATGAAAGAAACCCTGATAATCGATTTTGAAAAAATTAAATGTTCGTTAGAGAATGCATGTTTCTCATGTATGGATGAAAAAGTTTTTATGGCACAAGCATTCATTTTTACAAGGGATGAAAGTAGACAAACTCTCAGTTATCGAATTCAACTTGTATCGACTTTTTACGGGATAGTTTTGATTTTTAGTTTTCTCCATTTTAAAGGACTTTTTAGTTAATAAGAATAATAAAAGATGATTAAATTACCACTCATGTATACGAACGAAGTGAAGTGCAAAAGATATATGATAATAAAATAGTGAAATTCGTAATGAGAACATTCTTTTGTCTACTTTGTAGTTTAACCAGAAATTATTGTGCAAAAGTTGATTAAAATCAAGATATTTATGTTTATAAAGATACAAGTCAAAATAATAAATATTATAAATGCAAATAAGACTGCTCGCAAGCAAAAATTAAAGCATTTTTTAAATTCCAAGCAAAATCTCATCATATGGAATTTATATAAATTTATGTCAATGTGTGCGTGTAGTTTGTGAATGAGTGGAGAAAAAAAAATAAGGTACATATTATGCCATTCTGTGTATAGCTGTATATTTCAATATATGTTCACTAAAAAATGAGGAGAAAAAAAGAATACGAGAGAGCGATGTAAACAAGTTAGAAGCAATGAAGTTCAATAATGTGTGAACGCATTTCTAATAAATTACAAATTAACGGTCCAAATTTTCTTCTTATCCATATATCGCGAGCAAAAAAATTATAACATGTGTTTATTGACAAAGTGCATAATATTAAAGCTATTTGCCTAGTTTTAAAAAATGTACGATATATGAAAAGATCCAGTTAGTGAAAATTCCATCATCAAAAAAGAGTCTTAAAAAAATTCAATAAAGCAGACAAACTAAGCTTTAAGTGTACATTAATTTTTATTAGAAATGAACGAGCGCGTTCCATTAAAACGCGAAAAGCAATCAAAAGAAAAAAGAAACGCTGTTTGAGTTTTATTTTCATGAAAAATATAAAGAAAATTTTTGATATGGTACTCACTTGAGGAAAAGGAGATGATGGTAGGAGAGAGAAATCTCTGTTTGTGTTGGAATTTTGAACATTTCCGGAATATTTTTCTTCTTACATATAAGACGTGATAACGCATAATTTACATTATCATTCAAACCAAAAGCTCATATCTACCTGCTATAATCTTTCCTACCTCTCTCTCTTTTGTGCTCCTGCATTGCTTCTTTATTTTTCTTCTTCGTCATTGCTACTGGTAGTTTTTTTTTGCAACACATTTTAATAATATGCATACACAAAACATGAACAAACGTACTACGAATGAGTGAGCATTACAAACACACTAAACAACAACAGCAGCAATAATCATGCTTATAATTAATAAGCATTAAAACAGATTTCTATAATTTTTAAACTGAAGATTGCAGCGTTATTAAAGATCTCTTTTTTGTTTGAGTGTGATGATGTAGGAAACAAAGTTTTAATAGTGCTCGCTGTAATAAAACACACATTTTTTTAACTTGAATCAAAATCTTCCCTCTTATTCGCTCTTATATATTTCAATAAACACACATCAAAGATGAGTTTTGTATGTTTTTCATTAAAAAAAATGTTGACTGGAAAAAAAGAAAAACTATAAAAAGCACTTTTCTCTAAGATAGATGTTCATGCTGCATAGAGCTCAATTGAGTGCATTTTAAATTATTTATGATTTTTTTCTGCCTCTACGATTATCATAATTTTCTCCACATACATGTGTGTTTAACAGAAATCTCTTTTACTTTTTTTTGCAGTACGGTATAAACATCATCATCGCTTTATCGGCACTCTCTCGAATAGTTGCAGTTAATAGCAGTTGCAGTAATCTGAAAAGGGAAAAATCTCTCTTTTATCGTGCACTTTTTTTTAGCTAAAAACAAGTTACAAAGTACGCGAGAGTTATTAATGCTTTAATATCAGTGAAAACCTAAAGCTAAACGATGTGAATAAGACATTTTTTTCATTACTTCTTTCTCACTCACTCACTCTCTATCACTATGCATTTATCCGCTATTACATTCGTTCGACAATTGCAAAGAAGTGAAGCATAATTCAAAAGAGAGATATACATATATAAAACATATAGAGAGAGAAAGAAAAAGATACACTTACGTAAAACGAAAAGATATATTATACAAAAAATAATAAAAAAAGAAAGAAGTTACACATACGTGAGCTACAGTTGATAAAACATGGATCATCATTCCCATGTAATCAAAAACTTGACAGGCTATACTACAGTTTTGGATGATGATAACGTAAGTTCTCTATACCACAAAAAAATATTATTTATATCTAGAATTTATTACACAATATTTCACATATTTAAGAAAATGAAATGTTTGTGAATTTGATAAGAATTTATTTTTTATTAGATGGAAATTTATTTATTTTTTATATTTGCTTTTTTCTAATGTCAGATTTCCACAACTCGACCGGATTTATATCAAAAGTGCAATCGAAATTCACATTCAAGTTGTCATTCAAGCGATACGAGTTCTGCATACAGTGGCTCAGACACAATGACATCAATTCATAGTTCGTCAATCGATGCTGAGGAAGTTGATTTATCGGGACTCATTGAATCAGTCGTTGATAGTGATGAAGAAGATTTGGCTGAATCTATGGAAAGTGCGAACATTCGTGATACAGTTCGCGACTGTCTAGAAAAAGATCCTTCAGAAAGAACTGAAAGTGACATAGAAGTGCTGCTAGGTTTCACACAAAACCTCAAAGCATTTACAAATATGACGTTGACAGTGCGACGTGCTTTGTGCTCAGTGATGGTCTTTGCTGTTGTTGAAAAAATGGGCA
This sequence comes from Polypedilum vanderplanki, assembly GCA_018290095.1. Taxonomy (NCBI): domain Eukaryota; kingdom Metazoa; phylum Arthropoda; class Insecta; order Diptera; family Chironomidae; genus Polypedilum; species Polypedilum vanderplanki. The sequence goes on along the minus strand of CM031381.1, from coordinate 8,806,932 downwards.
CTGTAGTTATGAAAGATTGTAAGTCGCAATTGTTATTATGCACATGTATACATATGAATGCAAAACTTTTTTCTATTCTTTTTACAATTTCATTTAAATAGGTGAGGAGCTCGATTCATGGAGTGTTCTTATAAATGGCATTGTTGAAATTGAACTTCCCGGTGGACCTACAAAACAATTGCACTATGGCGACTCATTTGGAATATTACCAACAATGGAAAAGTCATATCATAATGGAATTATGCGAACAAAAACAGATGACTGTCAATTTGTCTGCATTACACAAGCTGATTATTATCGTATACTTCATGAAGGTGAAGGCAATATTCGTAAGCATGAACAGGATGGTAAAGTAGTAATTGTCACAGAACTACGAAAGACAACTGACACATCGGGAAAACGTGAACCTGTCGTCATTCAGGGCACACCAGAGCGACTTATGCTTCATTTAATAGAGGAAAACTCAATAAATGACCCAACATATGTTGAAGATTTTCTTTTAACGCATAGAACTTTCATCGATACACAAATTCGCGTTGCAAATCAATTGCTCGAATGGTTCCGCTCTGATGAAATTGTAGATGAGCTTAAACCACCCATCTCAGAGGGCGCTTCATCAGCTCCGTCATATATCGATGTGAAATATCGTGTTGCACGCGTTGTAATTTTATGGGTAAATAATTATTTTACTGATTTCGAAACGGACGCATCAATGATGGAATTTCTCGAAGTGTTTGAATCAGAACTAGAGAAACACAACATGCTTGAAGAACTAAAGTTGCTGCATGTAGCACACACACATAAAGCAAGAACACGAACAATTACATTGACAAGAAGTTCGCGAGATGAGAATCTGCACTTTAAAATAATTGGCGGTTATGAGAAAGGCGGTGGCATTTTTATTTTTGAAATTGACAAGAACTCAAAAGCAAGTGATATGGGACTGCGGCGTGGTGATCAAATACTTGAAGTAAATGGGCACAATTTCGAGCATGTTACACATGCGAGAGCAATGGAAATTTTAACTGGAACAACACATTTAAGTATTGCAGTAAAAAGCAATTTGCTCGTATTTCGTGAGCTTCTTCATTCAACAAGCAAAAATTCACCGAGACTCAAAAATAAAATGAAAATTGCTTCAGATTTAGCCAAATTGCAAGCATCAGATACAAGAGTTAGATTATCGTCTGTTGATCTTTTAACTTCATCACATGATGTTACTGATAATGTTATGAATGATCCTTTACTTAAATACTCTACTAATGCATTTTCTAAACAACAATCTTTAATGACACCAACAAAATACAGTAGTAGCAATAGCAGCGACTCAGCACATAGTAAAGTCGCAAGTCTTATGAGCCATCATAAAAATAGTTTTCTAACGCTGGGACCAAAGAAAAAAATACAGAAGGCACTCCAGAAATTAAATTTATTACCAAAGAATAATTCATTGAGTGATTCATCAAGTACTGGTGGTGGTATTACAGTGAATGATGAAGATGATGCAAGTAGTGGATTTTTAACTGGTGCAACAGTCTCTTCATCATCATCTTCTTCATCAACTATTAGTAAAAATCTTGTTGGTTCACATATAACAACTGGTACAGATAATGAAACAGCAGCAACAGGTGATTTAAATCTCGATACAAATACAGGAGGAGAAGAAGAATTACTTGATGATGATAAAGAAGAACAAAATGAACATGATTTTAATCGATTAGCCATTACCGCATCAACCACAACAATTACTACCATGACATCTGTTTCATCAAGCGGAAGTGCTGGAACAACAGCCAGTACAAATACAAATTATTACTCGCATCCCGATAATCATCAACAGCAGCAGCAAGAAATGGCAATGTTCTACGATGATATTCGAACGGCAGATTATCCAGAGCACGTATTGAAAGTGTTTAAGCCAGATCAAACGTATAAGTTTTTACTAATACACAAAGAAACAACGGCACATGAAGTTGTAATGTTAGCATTGCAAGAGTTCGGCATACATGAGCCAAGCAATAACTTTTCATTGTGTGAGGTTAGTGTAAGTGAAGGCGGCATGATTAAACAAAGAAGATTACCTGAACAGCTTCAAAATTTAGCTGAACGTATTGGATTAAGTTCACGTTACTATTTAAAGACAAATGGTGTTACTGAAACTCTCGTGCCCGACGAAATGGCATCTGACTTGGTACGCGAAAATATTGTTCACTTCCTTCAACTCAATCCAAATGAGATTGCCATTCAGCTAACAAGTCAAGACTTTCAAATTTTTCGCCAAATTGAGTCAACAGAATACATTGATGATCTATTCATTATCAAAAGCAAATATGGTACGCCCATGCTCAATAAGTTCGCAGAGCTCGTTAATAATGAAATGTTCTGGGTTGTGAGTGAAATTGTCAAAGAAGTAAATATCGTGCGGCGAATGAAAATTATCAAGCAGTTTATCAAAATTGCCCGTCACTGTAAAGACTGTAAGAATTTCAATTCGGTCTTTGCAATCATCTCGGGATTGGGCCATGCGTCAGTTTCACGACTAAGATTGACATGGGAAAAGTTACCGAGCAAATATCAAAAGTTATTTAATGACTTGCAAGAGTTGATGGATCCATCAAGAAATATGTCAAAATATAGACAATTGGTTGCAATGGAAATGTCCCAAAAGCGTTCGCTTATTCCATTTTATCCCGTGGTGAAAAAGGACTTGACATTCATTCATCTTGGCAATGATTCGCGAATTGACGGTCTGATAAACTTTGAAAAGCTCCGTATGATATCAAAAGAAGTGAGAAATTTAATGGACATGTGCAGTTCACCTACACCTTATCGAGATAACATTTTAAATATGCTCGATATCAAAAATCAACCGAATGCAGCTATTTCAGCTCTAAACCAAATAACAACAACAATTGGACATACTTTAGCAGCCAATATCATTCAACACGGCTCAGCAACTGTCAAGAGACGAAAAAAGTCAGCGCAAGCACCAAATCCAAAGAAAATGTTTGAAGAGGCTCAAATGGTTCGTCGTGTCAAAGCGTACCTGAATAATATTCAAGTTATCAAAGACGAAGAGATTTTGCATGTGAAATCATTAGAATGTGAGCCAGCAATTGTCGTCTCTGCACCAAATTCCGTGACAATCCGCAAACGCCATCCTTCACCTACATTATCGACAACAAGCAGTACGAGCTCAAAGAGTGAAGGCATGAAAAATGTCGGTCCTAAATTTGGCACCGCATCGCCTCAGGCTGTAAAGAAAATTCTCTCGTTAGCTGAAAATTCAAAAACAAGGCCGCATCAGACGAGACATTTAGGCATGAATTTACCACATGGAGCCGCGTTACCATATTCACATAATTTGCAGCATACAAATCTAAGTCCTTCACCTTCACCGGGTTCTCATCGACGGATTGCTTCAGCAGCTAGTAAGTTTAAAAATATTTTTTTTATTGAATATTTTTTAATATTATGCTTTCTAGATTCAACAGCTTGGCAGCCTACACTGCATTGCTTTGTTGCACCACCGAATGTTGGAAAGTTTGTGCATGAGCGCTCACATTCTGATACGCCAAATCCATTACCGTTACCATCAGTTGATTTATCAGCCGAAAGCAGGTGTGTGTAATTAACATGTTTAAAATTTCATAAAATTTTATTATTCATTTTTCTTTTGTCTCTTTTTATTTATTATTTTACAACAGTTCTGTGACATCATTGAGTAATTTACCAATGAGAAAAACACATGGTTCAATATCATCGACAGATAGTGGACATAGTGATGCAATGAGTAGCTACTGTGAACCACCGAATGTTTATCATATACAACAAACCGCTAATATGGCTGCTCCATTACCGCCAAGAAGACATTCTGCAGTTCAGCAAGGAACAACTACGAATTTATACCAATTCCAGCCAAATAATATTAACAGTACAAGTACAAAGCAAGTGAATGGAGATTTAACATCAATATCAATGCCGCCGCCACCAAATCCACGATCGAGACCTCCTTTTCCGATAAATATACCAGTCTTGTCAAATTCAAGTATACAAGTTGGTGCAAATGTTGCTGGATACAATATTTATGCATCACAACAGCAATATCAACAAATGAGGCATACAGGTAAGATTATTAGCAGTAATTAATTACAACTGATTGTTAAAATAATTTTTTTAAATTAAGGAATGATACCATCACCACCTCCGAGAGCAAATCAACAGCAACAACGTTACCACCCACAATCACACAATTTGACAGAAATGGCACGATTACACCGAATCGGTAGAGCGTATTCGCATGAAGGAGTCATTGAATCATCATTAGGTGATATTGACATTTACTATCCAGACGAAGATGGTGAGTACAAAAAAAATAGATAGAAAACTTCTTAACATAACAGGTTTCAAATATTTGACTAAAATTTTTTTTATTATTTACTAATTCTTGTTATTTTTTCGCTATTCCATTTTTAGATGATGATGAGACACAAGTGTCTGCTGTTTAAAACAAAATAATAAAAAAAACCAATCATTTAACCAAAATGGAAAACTTTAATATAAAATACTATGAAAGAATTTTTTCATTGAAAAAGATAGTTTACTAATCAAATTTATGATGATATAAAAAGAGAACTCTTATGAGAGTAGATATATATTAAATATTAAGACTTAAAACTCTAATTAATCTCTTTTAATTGATCTTATCTTATTATTATTATTTAGCTCCTCAATCTTTCTATACCTACTCAATTATTTTCAATCTCTAATTTCAATCTTTTATTCTCTTTATGTGTTGTAAATTATAATTACTTATTATTAATAACTTCTTTATATCACAATTTTTCTCTCATTCTTTACATTTCATTTTATTCAAACTTAAAGTAGTAAAGAAAAAGAATCATGTGCGCAAATAAAATCTCATTATAGATTAATAAGACAAAAAAGTGAAAAAGATTTAAATGTAATCCATGATATATAACTGTTAGTGACCAAATCTATTTGAGAAGAAAAAAAATTTTAAGTGAAAACAAGAAATTCTTCCCTCCCATTATCTCTCACTTCTGAGAGAATAGAGAGACTCCAAAAGTATATTAAAAATATATATTATGATGTAAGAGAAGAAGATATATAGATTTTAAATATATATTTTATCATCATAGGTAGTCGAAAGACACTTCACATTGGTGCACAATATCACATCATATTTCACTATGACATGCACTGCACCACCATTCCATTTGTTAAAAGACTAATTAATAAAAAAAAAGAGAGAATCACAGGAAATTATTAGAGATAAATATTTACTATTAAATTCTTCTATCCATTTAATTAAATAATAAAGAAAAATCACAAGAAACTGATGAAAAAACGTTAAGATCTGAATATAGTTACAATCAAACATACATACATGCAACTTTTTTGATAAAACTTTTTATAATGATTTATATCCGTTTATATGTCACCAGGCTTTTTTTACAACTGCTGTTACTTCATAATAATGCTACTGATAAAACTTTTTTTATTGATCAAAAAATTTGTTTCTCTATGATTATGATGGTAATAATGTCAAATAGATTATGATGTTGGAATAAAGTATTACCTAATTATAAAAAGGAACTTATGTGAAGAGAAATTATTCAATGAGATAAAAAAATTGAACGTGAAGACATTAAGTGGATTATAACATAAAGAAACTAAATGATATGTTTATTGTGTAAAATTTATTATGTTTTTTAAAAGAAAATTGATAATTGAAATCTATCCAAAATGAATCTATTTTAAATAAAATCTTTTGAAACATCTAAAAGCATGAGCATTTTTGATTTTATTTTTCAGAAATTTTAACCGTCAAAATTTGAAAATACAATTATGTAAAATTTACTGCGCATTTTCTTATAAGAGTTTTCTGATAATTTTGTGCAACCTTTTCTTGAGATTATATTATTTAGAACTCATTTATTTGTTACAAAACTATAATAAAATGCCGCAAATACGTATTGCAAAGGATCGTGATCAAAATGAAGTAAGTTATAAGTGTATTTTTATTCAATTCCAAAGGATTTTAATGACAAAAATTTAAGATGGTGGAAAAGAAACCTACTCGAAAAACTCAAACTGATGGTACTAAACGAAAGGTTCTAAGTGATTTAAACAATCGACAATTGACAAACAAGTAAGTTAAAAATATTTTTGCTATAAATTATTATTAAATTTTAAATTTTGTTAGTGCATTTCGAAAGCCAGAAAAAAAGTCGACTGAGAATTCAAAGGAAAAGAAACAGATTAGTTCACTGCAGCCAAAAAAAGCAGTATCATTTCCAAAAGAGCTTATCACGTCTGACATATTGATTCCCAGAGATGATAGGAGTAAGCATACTGTGAGTAGAACTCTGCTTGAGAGACTTTTGTTGAATCCACGAAAACAACTTCCAACAGCTAATTCAAAAAGCCGTTTTCTTGCTTTACAAAATGTTAGAAATAAAGAACCAGGTTTAGATTTTCTCGAGAAAAAGTCAGGTCATTCTTTTGAAGAGGTAAGTAATAAATTATTTCTTTTTGTTATTTTATAAATTGATTCATGTATTATTTTTAAGATTAAAAATATTGATGCAAAAGATAAAGATACAGCAAGAGTGTCTCAATATGTCAATGATATTTATGCATATCTTATGCAGTTGGAAAATTCGTTCATAATTCAACCAAACTTTCTTGACAAGCATCCCGATCTAACTCCTAATATGCGTGCAATTTTAGCTGAATGGATCAATGAAGTTCATGTAGAATTTAATTTAACAACTGAAGTTTATTTCTTGGCTATATCTATTTTGGATCGTTATACACAGAAAATCAACAATATTCCACGTCGCAGTTATCAGTTGATTGGAACAACGGCTTTATTCATTGCATCTAAGGTAAATGATACATTTTATGGTAATGAAATATTCTTTCAATAATTTTTATCTATAGTATGAAGAAATATATCCGCACAAAGTCGCAGAATTCGTATATATAACTGATGATGCATATACTACTCAACAAATTATTACAATGGAGTTTGAAATTCTAAAATCACTCGATTTTCGTTTAAATATTCCATTATCAATACATTTTATCCGCCGATTTTTCAAAGCAGCCAATATCTCAAAAACACAATACATTGCGTGCAGATACTTATTAGAAATAGCAACAGTTGATTTTGAACTTTCTACGAAGCTTCCATCAGAGGCAAGTTGATTAAATTTAGCAAATATGGTGAAAATTTTCTTAATATAATTATTTTTATAGATTGCAGCTGCTACTCTTTATATTATTCTTTATATTTACAATACTCGTAAACAAAATGATATATGGACTCCGACATTAGAATTCTATACAACTTATAAAGCGGACGATCTTCAATCAACAGTTTCAAAATTAGCCAAAGTTGTATTATCGGCTGTAGAAGATGATTATGATAGTACGATGCAATTTGTCATTAAAAAGTACGCTAAATCTGTTTATGATAGCGTTTCAACATCTGAAGAATTGACTGGTGGAAAAATTCAAGAGCTGGCTATGAAGAATTAACAAATCGATAAAATAATTTTATATCCAAAGTAAAACTATAACCAAAATATTTTCTATTATTCAATGCTTATTTTCAAGAAAAAAATAGTATTAAAAAGCTGAATATAAATTTATTTGTTGCCAGTTTTTCAAATTAAAAGAAAAGCTTTAATTAAATGTTCAATACATAAAATTTATTTCACGTTACAATTAATAAGGCTGCTTGTAATTTTTTCACCATTAATCGACATCATACTAAATTCTCGCCATACACATTCACCATCTGAATTTGTTTTCAACTCGTTCTGAATTTTGTCCCACACTTTCTTCTTAGGATTCAATTGAGCTACATCAGAAGTTGTATTGTTATAGCCTTCAATGAAGATTCTATCACCAACATTTGCATCAAATGGTGGAATTAATGGCTCATATTTATCAGTGCTGAAATAATCATTAATTGAAATTTTAATTCATTGTGAGAGATAGCAAAATGTTTTACATACTTGAATGCACACAACACTAAACCTTCGCTTTCTACTCCGCGTATTTTTGAAGATTTCATGTTTGTCAATACAACGACATTTCTGTTCACTAGCTCATCGAGTTTATAATAAGACATTAAATTACTAACAATCTACAATATAAAAAGAGTTGTAATTTTTAAATCGTTTCATATATGACGCAATCATTTACCGATCTAATTTCATCTTTTCCAACATTAACTTTCATTATGCATAATGTGTCAGCATCTGGATGTTTGGTAGCTTCTATAATTTTTCCTACTTTTAATTCCATCTTATCTGGTGAATTTTCATCAGATTTTTGAGCTACCTCTTTCTTTGTAGGATAAGCTCTTTCAGTTAGATCTCGATGATATTGATCATCAAATATTTTCCTAATTGGATCTAAAAGCCAATTGATATAAGTTTCGACAGCTGCTTTTAAATCGCCTGGATGAATTTTTTCTTCTGCAAACGCCTTTTCTAAATCTTCATATTTCATAAATGTTACATCGCCACCATTCTCTTCCTTTCTTTTAATTTCAAATCCTTGATCTTCTTTAAAAATTGAAAATAAAACGTGCTTTACAAATGATAAAAGTCCATTGTCTTGAATATTTCCTGGTTCACAGAATGCTCTTTTAATTTTTTTCTTAACATTAGCAGCTGAATCAAGAAGATCAATTTTAGAGTCCTCTTCAGAAGAAGACATTTTGCCACCTGTTAAACCAGGCACCATGGGATTCATAAGATGAATTCTCTTTGCATAACCGAGTTGTGGAAGATATTTTTCAGCAAAAGTAAAAATTTTTCTTTGATCAACACCTCCAAATTGAGCATCAACTTTTAAATATTCTTCATCGAGTGCCTGAAGGCCAGGATAAAGCAATCCAGATAAAAGAGGATATTCAACTTGTTTCACAACTTCAGCACCAGCTTTTTTAGCATCATGTTGAGTCACAATTGATGTGAGTCTATAAACATCTAAAGAGTATTCACGAGACAATTCAAAACTTGTGCCTTGCACGAATTTAAGTTTCTCCAATGGTACACCTAGTGATTGAAGCATAGCTTTAATAACAGCTTCATAATATTTTGTTCTCTCTTCTAGAAGTGACCATGGTGCTTTCATATTATCTAAATATGCATGTAAGTCTGCAAACAAGATTGTGACCTTAAAGAGAAGTAATGAAATAACCTGTCGTATGATATATACATTAAATTTCTTAGAAAAAACAATTACTCACTTCACATCCAGCTTTTAGAAAGTCTGCAATTTTTGTCATTGGCACGAAATATGCAATATGAGGTTTTCCAGTTGTGGCAGTTCCCCAATAAAGTTTTAAATCTCGTTCTTTCACAATCTTGTGCAGATTTTCTTCACCAAGAACCTCTTGCAGATTTCTTTTGATTAACTCAAGTTTCTTTTCAAATGTCAATTCTTCTGCCATTTTTTATTAAAAGATTGATTGATTTTAACTTATAAATTTACTCAATATGGAATATTTATGTATGAATTAAATTTTATTTCGGAAAATGCAATTCGTGTCAGGAAATTTTAAAACTGAGCACTTGAGCAAAAGATTGCAAAATTAAATTTTAAATAACCGTTTGCATGACATGAAATATTGCTTCTTCATCAATTTTATTTTTAGATAAAATTATATGTAGAATTCATTCTTATGTTTTAAAATGATAACATTATCTTTTAAATATATTTAATAATCCTGAAAATGATTTAAAATGTGAATTTTCATGAATTGATGGTAAACAATGAAAATGTGAGATGATTTGCAATGTTTATTATTTTTCCGCTATTACACACACTGCTTTAGATTAAGATTCAGTTTTCAATTTATTTTAAAATTTAAGACAAGTTATTTTACATAATGGTCCATCGACTAAGAAGTGACTTGTGTTATCGCTTGTGATACGTGATTTACTTTTAATTTCTGTGATATTAATGTTACTATAAATTTTTCTATCGTAGCACAAAGATTCACATTTAGTGTTGCAACAAATCGGGGAGTGAAATAAAATCTCTTTAATAATTTTTGGTATATTCAGTGACATAAATGGAATTTGTTTTTTAATGATAATCTGTGATGCCAATTCGAATAATGTTGGAAAGTCTAAATTAAGTGCTGTGATATTTCGTTGTGATTGTTGAGCTATTTCAAGTGATTTAGAATAAGAAGAAAATTGATTTGAACTGAGATCTATAAGATCAAGCTGAAGTTTACGAATAGTACAAGGTAAGGATTTTAGTTGATTATGACTTAAATTTAAATTTCTCATTGATTTCATTTGTTTGATTGCAAACGGTAAACGAGATATTTCATTATTGCTAAGATCGAGGTTCACTAAAGATTCAAATTTAGCAATCGCACTTGGCATAAACTTGAGTTTATTCTTTGATAAATTTAATGTTCTAAGATTTTGCTGTAAATTTATTCCATTAAACCATTCCCAATCTTTGATAGACATTGACTTACCAAGGTCGTTTTCACTTATTGATAATTCATTTATTCGTAAATTACCAAGTGCTCGATGTATTTTCTCTATTTTGTTGTTATTCAGATTGAGATAAGTGAGATTAGACAAATTTAATATTCCAATAGGCATTTGAGAGCATCCTATTTCATTTATATGCAGTTCTTTTAATGTTCGTGGAAATCCTTTAGTCGGAAATTCAGATCGTTGTGTAATAATGAGTTTTGTGACTTGATCTGTTAACATTTTTGTTGTACTTGCAAACGCTCGAATAAGATTATTGTGATTATTATCTTTATCATTTTCCTTCGATGGATACAATTCATTTTTTATAACATTTAGAAAAGCTTTGAGTTGTATAGGATCTGCCTTTATTTGTAAATCAATTTCTGGAAGTTGAAATGAAATTGTACATTTTCCTTCATTTAAAAATTTTCGAAAGATTCCAGCTATATTATTTGTAAGATCTATAAGAATAATTAGATTGACATTAAAAACAAACTCCATCATTATCTGAAAAAAGTAAATGTTACCATATTTTGTTCCAGCTTTATTACTTGAACTTATCAAAATTATGCATAAATTTGATTTCTCATCTTTCTTTCCTATGGCAAGTGTTGATTTAATAAAACGTGTCTTTATTTCTCGATTAGAACGTCTAATTATATTTGTTTCACACAGAAGTTTCATTTTTATCCTGATTTATCTTTATTTTCATTTTTTTTCTGAAATGTTTTCAAAATATTATTCGCGCGCTTCTTCAATTTTGCTCAATTTAAAAAATACACAACAACAAAAAAGCCGTTGGAAACTAAAGTTTATTTTTATATGTAAAACTAAATTATGTACAGTTTTCTTCATCATTAAATTTTCATAATTCTTAATAATTTTTCTTTTGTAGTTAGCAATATATATAACTGCTCTAAGCTATTTTTCCAATGTACTTGTTTTTATGGGTTTTTCATGATTTTTTATAGAATCCTTTTTTTTTAGAAATCAGCAATTATTTTTAACACACTTTATCTTGCAGTTTAAACGGAAAATTATTGAATTGTGTAAAAAAGACGTCCTTTCTCCATATTATTTTTATATTTTTATCTCTTGCACAAAGATGAAATTAATCCAAAAATTTAATGATTATAGAGTTATTCGTTTGTTGCTTCTATAATGTTTTCGATCCAATTCCACTTCATCTAAATATTCCTCCTCAGATTCGGTTTCTTCCTCAGAAACTTCTTCTGGTTCGAATAGGCTCTCATCCCCAGTGACAGTTTCACTGTCTGAGTTGTCGTCCATTTCATCATCAGAATTGTCATCTTCGTCGTCATTGAAATCATCACCATTTATCAGATCGCCATTATTGTTATTTATGAGTTTTTTCAACGTTGCTTCATCTGTTCCTTTGAGATCAATTTTGTCCAAAATGGTACGATTGCGTGGAATGAGGACATTATTATTCTTACCAATGGTGGCCAATGAAGCAGATGGCAGCTTCTCTTTGATCAAAATGCTTTCACTGATGCTATCATTATGCTTTCTTCGTTTAATTGGTCGCGCGTGTTTTAGTGATATTACATTTGTTTGCATACTGTGATGCTGATGGTTTACATGACTAGTGCCTGTTTCTAACGACGTTATCAAGTTGCTGTGTTTGTTGTTAATTGGTTTTAAATGCTCCATTGGCATTGCGCGCTTCATTCGATGCAACGAAACATCAGATAACGGGAAATTTAAAGGCTCGTATGCCGGAATAATCTAAAATAATATATTATTAAAATGTAAATAAATTTGAACTTTGATGACTATTTAATGATTAACATACTTCTTTGATTGGTTCAGGTGAAATGCAGCGTGAATTTGCTCCACTTAAATATCCTCCACCTCCATCATTTACTTCATCCTTTTTCGACGTTGTTCTCTTTCGTTCTTTTCTTCCATTCACATTATTTAAAAGAGCTAAAAATATAGTTGTCAAATTAAACTGTTCTCTTGTTTAAAATAAACAGCTTACCAGTAATCGATGGAGTTTCATGAAACACTGAATTGTCAAGTGGTGAAGGAATTGACTACAAATCAAAAAAGATTTTTATTAGTTTATTGAAGAAAAAAATATTAAAAACATATAAACTTACCGTTTCGAGATCACCATGCACTGGAGTTTGATCAGGAGTTGGTGTGTTTGCTCCACTTGATTCATTCCCCCTACTATCAATTCGACGATTGGCACGTGAGCGACTTGTAAGCGGAAATTTCAAATATGTTTCAAACTTTTTACGCTCATCCGCTAATGCCTTCTCGTGAATAAATGTAATACTTTCATCTGTGACATCTTCAGTAGGAACTTCACCCGTTGTACGTGCATTCTCTTCTTCAGTTATTAATTGTTGATCGTCTTCATCTGTCGTAATTTCTCTCCATCTAAAAATAAATATAACATTATTCTTGTAATTTGAACACAATGGAAGTTGAGAGTAAAGGGAAAAAAATTTTGATTGACATTCAAAAAAAATATCTGAGTCACTCAGCAGAACGTATTTAAAAATTCAAGGTCATTTAAAAGATGGCGTTGTTTTTTTCATATTCGACATTTAACATCATACAACGTGCTTCCGCCATCATCATAACAAGCAAGAGACAAAAATATTTTCGTTTTCTGCTCCACAATTGCATCATCGGAAAAGATATTTTCATAAAATATTTCAAAGTTTAACTTACTTTGGTGTTGGTATTTCTTTGTAGCTCAGAATTTCAATTCTACCAGCAGCTGCAACAGAATATGGTATGACAATATTGTCAATATCATAATTCCTAGATCTTCTCGGCTCTGTCGATCTAAAATTAAAAACGAAACGTTTGAAAAGTCTTATTTGTAATTCTAAATACGAAACTCACCTTTCACTTTTATGATTTGGAGTTGGTGATGAATTTTTACTGCGATTGTATGGATCAAAATGCTTATCGCTGCCATTTATACCATTTAGATGCTGGTGATGATAACCATCTAGTTTACGTAGTCTCTTTTTAAAAGTGTATTTGCGAGGAACATGCATGGATTGATTAAGACCAAGACTTGGACGTCGTTTCTTGTACTTTTTGCGCTCTTTCATATCTTAAAATTTTTATAAACGTTTAACAAAAGAATCAAAAAGTAGACAAATTTTATATAACAAACCTTTATTGCCTGCCAATTGACCATCCATTTTCATAAATCTCTTTGTATATTTTCTCTTTCCTGTGAGTGCATCAATGTTGTTCTTTCGCATTTTCTTATCTATATCAAATGCATTTGGTTTTGCCATTCCAAATAGTTTATAATCATCTTTAAATGATCCATTTCCACCGCTTAATAAATCGAGTTGTTTTGTTGCGTGTTTCATAATAGATTTTGGTGATGAGCGAATCATTTTTGTCTGCCATTCAGGAATATTCATAATTGCCTCAAGATGCACACTGCTCGAAACATCTAAAGATATTTTGTAAAATTAAATTAGCTTAAATGTCATTTAAAAATATATATAAAAAGTATTACCTTCTGGGAAGCTTAATACGGGATGAAAGCATGGATCAAGAAGAGCGACTCGTTCAGTTTCAGGTAATATATCGGTACATTCTCGAGGTGCAGTAGGATCTAGTCGTGCCGTACATAAGGCACATGGCTGCAAAGGCCAACTACATCCACATTTGAGTGTACTAAAAATAATAAAAGAGAAAAAAAACATGAGAGAGGAGAAAAGAAATTTTATTTACTAGGTAATTATGAAGTTCTCGGTAAACATTTGTGCAAGCAAGCAATAATAATACGAACCTCGGTCGAGCTGCTTTCTCTGATGTTTGATGAAGGTGTGCGATTCGAACTAATTTTCTTTTTCTGAATTTTGACTTTACAAACGGTCGAATACGAGCAGATGTATTTTCACCTTCATCATTCTCCGATTCAGCACTGTATGTAGCGCTAAGATTATTTCCTGGTAACTCATGGCCTTCAACACTTTTTGTTTCTAATTCCACAACACCTTTGCCTTCTCTTACAAATCTTCTATAGTCGTTACATTGACGAATCTTTATATCGACCTCTGAAATTTGTGTAGCTAACCAGCACCATCGTGATGCAACTGCACCACGGTCTTTTGCATATTTGTAGGCTGCACGTTTACTTCTAAAGGAGAAAAAAAGGAGAAAGAAGATGTGTAGAGGTTGTAATTTACTTAACACTAACACGCTCAAACATTGACGTATATACAACGAACAAGCGAGCGAGTAAGTTTATGCTTGTTCATTCATGTTAGAGCTATATTTATGCGGCTTTAAATTAAGTAATGGTATGAACGAAAGAAAAATAAGTATGAAATATTTGCAATAGCCGTTTAATTTTATTTTTCTTTCTCTCTCTCTCTGTCTCTTTAAATTGGTATGCGAGAAAAAAAAAGAAAAATAAACAAAAATAGTGTGCCGGCAAAACCTGATTTCTTTCACTGTATGTATAAATTCACTATTCTGTCTGTTGCCATTCACTTTGTTTTTTACTTTACTCGTTTTTTACACAACATCTTCTTATTATTATAATTCTTACCATTACCGATTGTCCATGAATTCTTATATACCTACATCTCTCGTAAGCACTCTTATTTCTCGTGAAAAAGTAATTTAACATGTGTAACGCAACCATCATCATTAAAACTATTCACTTTTATCATTATTTTGAGACTATAAATGACAATTTTTGTATGTTTACACAATTTTTCATACTATTGCAACAGTACATTTCACTTTCGTTCTATCATTAATTAATTAATTTAAATTGAAAGAAAGTTACTTACATGGATAATGGCTGTTGGTAATTATTGTTATAAACTGTCATTTCATCGGCAGATTCACCACCCGTTGAGCTCGCTGTTGCATCTGAATCGATTTGGTTTTCAATTAAACGCATTTCACTCATGAGAAGCCCTGACGTCTGATCAATTTGATCTACATCCGCATCCTCACACTTTGGAATGGCACTGACGTTGAAACTCGACTCCAATTTGAGTGTCTGATTGAGATTGCTGCTACTCGCGGTTGACGATTTTGAAAAGTACTTAAAGGCTAAGGCTCGTTTTGTTAGCACAGTACTTTGCATAGAAGAAACATTATCAATTCGTCTGAGAAAGGACTTCATCTCTTTCATTGGAACCGGCTTTAGTGATTCATTCTTTGTTGACGGTTCTATCACATCAATTGTGGCTGTATTATCATTAGTATTACTATCATTAATAGTAGTATTAGTAGTAGTTGAAGTTTGTGGCGGTAATGACTGCTGTTTACCATGTTGTTGCTCCTGAGAATTTGAAGTAGATGGTGATGAAAGTAAATTTATGGGAGGCTCACTTGAGAATGTCGGAGATGCGAGCAAATCTGACAATGGTGGTGTCACTGTCGTAGGCTGTAGATTTGCGCTATTAAGATAAGGAAACTTTGTAGACATGTGTGATTTCTCTTTAATTTCTTTCTTTTTGCTATAACGTGCTACATGCTCTAGAAAACCGGCAATCTCTTCACTAACGTGCATTCCCGTTGAACGTGACACAAGTTTATATAAGCGTCTTATTAAAAAATCCATTCGTCTCCGTAGTTGCTGTTCTTCTTTACTGATTCCTTGTAATCTTTGTTGTATTACTACTTTGACAATTTCATCAGGATCATCTTTTCTCGGTGAGTCATCCTCATAATTTTCTTCCTGTTCCTCAACCATAATATTATCACCATTACCGCCTGAATTCGCCAATGACGAAATATCCTGACCATCAAGTAACTCATTTAATATATTTAGAAGCTGCGGCATTTCATGAGAATCCACAACAGCTGAACTAGTGCTATTTTGTGTGCCATTTGACGTACCATTTACACAATAGTTCTGATTATTATACCCTGCAAATCCCATATTTGTTGATGTTATTGAAGTAGAACTTGATGATGCAGCGGCTGTTATCGAATCGAGGATATATTGATCGATTTTGGGTAAATCTTCTGTGGGAACGATGCAGTTATTTTGCTGTTGTTGTTGTTGTTGCTCGAGGCTCTCTGTCAAATTATCGCTATTCACTACGGCCGACGACACATCCGTTGTTTCTTCTGCTGTTGATTGTGTCGTTGATGCATTCTCACTACTGCTAATTTTATTCGGTGTTTCAGTTTCTTTCTGTAGTAGAAGCCTAATATTTTTTTGACAAAAAATGAGAAAACAAACATTAAGTTCACTATCACATAAGTTTTTATCACATTTGGTACGCTATTGAATTGACTGGCTTAAATTTGGTTTGCTCATACAGAAATTTTTACCATAATTTTAGTGGTATTTAAATAAAAAGGCGGATCACATTGAAAATATTTTTTCTTCACTTGATTATCTCATTTTTCAACATTTTTATTGTGTTTTTTCTGCAAATTCACTAGTAGTAAATGCGTAAAAAGTGACCGTAAGGGCCTTTAGATAATTAAAATACTAAAACCGAAGTGAAAAAGAATAAATTACACTTTTTTAGGCTTCTCGATACTATATTCTCTTATGACGACTGACACACACACGCGTACGATTGTTTCAATTCACAAATTTGTGGCATTTGATTTCTGTATACATTTATAACGCAGATGATATTTTTGGAGTATAAACTGATTAAAATGAATTTAATCGAGAAATTAAACACTAAACAAACGCGATCGGAATAATTGCACTTAAGTCTGATGTAATTTATGAAAGAGACCAGCTTCAATAAGCGCGTTTACATATGTGTTAGTTTCACACTCGATGCTTTGGGAAAAAAATCAATCATCGTAATTTATCCTTACATTTCCGCAGTTTCGAGTCGATCCTTTGCTTTCAGCCGATAAAGATTGAAGTTATTTTGATTGTGAAAAGACAATTATTCACTTTGGTATGCAACAACATTAAATAAAAAATTAAAATTTAACCAATGCAAAAAACTTCTCGTTTGTCGAAATAATCATGGATTCTTTCTGAAGGAAAAACCTTATAAATTCTTGGTATGCAACTATGAGTTTAGTAAACGCGCACTTTTTCAATTAAAAAGATAAAAGCTTCTATCGGGCTTGATAATTCACTATTTTGCTTAACTAAAACTATCTTATTTCACTTAAATAATTAATTTTTAATGCAACATTGCTTAAAAACAGAATGCTCGTGAAATTTTGTTTGAAAATTTTTTTCTTTGTCATTTTATGTGCGCATTTTTCTATTAATGGAGCTCTTTTAAAGTGCTCAGATTTGAATTTCATTTTTCCGTTAATATAAGTAAAACTTTTTTATAATCTTTCCTTAACTCAAATATTTTTAATAACATTTCTTATTATCTTGTTTTCTTACGCTTCTGTATGAATAAACCAACTCTATCAATTCAACTTATATTACAAATAACGATATATCATCTTTTAAATTTTCTTACAATTCATCTCAACTTGGTGATCTTTTTTTTTGTTTTGAATTTAAAAAAAATTATTTTATAATTGCAAATTCTCTTCTAATTTCGTCTGACCAAAGATGTGTAGCGATAAAAACAAAAGAAGAGTGTTTTATTTTGCAATATATTTTCTTCATATTGATTTTAGGCTCAATTTAGAGACACGACACAGTGGGCCAGAAATAAGAAAAATGTCCAAAAAATATTTTTTGTTTCTTATAGCACATTATTAGATGATTCTAAAACGGTAATAAATCATTTTTTTTTGGCCAAACCGTTGCAGGAGAAATTGCTATTTTTGTGTTTCTTCCAAGAAGTCATTTTAGACTTTACTTAAACCGTTATATTCAGTCAAATCTTTATCGATTTATCTCAAATGACTTTTAAATGATGATAATTAATATTACGCAAATTTTAAGGTATAATATGTAATATTTTGTTACTATATGTGGCTTTCAGATCTTCGAGAATGCTTAAAAACACGATTTTTTCATTAGACATGTCACTAACTTTGGTCTAGCTTCATCATAAAAAAAGCTTTTTTCAATTGGATTGCGGTAGTTGAAAGCTCTAATTATTACCTCGAAATGGTTTTCGATTATATTTTTTTAGCTTTTCGTTTAAAAGTTATGACCACTTGTTTTTTTGAAAAAAAATGAATTTTCGTCATTTTTGCAAAATTTTTGCATTTTAATGTGTATAAAATAACAAATACTTTGCGGGGTAAAATTTTCTGCTTTGTTTTGATAGTTCTGATTAATACTTACAAAATAGTGAAAGAAATTTTCAAAATAGTTGACAACAAAAATTTCTACAGCCTATAAATAAAAGTCACTTTTCCATGTCTAAATTTTTGAAAAATTATTATAATTATTTTAACAAAGTATATTTACAAAGTTTTGATTTTTTTCTAAGAGGTAATAAAATTACCTTTATTTTGATGTATAATATGTAAAATTGAACGAAAAATAAGGATTTTAAAGCCAAAAACATAATACAAACAAGGTATCCTCAACTTTAACAGGCTCTAACTCAGCCAAATCTTGTCCAATTGTAATGGTTTTTATGCTTGTTGAATAGGTCTTAAAAAATAACTTTCAAGTAACAACAAGTTTAAGTGTGATTGGTGACAATAGTTTAGCGAGAAAGACGAACAAACCCAAAGTTGACCTAAAAAATGCATTACCAAGGAGGGTCAAAAATTAAAAATTTTTGTTTTTGACACAAAATGGACTTTTTTAGGTAAATTTGGGTCAAAAAAAACGAAAATCGAAGAGATTTTTTGAAAAAAGTTCATTTTGTGGCCGTAAGGCACAAAAAACTGAAATTTCAAAAAACTTGAGCTACTGATATCAAAATTATTTTTTTTTCAAAAATCTCTTCGATTTTCGTTTTTTTTGACCCAAATTTACCTAAAAAAGTCCATTTTGTGTCAAAAACAAAAATTTTAATTTTTGACCCTCCTTTGGTAATGCATTTTTTAGGTCAACTTTGGTTTGTTCGTCTTTCTCGCTAAACTATTGTCACCAATCACACTTAAACTTGTTGTTACTTGAAAGTATTTTTTAAGACCTATTCAACAAGCATAAAACCATTACAATTGGACAAGATTTGGCTGAGTTAGAGCCTGTTAAAGTTGAGGATACCTTGTTTGTATTATGTTTTTGGCTTTAAAATCCTTATTTTTCGTTCAATTTTTACATATTATACATCAAAATAAAGGTAATTTTATTACCTCTTAGAAAAAAATCAAAACTTTGTAAATTAACTTTGTTAAAATAATTATAATAATTTTTCAAAATTTAGACATGGAAAAGTGACTTTTTATTATAGGCTGTAGAAATTTTTGTTGTCAACTATTTTGAAAATTTCTTTCACTATTTTGTAAGTATTAATCAGAACTATCAAAACAAAGCAGAAAATTTTACCCCGCAAAGTATTTGTTATTTTTATACACATTAAAATGCAAAAATTTTGCAAAAATGACGAAAATTCAGTTTTTTTCAAAAAAACAAGTGGTCATAACTTTTAAACGAAAAGCTAAAAAAATATAAATCGAAAACCATTTCGAGGTAAAATTAGAGCTTTCAACTACCGCAATCCAATTGAAAAAAGCTTTTTTTATGATGAAGCTAGACCAAAGTTAGTGACATGTCTAATGAAAAAATCGTGTTTTTTAAGCATTCTCGAAGATCTGAAAGCCACATATAGTAACAAAATATTACATATTATACCTTAAAATTTGCGTAATATTAATTATCATCATTTAAAGTCATTTGAGATAAATCGATAAAGATTTGACTGAATTATAACGGTTTAAGTAAAGTCTAAAATGACTTCTTGGAGAAACACAAAAATAGCAATTTCTCTGCAACGGTTTGGCCAAAAAAATGATTTATACCGTTTTAGAACATCTAATAATGTGCTATAAGAACAACAATAAAAATATTTTTTGGACATTTTTCTTATTTCTGGCCCACTGTGCACGATTTGAAAAAGAAGATCGTTCGCGAAAATTTTTATTTTACTGTTTTGTGTTGAGTGTCGACAAAATGTTTTTTTTTTGATGCACTAACTGTCGACCAGAGTTGATATTAATGTATATTCATGACACCACTCTTCAATTTCAAAATAATTTTTACATGAATGAAAAATTGTCTCTTAAATAGACTTTTTAACATTAATTATTGTTGATGTTAAATTTGATTAATCATTCTTAAGTGCAGTATGCAACTCATATAACAATACCAACTCTGATGTCGACAATAACACAATAGCGTAAATGTAATTTTTTACAAGGGTTGAAGACAGTATAGCATTTATTCATTCAGAAACAAAAAGTATAAAGTATTAACACCACGGACTTGATTCGCTCCGAATTTTTATTTTATTTCATATCTTAATTATGTTGCACTTAAATTAGTTGGTAGTTATTAGTTTAATAAAGCAAAATGGAGTCGTGGAAAAGTGTCGGAAAGCAATATTTGTTTGGAATAGGTATTGAAAATATGATTTAAAAATAAGCGATCATAAATGAAACACTCCCTTGGCTCGCTCGCTCGCTCGCTCACTTGATTATTTTCTTCTACGTTTATTATATTCTGACTTAAAGAATGTGGTGTGTGTTATGTGTTTACAAATATCAATAATGTGATGCAACAAGAAATTGAAATTGTATTAAGAGTTGATGATGATTAAGATGATCAGTAAAAAAAATTATTATGAGTGTGTGGAGTGAAAATTTTATATGATATTGAGTGAAATAAAAAAAATATTTTGTGTAAAAGGCAAAGATATATGGATAAGAAAAATCTTCGACATCTGGGTGACACTTGCATTTCATTAACAAAACAGTGGTTTTGCGCTTCTCTCGCATACTATCAGAATATAAAAAATATTGCTGAAGGATGCAAAACCTAATGCATTGGTCACATAAAAATTACTGTCATGAAAATTTATTGCAATGCATAAGTGTGTATGATAAAGGAAATAATATATCAGCATAATATCAAATTCTTATGTTTCAACACAATAATAAGAATTAGTAATATTCGCAAAAAGCAAGTGCAAAGAATTGTGAATCCAGTCAGAAAAATTCTGAGTTATAAATAACTACATCTATTCATTATCTTCGAGTTGTTTATCGTGCTTTGTTACCTCACTTCACCCAAAAAAATGAGCGTACAAATAGACACATAGAAAGAGAAAAAATCTAAAGGTATCGTGCGGCACAGTATGAGTCTCAATTTTCTCACACAATTTTTAGTTCTTTCTTCAATGTTCAAAGTTCTTTGAAAAGAGATTCATTCTTTGAACAATAAAATACAACATATTGAAAAAGAGAATCTTAACTCAGGCAAAATGTGGCAAGTTTATATTTTCAAACATTTGAAGTAGAAAATAAAATGCGAAAAAAGCTAATTCTTCATATCATATCGAAAAAAAACATCACCTTGTAGCTAATGATAACGATAATGATATATGAGTACTATGTGATTATTATTACTCATTTTTTGAGAGTACAATACATGCATACATTTTTTTGTAAATTAAAAGATTTTAGAGCTTCAGTTTTTTTATTGAAAGGTCATGCATTAAGATCACATAATTTTTACTTGGAATAAGAGAGACTTTTCATACTTTTATAATTTATTCGCCTTTTTTCTTGTTTTGCGCAAAGAGAGTTTTAACCTACTTTTGTTGTAATCAATGTAAGAAATCTTAATCTCTCCACTAGAGCAGTCAATGCAGTTTCTAATTAAGTATAATATACATTCGAATCCCGCGCGTTTACTTGTAGCATAATTAAAATCAAGTGCTTGCGTACATCAAAAAAGTATTACCGAAGTATAATATATCAAATACTTTTAAAGTCACATAAAGGCATTCTCCGCGTTTTCTTATTCCACAATGACAACGAAGATTCATAAGTATTCAAGGCTGCTATTAATTGCCTGCTTGCTTATTCACAGTTTAGAATTCAGTCAATGTAAATTTGAATTAGTATCTCTCATTTACTTTTTTCTCATGTGATTGTCTGTTTTAAAAATCAATTTCAAAAGCATCGACAAAAGTGGATATAGTGTGATAGAAATATTTCGTAAAAAAATTTCTTAATTCTGAAAACAGGATTATTAGATGTGTATCTAAGATGATGATAAAGCAGCTCTTTTAATAAAACTGATTAAAAGAAAGAGAGAGAAAAGAATTCCGATGTTAAATAAAAGCAGAAAGCAAAAGTCTTAATTAATGACGTCACATTGTGATCAAATTTACTGTCTTAACATATCATATACGCATCACGTAGTTTTTTTCAAAATATTTTCTTTCTCCTTCACTTTCAAGTTTCTCCTTTCGCTTTTTATCACCCAATCGTATAAGCACATACATTATGCAAAGTTTGTCTGTTGACCGTTGAAATTTTTTATTATGTAAAAATGATTTTTGGTATTATTTTAAATTAACTCCCATCAGTAAATACGTAGTAAAACAAAAGGTAGTAAAATTCCATGGATTAAAGAATGCAGTGTTATTGTAAATTTTATAGGAAATTATAATACAAATATGGTATTACCGATATATAAACTATAATTGGAACTGTTGTGACTCATACGAAAACAAGTAAATTTCTTCATTCATTCATTCATTCATGCTATATATATTTAAAGTGCCTCTGAACAGGTGAATAGTTGTATAAATATTTGCACATTTTTTGAATGTATAATTTTTGTATCTGCTTATTTCTAACATGCGATTTGAAATAGAAAGAAAAGTAACACTAAAGAATCCATATTCATTTAAACAAACGCGTTGGTATGTTAAGAAGTTTAGAATTAAATTAACACCAAAGCTTATATAATTCGTTGACGTTTTTTAAAAGAATTGACATCATTCAATTGAAAAAGTATATAATTCATGCTTTTTAATTGATCAATGATGCCCTACAAAGTCGACGCAGACAAGAAGAAAAAGATACTGACATGATAATGTTTGAAAATATTAATACACACAGACTAGTACGTAAATGTGTCTGTAAAGATATGTGAAAGAGTTCAAAGAGATCAATAAAAAATTAATAAAAGTGAAATTGAACTCTTTTTTCCGGCCACTGGCATTTCGATTGAAGCTCTTGCCTTCCATTCACTTTTTTTATTAAATTAGTTTCTATACTTAATCAATGCTTGCCATATACTCTACTTTTTATATATTTAAGTGAAGATCAGCTGCTACTGCACTCATACTATGCTCTAATTGTAGAGTTCATACATGAAATGATTATTTAATACGACTACTTCCGACATTCTTTTCTATTCCAAATGCACATATAACCAAAAATAATACGTTTTATCGGCTCAATAATTTTGACATTTTTTCTAACTTACTTTCTTGTTTGTCTCAAGTATGGAAATCTGAAAAATCTTTTCGATCCATATAATTTTGAGTTGTGAAATTTTTTTCATAAACGATTATGATAATTCTGATGTCATTAATAAACTGATCTGAGCGCCAAAAATTCGCCTTAATATAGCAATCTACAACACGAGTACTTTTCCACTGAGTTTAATTGTAGATTAAGATTCCTTTTCTTATAATAAAAAAAAGTCTCAAATATCAGAAAGATTTGATGTTTATAAAGTGTAAAAGAAAAACTTTATACCATCATACTTGAGTGATTGTCGAACTTGTTGTCATCATTTTTTCACACACACACACAAAGAGAATACTTAGGGTGCATAAAATTATCAGTGTTATAATGCTAATTGAGCGTTTAATTTCTTTCTATTGTTTTAAATAATAAAAAGTGCTACTCACATTATCTCTACTGCAAGGCGGAATAAAAAACTATCATCCAGTCATAGTAAAAGGAAAAGAAAGAATCGATGAATAATTCTATGATTAAATGTTGATGATTCTCACATGCAAACATGTAGGCTCGGCTCTGGGTCATAGTATATTTATTAAATAGCACTTCCTGTGAACCATTAATTAATTTTTTATGAGTATTTAATGGTCTCTTTAAGAATTTTAAAAGCCCACAAACTGATTTCATGCTCTACAGCTCGTGCCACTGTCTATAGAATACGAGTGAAAGAGAAAACTTACATGTTTTATTAATCACATTCTCAATGCACATTTATTCATGAGAAGAATAAGTCTTTATTTTGTGTTGTTTCTCATGTGAACACTAGCAATTAAAGTTCAAATGCATGCACAAGATGCTATGTGCTATGTACACTACTAATGTTTCATCAGCTGACTTTGAATTTACTAAAGCGTATAGAGAGAAATATTTACAATTGAGTTAGCCATCACAGATGGGAAAAATAAAGTGCCTTATTGTATAATTGTTGCACGCTTCATAATAAAAAGTTGGCTAAAATTTATTTCTTAAATGCCATAAATTCATGAACTTCAATTGTAATGCTGTATTTTTCTCGCTCCAATTTTTTATTACGAAAATAATGTTCATTTGGTCTAAGACACTGGTTGCTGTTAACAAGCAAGAAAAATGCAATTTTAATTGCCTAACGAATCCCCAAAAAAAATCTATTAAGATTCCTCTTGTTAAACATGCTGGAATGTTAAATATTTTTTTGTTGATTTGTTAATTGAGCCATCTTGTGTTATTTAAACATGATGCATGCATGTTGCACGCCACCCCACTTGCTGCTTTAATTTAATATTTCTTTCGTCGGCTTTTCTCATTCTCTCTCACTCAATGTGAGTTTTTGATACTGTTTTAACATTTTTCTCTCATACAAACATGCATTTTATTTATCATGTATTTTTAGTCACAAACGTTAAATTGCATGTTAGTGAATAGCAAAAGAAGAGACTAAAAGAAACAATTTAATTCCCATAAGTCGCTAATTTAATGCCGACAAAATGATTGCATACGAGAAAATGCATATAAATCTTAGAAACACGCTGAAATGAGAGAATATAAATTCGACAAATATAAACTTAGTGCATGCAGTCATTCAGTATTTTATTAAAAATTTCTTCATTGCCATTAAAGCTTATCAAAAAATTTATTTTTTTATGCATGTCTATGAAAGAATTTTACATTTTTATCTTGAATTTAACTTTTTTTTGGGTCATTTCGTAAGACATAATATTTATGCTATAAAATTTCATTATAATATGCATACTCACATACAATATGGTTTTAGAAATAACATACAAAAAAATATAAAAGTTTTAACGGTTGCAATAAGTTTGTTGATACAAAAGAAGCATAAAGTCAACAAAGAAGGTCTATATAAACATTCGCATCGATGTAAAAAGGGAATAGAAAACTATGAATACATTCTCTCCGTGTGTGTTTATAGAAATGTCGAATATAGAAAAATAGTGGCGTACTGATTAAATAAAGAAATCTAATTTTGCTTAAAAGAAAGACTCGTTCAAGGAAACTACCATGTTCAATCGAATGTAAAAATCAAGTACATAGAGGAGGAAGTCACAAATCAAATGTCAATCAACTTTGGCAATTATGTTAATTTAATTAAAAATCCAAAAAATTTTATATACACTCTTTACTTTCCATATATAAATTCACATAATATTTTCATTCTTTAATGCCTCATCGAAGTCATGAAATGAAAATTAACCATTAAAATGTATGTAACAACCAAATATATCACATTCATATAACTAATCGGAAAAAACGATTGAATAAATGTATGAATGAGAGAGTGAGCATATTTGTTCTGTGTATCATTGCGAAATTTCATCATCATTGACGCTATATTGTGTACTTGCGACAATTGAAGTCATTTTATAATACAATAACAATAACGACAAATGGACTCGTGTGTGTGTAGTTGTTAGAGGGAAAATTGTTGTGGGTAATCAATGTTTTATATATATTTTTTGGGGGAACGAACAAAAGCTGGACTTCTATTAGAGTCTGGCATTCAGCATTAGGTGCTTTGTTATACATTAAATATTTTATTCTAAACCACAAATACACAATACATTTTATGTTGACCATTCGCGTAAATTTTTAGTTTTTTTTCATACGCACCACGTCTATCGAACAATCAAGACATATAAATATTAGCAGCAGCCGCAAAAGTGAAATTTATAATATAAAAAATTATTTAAAATCTAATTTTTCATCTCATTTTCTTTGATAATTATCAAATAGCCAAACATAATTTTCAACAAGACGATAAGCCGCACAGATTGTGTTTGGATGTCGGTGACAGTTTAATAATCATTCGTGAAAGTGCGCATTGGTACTATGGATATAAAAAGAAGTGAGTTTTATTATTTTTTGCATGTACATATACACACACTTTCGACAAAAAGAGCCAATAATAATTGATTTGATTTTTAATGGCTCTCATTTTAATCGCCTGTTCGCAATTCAATTATTACTATATCTATCTATCTAGGTATATGTGTTTTACCATTTTCCTTTTAATTTCAATTTTTATTCATTCGTGTCTTTTCAATCTCTTTCCTCTACTTCTTCTTCTTCTTCATTCATGTTTTATTTTTCTATAGAAATCGTTCATTGAAAGGCATTTTTCCAAAAACTTATGTTCATCTTATTGCCGACGTTGAGATTGCTCGAGGTGAATACGTAATTAAACGTAGTGAAATTGTCGACGAAATAACAACAATTTTGAAGGAATGGCACGAGCATTTTAAGAAATTTTACTTGGTAAGTTGTCATTTTTAATAGTAAAGTGATTGAAATTAATTAAAATCATTTAATATTAGACAAATAATCCAAATTTAAAAGTGCTCCGTGAAAAGATGCTTGAGTTAATTAAACTGCGTTCTCAAATGCTGTCGGGAAATCTGCCAGTGGATGAAATGAAAGACAAAAAAATGAAAGCAACATCACAAATCGACACAGGAAATAAATTATTGGGTAAGGTCGCTCTTTTCTATTAAATTTGTTCATGATGAACTCAAAATGTGCGAGTGGGTGATGGAGATTTATCAATTGAGTATAATCATAATTTTTTCTCTCTCTCTTCACTCGTCATTATCAATTGAATGGAACAGGTCTTGATATGGTTGTTCGTGATGATAATGGAAACATATTGGACATTAATAATACTTCGACAACGGAACTTTATGAGCAACACGTTCAAGCAACAAGACGCATTCGACGTGCAACGGTAAGTAAATTATTCCCTACTTTTGTATTATTTTATTTTTATTCTTTTTTATCTCATTAAAAAAATATAGACGGAAATCAATAAGAAACCTCCTGCTAAATCGATGAACAAATTTTCTCACAACCTGCTGATTACAGTTCATAATTTTGTATGCAAAATTAATGAAGACACAGAGCTGTTGTTTACGCTCTACGATGGTGATCGAATGAAAGCAATAACAGAAAATTATCTCATCAAATGGAACAGACAAGGTGGAGCCCAATATTTTAGTAATAATTTACGAGCTCTTTTTACTGATTTGAGTTCTGAGGATCTTCAACGTAATAAAATATTCCTTGTCGCTTATGTCATTAGAATTGGTGCAATGGAATGTAAAGAATCAGAATCGAGAAGAGTCAGTGTTACCAGTAATGTTTTGTCAAAGAGAGTTTCTACATCAAGTCAAAATAATTCAACTGCAAATCTCAATGAAAGTTTAATGCGACGTCCTTTTGGAGTTGCTGCAATCGATCTAACACCAATGATTAGAAAAGAAGAAGATTTTAAAAGTGACACTCAATTATCGATGCCATTCATCACATGCGAAAAAGAATCATTAGACATGACACTTAGAAAGTTATTTAATAACAAAGATATTGGAAAAGATGGCTCAAATATTTGGATAAGTGTTGAGTTATTGCATGGTGACTTGAAACAAATAAAAGAGGAATATCCACATTTAATTGTTGGAAACATGGCACATGCTCGTAAAATGGGATTTCCTGAAGTTATTTATCCGGGCGACGTTCGAAACGATTTGTACGTGACACTTGTGAATGGTGAATTTTCAAGAAGCACGACTAGAACGGCTGACAAAAATATTGAAGTGATTGTTTCGGTATGCAATGAGAATGGAGTGAGTGTAAAGGATGTTATAACACAAGGTGGAGGTGCGACAATGGTCAGTGAATACCGTTCAGTAATTTATTATCATGACGACAAACCAAAATGGAATGAAACTTTCAAAATTAATGTGCCAATTGATGACTTTACAAAATGTCATCTTAAATTTCTTTTTAAACATCGAAGTTCAAATGATTCAAAGGATAAAAATGAAAAACCATTTGCAATTGCTTTCATAAAATTACAAAAGACAAATGGAACAATTTTACAACAAGGAAATCATACGCTAGTCGTTTATAAAATTGACCATAAAAAACTTGATGAGAGTACACAATTTAATTATTATTCATTACCTTCTGAAAATTTTGAGTTACTTGCAACACCAAAACCCTCGTTGGCTCCTTATTCACTTTTACCAAAAGATACATTTGTCATTGATGTTAATTTATGCAGCACAAAGCTTACACAAGATGTCGACTTACTTGGTTTACTGCAATGGAATAACAATACAAATAAAGAAACTCTGGAAATTTCTCTAAATCAACTTTTAAAACCAGTACCATCAGAAGAAATTGTAAAATTTCTACAAGACATACTCGATGCTCTCTTCAATATTCTAGTTCAAAATGATGAAATGCTTTATGATGATCTTGTTTTTCAATGTTTAATTCGTCTCATTGAAATAGTGAGTGATAAAAAATATCAGCATTTTCAATCAGTTCTTGATCTTTATATAAATGAAAGTTTTTCATCAACACTTGCTTATAAGAAGTTGATTAAAGTTCTTGAAAGTCATTTCTATGGTGCAATTGGTAGCATAAAAAAGAGTCCTACATTACATGATGATAATGAAAATCCAGCAGAAAAGAAACTTTACAAAACAATCAAAAATTTGCAATACATTATGAAATTTATCATTCGATCGAGACTTTTGTATGCAAAATTATATCAAGACCATGATCAATATTCATTTGAAACGAGTCTAGAAGAGTTGATGGCACTATTTGTCGATTTAATTCAGTTACCCAATTCACTTCTAACATCGCAAGGTGCCATTTTTAAATATTTGCATGTGATTGCAAGCGATTTGATGGAAGTTTACGATCCACTGAAATTAAGGTGAGATAGTTGACATTTTCCAAGTTTCTATAATATTTATTTATATTTTATTGATTGTTTGTGCAACACAGCAATTTTATTGTGGAAATTATTACAAAATTACCACCAGGACGTTTGACTCAATGTAAAATGAAGTGCATTAAAGATCTTGTTGGGTCTAAAATCTTCCGTATGCCATTGTGCCGTGGAATTTTATTGCCAGTCTTTTGTGCGCAAATAAAAGATAAATTAGAGTCTAAGGAAGAGGTAAGCAATAAAATTAACAGGGCTATTCTAATTAAATAACTTCTTTGTAAATAAATTGCATCCAGCATGAATAATTTGTGTGTTTTTTTCACGTGCATTGGCCGGTTACTTTCTTATGCCAAAAATTTGTGTTGCGAAATGCTTTTGGTTTGCCGAAAAAAAATTGAGACTGGAAAAATTATTCATCTTTATAAACCAAGAAGATGAAAACATGGAAATTTTTGCGAATTTAAAATTAAAATCTTTTCTTAAATAACGTGCTCGTCTTGTGTTTGCATTTTTAACGTGATACAATTTCTTTCTTTCTTTCTATCATACCATTCACTCTTATTTAACTTTTTACTTTCATTTCATTTCTCATCATCAACTCATCTTGTCTTACTCTCTTTCTTTATGCTTTTTTTGAACGAATTATGTGTGATTGATTAATTGGGCGATTGTAAAATTTTATTGATTCTACAGTGTGAATGTATATGAATAATTTCTTTTCCCACTTTCCTTTCTATCATTATTTCATCATTCATAACAATCATTTTTCCCTTAGCAATTAATACACTATATCTGTAGTTTTTAGAAGCTTTATTGTTATAAAAATAATTTTGTATATAATATCAAATGATAATAATAGTTATTTAAAAACATATGACTAATGATGCATGTCAATTGCTTATGACTTATGAAATAAAACCATATATTGTAATTTTATACAATACTTACTAACGTTATGACTTTAATCTAATAAGACGTAGTTTCACATTTTCGTATAAAGACATTTTTATTTTTACGTGCATGCTTAAAACATTGACATTGACCTCCCTCAGTTTGAGAGTAATTAAGTAACTTTTTAGACTTTTAAATTAATTTAACTGAATTAATCATCACATTTGTGATAGCTTATGTTCTCTTATCAGTAGTAATAGACTTTTTTGTAGTGATTCATAAGTAAAATTATTTTTTTCTAAGGTTATTTTCGAGAACTTTTATGTATGCATTCGGTCATTGGCCTATGGTGATGGGAACACAGTTACTATTTTAATAATTTATTTTATATTTAAATAATCAATAATAATTTCATTTATTTGCTTTTCTAGATTTATATTTCCTTTAGCCATATTAACCAAATTATTTTTTATCTTTTTTCTATTTTTTTGCAATCAATTTTCCCTCTGCTTATCCACACAACCAAAATATATAAACACCATCCTTCATATTGTTCCATATAAATATTTTTTGTAATAATATCGTGTGTGCACACTTGATGGCAATTTTTTTACGTTATTAACGAAAAATGCAACAATGATAATCTTCTGCGCTTTGACAATAATCCGAACAAAATCTATAAATATAATGATAAAAAATCGCATCAATAGGGTGACATCATGTCTGATATTTGGCAACAAGAGAAAAATCTTACAAAAGCTGCGAAAATCTTGGGTGAATCAAAATCGCAACTTCATGCACGCGAGTCAACGGCAAAAACTAAGGTATTGTTCCGTGAAAAATTCGAAAAAAAAGAATTGGAAGTTTTAGGTGGGCTTAAGGAGAATGATAGGGAAAAAAATTGACATTTTATTTTAGACTTTTTTGTGTTTTATTTTGTTTCATTTTTTTGAGTGTGCGAGTGTGTTTGTCAAATAGATAAGAATTATAGGAGATTTTGTTTTGTTGTCATCGTAGAGAAATTGAAACAAAAAAAAGAACTCGAATGTTTCGATTATTCAATGAAATTAATGTTGATTATTGTTCATGTTTAAATATGCACAAAAAAATTTGATTAATGTGCAATATGAAAATTATGCGTAAACAATTTAATAAAATATTTCTTTAAATACATTTTAGGTCGCTGAATGTGTGAATATTATGAACAATATATTGGAATTGTTATTTTCCAAAGATATTGGTGATACAGATAATGACATTCGTGATATCATGCTAATATTACTACGAACAGTAATTCAATCATCGATTGCAATGGATCGTGATAATCCATTAGTTGGAAATTTAGTTGCAATTATGCTAGCCATATTCAGAAGCATGACAGAGAATCATTACAAAATGTATGTGAATCATTTTTATTCTCGTTTCGATTTACAAGAATTTCTTACGGAAATTTTCATGGTGTACAAAGAACTCATTTCAAAGCCTGTATTTGCACCAGATTGGCTTGATATGATAATGCATCAAAATACAGTCATTCTTGAGAGTCTTCATCATTTTGCAAGAATCATCCGTGAACATTTCTCTGATCCATTTGAGAAGCAAGTATGGTCAAATTTCTTTCACTGTTCAATTGCATTTTTGACACAACCAGCACTTCAATTGGATCAATTTACACGCAATAAAACTTCGATGATACTAGCAAGATATTGTGACATTCGACGAGAAGCGGCTAAAGAAATTTGCAGTATGTGGTACAGCTTAGGACAGCACAAGCAATTTTTCGTGCCACAAATGGTTGGTCCATTTCTCGAAATGTCAATGATAAAAGAGACAGAATTAAGGAAAGAAACAATTCCGATATTTTTTGACATGATGCAATGTGAATATTTGTCATCGAAGCTCATAAATGATAGTTTTGGAGACACTAAGCGAAATATTTCACACATTCGTGGACATTTTCGCGAGTTTGAAAGAGAGATGATTGAGAAGCTCGACATTTATGTAGAAGGGGGCCGTGGAGATGATGAATATAAAGATCTTTTTAATGAAATTATGACGAATTTATGTCGAAATCACATTGCTCTTCATCAAGATGGAATTACTTTTGTTAATATGGCAACAAAATTGATGGAACGATTACTTGAATATCGTTTTCTAATAAATGATGAAAGTAAAGAAAATAGAATGTCATGCACTGTGAGTCTTTTACAATTTTATGAAGTCAATAGAAAGGAAATGTATATCCGTTATGTCAATAAACTTCGAGAACTTCATATGGAATTTGATAACTACGCAGAAGCTGCATTTACACTGAAACTTCATAGCAATCTCTTGCAATGGAATGATACACAATTGCCTCCGTTGCTAAAGTCCAGTAAACATGCACATTGCACCACACATAGATCATTGAAAGAAACACTCTATAATGAAATCATCGAATATTTTGATCAGGGAAATATGTGGGAGAGTGCATTGGAAGTTTGCAAAGAACTTGTTAAACAATATGAATTTGAAACATATGATTATGAAAGTTTGAGTGCATTGCACATTAAAATGTCAGATTTTTATAAAAACATTGTTTCGGAAATGCGACACGATGTTGAGTACTTTAGAGTAACATTTTATGGATTTGGTTTTCCTGAATTATTGCGGAATAAAACTTTTATTTATCGTGGAAAAGAATATGAACAATTGCAATCATTTTGTTCAAGAATTCTAAGTCAACATCCAAAAGCTGAAATTATGCAAACATTGGAAAAACCAGGAGAAGATATAACAAAAAGTGATGGACAATATATTCAAATTAATAAAGTTGAGCCAATTATGAGCGAGAAACATCAAAAGTTGTATGAATCGGCACAGTCAAAGAGAATAGCAAAATCTATCGTAAAATATTACAAAACAAATGACGTCGATCATTTCAAATTTTCACGACCATTCCGTGACACATCGAAAAATTGGATGTCATCAAGTGAATCTGATAATGTTGGAAATTTATGGCTTGAAAGAACAGTGATGAAAACTTTATATCCATTACCAGGCATTTTAAAATGGTTCCCTGTTGAAACATCAGAAACATTTAATGTAAGTATTTTCATACACTCAGTTTATTTCTTGATCTTTTTATATATAATAATCGCTTTAGGTTTCACCTATCGAATGTGCTATTGAAATGATGGAAGCAAACAATAAAATGCTTCGTGATTTAGTGATTGAACATCAAAATGACAGCACTGCAGCGTTAGCTCAGTTAACGATGAAAATTCAAGGTGTTGTTGATGCGGCTGTTAATGGTATGAATATTTCAATATATCATCATGTCAAGATTTAATTGACTTGTTTTGTTTAATGTGCAAATTAAATCAATTTTAAGGTGGAACGAGTAAATATGAGGAAGCTTTCTTAACTGACGATTACTTGAAAATGAATCCAAGCGATGTAAAATTTGTGGAAACGTTGAAAAACCTAATTGCTGATCAAATCCCAATTTTGGAAGTTGCGCTATCTGTACATAAAGCTAAAGCAAAACCAGAAATTTTACCACTTCATGAACGCTTAGAAGAATGCTTCACAAAAATGCAAGTACATGTTGAATCAATGTACGGAAAACGAACAACTGATTTAAAATTTGAGAAAGATAATTCTGTCGTGTTGCGAAAAGATGTTTTAAAAACACCACATGACAATCGTTTAAGTGAAACAAGCATGGGTTCTTCTGAGTAAGTTTTAACTTTCTAATTAATGATTGATGTATTCGCATTTTCCTAAAAAAAAATATTATAATTTGCTTTCTAATTTCCTTTTAAAAATCAACTTACATTTACTTACAATGAGGAAAATGCATCTTTCAACTGATAAAATTAATTCTTTTAACCTGATACTAATTCTAAAAATTTCTCTTCTCTTGCTCTTCTTCTCTTTTTGCAGTAGCGGAATTTCAAATCGTCGACAAATCACAACTGCAATTAATAAAGTTTTCAACTTCAACTCACCACCATCGTTCACTAGGTATAGGGAAAATAGTCCATTTACTTTCATTATTCATCGTCATTAACCATATGTATTTCTTTATCTATCTATTCGTCTTCCATATTCACTTTTATTCTTTCGCTTTACATATTATGTAGTTTATATTTCAATATTTTTCTTCTTCTTAACAAATCTTCATTTCGTATTCCATATATCAACTAATATCAGAAAAATGCTCTCTATCATTCTTTAAACTGCATGTTAAGCACATGTTCATGACGCCGGATGATTTTTATCTAACGCTTATTGACTAATCCAATGGAAATTTTCTTTCTCTCTTTTCATTTAACTGCGTGTGAAAACTCTCGATCCACATAACTTTTTGCAAATCAAAATAAAAATGTCGACAAAAATAAAATTTCAAAAACAAAACCATTGAACCAAAAGTGTGAGACAAACAATGGTGACATCTTCTCCACTAAATAAAAAATCTAAAGACAAGATGTCAACACAAAAAAGGCGCAACAGTAAAAAGGTATGTTACTGCTAATTGATTGAGTGAATATTAAACTAACTTTGTTTCATTAACCAAAAAAAAAAAATGAAATAATAACCTTGTAGATGGACAGAGAAATCTTGAGTTTGCCAAATAGTCAATTTTATACAGCTGCAGTCTCGTCACTTACAATGAAATTAAGTACCATCGCACAAACGCCGACAGAAAAAGAGGAGAAAGAAAATTTTGGTGTATTGTCAGCAGCAACTTCTTCAACTACAATCGTTTCTAATCCAACTACACCAGTTTTTGAATTAACTGAAGAGGTATGAATTAAAGAAATTTCTTTTTTGTGCAAATCTAATAATTAAATTTCATTTTAGCTTACACCAAAAAGACCATTGAGATCAGAAATTGAGAAAGAAAAACGTTTATCACGAACACAAAGTGTAATTGTCGCAAATAATTCAAATGGAGTAACAAATAAAGTTGACAATGCATCAGTCTCGGGTGAAAGTAGTAATAGCAGAAATTCGATAAGTAAGTTTCAGAAATATTTTAATATAACAATCATAAACATGAATAATAATTTTTGACAGTTACAACAGATTCGCAAACAAGCGAAGAAGACAGTCTTGTTCCACCGCCACTTCCCTTAAAGCATCGCGATTCTGATTTTGGAAATTTATCGTTAGAAGATACTCTTTATTCAAGAGCACCATCAAATCGAGCATCCACCGGTTCTGATCGTTATCATATTTTCAATCGTCCTTTGCCTGCTGCACCCACTCATGGTAGTGACGATTTCATTGCAAGCAATAGTCATTATGAAGTGTTGGAAATCAGAAATCGTGAAGTAATTGAAGCAACGGAAGCAAAAATCATCGGAAAGAAATTAGCACCACAGCCGCCTCCTAAACCCGTGCGAAATAATTCTAAAACAAGCAACATGCCGATGTCACCATAAATGCTTTACCATCACTGTGATTTCATTGAACTTTGAATTTAGTTTTTACCTTACTTACTTAGTTTTTTTTTGCACACAGATCTCTTCCATTGTTATCAAAATTATCCAAAGCGAGTCTACTAACAATATGTGTAATAATCTAACTTTTATATATTTATCGTCTCATATTAGAGAGAATGCAGTAAAAAAAATATTTTGTTTTAAAAGAAGAGATTGAACATTTTATATGTTAATTATATATTTTTGACAAAAGCTAAATATATTGATTAGCTTTAACTCTTTTTATTGACGATTTATCTAGTTGAAAAGTTTGTACAAAAAAAACTCTACTTACAATTTTTAAAAACATTCTGAAAATTTTAATGATCAAAAAAATGAAAGTGTCTTATACTGAAATGATGTGCCTTAAATTTTTATTATTGCGTCTAAAGCAATCAACAAAAATGCAATAATGATGCAAAATGAACAACTCTTTTATCTAAACTTTAAATTTTACCAAAGTAGACGATTTATTATTTAAGAAAGTACCAATATATATATCATAGAACAATTAAAGATGAAAATAAAAATTTATTAAAATACAAAAAATGGAATTTTAAATTTTGATACAAAATTTTTTTTATCATCGCTTAGTTAAATATTAATATTAAATTTCTTAAAGGCCTTCGATAATTCATTATTTAGAATTTTTACGCTTGAGCGGTTCTGTTTTTGATTCCTTTCTAAAAGTTGATAAATATCTTTATAGTCCTCTTTTGGTGAGATAGGGATTGTAGGTCGTGGTTGTCTCCTTCTTAATGTTACTCTTCCATTTTTTAAATCATTAATTACAGCTTCTAAACCTAATGAAAGAAATATAAATTATTATCAGTAAAAATAAATTCAATAAAAATAAATAATGTCAATTAAGCTGGATTCCAAAACCATTTAATATATTACTACATATTCAATATTTAACCATAACCAAATTGCAATAATTTATACAAAAAAGTGCACAATTAACTCAAAAAATTTTATTATATTTTTTAATTAATAATGTCATAAACATAATTAATTTAAAAAACGTGAAGCGAAAGAGAAACAATGTGATGCATACAGGTAACATGTGAGAGAGCCTTTTATTGATGCGCGCACACGAAACACGAAGTGATTGCGAGAGAAAAGGAAAAGTTATCTGAAAATTGAGCGGAAAACTCCAAGTGTTTGAGAAAAAAAATTGTCTGCAGTGAGCGGCAAAACTTGTTGACATTCACATCTCAATTGTTCCGTGCGTGCTTGAATATTTTATTATTATTTCCTCTTACGTTATATGCAATGATGTTGTATAAAATAAAAAAAGTTCACTTTTAATTGTGTGGTGATTATCTTTATTGCATATTTTAATGCCAAAATTAATTGTATGCGCTTAATTGAATTATTTTCTTCAATTGAAATTGTGAATTTATTTTCCATATTAAATGACAAATTATTGTCAATTGAAGAAAGACAATAAGACCAATTAGTGAAAAAAAAATAAACAATTGAAGTAAAGAAAATCATGCAATATATAAGAGGATTATAAATTTAAGAAGAAAATAAAGAGGATTTGTTCAATATTTGAGATTAAAGAATAATGCTTGTGTGTAACCATAGTGACTCTGTGCTATATTTCAATAAGCTTCTCTTTTTCCCATAGTATTATTTTTATTTTTGAAGATGTACTTAAGAAAATAAGGTAGAAAGATTTAATTAAATGGATTTTTCTATGGTAACAAGTGATGATATCATAAGTGTGCAAACAAACATCTTTTAAACAGTAAAAGGCAGGAAGTGAAATTTCTTTAAATTTTCAATTTACCTCCCACTTGCTTTTTTAATTTAATTTTCTTTTCTCCTTTTATTACTTTTGAAACTAAACATCAACAGTATTGTAATGCATTTTATGCTTTAATTTGTCGTTTTTCAACATTTATAAAAATTAAGTTTAAATAACCAACATTTTCAAGAGTGCAATTATATCTATGTTCATGTCCGCATGGAAACATACGTTCTCTTCTTTTTTGGCACCAATGAAAGCTAATAAACTTTTATTTGCTTTGTAATGGCTGGTGATGGTGGAAATTCATCTGTGTGTGCATATATTAAAAGAGCATGAGGACGAGAAGTGGGTTAAACGAGGTCAAACAGAAATTTTGTGGAGAGAAAAATCTGTCGATATAATTGGATATTGGGAAAAAATTAATTATCGAACAATATGCATGCAGCAGTAGCATGCAATTTACTTTGATGTATACACCAATATTTAGTAACTATTTACATTAAATAGGCGTGCGACCATAAAGTAACATCGATAGATAAATTTTTTTTAGCAAATTTTCTCTAATGAACAAAAGTCAGCACTTTGTCTATCTCTCTATCTACCGTCTTTTCTCGAATAAAAGAACCGGTCCTTGTATTCGAATTAACAAAAATTGAAATGTTTTCGAAAATCTGACATTTTCTTAGTATAGAAGGACCTTCAAATATAAGGAGCACTTTTAAAAAAACCGTTAAAATTATAATTTTTCTTTTTAATTTTTAAAATTTACCAATGTAGGGTAAAGGAACGAATTATTGAACACTTTTCATACTATTGATAACAAGATAGATAGATAGATAATTTTTATTGACAAAACTGATTTGAAATTGCATAAATCCTAATGATACATGAAAATGTTTGTGATATTGACTAATTAGTCTTAAATCAGTTATATAGCGTGTCTAATATAAAGTTAAGTGAGGTTTGTTTGAGTGAAATGTGTTGCATGAGAAAAGTTTAAAAACTCAAATTCTTGTAACAATTAAATAAAATAAATAAAAATAAAAAGAAAGAAAGACAGATTAAACTGCTAATGGTAGGTTGTGCTTCAAACCACCCGCAATTAGAGAGTGATCATAAATTCCTAAATTCATAATAAGAGTATTGTCATGTGCATGACAAGTGTCATAGAAACGTGAAGTTAAATTATTAACATATTCTCTAATTGTTGGAATATTAGCTAATTCATGTAGTTTTTTATTGTTGATAAAATCATCCCAATTAAAATTAAGACAGAGTCGCAACATTTTGTTTTGAAAAATTTGAAGCTTGTTGAAGTGACTCTTGGCACAATTATTAAACACTTGACAACCATAGGTCAATATAGGTCTTATGACTGTCTTGTATAAGTGAACCTTTTCATGCTCCTTTACAACATTATTTTTTTTAAAAAAACAGTACAAGGTAGAAAAAGCGATAGACTTAGCAATAGTAAGTGATTTATTAATATGCTATTGATAACAAAAAATATTTATTTCTCCTTTATTTGTGCATTAATTTAAAAGATTTTGATTTTAAATTAAAGATCTTGAATTACTCTTTCATATAAATAGATAAATGAAAGCCAGAAAAATTTATATTTTGAGTTATTAACAAAAATCTGAATGAACCTTGAAATTGAAAACTTATGTAAACAAAGAACCTTAATATTGAACACTTAATTTCTTAATTTTTTGCTCATTTATTCTAAGTTGTTTTATACATTTTACTTCATTCATTTACATTCTTGCTTTCATATTATAACTATTTCTATTGATATCGAAGTATGAAAATACTTAAGTAAGCTAGAATTAAAATTTGTAATTTCGAGTTGTTTTCACGAAATTATTTTTCAGTGTATTTTTGAACGTTCAATATCAAGGTTCATTATTTATTTCGGTATTTGTGGCTTATCTGTGCAGTGTATAATTATTTTGAAGTGTTTAAATCATAAAATAAACAAAATACTAGTTGAACTGCATCACTTTATAGTTAGTGAATCAATATTTAAGTCGAAATTTAATATTTTATGAAATCAGGAAAAAGAAAGATTTTCGTGAAAAATTATTTAGTTTAAGTGTTCAAAACATTTTCATTAATTTTCGCCAAAATGGCAAAGTTTTTATTAAAATAAATCTATTTATGATGTTTATTATTGCAATAAAAATCTAATTATGAGTTACTTAGTGTGCGAAAGTGTTTCTGAAAGATTTTATGTCAATTTATGTAAAAAGTAAACAAAAGTGTTCAATAATTCGGTGCCGTTCAATTATTCGTTCCTTTACCCTATTTGAAAATTTATATGACGTTTTGAAAATTTTAAATTTTTCAAAATTTCATGTTTTGATTCGAATATAAGAATCGGTCCTTATATTCAAGGGAAGACGGTAGGTAGTCTTTAACAAAAAATTTATTCAACAATATGTTAAAATTGATTTGTTGCTATAGATAAGAAGACACATGAAACATTATTCTCTTTGTCAAAACTTCAAGCCGTTTTCAAGATTTGGTTCAGAACTTCTTGATAAAATTGGAAAAATTCACCACAAAATTTTTCACCATAAAATTTTTCCGTTAAAATTTTTCACCACAATTTTTAATCATTGAAATTTCTAGAAAAATGCGCTATTAACATGTTACTGATAGTAATGCAATTGATATTTTATTTTGAAAGCTTTTACCTCTTCCCTTGATATTCTATGATACAAAAAAAAGGTACAACACGGAAAAAGCAAACATAATAAAAATCGAGAGGAAAAATCGATCGATAAAAAAGGATTTCTATTGCCTAACAAATAACCTTACATAATGCAATCAGAATGTATAGTGAGATAGGGAGAAAAAATTTTTATATGTGGCATTCTCTTGCTTTTTCATTGAATGATGTAAATTTACGTTTTATATTGAATAGAAAAAAAACTAAAATGCATAAAGGGAAAAGGCAGACACACATATATTCCGATATACCGAGTGCTATTCCTACCTGTTGCTGTTTTCTCTTTCGTTTCATTACTCATCGTTCCATGTTGCAGTTTATGCTGTGCATCACTAATGGCATCACTTAAAGTTTGTGAATTTGATCTTGACCTAAATCCTTTATTAGTAGGTAGTGTATTTGTGCTAGTAGTAGGAACATTAAAATTAGGAAGAGGAGGAGGCGGAGGTGGTGCAATTGGAGCAGTTGATGATGATGATGCTTTGACTGCATCCATTTCAGAAAATTTCGATGCACTCATTCTTATTGTTGCTTTTAATTGACGCAATTCCTCCTCTGCATTTTCAGCTCTCATTCTTGAAATTTCAAGCTCAGTCTCGAGTAGTTGTATTTGAACTTTTAATGTTTCTAGTTCAGAACTAATTTTCAATTCCATCTCTTTCTCGACATTAGTTTTCTTTAATTGAGTTGTATATATGTGCATATAGAGAGAAGGAGGGTTAATTAATTAAATTATTTTACATGCTGAGATTGATTGAATTAATTTCGCAATTGTATGCGAGTGTAAAAAATTTAATCATTCTTTCATAGAGTTTATTATTAGTTACACTCCATCACTACTTTAACCGAAATTATATACAAATATATGTGAGCAGCGTGAAAAATAAAAAGAAGTTAGGAACATTAAGTGTCAAAAGTATCTCTATTCTCAGCATCATCGTCATTATCCATAACCAATTAAGTACTTATGTATGAAAGAGAAAAAGAGTGATTTACTATTCTGGAAGGTTCAATTTAAAAATTTAACCGTTAAAATTTCTTTTGAAATTTTAAATAAAAAATATTTGAATATTTGAACGTTACAATATTAAATTTTTTAAAACAGGTAAAAGTTTTATCAAAATTATTTTCAATTTATAAAGGAATACCATTTTATTCCTTTATAAAGCTAAATTTAATAAACATAAGCAATTTGGTTAAAAATTTGCAAAACTTCAAATAATTTTTTTATGACGATTCATAACGTATTTTTTGGAAATGAATAACAAATTAGAATATAACGGTCAAAATTTGTGATGACCTTCCAGGCTTTTAGGTACATACAAAAATACAATCATTCTCTTTCTCTATTATAAACACATGAATCTTCATACAATAAAATTTTTATTATGTACATTTCACTCATTCATCCAACCACAACATCATCATCAACTTACATATTCTATAAATTGTGCCTCATAATGGGCCTTTTGTCGCTTAAGTTCCGTTTTGAGATTGGCAATTTCTTCCGTTACGGTTGTTGTTTTGCCATCAGTTGAATCTCGATTGATACTCTGTCTTTTAATCAGTTCATCGCGTTCTGATTTTATAAGTAAGAAAGTTTCCTCCATTCTGTGTATGAGTTTAAATATGAAGAATGTCAATCTTATTGTACAAAATTAATAACACTCTCACCTTTTGCTTGTGTTCAACGTTTCATACATATTCGCTTGCATGAGTTTCGTGAGATTTTTTAACTCGCCATTCTCAGATTTCAAATTTAGATTTTCAGCTTCTAATTCTTGTTTCTGTTTGAAGAGAAAAAAAGTTATTTACGGTATTATATAATGAGCTTGTGAAAAGAAACATTCTAAGTATGATACCTTCTCGAGAAGATCTGCAATATGCTCATTGGCTTCATACAATTGAAGCTCAACGTTATTTAAATATGATTTTAATTTCTCAAGTTCCATCATGATGTCTAAGTTTGCGCGTGATGATTCATATGATGATACTAAAAATAGAAGAGAAAAATTCTTAATAACTTACAATGATGATGAAGTTATTTTCGTCTTTCTACCTTCATCTTTAATACTTTCAGGTAAGATTTCTTCCAATTTCTTTTGTAGTTTCTTATTCTTTTCAATCATGTCAATCTGTTGTTTCTGCAAGCTATTCATATATAAAAATGAAAATGAGAAACTGATTCAGAAAATAACAGTTGTTTTACTTACTTTTCAATTGTTTTTTGCAACTGCAGCTTTTCAGAATTCTCTCGCCGAAAATGTAAAAGTTCTCGTTGCAATTCATCATTCTTGTTTTGTATCTCCATATTTTCACGTAATGCTGAAACATAAGGAAGTGAAAACTTGTCGAATGTCACTCATCCATAAAATCTTTTTTGTTTCATTTTGAAACTCTCACGCTTGACCTTACCTTCTTCATATTTAGATATCAATTGCGTTTGATGGTCTTTTAAGCGTTTATTCTCGTCGCATAATTTTGTTATAACGATATCGTTGTCAATTTCCAATTTGGGTATGCTCTGCTTTTGTGCCTTCAATGACTTCGTTTGTACATTTTCGGTTGGTGATGTTGATGGCGAGCGGCTTTTTCGATCGGCATTTGAAGCAGAATCGTCGTTCAAATTTAAGCTCACATAAGATTGAAATGATTTTGTCTTATTCGATTGCTTCAGAATTGGAATTGAACTTTTACGATTTGTTGGTGAGTCAGCCATAATACGCTTCGATAATTATGTTCGTTAATTTATACAGAAAAATGAGATTCTACAGATGGAAAGAAAATAAAAATGCCCAATGCAGTACATTTAATTATTTATTACTTTTCCTGTGCATAAATTTATTTGCGAAACTAAAATTTGTTATGCAAATCACGTTTTTCCGCTTGAAGAACATCTAATATTTAATATTCTCATCATTTAAAGCTACTGCCTTTGCCACTGAGACGAAGAGATCGAAACATGTGCACAAAATATTGTTTACAAACAAAACATTCGCCTACACAATGTGAAAACATTCAATAACATTACAATAAATGATATCACAGTGCATTGCTCATAATAGATAAGTTGTAAAAATGTGCTTTTAGTTCCAAAAAATTTTTTACTCATATGCAGGAAATTGATAGAAATAATAGTCTTCATGTTGTGTGTCATGCACTAATCATTGATAACGGAAATAAGAGCGATAAATGACATGAATATCAATATAATATTATCAGAAAATAAACCAGTTTAATAATAATGTACATCTCCGTGTTTTTACATAATATTTCGCATATATCGGCATTATTTGTGCAGTGCACATTTGAACTTTACAAGTATCTGTGTTTTTGTTATTTTTTCTCGCGTTTCTTATTTCACTTTGCTCGAGAGGAATCACGAGAATTACTTAAATAGGATCGGCCCAAATAACACATACAAAACTGGTTTTAAAACTTCTTCTTTTTTTTCTCTCTCACACAAGCCTTACATACATATTAGTCATACACATTCAATTTGTGTATATTTTTTGAGATACATTCTAACAAAAAAATGATGGTGATTCAGTATTTTTTTTGTTCTCATATTGCAATTTTTATTCTTTTGTTTTGACGTAAATTTTTACTTTCAATCAACATGTCTTATTTTGAAATGTCTATTATAAAATCTGTAATTTGCCAAGGCTTTGCAGAAATATTCAAATTATAAAGAAATTAATTGTGAAAATTATATATATGAAAAGTTCACATACAGTAGGAATTATTACTTTTTGCCGCAATATTTCTTATTACTTGCTACAAGTGAGTTGAAAGGAAAGTCTGTAAACAATACACAAATGTATGAATAGAGAATTCCATTCACCTTGTGTCGCTTTTTCTTCTCTCTTTCTTTAACTAAAATTCCTAATGATTAAACAACATACAAAAATACTGTTTTTGTATGGATCAAAATGTGTATTTAAGTTTCTGCTGCCACTGCCATTAAAAGTATTTTTTATATTTTTTCGTAACAATTGTGCACAGCCCAATAAGCAGTTGTCAGATGTGATGTTTAAAAGTTAGATTTCACTTTAAAGAGAGTGCACTGTCAAAATAATTTGATCCAGCAAAGGACTTTTGCTCTTTCCGCTCTGGTTAAAATTCAGTTCAGACGTTTTGATGATCGCT
This sequence comes from Polypedilum vanderplanki, assembly GCA_018290095.1. Taxonomy (NCBI): domain Eukaryota; kingdom Metazoa; phylum Arthropoda; class Insecta; order Diptera; family Chironomidae; genus Polypedilum; species Polypedilum vanderplanki. The sequence goes on along the minus strand of CM031381.1, from coordinate 8,762,276 downwards.
CTCTATAGAGATTGAAAAATTTTAACCATGGCAATTTAAGCTGTAAATAGCTCACATAATCAAACAGATCAGATTAATTTCCTCATCAAAGTTTAATCATTCTCTTATTGCCGACATTCTCTAATCATTTATCGATTTCTACAAAAAAGTAGGTGAAATAGCCAATCACTACTTTTAATTTTGTCATTCCAAAGAGAGCTAAATAAATAATGAGGCATATATAATTCTAAAACTCCTTGCTATTAACTTGTTCCTCATATTTTTTTTCTTCTGTGCCCATTTTACAGACATTATATAGCATATTTAGCTACATACACATTACTGGTACACGAAAGATGTAAAAGAAGGAGAGAGAGAAAAATGAGAAATGGGACACAATCACTTGTTGTTTGCCAGTTCGATCATGAATATACATGTCGTTTATATGTTTCGATTTCACAGCATTTGACTATTTAAACATATTTAGACAACTCTTTAAACGTTGATTCTGTTTCATCTCATTACTTAAACTTCTGTGTGAAGTTTTGCACACACCCACCTGTTGAATTCTCAATTTATTAAACGAATCTATCGAGTCACTTTTAAGCGAAGGCTATTAAATGGTCATTAAAATAATAAATGTGTAAGTTTCAACTCTTTTTATTTTTTATTTTGTGCTTTGAATTTTATTTCGAAATTTATCGCGAGTTTTCTTTCTTTTTTAATTTGTCACACTCAAGCTCTTATCACTAAATCAGCTGATTGAAAATTTAAAATATTCCACAACTCAATTCTGTTTGACGTCTTGAATCAACGAATGCTAAACTTAAACTGAACAAAATCTCGAATGTGTCTGATGTTTTACAAATGCATTAAGATAAACATTGAAACATTATAAAACATTGGATGAAACATTGAGATTGTTTTAAAGAATATTTATGTTTTAAAATGATTAGAATGGAATGTATAGCTTATGACAAGCAATAAATTCTAAAGTAATTAAAAATTAATGTTTTAAAATATACTTGAAAAATTCATATTCAACAGAAGAATCTTCTTCTATGCACAACCATGTGAAGAGCATGCTTTTTTACTCAATAAATTGCAACAAATTTATGCTTCAACACAATACCACCCGCTATTTATTCACCTCGTGCTTGTATAAAAATAACATCATCTTGTCATTAGAGACAGTTGTATTTTCCCCCCTAATGACATGCGCTTTTCGATTCAAAAGTCATAAAAAATTTTGAATGATGGCTGATGGCTCCCCAATATGTAAAATAAATCAAAGTTATTTACAAATGTTTAAAGATGCTAACAAATCTATTTTGGTAACATCATCGTAATAATTAAACTCAAATAGATACCGGCATTATTAACGGCTTTAGTTGTGCGAGAGCGAAAAAATACTTTCACTTGTCTTGCGAGTTATCTCTTCATTTTGTTAGTGAGTAAAAAATTACGCGCGGAGAAAAAACTTTTTGTGTTGTATGTGTTGCAACATGTTTCATCTCTTTCTCGCATGTACGATTTCTATATTGCGAAGCTCTCTGGTTTCTCTGTGCAAAACAGACTCTTTATTTCTCAGTCCGAGATTAAAGTCCCTGCTGTTGAGACATATATTGCTCATTGATCATCATGCTTTCTTTGGTTGTGCAAAAAAGTTGAAATTTCAAGAGGAAAAAAAGTTCAAAGTGAAAATTTCACACTTTTACATTTTTTAGTTTATTTTTTGTATTTTTTTATTCGAAACATCTCTCGACGGAATACAATAGTTGTGAACAGTGAAACTTGTGAAAAGTCAAAAAGGAGGAGAGATCGCCATTTTCCCCAAAAAAGTGAAAATAAAAAATTCTATTGACTCCCAAAAAAAGCTCCCAGAAAATCTTATAAATTAGTGGAAATATCTGTGATAAAGTGACGACAATAATAAATGTTATTAATCTTTTAAAATAAAATTATATAAGTTAATTAGCCAAGCTGTAATAAAAAGAAGATTCAAATAAGAAAAAGCTTCAAAAAAAGAAAATTTTTGGGAGGCCATTTTGTGAAAATCTACAAATCTCACTTTTTTTTGTTCGTTTGTGCCGTTGTTCTATTGGGAGCAAAGAGGAGTGATATTTTTTGTGTGAAAAAAGACCTTCAATGAACCACTATCATCGATAAATTCCGATTAAATAAGGAAAAACTTCATTCTTTTATATCTTTTTGTGGATTACGTCGAGAGAAAAGAAAGCGAGTGAGCATAAAAGGACATCGAGACATGTTCAGGGATTTTTTTATCGTAGTACTGCTGACGCTGTCAACAATCGAGAATAATGGTAAGTTTTAATTAAGTCAACAGTAAACAGTTAATATGATGTATAATTCAATGAGAAAAGTTGCTCATAATAGCATAATTATTTGTCTGCGTTGATGAGAATCAAGAAACAAGTCTAACCAAGGTTAATGGTTCTCATTTTCTTCATTGCGTCTCTTTACGCTCACTCAACTAAACTGCATAAATTTCCACTCATTCACGTTCAATGATCTTTCACTTCTTCTTATTCTTTCACTCGCGCAGACATCGCAGTTTCTAGTGCTTCTTTCTAATCTTATTGTATATAATGTCTCTTTTTTCAAAAAAAACAACAGTGATCTCATCTTATTCTTAAAATCATCATTATTTTCATCGTTTTCATGTCGTTAATTCAAATGCAGCACAAAAATTTACATTCATTTTCGATGTTGTGTCGCTCTTTTGATATTATATAACATTATACAAACAAAATATAAAAAGAATCGTGTCTGTTGCTGTATGTCTTTTATAAAGCTCTGCTTTTTGTTGTTGTTATTGTTATTTAATACTGCTGCTTTTCGCGAAATCATCTTGTTGTTGTTGTTATTTATGACTTTTAGTCAAGTTTGAATAATAACTTTATTTTTTACAAAAACCAAAACAGGATTATCAAAATACTTACTGCGGAATTTTGAAAAAGAATATTAAGTTTTTATCAACATCATTTAGATTCTTCTTTTTTTGAAGAAATCATTTTTAAAATTAGGTAAGAAAACGTCAATAGAATAATAATTAGCCATTTTTAATTTTTAGTAAAAATGCATTAAAATCAGCTTTTGATTCAATTATCTTCACGTTTACGTAATGATTAGTCTATTTGAAGCGAAAATAATTGAATAACAACTTCAGCTTTAAGTACATTACTATAGCAATAAAATAATTTAATCGTCAATTCGATAATCACAGTTATTTATTTATTAATCAAGCACATCTTCAACAATTCTTCAAATTAAATTCAAGGTTAATTCGAATACTGTAATTGCAAATCTCAATTTATGTTGTCCTTCACAATTGCACATTCGAAAATGAATCTTTTTCAAAAGAAGAAACAGCGATAATCCATGAACTCATTTTTGGAAGTTCATAACAAAAGTAAATTTTTGCATTCAACAGCATGCTAGCCAAAAAAACACATTGAGTGAAAGTAAAAATTCAATAAGCTATTTCACTCTCATCTTTTTGCTTTCGACTGGGTAGTGGCATAAAAGTTTCAAAGTAAAAGTAGGTCGTACTACCGAAAAATAGCAACAGAAACCGAAAGTCTCTCTCGCTCTGCAAATCAGAATAATTTTTATAAATTCTCTTTTCAACAGTACCATCGCTCATTAAATTACGATAATATGAAATTAAATTTTCATCTCTAACGATGTGCCATGAATGATAACAAGCGATGAAAGAGAGAATGAGGAGCATAAAAAATTCAATGAATTACATCCCTCGCTATAAACTTCCTCGTGCACATATACACACACATAATCACCCTTAAAGTATATAACTCAGTGTCTCTCTCTTTTTCCCATTCGGCACCGACTGTAAACATACAATAAAATATGATCCGATATTATTATATTTCGAGCACAAACGATGAGGGAGGATGATGATGCTGAAGATGATATAAAGTGAATATACTCTCATGCAATGGGAATATCTTTATGTATTAAATCAGCTTAATTTGATGAGGAAAATAGAGACATGAATATTATAATAATTTAGTTGATAAAGAGCTAAGCTTATCATAATTATTAACATAATAGTTAAATAGAATCCTGGTGGGGTCATTCAAAGTTTTTGACCGTTGCATATTTATAAATTTTCAAACATTTTCAAACCCCTTTTCGAAAAAAATGGCACTTTCGAACTAAATTTTCGAAATTTATTTTTAACAAAAAATCCAAATAATGGAATTTCTATGGTGATATTATGTAAAATAATATCGGATATAACTACAAAACAATATCTTTAATGTGGAGAAACATTATTTTACAGTCAGACAATGATATTTAAATTTTTTTTGAACAATATTTTTTTTGAAATTTAAATGATTTCGAAAAATCATAGTTTCATTCGGGGACTTTTCGAAGTTCTTTCGAAGTTCTCTTACGGTCGAGTGACCCCACCAGGAATAGAATCTATTTTAAGATAAAAGAAATAAATTAATGAAATTCATTTAATAGTCACGCTTTAATTCTTCAGCATGATTAAAATAAAATTGCAATTAATTCATCACAAAATCGTGATGTTATGCTATTATAATTCACACACATGTGAAACTATAATTGCATTCATTTTTTATTCAAGGACATCAGACAGGTAGCAAACAAAAGAGAACATAAAGAAGAAGTCGCACATTTAATTATAGTGATTGAGGTGTTCTTCACATCTATTGATGCTTCACCTTGAACGCGTTCAAAGGCATATTTTTATGAACGTGCCATATAACAGAAAGCGTGTAAAAACGACAGGCAAAGCAAAAAAGAAAAAAAAACGTTTTTGATGTAAATTAATCGTTATCGATTTTTCATCCTCTTTCATGTCACTTTTTCAAGACTTACAATTTTGTTGTGATGAAAATCAGATCTGTTGTCTAGGTGAAATCTTATTTCTATTTATATGTAAGATGATGTAAAAAGTGACTTTAATAAAAAAGAAATAAATTTAGCATAAATTTGACATTTAAATTTCTTATCTGAATATCACTTTCATTTATTTTTTCATTCTAATTTATTTTACTTTTCTATTCAATCTATTTAGAAAAAAATTCATCCTTTTTAAGAGCATTATAAAAACTACCCTTTCTCTTTTAGCTTTCTGTTTCTTCGACTTAGTTACATACTTTCATGCTTACGTATAAATTCTATGATGGTTGAATTATATTTTCTCTTTTTACATAGCTCGATGCTTTTTGGTCTCTTTGATGTCTTTCTCTATGTTTGATTTTAAATACTTTTTTTGTTTGTACATTTTATGGCTTTTTGTGTGTACATTGCATTTTGGTAAATATGCTTGCTAAAGTAATAGAGAGATAGAGAAAAAGAAGATCGTGAAATGAAGCGAAAATGATGAATGTTTAATCTCTGTAAAAAAATCTCTTTTCTTTTAGTCTCTTGGGAATTCATTTTGAATCAGGTACATGATGATGATGAAAATCGATAAAATTTAATCCAACAAAATTGCAATATTTTTTAAGTGAGTGAACAAGAGAAGAAATCGAATAATAAGAAAGTTGGTCACATATAAACACAGTGGCTCTCTGACTCGTGACGAATTGAATGAAAAGTTATTTCCTCTCATTTCCTTGATGAACTTAAATATACCATTTATCCATTTTATTCATCTTTCTTCATCCATTCATTCATACAATAAGGGAATGAGAGCAAAAGCAGCAGAAGAAAGGAAACTGTCCCCTTCTTTTATACTTCATTACAATCCCTCGACATTATATAATATCATTCTCTGCTTGCTGCATTGCACTGAACAATAAATAGTGATTTGATGGTTCTTAATGTGGAATTATCCTAGCAAGACATTTTCGTCATTTAAATTCGGTGTTAATTTAATAACATTGATGAATGTATCAGAGACAGTGTGGGTGAGAGTTGATTATCTAAAGCAAACAGACATGAATTTCATACCATTAAATCCTTTGAGACTTTATATGCATGCTTGTCACGCAGTTAGCACAAGAAATGTAATTCCATTGATTGTATAGAAGGGTGATGAAAATTACTGATAAGAAAGATTTCACGGAAATTTATTTATTTAATGTAATATTCTCATTAATGTCAACCCTTTTTCTAGAGATTATTTTTTTACAATTTGGAATGAAAATTAATTTAGAAATAATAATTAAACCAGAAAAATCTTTCACATTTCCAGAATAAAAATATTGTCAACTTTAATAATTTAGCAAAAATAAATTGATGATGATAATAATAAGTCCAGACATGTCGTTGACTTTTTAGCAACCAACCACATACCATGAATGCTTTCTAAGATATTTTGTGCTCGTTCTGTCGTGTCTATTTGAAATATCAGTTAATTTGAGAAGACATAAAATGCGTGAGTGAATGAATGAGGGTTGTTGTTGTTGTCTACTTGTTGAAAATTTTCCCTCTTTCTCACATAAAATATTTATTATGAGAAATTCATGAAATTCCAAGTACTTTGTGAAAATTCTCTCACGTAAAAAGGATCAACAAATTTTTTGGCTGTTTAATGTGAAATTATTGACCTACGTAGGATTCAATTTTTCCATTTATTCTCTCATTCATTAAAATTATTCTGAAATTTATCGTAAATATTTGTGGTTAATCGTAATCGTATAGAGCACCTACATTCTCAATTGACACTCCCTCCAGCTATAGAATCTCGTAAAGCCAAGTGTGATGAAATTTCTAACCCACACATCTTTTTTTTTTCACTGCCGTATCGTTAGTTGACGAGAGAAAAAAAAGAAAAATTCTCGTATTCATCTCACATTTCCTACGTTAAGGGCACAAACGAACATAAAGAATATTGCATGAAGGGAAATGGAAATTTATTTGAAAATGATGATGACATCATTATTTTTCTGATATTGCGACACAAACACACACATACAGTAAGAAAATCATTTTTCACAATTGGTGAACGACGAATGAAAAAATCCTTTTAACGAAATTGCGTTTTTTACTCATGTCTCCCTATCTACACGTGTGCATCATAATTTTTCCTTTTTGATTTTTATCGCTTTAAATTTAGACACAAAAAAATAATGATTATAATTTCTCAAATTTCAGGAATTAATGCTCGAGCACCACCTGAACCATACTACGGACGATACATCGGAACATTCACTGAATTTGCACATGGAATTAAGGTAAAAAATAAAATAAAATTTAATTCGTTTATTGACTTACAATTTTACTAATTTTTAACAGGGAACAGTTTATGCAGTAGATGAGTCAACACTTTTTGTGAAAGGTTTTGCTTATGATGGTAATTATACTAAAATTATTTCTTAATACTTTTCTTAACTTAACTATTTTATTTAGGTACTGGTCCAGATGCATTCTTTTGGGTTGGAAGTTCACCAAGACCAAGTCCAGAAGGCTACATCATTCCCTATCCAGAAGAATTTAGCGGAAGGTTTGTATTTTTTATTCCATTATTCATAGTCGATAGACTTTAATGTGAAAAACCATGGTTTTATTCTTTTCATCAAACAATACATTGCAAATTAAAGAGAAAAGATTGAAACAATAAAAACCCTTTTCACAGTCGTTTGCATTAATCTGAAGTCTCTTTTCAAAGAGCTCTATTAAAATGCTCATTGATTGAACGACACTCCATTAGAATCATCAACAATATCTCATCCCTTATCACGAGTGTGATTTTTCTTTTTGTCGCATTTTCAATATCAAATTTCCATTTTTTTTTCTTAAATCGCACTCTCAGACACTCAAAAAGAAACATTTATGTTGATCAACAATAATAGTCCCTATCGTCAATTCGAGATACGATAAAACATCAATGATAGGCATTATGGTAGAAACTAAGTTTACTGAAAAGCCGAAAATCCCTTCCGCATGAGAGGCAAAAACAAACAATGAAATAAGAAGAAAATGTTTTTCTTATGATTCTAGCGAATTTTTGGAAAAAAATACGCTATTATATTCACTTTGGCTGTTCGGCTGTTCGGCTGGGTGAGTGAGATCTCGAAAACTACAAAAGCTAGAGACTTCCGGTTTGTTTTAAATGATTTGTGATATTGTGTAGGCGTGCACAATCTATTTTATATTAAGCTTAATTGTTGTTGTGAATGACAATTTGCGAAAAATAATTTCTAAAGAAAAATTTTTAAACGTACAAATATGGCGGAGTGCGTTCAGAAAAATATTTTTTTGAATACACATTTGTCCGTTATTTTCAGATAAAATTTTTAACAAATCAACAACTTTTCGCATAAATATTAGAGGAAAACTTCTGTTTTTTCTTCGCAAATTTGAGAAATTCTGCAAATGTATATTTTAAATTGTTTCAATAAGAACTTAGAAAACTTTGTTCGATTTTTTACCGCATATACACTTGTTAATAGATACTGATCTGTTGCGCCAAAAATTCGCTCTAATCTAGTATGATGGAACATATACTGATTAATTTCTGGTTTTTTTATATTTCGCTCGAAGCTCAAATGAGAGAGTGTATATGTAGTTATATGTGTGAGAGAGAGTAAGTGAAGAGGATTTACAGAGGATTTCATTTCAAATCGAATAAATATTGCTTGCTCTCTGCTTGATTTAGTTGTTTTTGTGATGTTATAAAACGAGCAAGTGGATAAAATGACGACATTCATGACGTATTGATTCAACTTTGTTGTAAAAAGCACGATTCGGAGATTTGTAAGATTTCTTTTTATTATTTGTCTGCTGTATAGACGTAAATTATTACGATAAATGAAATTGAGTGTAGGAGAATAAAATTAATTAATTCAAGAAGCTTTGCATCATTAGAAGATTATAAATATAAAATGTAAAATTTAATAGAAATCTTCATAATAAAGAAAGTTGATCACTATAAATTACATACAAGAAATTTGAGAATTAATTAATTTTCAATAGCATAAAATTCATAAATAAGAGCACAACAAAGAAGTTTAAGAGCAAACTTAATTAACTGTTTTGAAGCAACAAGAAGTTCATTAAAATGCACCCTATCAAAAAATCATTGTGACGGAAAAACAGTCTCATTCTTTATTCATTTTACACTCAGCATATCTTTGAGCAAGCGATAAAGAGGAGGCGATGCTGTAGAATAAAAAGAAATGCTGAATGATAAATTAAATTAAAATAAATGTCAACTCCCAAAAAAAGGTTCTGTTCAGCTTCGCTTTTGTATTTTTCAGTATTTTTCTCTATTTCTTTTTTTACGAGTCAATTAAATTTCTGTACTTCAATTACATTTGAAAGCATCAAGCGACAATTTTCCATCACTTTTTTTCTTGCTGATGTAAGTTATTTTAATTTGCGGAGAAGAGATAGAGAATGGCTCTGAATGAAGTGCACTTAACCATCGTGAAAATTACTACTAATTTACATTCATTGCAAATGATGATTCAATAGAATAAAAAGTAGTTCAGTTCACCCCTTTTTCATGTCACTTTTAATCACTATTCAAATTCAGGGTAGTATTGGTTGTCTTTCGTTTGTTTTTTACACAGACACAAGCGAGTAAATTGAATAAAATGATAATTATTCTATGATAACATAAAATAATGATTTTGACTGAATTTTAAAAATAGAATTTTCAATTTTAAAAGAATTCAATCAAATTTTATGATATTTTAATGTTGCGTGAGATAGAAAGTCGGTGAACGGACATTATTAAGTTCTATTATATATAATCGATTGAATATTTTGACATTGATACATTTCAATTCAAAAAATAACATGTCGCTTTTAATATAAAATCTGTTCATTGCTATGCATTGAATTGCTTGTATCCATGTTCAATTTCATTCAAATAAGTGCGTGACATTGATGAAAACATCGCAAACATTAAAGAGCAGAGTGAATGAAATGAAAAAAAATCTCCATGACAGCGATTTTTATCGATTTCAAAAAGGAGAGCAGTAAAAAAATTTCAGTCGTAAAAGAAGTTAAGAGAAATCACCAGAGCGACAAGAGAGTCTTTTATTATAAATATCAACTCATAATTTTCTCCCTAACATTCTCACTCTTATCATATCCAGTCAATAAAGTGCATTTTCATATTAGTTATGGCACGTGGCTTCCCATTGTCATTAGTCTTTCATACGACATGGTTGTACGTGTTCAACCCTCCGTTAAATGAAGATTTTGTGTTGTCGCCTATGTTATTAAGTCTCCCAAGCAATAACACATAATAATGATTAGCTCATGAACAGTGAAATATAGGAAAAAGGCTTCATATATTTTTATTTCAAAAATAAAGAAATTAATAAAGCGTTTAATGGAAGTGAAGAATAAATAAATTTTAAAGTATACATTGAGCAATGCTTTAATCAAAAACGGCTTTAAATCAGAAAACCAAAGGGGTAATTCACATATTTTCCACTTTTCTTCTCTCTTTTTTACGCTATAATGCCTCCGTTCAACTTCTTCATTTTTCCGCTCAAATCTGAATGTAACACACATTCATTGCACATTGTGGTTCATATATAACTCTGATGTGAACCACACATACAAAATCACTGTGAATACAATAAAAATCTAAATTTTTTCTTCTCAGTCGAACGCTTTTTGATGGCTAATGGTTTTTAGCTTGTGAATTCAAAAAGAATCATTTTTCCTGTAAAATCATTTAGATGTCATGAAATTAGGATTTAAAAAAAATAGAATCTAATTTTAGAAGTTTTGTCTATATTCAGCAGTAGATTTGATCTATTTTAAAAATTTACCTATTTCAATATTTCATTGATGATAACAAAAAATGCGCAATAATCCTTTTTGAAATTTCCATAGTGATTATTTAACTTGTTTTATTTTTCAATCTTCGTTATGCTTTAGAAAAAAAATCTTCTTTTTTTTACTGTGTAAGCACAAATTCTCTCTTCCTCCTCTTTCCTCCTTTTTTATATTCTCTCATTGTATGAAGTTGAAAATGTGAAAAATTCTCTACAATAAAAATAAGCAAGCATTAAGAGCAACGACTAAAGAAGGAAGTACAGAAACACATGAATTGTTACAAAAAATTTTATTTCTTAAAGCTATTCGAAATAAATTGAAAAATTTTAATACCAAGCTTTTCTAATAAAATACAATTTTAATAATTTTTATTTATTATTACAGAGAACCACCAATTTTACAAGCACACAATAATACCGACATTATTCTTCGATTGCCAATGGGTAAAAGAATTCGTGACATTCGATGGCTTTCAGTTTGGTGTCGTCGATTTACGGTAAGTTTATGTAATATGATCTGGTTTTCCTCATGGTTTTCATTCATCTTAATATTAAATTATTAACGCATATTGCTAAAATTATAAGATTTTCCGCTTCAAGGTTGTCCAAATTTTCTCTGTTTCTTTCCTTATCAACACTCATGATTCTGCACAATTCACCCTCTTTTTCCGGATTAAATACCAGGCAAGGACACTGAAAGATCTTTTCGATTTTTTAGGATCTTTTAGGATCTTTTGAGATCTTTTCAAATCTTTCAATCTTTGTAAATTTTTTTCTCTTTAAAACATTTTCTTACTCTTCTCACTACATAATAGCATCTATTATTGTGTTTTTAACTACTTTTAAACGTTTGGATGAAGAATCAATTGAAAATCAACAAAATTTTAATTTGATATTTTTGTTTACAATTTTCGAAATTTTTCGAAAATTTTTTTCGAACATAAACAAAATAAAATTTAGAATTTTAGCTAAAATACAGCCCTAAACTGTAATATTCTACTATGGAAAGATAATAAAGGATGGCAAAAGACTTTTCTGTGTACATTAGATCATTAAATTCAACGAAAAATGCAAATTTTACCAAATCAAAAATTTGCGATTTTTTAGGATCTTTTAGGATCTTTTCAAAACTTTTGCGATCTTTTCAAATCTTTTAGGATCTTTATGGGATCTTTCAAGATCTTTTTTCCAGTGTCCTTGCCTGGATTAAATATGATTTTGGTGCAATAATGAGAGAAAAAAGTTTATATTTTTTGGTAAAAGACGATAAAGAGAAAATGATTGACTGCTTCTTTGTGTAAATAGAAATCAAATCATAATGTATTGTCTTTTATTCAAAGAATTCAGTACAAATTTCAATTTTTCAATCAAATGTATTGAGTTAAAAATGCAATAAAAAAAGAAGAAATCAAATCATTTTATGGTTTGTTGAAAGAGAAAGAAGAGAGTAAAATAACAAAATGTAATATTACATTTATACTTGTGCAAATAGAGAGGGTATAAAAAGTAATTTATTTTTCACTTTGTTTATCTAGACTTCTTACATGATGATGTGCGAGTGCCGATTTGTAAATAATACAGATTATTGAGAATTTTACCAATTCACTCAAATACATTTTTATTTCAACTCAATGAGTGAGTGAAACGAATCATTACAGGATTTAAAAAATTGAAAAATAATTATTATTTTCAAAAAGCTTTTTTATCTCATTGCAAATTCAATTTGTGTATGAAATGGGAAAAGGAAAAATGAAACTTTTTAATTAAATCATTTTGATTTTCTATGAGCGAGCCAAGAAAAGAAAACTTTTTCATTCCTATCAAATAGACAGAGAGTATGAGAGAAAAAGATAGGAAAAACTCATTAAGAACTCGCTTCCTTTTCTTTCTTTTTCTTGCTTTTTAACAAATATTATTGTGCGTTATATACAAAGCAAAAAGATTTGGTTGTCGCAGTCACATCAATTCGATAAAACGGAAAAATATTCCCTCATTTTTGATGTCAATTTTCATTAAGGTCGGTGTCTTTTCTTTATTCACGCGCTGCTTCCTGGAGTGAGAAATCGATAGTATGTATATAGTATACTATAATTTAATACATAAATGACTTCCATCGTAATTCTTTCACTCACGCTTTCTTGTTGTCTCGCGTACAACTGTTGTGAACATACAAATTTTCTACCGATGACTAAATGGGGAGAAATTGAAATTAAAACGAGACAACATTATTTGTAGCTTACATAGTCAATGCGCATATTCGAAAATTCTCATGCTATCTCTTACATTCTGAAAGGAGAAATATTTTCCTTCTCATACCAAAAACAAATTTTTCATTCATACATTTAGGTTGACTTTGGTGAAGTTTTTATACCACCAATGCTTGATGTGCCGCGACCAAGAGTATTGCCTGAATTCAAAAGACTCGCACATGGTTTAAGATCGAGTAATATTAGTGTATTAGATGCTAAAACTTTTTACATTCCTAATCTTCATTATGATGGAGCTGGCCCAGATGCATATTTTTGGGTAGGAAATGGATCACAGCCAAATATTATGGGTAAAATTTTTTATCACAATAATTTAAAGATTAAAATATTTATGAAAAATTAATTTTCAAGGTGTGAAAGTTCCAAATGAGCTTGGAAGTTATGAAGTTTTGCGTGGATATCAAGGCGAAGATATTGAAATACAGCTTCCGGGAAATTTGACAGTTTATGACATAGATTGGCTTGCTGTATGGTGCGTTGAGTATCGTCACAATTTTGGTCATGTCAATATTCCTAAAGATCTCGATGTGCCACCAGCATTAGGTCAAACTAAAATTACGGTAATTAAAGTTGTAAAAATTAATAAAATGTTCTATTATTAATTACTAACATTAACATTATTTGCAATCAGCCCGAGTGGTGGTATAATCCTGTAAGTTTGTTATCTAACCTGTTGAATATAATGCTTAATGATGGAGAAAATTTTACACCATGAAAACTTTTATAATTTCATTTTCTTTTTACACATAGACGACAACAACAACTCAGCGACCAAAGTCAAAGAACTGTAAAGAGCTAATCGATGGGAAACTTCAAGTGCAATGGGAAATACAAGGCGACTCTGTGGTAATTGACCTATATGGACGAATGTCAGAAGATCAATATATGGCTTTTGGCTTATCTGGAGCTAATGGACGGTCTCAAATGATCAATGGCGACGTTGTTGTGGCATTTTACGATAGAAGTCAATTAAGATTTCGAGTTGAGGACTATTATATATCACATTTATCACAATGTGACGGAAAACAAGGCGTTTGTCCTGATGAACGAATCGGTGGTCGAAATGATGCCGTTTACAGTAAGAAATGATAAAAATTCTAATTTGATTGATTGCAGTTACATTTTAAAAATTTTTTAAAGTACATGGTGATCGAAAGAATGGAGTGACAAACATTAAATATCGAAGATTCCTTCAAACAAATGAACCAGTAAACGATCAAGCTATTCCTTTGGATCGAGAAGTTAACGTAATTGCAGCTATTGGTCCATTAAATTCGCGCAAAGAAGCAAATGCACATTCTCATACTGGTGATGAACACACAATTGACGATATCAAAATAGATTTTTCATCCAAAAATGAACATTCATGTACGTCGTCACTTTATGATAGAAAGGATGAAACCGTAGTAAAACCATGGCCAACAAGGGAAATCAGCAATGAAAATGTAATTACTGCACGTATTGGACCAACAGGTGGCAAACGTGGCTATACAGCCATAACTGGTAAATACATTTTTTATATCAAAATTATAAAACTAATTTTTCTTCATTTAGGACATCCTTCTTGGGGTATTGCATGGTATTTGAACGATTTATTGATTCCTGAGCTTATTGTAGAGCGTGGGCAAACTTATACATTTATCATTGAAGGTGGAAATGATGAAACTCAACCTGCAAGGTAATAAAAACATTTAAAAAGAAATTCTAAGTACTTTGAATTCTGTAAAATTTAATTATTGAATCATAATTACAAAAAAGTCAAACATTAAATTCTGAGCACTAAAACAATGAAACATCAAGTGTTGAAGTTTAAATAAAACACTGAGTGCTGAGCACAAAACATTCAAACATTAAATGCTGAGCACAAAACATTCAAACATTGAATGCTTAGCACCAAAACAATGAAACTTTGAAATAATGAAGTATAAAAATACTGATTAAAGTTTAAATTTTCTAATACAGGTATCATCCATTTTACATAAGTGATTCTGATGAAGGTGGTTATGGACAAAAATCTCAACTCAAGCAGTCACGACAAACAGTTTATGCTGGCGTAAAATTTGAAGAAGACGGGTATCCACGACCAACTGCAGCCGGCCGTTATTGTGAATGGCAACACATCACTGTTGACAAGTCGAGTGATATTGAAACGTTTGAAGAATACAAAAAGACCTTGAAATTAGAATGTGAACCAGGCGAACCGGCAATTCTAAACTGGACTGTATCACACGATACACCTGATTTAGTCTACTATCAGGTAAACAGACTAATATTTTTTATTTTGACTTTTTTATGAGTCTCTCTTTTTTTCTTTTCATAGTGTTATACTCACAACAACCTTGGATGGAAGATTCGCGTCGTAGATCCAGGCACAACATTGAAACGAAATAGTGTAAGTAGTATCGCTATGCATACATCAATAGTTCTTTCAATTAGCTTATTCGCTATTCACTTTATAAGATGCTACTTATAGTTGATATATATTGACTCATTTTCCGTACACAAGTAGCATCTTCTCAAAAGGATAAGATGATAATAACAATAATAAATAATGAGAATCATAAAATTAGATAATTTCAATTTAAACATATAAATGAATAATTCTTGCGAACATCGTCAGAAGTAAAATATGACAGATTGAGATTGCGATGAATTTTCATTTGCAAATTTCAAACATTGCAAATGTAAAAAAATTCCGCGAATCTCTGTCATTTGGAAAAAATTTCAAATCATTTTATTGAAATTTTCAACCATGCGATATCTATGAAAAACATATCTGTATGAATGTTGTGTCTGGATGATGCGAATGGGTGAGTATATTTTCTAGTTCTTAAGGTTAATTCAAGCGTTTCAATTTTGGCATTTAAAAAAAAACTACGATAAAAAATGAAAAAGGAAGAAAAGATGGGAGCACATTTTCATTTTGAAAAGCGAGATGACTAATGTTTTAACATTTCCCCTCCATTCATACATGCATTCATGGAGGATGTGAATGACAATAAAAATAACAATAATTACTTACAGTGAAAATTAGTAAATGAAAGGAAATACTCTGACAATAATAAAATTTTGAGAAATTTGTTGACAATAAAAATATTAAAAATGGGAAAATAATTAAAAGAATGTCAATTTTTTGAGAGAAAAAGTAAAATTTGCTCTTAAACTCTTTTCCAAATAAAATGTTTTTAAACCAAATCAATTCTTTTTGCTCGTTAATACAAAATATTTAAATAAAAAAATTTTTACATGAAATGTAACATAAAAATTTCATAAATATTCACAAAAATGAAAAAAGCACTTGTAAAAAGTATTCATAGCGTGTACGACTTCTACCTACCTAGTAATTCATTCCTTGAAAAATTTACACATGCAAAACTTTAATTAAATACTTAATTTCAAAAGAAAAGAACAAAATTTTATTTTTCCAAAATATTCATTTTAAGTCAGTACACGTTATGTATACTTAAAAAATATTAAAAGAAAATTTTTGACAATATAAAGAAAAGAAATATTTTGTGAGAATGGAATTATTTGAATTACAATAACTTAGATTGTAAGAAATAACTCTAAAAAAAAGAATCAGTAATGAAATTTTTATTATTCATTTGAAAAAGAGTTTTAAAAATTTCATTGCTGCAACTCTTTAAAATATGATGTATCAATTTTTATTATTACTTTTTGTGTCATTTAAATTGCAGTACGTTATAAATTTTAACAATAATTTGTAATTTAAACTTAAAGTATTAAATTTTTGCTCATTAAAATTTTTTTTTTATTATTAAACTAAAATGATTATGTTTAATGTATGGAAATTGTTGATATTTCTTTTCACTGTTAAATCATTTATATTTTTTTAATAATCTCCCTAATTTTATGAAAGAATGCACAAAAAACTATTTTGCAAAAAGAAAAAATCTTATTGGATCAACGAAAAATAATGAATCAAAAATGTAATTATTTAATTATCACAATTCGTATTTTAATCGTCAAACAATGAAAAAATTTTGTAAATATGACATGTTAACTGTAAATGAGTGCATGTTAGGCTGTACATATTTTATTACAGCATTCTATTTTACTTACTCTTTTTCTCTTCCTTGATTTATCAATTTATGTTCTTTGTTGAGTTTGAAACAATGTAAATTATAAATTATGATAAAATTTGTCATAATTTGGCCCAAGAAACTCATTCATATGGCTGATTACATAAAGTGAATAAAAAATATTATAATAAAGAAATATATGCATGCACAGATCATAGTATGATAAAGAAAATAAATCTATTTCTATTCTAGTTTTCTTCCATTTATATGTATCATAAAAACGCATTTGAATGATGGAAAAAAATTCTTTATCTGCGTGTCAGGTTTTCCTGTTAAATACACGCATTCACAAAAAAAAAATTAAAAAAATAAGCTTGAATATGAGCTTTTAAGCCTACATAAATTACTATCATGAATATATCAAACTTATATATAATTACTGATTTTAAAACATCTTGAACACACACAACGCACTTTCGTATTTTATATCTAACGAAAGAGACATAAAATTGTACCTTAATCTTATAAAACATTGAAATTTGAAGTAAAACTTTTAAATATAATAAATATTGTAACATTTCCCTTATCTCTTTCTCTCATACTCATTCAACATTTTCTCTTTTTCATCAATCTTATCTATTTAAGTTTTCATTTCCAATACAATAATTATCATATAAGACAATAATGAAATTAAATCAATTTGAAAAAAACATTTAAAGACAATACACATAATCAATAATCAAATAAATGGCACAACAACATTTTATCTTCATTCATTAATGAAATTATGCTATAAATTTTTCTAAAAATGACAATTAAGGTGAAAATAAAGAATTATCTACAATTCAAGAAGACATTTGTTTTCAAATTTTAATTTTTCAGGAATGTTCATAGACAAAAATTTAAGGTAAGTAAATGATCTGAAAATGTTCATCAAAAATCTACTTTGTGTATTTCTTAAATGAAATCTGACTCAAAGCCAAAAAGGTTTATTATTTAATTACAAATACAGCTACAATCTAAAGATGAAAAAATATAAACTTGTATCAGTTAAACATATGTTTGCAAACAACTTTTTTTTCAACTGAAAAAGAGATATCAACATCTCTCACACGTGAAATATTTTCTCTTAAAATAATTTTCTCATTAAAAAGAAAATTTTCATCTATGCTCAGCAAGAAAATTTTTCTCAGTCTAAGTTTGAGATTCGTGCTGTAAACGTTAAAAGAAATCCGCACAATTTAGAAAGAAGATTTTTCTTCTTTTCTTTTTTTTCTGAATTTAGATAGAAAGGCCATATATTAATAAGTAGGGAAAAAGTGTATTGTGAAAGTAACGTTAGAAGTGAAATTAGTAGTTGTAGGTGAAATTTTTTTGAAAATATTAAATGTCACAATGATTTTAAAGTGACAAAACCTATGCGGTTACATAATACATTAGCAAAAGAGATTTTCTTAATTTATAAGAAAAAGAAAAAAAAATTTAATCGTCGATGAAGAAGAAAAAATACACATTATTGCATCATTTGTACTAAACTGAGAAATTTTTAATGGTTTTTAATCATCAAATATTAGCAAAAATTTAAAATGCTACTTCATTTTCATTTTTCTTTCTTTTCAACGAATTAAAAATAAAATTGAAGAGCGTAAAATTTTCTTTTTATTTTTCTTATGTGCTACACTACATACAGATACATGAGTTTTTCCAACTCACTCGTAGGAGAGAGAAAATGAAATTTGATCGGGTATAGAGTAAGAAAATTTTTCATGTTATTTACAATTGCATTTTGATACTTCACATGTGTGCGTATACTCAATTTACACAGATATCTACATATTTCTGTTTGTCGCGTCAATTTAATTTTAATGTCATCGAACGGAGTTTTTGTTTTTGTTCTAAAATTATCAAATAAATTGGTTGTAGCTAAGAAGAGAGAAAAAGTGAAAAGAATCCCACATTCTCACTGACTGATATTTATAGCCTCGATTTTGATGATGCTATTAATAGACTGCAGTAATAATGCATTGAGCATTGACATTTTTATGTTATTAATGTCATTTTGAAAATTAAATAATTTCAACACATTTAATTACATCATAAATAAATTAACATTGAACAATTATTATGATAAATCTTCTTTTTTGGCAAGACACAAAATTTATTCGTTTTTTACAAATGACACACGAGGCAGAAAAAAATTTGCTTTAGAAAAAAGAAATATGAAAATAGAAACACACAGAAGAAACAACATTGTTGTTGTTGTTATTACAATTCTCTTTTTTTGCTAATCTACTTATGTCGCCACAAGCTTATTTTATGCAACCTCTATTTTTAATATGTTTCAATGTTAAACAGTTTTGTAGTTTTCTGTGTCACAAATAAGTAGCAAAAAAAATGGGTAAAAAGGGAAAGAATAAGAATCAAAATCAAACAATTGTCACTGAAAGTGTACCAAAAGTTGAGAATGAACCAAGTGAAGAAAAAAAGAAGGAAGAAGTTGTAGTTAAAACGAAACCCATCATTACGCCCGAAGTAAAATCTGTTGAGGAAACAAAACCACCACTTGTGGAAAATTCAACTGAAAATCAAGCTGACAATGACGAATCTAAAGATGACGGAATTTCAAAGTCAAAGAAAAGACGCAATAGGAAGAAAAAGAGTAAGAAAAATAATTTTATTCAAATAATGTGACAGTTTTTTAGAAAAATTTATATTTTTCAATATAGACACTACTGAAATTAAAGCTGAAGAGCTTGAAGAAAAGAAAAAGGATGAAAATGTTGAAATTGAAATTAAAAATGAAAGCAATGAACTTTCAACTGATACATTGAAGAAAAAGCGTAATAGACGCAATAAGAAAAAACCTTCAAATACTGACACTATAGCTACTGAAGAAAAGTCAGATGAAAAATCTGAAGAGAAAAAACCAGAACCATTGCAACCTACAGCAGCTACTGCTACCACAACAACTGATATATCTGGTGAAAATACTTTGAAAAAACGCAAACGCAATAGAAATAAAAACTCAAAAAAGACAATTTTAGATGAAATTCAAGAGAAGCAAGAACGTGAACAAAAAACTGCACGTGATCATTTGAAAAATGAAATTGCAAAGCGTGAAAAATTGTTAGAGACAATCGATTTGGTTTTAGATTGTCACAAGAGTGAAGTTGAATTAGCTAAAAATCAACAAGAATCACTAAAGGATATTTCTCAATTAAATTCCCAAGTGAGCGCTAAACCAAAGCAAGAGAAAAAACAAAAGAAACAACAACAAAAAACGTCACCAATTGAAGAAGCATTAGTGAATAAAATTGAGCAAGTTCTAGGAGTTACAAAACTTGAATTGAAGAATGTTCAAAATCAGCAAGCGTATGTAGGAAGACTTGAGACAGAAATTGCAAAAGTAAAGCAAGCCAAAGATACTTTATTGAAAGGAGAAGCACCAAACCCTGTACCGGCTCACATTCAAAAAATGGCAACAGAAATATGTGACTTGTCAAAAGGTGAAGTGCCAAAGACTAAAGAAGAACTTGTCAAAGAAATTGAATCACGTGATGCTTTAATGTCTGAAATAAATAAAGTTCTTGATACAACGAAAACTGAAATTGAAAAAGTGCAAAAACAACAGAAAATTATTCAAAATCTTGAAGTTGAACTTAACAAGATGAAGGAACAAGAAATAGCAGAGAAGCTTTTAGTACTAGCTGAAGAGGCAGAAAAAGAAGATGCACCACCTCCGCCGCCTAAACAAAGTTCAGCTACTGCTTCTCTATTGGATGCACTTATGGCAAATGTTGGAAAACTTAAAGAAGCTCAAGCAATGAAAGAAAAACAAAAGGCAGCTGAAGAAGAAAGTGCTAAACTTGAAACTAAAGAAAAATCAAAATCACCTCCACCATCATCGCCAAAAGAAACTCAACTTAAAACAGTCAGTTCACTTGATAAAATTCAAAATGCATTCAAGACAGCTGAAGAAACGTTAGAAAAGGTAGAGAATTTAATAAAATCAGATAATGGAAAATCTTCACCGAAAACAAGCAAAGTTGATTTGCCAAAAACTGAAAAGACAGCTGAGATAAAGCATGAATCTCCTAAGGTTGAAAAAAAGCCAGAAACCCCAATTATGGAGAAAAAAATTGAATCGCCAAAATTGGAAAAGAAACCCGATTCACCGAAAAATGAGAAAAAGTCGGAACCGGCCAAAACAGAAAAGAAGCCTGATTTGCAAAAGAATGAGAAAAAATCAGAATCGTCAAAAGTTGAAAAGAAACCTGAACCACAAATTGATGTAGAAAAGAAACTCGATACACCAAAAGTTGAAAATAAAAAACCTGAAACAAACGCTCAAAAGATTGAAACTAAATTAGAGTCAAAAATTGAGACCAAACCTATTGAAGAAGTTAAGCCAATTTCTTCGTCTGAACCTACAGTAATCCATAAAGAAGAGACGAATAAGAATAATAATAAATCTAGTCCAAAAGACAACAAGAAAAACAAGAAAGATTCTCCAAAAAATAATCACAAAAATCAAACTAAAAAAGGTGATAATAGCAAATCTATGCCTGAGCCAGTTGTGCTTGACTCAACTCAAACATCGGCTAGTAAGCCAAGCATGGCAGAAATGTTGAAAAATGCACCCGATCCTCCAGTCGAAGAGATCAACATAAAACCTGTTGAAGAAATTAAAACTGAAGCTCCTCTAGCAAGACCCGAGTCAGCAATTATTGAAGTTAATCCAACAGAAATATTAGCTCAAGCAGAAATTCCTTTAATTAAGAAAGAAGATGAAAAACCTACTGTAACAGCAAAAATTGAGTCTCCTACTCCAATCGATGTCGAATCTGATATTGTCATTGTGAATAAAGCCGAAGTTGAGCAAGAAATGAAATTAGAAACGGATGAAAAGGAATCAATCGATTCAAAAAACGTGCAAGGCGGCGGTTTTGTGTCTCCTGCTAAAAAGAACGTAGAGCAGAAAGATGTAAAGCCGCTGAGGAAAGATGAAAAGCCGCAACAGAGTAAATCCAAATCTCCCGTGAAAGCTCCATCTAAACCATCAGCCCCTACCACAACCAACAAGACGATCCCAGCAAAACAACCTCAAAAGCCAGCATCTCAACAAAAGCCGACATCAAAAACCGCCGCCACATCTGAACAAAAGAGAGTAGCACCAGTAACACGATCAGCATCATCAAAATCACCGCAAAAACAAGAATCGTCGTCAATTAAAAGTGCTAATGAAACAACCACAACTGTTCCTACTAATAATGTTGTTGATAACAATGTAAATGTTTCATCATCACCAACACAATCACAAGAAGCTAATCCTACAATCACCAGCACACCAATTGAAAAACCACCAAAAATTGCACCAAGACCTGAAACAACTAAAACTAATAAAGCTGCAGGTAATAATTCAGCTTCATCAACACATGCAAAAACTAAAACACCCTCGCCTAGTAAACCACCTGTAACCAATCAAACACAACAGCAATCGAATACTGCCAAACCGAAGCCTGCTACTGCTCCACAACAAGTTAAAGCAGCAGCAGCAGTTAATAACTCTAAATCATCTACTAACACTAAAACTACTAATCAAAAATCATCTACAACACAACCGAAAAAACCAAACACTTCTAAGCCATCGGCTGCTGCATCGAAATCTTCTTCAACGGCGGTAAATTATCAAAAAATTCATTTCCATTTTGTCCTCTAATATTTTTTATCTATAATTTTAGGCTTCGGCAAGTGTAACAAAATAAAAAAATTTGAAATCATTTAGTCAATCGCATTTAGCTATAAGAAAGAATGGACAATGAAAAGTCAATATCGAACAAAACTACCATATTTCCCCTAACAAAATCCGAAATTAATAATGAAATGAAAGCAATTTTAACAGCTGACGGCAAAATTAAAATTATTTTACCATCAACCTTGAATAAAGAAAGTTCTAAAGACATCTTTCTTTTGAAAGACCACAATGTAATGAAATCATCAACCATCAACCTTCTGAATCCGGTCAGATGCTCTTACCACTAAGCTATCGGCGGACATCTCAAAGTCTGGCAGAATGCCAACTTAAACTCTTATCTGCTCTTATAGTGGAGTTATCGTTGCTTACTTTAATTCTGGTAGAATTCAACATTCCCCCTCAACGATAACTCCTTCTGTGAACCTTAATTCTTAACTTTGACTTAAAACTGGATATTAGAAACTTGATTATGTTCACAGAACTTAATATGTACCGCTAGGTACTTCTCCAGCGCAACAGCTGCCCGCCACCTTAATGCTGGCTTTTGTAGCGGACTAAACTGCCGTCTGGGCCCATAACCTATTAGAAACCGAGCAGAAAAGAGACACTTTGACATGTCTTGTCCGAGCGGGATTCGAACCCGCGTCCTCTGAATTCCGGTCAGATGCTCTTACCACTAAGCTATCGGCGGACATCTCAAAGTCTGGCAGAATGCCAACTTAAACTCTTATCTGCTCTTATAGTGGAGTTATCGTTGCTTACACTTAATCGTGTAGCAGTAAAAATAGTTCTTCAATTAGGAATTTTAATGATGATAATGAGAATGATATTACTGATGAAGATAAGTTTCGAGAATTTAAAACATCTCCAAAACAAATTTTTTGCTCATTTATTTGTCAAGTAAGGTTTTGGAAAAATTGTACATTACATTCATACTCATGACATATATTTCTTTTTTCAAAAACACTTGTAGGTATGTAAAGTGAACCTCAGTCGATATTTTTTGTGTAATGAATGCAAAATGGTTTCATATTGCAAAGAAGAACATTTAAAGATTGATTATCTCAATCATAAAGGCCTTTGTATGGCTATTAAACTCATTGCAAAACGAAGAGGTAATTCATACATAAACCATGTAATTTATCAAGCGATTAATAAATCTTAATCTATATTGTATAGGCAGTCACGTGTATAATATGGCAGGACATTTAAATGCTATAGAATTCCGAAATCTTCGTCTTCATACAATATATTTGTGCGAACAATTTTTGAACCGTTCACTTGCAAATTATGAGCGAGAAATTTTTCTATTCCCAAGACTTTGTCATGAAGTGACTTGTCGTGAATGGAAATCACAATTATTGAGTGATTGTGAAAAATGTGGACATGTGAGTAATTATTGTATAAAATCTTTTTCGTCAATTCATCTAAAATATCCATGTAGGTTTCGTTTTGCAATTTACATCCATTAAATGAAAATCACAAAAAATTTTGCAATGCCTTTGCACTATATCAGAGAATAATTTTGCACGAAAAATCGTATGGTGTCATTAATGTTGCACTTCCTCAAAAAATCTTAAAACGTACACCCACATTATGTGACGATGTTAAAGACACAATGAGATTACTTTATAAAAACATTACAGCCTTTCAAGATGATTGCATAAATTCAGCATTGATGGAAATTGCTACAGCTCCTCTTACTATATTTTATGCGTGTCAAAAAATGGGATTAGAGTTCAAAGAGCAAATGGTTATACATTTTGTTGGTAAATTTACTCATTCATCATCATCTTGACCTCTTATATGAATGAAGATTTTTCTTTTTATAGGTGCTGAAATGCAATTTGAAGCTAATAAACTTGACAAATGGGAATCAATTTTCTTTCATCTCATAACAGAAATTTCTGACTTACATATAGTGTTTATTGGTTCTGAGTTGAATGAAGAAAAACTTCCTGTCGAAATAATTTCTAGAACAAGGTACACTACATAAATTTTACTTTTTTTTGCAAATTTTAATTTCAAATTGAAAATTATTATAGAATGTGCAAAACATGTCGATTAAATTATCGTGGAATACGTTTTGATTTTCAATGCAAAAAATTTTATCATGATTATTGCAACAGTCTGTCGTATACCAAGCCTGATATTGTATGCTTTCTTAATCCTGCACTTTATCGACCTGGATACAGAGGATTTGATACATGGCCTAGAACAATTGATGCTGCGATTAAAACTTCATCTCCAGTTTTAATAACATCTCTGACTGAAAATGAATGCTATCTCGATTTTGAACGGATAAAATATTTGACCAATGATGAATTTGAAATTCTTCTACCACCGCTTAAAAATCCTTATGCTTCGACAAGACCTGAAAGAAATTTTTCAACTGATGAAGATGTTCCATTAACATTCAAAAATAACTTTTTATTTGCCATAAGCAAAATTAAAGATTTAATTGAATTTTAATTATCTCCTTTTCTTAAAGTTTTTCGATTATTGTCTTTTCATTGAGATTTTTTGAATTTTCCTTTTGCATTTTTTTCTCGCCATTAAATCTTTTGTGTGATAAAATTGATCCTTTAGATTTCTTCTCGATTTGTTTGAATAAAATATTGGATTTTTTTCTTGAAAAATTTCTTTTTTATTATAGTTTTATTGAACGTCATTAGGTTTAAAGTAAATTTTCAGTTTAAGAGCTTTCAAACATTCCTACACCATACAGCAAGTTACGACGAGTGAAATGTAGAGCAATAAAGGGTGATTGTTTTGTTGGAAAAGTTCGGAGTAAATAATTTTCTCCACTTCTAACATCTGGATTATGAGAAACGTTTACATTTTCACCACTCAAGTCTTCACATAACTTTGAAAAATCCCATAATTTTAGATTACAGTCAAGTGCACCTGTTGCTAAAATTGTTCCATCACGACTGAAGCATAAGGTATGAATTGTAGACGTATGGCCTTCAAGAGTTGCAACTAAATGACCATGAGCTAAATCCCATAGATTTATTACTTTATCACTTCCACCTGATGCCAAATATCGTCCACACATTGAAAATGCAAGAGAGAAAATTGATGCTTTATGACCTGTCATCAATCTTACATGATTTCCTGATAAAACATCCCACAATCTTACAGTACGATCTGACGATCCTGTTGCTACATAATTTGAATTTGGATGAAATACACAACAATCAACGTCAGATAAATGTCCAGTGAATATGCGGAGAGGTTGATGGGAATCTGTTGCCCATACTCTTGCTGTTTTATCATGTGAACAACTCACAAAATAATGTCCGTGTGGTGAAAAACGAACATCCCAAACTGGATTTAAATGACCTTTATAAACCACTAAGCAAGTCCATGTTTGAAGTGACCATAATCTAATTGTACTATCTTCTGAACAAGACAGCAATAATGATCGATCAAAAGTAAATGAGCAACCTATAAAATCAATAAATTAACAAATTGTACATATATTTAATTAATAAATATAAACTTACGATATACAGGTCCACTATGTCCAGTAAAAATTCTTGATGTTTCTGCTTTCCTATCATCCATCATTCTCACAAGAACATCATCAACATCGCGATCAATATCTTTTAATTGTTCAGCTGATTTGAGCTCTCGAAGTTTTGCAGGTGTGAGCGGCCAAATTTTTATTGTAGCATCCGAAAATCCAATAGCAACGAGACTTGAGTCTTCACTTATTTCAGCACAAGTTACAGAATAAAGTGAGTTCAATAGAGTGTAGTAACAAACTGATGGTAAACTATCTGGACCAAGATTAACTCTTTTTTGTGCTTCACGCAATGCTTTAATTTTTTCACTTTTATCATTATCTCTTAGTTGAGGTAGAGGAATTCTATCAGAAGCAGGTGCATTTGGGTCAGTTTTGGATTTTTTTGAAAATAGTGGATCCTTCTTTTGTTTTTTTTTCTTTGGTTTATCACCATCTTGAACTTCATCGTCATCCTCTTCAGGCGGTGGTGCTTGTGTTGTAGTCATTTGTTGATAATCTGGTTCCTTCAATAATCCATAATATACTTTAACTTTGTTGTCTTGTCTTCTTGCTTCACCAAGCAAAGCACCAGCAGTTGCATCGCATTGCTTCTTATTTCTAGCCATTCCTTCATATAAATCAAAATACAAATGCTCATTTATAATGTTCATAACAACACTTGCTTTCTTTTCTTGTAAGTGACGTTTTAGAAGTGAAAGGGTGTCGCGAGATATTCTTATAATAAATTCATTAGATTTAAAAGTATCAGTCAAATCATTGCCACTCATTTGGTCTCTTTTAGTTATCATTGCGAGTCTTTTTAAATCATCTTGATAATAATATTCCTGCTCTTCACCAAATTTTTCCATCAATGCTTTCGCTTGTTCTTCATGATTATTATAAACGAGCTCAATATACATATGCACAAAAACTGGATAAAGGATCATACTGAGTTCATACTAAAAAACAAACGAGATATATGTCAATAGATATAGTATGAAATTTTAAACAATTTACTTTATAAATATCCAGTGCCGAATCAACAAATTTTCTCAACTCAATATAGCAAGATTCATAGGAATTTGGATCGCCTTCACTTTGATATGCTTGCAGAACGCTGTCAGATGCATCATGTGTGAAATTTTCAGGAATATCTGTAAGATTAGCTTCTTGTCTTAAGAGATTTTCAGTTCCCTGATAAAATATGTAACACAAAATCAATTTTAAATTGTTTTGAATTCATTGAAATGAAATTCACCTTTAAATTGTACTTTTTCAACACCTGCAATACTGCTAGGATGTCATTTTTATTTGCCATACTGTAAGATTTATTTTAATCACTAATTAGAACACAAAAATATTATTTTTCTGAAGCGAATATTTCAGAATTTTTTTTGATGTTGTTGATGTTTTTAATTCTTACGAAATTTCGATTTCGAAATTCAAATATGACCGTTACGAAAATCTCTTGGATTTCATTTTAAATTGTGAGAAAGATTTACGGAAGAGTGAATTGTTTGATAACGAGTTACCCGTGAATATTTTTCTTTTTAGTTGTAAAATTTTTTGATTCATGAAAACTTTATTATCATTGTTTAGTTTCGGTCCAAGACGTTGTTTAATTGATGGACGGGCATGATTTTCTTGTTGATGATGCTGTTGAAGTGGAGGAGGTGGAATAGAAGTATTTGGCGGCCAGCATATATTTGGTGTAGATTTTGGATTTTGCATAAAATGTTTCCGAATTTTATCCGCCTTAATAGGAATAATTCGAGTGACATTCGGCCCAAGATGATCTGGTTTTATAAATTTGTTGTATTCTTCTTTTGTGATTGAACAGTTAACCATAGAGGAAGTGTTATTATTATTCTCATCTCGAGGAATATGTTCATTATTTGTGCTTGTTTCAATATTGCGAGGAGCACTCATATTATTTTCTTCATTGAAAACCATTATAAAATTTCCAGTTTTATAAAGCTGTCCATCACAACTTTTATAAAGTGTAAGTCTAGTCTGAAAATCTTTTGCAAATACTTTTGTCATCATAATGATGTCTCCTTCTTTAAAATGTTTTGCATTAATATCAAAAAGAGCACAATTAATTTTTCCACTTGGATCCGATAACACTAAACGATGAATTGTACCTAAACATTTTATTACATTAGTTTTCTTCTAAATAATAAATGAAATATATATCTACCAGATTTTGTTACATGTTTAGAAATATGAAGAATAATCGCCTCAATACTTAAATTTCGAGATCCTAATTTTATATCTTTTATATTGGTAAAATTGATATTATCCATTTCCACTTATTTTCTTTTAATATTTGATGTAAAAGAATAAAAATAAAATTAGAATAAAATGTCTTAATTTCACGACACGTTATAAATTTTTTAAAAACCTTTTTTTTGAATGTGACATCACTGAAGAATTTAACCAAATTTTTGTAAACATAAACAACGTGATTTTTAAATTATTCAGAAAAATATTATTAAATTAAAATGATTTCAACTCAGATAATTGGAAATTATAAGTTTGTATTGTTTGTTGACGATGTAGGTATTGAAAGGAATTCAGTAAAAATACTTGACAACATCCTAAGAGAAGCAAATTTATTATATGAAATAAATGATGGATCGGTTACAGTTTTAAAGCAAACAAATGTCATTCTTGAGGCAATTTCAAGATTGGAATTAGAGTACAATGAAAAAGATATATTTACAAATATTCAAAAGCTCAAATTAAATGAAAATGTCTCGCAAATATTTGCTTGGATCAGTAGTAATAACGTACACAGTAAAATCTTAATTCCGTTCTTAGAACATATGAGTGAATTAATTGTAACAATTAAATCAAACAATCAATTGTCAATCCTCTCCAAAAGTAAGTCAGGAAATGTGAAACTCAAGGAATATCATCATGAGCTAATGAATAATAAAACAATGATTAAAGAAATAAAAATTGAGAAAGTACAAGAGCAAAAAGAAGATGTTAATGTTGATAATATTGGTACATTTAAGATTGGTCAATTTACAGCAGAGGAATTAGAAGCAAAACGCAATTTGAAACTTCCATTTGAAAAAATTAAGTGAGTGTATTTGTTAACTTTCTTCTTAACTTTTGATCATGAACATGCATATTTTTTTTAAGCAGTATAAATCAAGAGAAAAAAGAGGCAAAAATTATCTATACGCCTGACAACGTTGATGATTTTGATGAAGAAGATGATCCTGATAATGACCTTCAATTTATTTAAAAAGGAAAAGCTTCAGTTTCAACATTTTTATTTCAATTCGAAAGTAGGTGTCAATAGAATTTTCACAAAAAAAAACATGTTTCATAAATTGTAGAAATTTGAAAATGCAAGCATAAAATGTCTTTTTCAATTAAAATGTGCATTTAAAAGATATAAATGTGCATAGTAATAGAGAGATGATGAAAGTGACAATAAACACTTTTTCAAAAAACATCCACATTTTTGATGGCACTTTAAAATACAGTACAGCTGTGATGAATTAAATTTCATAATTTACAATAAATTATTCGAGAGTTTGATTGAGGATACATACATCTCATTTAATTATATATACAAAAAGATATTACCATAGAAAATTTAACCTTTCAACAAACTTATTTACTATTGATTATAAGTTTTACAGTGCTATGAAGATGAACCATCAAAATTTGCAAAATCAGTTAATAACTCGCTTTTCGGATCAGGTGCTTGTGTACTCCAAAGTGTTTTCTTACACTCATTAAATTTAATTATATTCTTGGAGTTTGCATTGTCATCGCTCGTTAAATACGTTCCAATTATGTCTCGGATATTTTTCTGATTGTAGGATATGCACGTATCTTTTATTAAATAAAAATTTGCTATTAATTTATCTATTTGATTTTGACTTGCATTTAAATCTTTGGTCATTAGTATGTCATCATTTCTGTCAATATTCGTTGGTAAGACAAGAAATTTTGAAAGTCCTATAAGTGTCTTCTTTTGCAGTAGTTTAACTGTCCATATACCACTCATTAATGGGTTTTTCATATTTGATTTAGAAAAATTTATTGAAGTAATTGTGATATCTTCAATAGTAAGCTCTCCAACTTCCTCGATTTTATCATTCGGATCAATCCAAGCTACAGTCAAAGTAACTGTTGAATTTTCTACTTGAGACATTCCCGATAATTTTATAACTAACACAGGCTCTAAATTTTGTCCAATCACTCGCGGAAAATTACGATACATTTGTTCTTTTTGGTCAAAATCTGTACTCACTTCTAGTTGCATAATTTTCTTAGCTAATTTATTAGTTTTAGATACTTGCGCATGCTGATTATTTGGACGGCACCATGTTTCTAGTTCAACAGTAAGATTCACATTAATTTTTGCCTCATGTCGAATCAAAAATCCTTTGTAAACGTCTAAGTCAAAATAATCAGTAATTTCAAGTACTTTAACTGGCTCATAAAATTGTTGAATCGAGTTTGATTTTGAATTGATGCGTATGAGACTATTGGCTAATAGTAATAGATCTTGATTAGGTGGTGGAGTTTTATCCTTATGATGAAATGAACTTTGCCAATAGCTATTCAAATTTAAGTATCCATGAGGATAAGGACCATTCATCCATTCTTCTAACTGTAATATCACTAATTGATTAACAACTGGCTCAAATTTTCTTCCGAAGAATAATTGTTTATGTTCGGTCGCCTGCAATCGAGGCCAATCTTCATTCTTAAAATCATTTGGACTGCATCCACACCAATCACAAATGTGTCTATATTGACATTTACATCCCAATTTTCTTTTCCAATTTGTTATGTGGAGATTATTATCGACATATGTATCGCAAAATAGTGAATTTCGTATGGCAGTGTGAAAGAAGCTCTCGGCTGGGAGGAGTGTGTGTTGAAAAATTTTCAATAAGCCCTCGATTAAATCATCTCTTATTTCGGCTGTTACATATGAAACAAATTTTCTCGATAAACAAATCCAATCACTTCCTCCATCAATTTGAATTCCATCTGGCAAATTTCTATCTCCTATTCTCCACATATGTGTATCACATTCGACAAATGTTTTATCTAGACCTTGTTTTTGTATAAACCGGTGCACTTCCCGACCGTGTGATTTCACAAAGTTTTTATCTCGATTTACAGACAAGAATTCTGTTAGCTTATCAATGCTTTTTATCGGAAAATCACTCTCACTGAGATTCAAAACAAAGTCCCATTCCCAATCAGATTCTAATAAGCTGTTCATACATGAAAGAAGCATTTCCAATAAAGATGCACCACCTTAAAGAATTTATAAAATTTTGAAAATTTGAGCAGAAAGAAGAAAATTTATTCATACCCCATATTGTTGCTAATCTTTTTCTTGATAGTCTTACATTAGGAAATGTTGTCTCGAGTTTTAGTAATTCTCGATAAAGGTAATCTTGTCTCTAAAAATAAACGATGATAATGAGAAGGGAAAAAAAGTAATCTATTTAATCTTCTTCACATACCGAATCAACGTGTATGAAATAATAGTGATCAACGCTATACAATGATTTGATTAAACGATAAACTTGTCTCAAAGCACGACCGTTCAACGTTAACAGAAATACAATTTTGACTTTTTTATTATCAACAGTTTTTAGTTGAGAATCAGCTATTTGTGATGTATATTCTGTGAAAGTAAATAATAGCGGGAAAGTAAGAATTGGATGAGTATTAATTAATGTTAATGAAGGCTAATTAAATTACGAAAAAAAAACTCACTCGCTATTCCAGTCTCATAAATGTTCATTGTAAAGTAGCCTCCACATGCAGATTTGGCTTCAGCTGGACATTTCATATTACAACTTGAATCTGCTAATTTTACTTCAGATGAAGGTTCATTATTACCGCAAAAACACTCAGTTGAGTATTGCACACCGGCATAAACGAAACCCGATTGAAGGCATGTCTGTATGCATTTCTTTGGTGAATTTGTTTCCTTGAAATTAGAGTATAAACTTGACAAAAGTCGATGCTTTTTAGTATCTTTGAAACATCCTAAAGAACGATTTTCTATGTAATTTCCACTTGGGCATGTATTGGTGAGCTTCTTTGGATACAAAACGCCCGCTTTAATTTGACATGCAATATTGATTATATGCTCTTTACATTGCTGTGTTCTTGCTCGTTGAACTGCCGATATGACTTCTTTATCTTTTAAAATATCACATTTTGGTTTGAATTTTAATTCGCTGAGTAGAGTTGCTATTTTATCTTTATCGCCCTTTGAACTGGCGCCAGCTGCAGCAACATCTTGCTGCTGTATATTTGAATTGATAATGTCTTCATCATCATTTAATGATAATTGCTTTTCTTGAATACTATTAAATCTATCCTTAAAATTATTGAATTTCTCTACAAGTAATCTATTTCCTGAATCAATGGGAATTTTGATTGATTTATATGCGAGAAATACTTGAATTATTAAAACTAGTATGCCAAGAAAAAACAGAAGCTTATAACGACGAAATAATGCGATAAACATAGCTAAAGTGTCTGAGTTAGAAATGATGAGTTATTTTTATTATTATTAGTTAATAATCGTTTCCTCTGTCGAATTATCATTTGATTTGATGAATCTTATTCCTCTTGAGTTTTTTTGTGATATTTTTTCCTTACTCGACATTCGTGAGCATTTGTAAAAGTTTACACCACGACACTGTGAGTTAGCATTTACTTTTACTATAGTTAAATCACAACTAACTTATATTTATTTAATTTAAAATTAAAAAAAGACATTTTCTCAAAAAATTCTTAATCTTTTTTCACTTTGATTATATGTACATGTACGTGTCATGAGAGTGAACACTATATAAAATGATGCGGGAATTATTTGATGATGCGAAATATTTAAATTTATACTCTTTATAACGAACTCACACACGTTGTAGCACAAACGAGGAAAAAAGCTTATATATAAAACATCTCTTTATTTATAAAAAATGTGTTGGCATCAAAATTAATTGCCTTGATATAAATTAATGAAACAGAAGTTTATTTATTTTATTTCGTAGAATAAAGAAAGAAATTTCTCATGCATTGTATAAAAAACATAATGCACCGTGACCTCAAAGACCCCAAAATTTTCCGCTCAAATAATTTTTAATGATCCTACCGAATGCAATGAATTTCTAATGAAAAAATCTTTCAAAAAAGAGTATATAAAAGAGATGAAGTGCCGAAAGTAATGTGTAAACACAATAGAAGAAAACGCCAGTAAAAATATAAAAAGAAATCTCGTGAAGAGAAGAGAGAAAAAATTGCATAGTTTCGACAGTTAATCATTCACGCAAAAATAATGCACTTATAGACAATGCATGCCCCAAAATCAATAGTATAAAAGAAAGAAGACAATTGGTTGCGTAAGGCACAAAGAAAGGTACAAAAAAGATTTTTGCGACTGCATTAGATTGTTATTATGTGAACCAAAGATCGTTTAATCTTGAAACCGAAAATAAATGGTTGTCTAATTCTAAATTTATAACCGTAATAATGTGATTTTGAGAAATTAATTTTGAAAAGAGGCACAAGGGATGACACACAAAAGAATGAGATTTTTGAAAATATTTAATCAGACTTTTGGCATTTATTACTTTTTGGAGCTAAAAAGTCGCATTACAAAAACCTAAATAATCAGGGTTGGAAATAACCAGCAGATTTTTTCTGTCGGCAGAATTTATCTGTCACAGACAGAATCTGTCAAAATCTGTGACAGAATCTGTTGACAGATTCTGCTTTTTCCAACCCTGTAAATAATAATAATTAGAAAGGTGCAATACTTGTCTAAATTTTTCTTTATGGCCAAAATGAATAAAAATCTTATCTTTTATACAGTTAAAATTTTAAAGCTAAATAATAAATATTGTAACAAAAGGATCCACAAAAGAAGACAATTTTTCTTAATATTAAACAAAAACAATCGGCATCGAAGATCTTTAGAAATCCAACTGTGAATTTGAGCCTTCGTTGCTTGTAATTGTCTACATTAGCTGGACCTTTTGTGGCCATTGTCTGCACAGGAGAGAAAAAATAATTTTCTTTAAATTTCAAATAAATTGAATTTCTTGACAATTTGAATCTCTTCTCTTCTTCTCTCATGCCATGCATGGATATCTTTGCAAAAAATACCTATTTACACATTGAACAAAAGGTGGCAATAAATCACAAAGTTCTTCTCTCGCTGCTCTCTTATTCTTTTGCAGTAACACCTTTGACTACCCTTTTTCATTTTGTCTTCGTCTTCTTCGTTTCATTTTTTTCCTTTATGGAACCTCATAAAATGGACTTTTTGGAATAACAAATTCTTTTTATACAGAATGACTTCTGCTTAACCATTTGTATTGTATTCAATTTCATAGGAGTCGTCTGTTGTTTCAGTATTATTCACTGCTAGTATTAAGTAGCATGACGGTAATTATCTTCAGCTGCACACGCACACCTCATTTTTAAAATATTCCATGCATATAAATTTCATTTGTGCACGAATAACTTTATGCTTGTACCCTCATATGATCGCCAAAAAAACTAAATTAATTCCATTTCTGCTTACTTCCATATTATATAAGCGAATTCCAAATGCATATGACAAAGGCTGAAAAAATTCCATCTGATGCAATAAAATGATGATGATAAAATGTCGTTCGATGACTAATGACAAATTGCTGGCTGCTGCACTATTGTTCACGTCTTTTTTCTCCTCTCTTTTTTGACATGAATTGCCGAAAAATGATTCCCTTCAATGAAAACGGATGCGATATATACGATTCGGATGTGAAGTGTGTAATGAAATTATCGAACATATCTAGAAAAAGGCTTATAACGCGCTGTCTTTGTAGACTATTTTTTGTATGACACAAACACCGAAAATATGATTAATTGAGGAATTTAGAAGAAATAAAAATCATTGCTCGCTCTCTACTCTAATCCCATTTGCGCGATTAGTGATTGATTGAGAATTAATTGCTTTAATAGAATTTCTTTGGACGTGAGCATGAGAAAAAAAACTCATGATCTTTAATGAGTTCGTTAAATTGATCATGGTAAATCACGAGTGTGAAATTTTAAATTTACTTCTTATACACTCGAATTTTAAAGTCTTCTTTTTCGCTGTGTGTCGTGAATTCATTTTCAAGCTCTAAATGACCACGAAAATCTAATTTTATTCAAAGTGGAAGAGGAACGGGAGAAAAGAGAGTGCTACATGACAATTCTAATGATCAATCAACTTAATTCTACCGCTTTATTCGGGTCTAATCTACACTCGAATATCTTTACAAGAGATATCCATTTGAATGATGAAACATTCTTGTAAGTAGGGAGATATTATAATAACATATACAACAACGTAGTCCAAAAGAATTCCGTGCGTCAAAAATGAATAGGAATGAGAGAAATACAATAGATTAATTTATTTAAAGAGCAGTTTTTAGAGATAAAAATGACGTTGATGTTTTTTTAAAAAATTTGAATATATTTTAATGCTTCTTGGTGTCACTTGATGTTTTTAGGCTATTAAGAGGGCTTTTTGTGTGTTGGCGCTTCTAAGAAAAATAATTTTGAAATTTTTATAAATTTATTAAAAGCAAATTGATGTATTACCTATATGATCTTTAGGTAGTAGTTTTAAAATAAACACTTTTTTGAATATAAGTTTAACAACTCGTACTGTAATATATTTCATTAAAATATAATATATTTGATAAATAATAGTAAATAAAAAACTCCACTTCTTTGCAAGAGATCGATAAAGCTTACAAGAGAATCATTTACAAAAAAAGAATAACTGATCTTTAGTATCTTCATTTTTGTGTATTGATTGCATCTGAAGCTCACGCATTTTTATCGTATTTCATTTTCGCCATCCCACGTTGCTATTGAATTCCAAAATCTTTTTCATTTAATATATGATTAACTACTTTCATTATTAAGAAGAGGAACATTGGCATTATGTATTATTAATTTTTTTAAAGGATACTTTCTTATCTTGAGAAAGGACACAGTATTATTTCATTCATTCATGGGTGTTTTTATTTCATTTAAGGGTGATTTATGTTGAATGACCGTTCTTTATATATTTTTTCGCGCCCTATAATTCATATTGAGAGGTGCCAATAGAGAAAAAGAAAAAAAAGACTACAGCAATGCCCATTTCTTTTTCTTCTGTTCATTCACTTTTCATTCTAGGAGGTTTCAACAATATTATTCAAGAGTGTGGAGAAATATAATTAAAATGAAATTATCTGCGTTAAATTTAATAATAAATAGCTCTGCGATGAGAGAAAAATACCTGGGAATTAATGGTCGAAAATGAATCGTATCGAATGAGTCGTTCCTTACCGCCGTTGTTCTTTTCCCCTTCTTACTCAAATCGAATTCTCTTTCTTTTTCAAGTGGCAGTCATCAATGACGTGTTTAAGTCATTTCATCGGAAATTCTACGGATAAATGTATCATTTCGTTTCGCCTCCAAAAAACGATTAATGACCAATTTACTGCTATGATTTCGTACCGAAATTGTCTTTGGTCTTTTAACGTTCAGAAATAAACACGAAAAAAGGTGCATTTTTTTAAAGAAAAAATCCCGAAAAGGGAATTAAAAGGAGAAATTGTTGGAAAATTATGAGATTCCTTTAGCATCCTCCTCTTCTTCTTTACTTAAATCAATATAAACCGTCTCAAAGGAATACATGAAAACGAAAAAACAAAACCAGAGCCTCCAATAAACAACAGTATATGAATCGTGAGAATTGCACCTGCCGTTAATTTATTTTAAAATATTTCTCTCTCTTTTTCTTTTACTTTTTTGTTTCTACTTCGAATGCATTCGCGTTCGCATAACAATCTCAACAGCAACCACGTTGTAAAATTGCACAAAGCATATAGAGAATTCTAAAAAAAGTAAGAGAGAGAGGAGAGGAAATTGTTGCTTACACAAGAGAAATTTGAGAGCAGCACCGATCATACCTTTGCTTAACTTCTCACACACAAACACTCTTACCTGAGTCATAACTATACATATTTTTTTCTCTTGTGTCTCTTTTATCTTCAGAGAAATGTTTGTTGTTTAAAAAGGTTTTGTTGTACAAAAGAAACGAAGAAAAAAAATGTATATATGCTCAGTTCACATTTCCGTTCTGTTTAGTCTTATTCTTACCTTCACCGTGTTAACATCGAAAGAAGAAAAAAAAAGAACTCGATAGCAAATAAAATATAGTTCAAAAGAAAGAGGAAAATAATTATAAAGTTTATTTCGATGTTCTGTTAGAAATTATAATGGTTTTTCAATACGATTTTTAGAAAAGAAATAAAAAATAATTTTATGTGAAAATTCAAATTAAAGATAGACACTATCATTTTGTGGTATATAGTGCCTAATCTAAAACTAATAAAAAAATCAAATTGGAATTTATAATAACGACAACAACATACAAAAAAGATAGAGAGACAAAATCAAGAAGAAGTATACGGTGAAAATAAAAAAAGCTAAATTATTAATAAAAATTATACACACCGCTGCTGCTTGGCGAGTGTAAGCGAAAGAAGAGAAGCGAAATTAATTAAGTTAATTGGGTAAAATGGAACGTATCGTAAAGAGCTTAGTGTTATTGACTTTAACAAATTGGGCTATTGGATTAGCCGCAGCTAAAGCATTATGTCCTGCTGGTTGCTCATGTGAAGACGAGCGACTATTGGTGCGTTGCGCAGACGGTAATAATCTTGACATTTTACCGATAACTCTCAATCCCGCGACTGAGCGTTTAATCATCAAATTCAACTCAATTAGGATTATCGATTCTTCTATTCAATTCTATAGTGAGTTAAGATTGTTGGACCTTTCAAACAATCAGATTTATTTAACGCAAGACAGCATCTTCATTTATCAAAACAAACTCCTGCAGCTTCATTTAAATAACAACAAAATTAGTGACATAAATAATAGCACTTTCAAAGGCCTCGTTCGACTTGAAACTTTGAATTTACGCGGCAATTACATTATGGAACTTAGAAATGGAATATTTTTGACCACGCCAAACATTGAATATTTAAATTTGGGACAAAATAGAATTGCTTTAATCGAGCCTGAAACTTTCGATGGACTGAAGAATCTCAAGACTCTATATTTAGATGATAACATTTTGACATCAATTCCAAATTTTGCCTTTAAACACATTCCATATCTTGCTGAGCTTTTTATTGGACTGAACTCACTCAACTCATTGGAGAATGACGCATTCAGAAATTTAATAAATTTAGCCTCTCTAGATGTCCACGGATCTCTTTTAACAAATGTATCTCATGCTGCTTTTTATCGTTTAAAGAACTTAAAGTCATTGGATATATCAGATAATTCACTAACAAAAATTCCAACTGAGGCACTTAGCAGCCTACAACGTCTTGAGTCATTGAAAATTGGTCAAAATGATTTTGAAACAATTGGAGAGGGGTCATTTTACGGTTTACCATTTCTGCGCAAAATCGATATTTCCGGCAGTAATATTTTGAGACACATTCAACCTGGTGCTTTTGCCGCAAATCAAAATCTCGAGACAATCACAATTTCATCAAATAAATTATTGACTGACATTCACGACGGAGTCTTTAGTGGTCTGCCAAATATCAAGAGTGTAGACTTGCGAAATAATGCTTTCGAATCAATTCGTGAACAATGGTTGCCTTGGAAATCGTTGAAATCTTTTGAACTTGCCGATAATCCAATTAATTGTGATTGCGATTTAAAATGGTTACATTTGATTTTGCTGAAAGAAGGCAAGAAGAATAATTATGATATAATTTGTGCAGCTCCATCGCAATTTCAAGAACAAGCACTTCATGATATACCACAAGAAGAATTAGGATGTAACAGTACTACATCCACAATTGGCTCATATGTTGGACTATTTCTCATCATTGCTCCACTCACTGCTCTCATCATCTACAAGAACCGTCACTACATCCGAACAAAATGTCAGCGAAAATCTCAATTCATCAACAACGATGCCGATTGTAGCTTTGAGCAGCATCATATTTATGAAGAGATTTCAGTGAAACATAATGACAATATGAACAATCTTATGAATTACAACAACGCAGTTAACAGCAATATATATAGTTTCTCCTACCCGTATTCGGTTCAGCAAGCTACGGCTGCTGTCACTCAACCACCAATTTATTTACCAACGGGACTTTATAACGAAAAAATTGTTCCACTCTATACGACTCAAACTCATCATCAATTGACGTAAAAATGTTCATGCTCAATAGTCAGTCGTCATTCAGTTAGACAGTCACACATAAAGAAACGCGTGTGTGTATTCAAAATTGTTATTAGACTAATTGAAAGGCTTTGATTTTTTCTTAGAAATATCATTAGACTTCAATGATAGTATAGAGAAGGAAATTACAATTATTTCGCTTATAAAATAATTTTCTAGTCCCTTAAAAGTAAAATTAAAATGAAACAAATGGTGAAACACTTTTTTTGTGTAATCAAGCACTATGAGATATTTACGCTAATTACTCTTTTTGAAAAAGAAAGAAAATAAATTGTATATTGAGAGAAAAGGCCTTATTTATGGTAATTTTTAGACATTTAACGAGTTTCTTTTCCTCTCTAACTATTTTACATCTTACTCTAGTTAAGTTCAAAGTAAAAAAATCTTAATTTTCTTTGATGAAGCATACCTAAGCTAATTAAAACATTCTGTTGAAGTTGCTCTATATAAAAATATAAATTTAGATATAGCAAGAGAGGAAAAGAAATGAGTCTGAAAGTCTCGTTAGTTGAAGTCGA
Organism: Polypedilum vanderplanki; assembly: GCA_018290095.1. Lineage (NCBI taxonomy): Eukaryota > Metazoa > Arthropoda > Insecta > Diptera > Chironomidae > Polypedilum > Polypedilum vanderplanki. The sequence continues at coordinate 8,722,122 of CM031381.1, read as the reverse complement.
AAAGTAATAAAAATGTTGGTTTATTTTTGTACAAATTAGGTCGTAAGTGAAAAATAAGAAGAATTTAATAAATCATTATGTTGATGAATCTTTTAAAGAAAAAAAAGAAACTAAAACTAAGAAATTGCGTTGCCTTTTTATTACATAGCTTGAAGTCTTAATTTTCAGAGAAAAAATTAAATGTGTGTTTTTCTTATGAGAGAGCTATCATGTCTTGCTACGTCCAGCAGTCAAAAGTAATTTCGATTGATTATTCTTTACGATGAATTCAATGCCCACCTAGAATTTTTCTCTCGTAGCGTTCATCATCATCATTTTGATTTCTGAATGATTACAATGCAGGTTTTATGGTAAGTTCGTGGCTGCCACAGTAATTATTCATGAACTGTGCCATGATGTTATGTTGTCAGTTTATTCTTCATTTCTCTTTCTAACAATAATTTCTTCTTTCATTCTTTATTTTTTTTTTGTGTGAGGGCGAATAAGCGACAACGCTCGTGTCGTGACGATGAAAACTTGCTTGCTTTCTTCGTATTTAAGTATGCGCACATTCTTATGATATGAAAACCACACAATTCATAAAAGAACACATTTTTCATAATTTGTAGCATTATTCTCTAAAATACACAATAATGAGACTTAAGTCATTTTGTCAGAAATAGTTAATGCAAAATTAAGAAAGAATTTAAAAATGCGTTTTTCATGTTCTCACTCAAACTCTGTTGATTTAAAATATTTATCACTCAAATTATTCGTTGCTTCTTTTGGTCCTTTTATAAGTCTACCAGCATATATATTTTTTAAAGTAATAAATTGTTATTAGGCATTGATGCATGTTTCAAGCGAGCAAGTCAAAAGAAAAACACAGAGAAAAAATGCTTGCAGGCTCAAAAGGTGATTTTAAGTTGTTTCATTATAAATAAATTTTCATTCTTTGCCATATTCTCTATTACTTTGTTGAACGAATGAAAAAAAATTATAATCGCTTAAATGAGAACTTGAGTTCAAAAAGCGAGTGTATAACGAGAAAAATAGGAATATTTAATGCATTTTTCTTGTAAAGGGCAAAAAATAATATCAATCTTCTCATCTCCTTTTTATATTCTCTTCTTATTTGCAGGTGAATTTTAAAATATATACACAGAAAAAAATCTTCTCAAAATTATCTTTCTTTTCTCGTCCACACATTCTCATACCTTTTTTTACAACACACCACAAGAAAAATCCTATGCACCGGGCAGGTGTAAAAGTTTAATGAGAAAAAAATATTTTATGTTGTTTTTCGATTTTACTTTATTCTAATTCCATTCGTTCAGTTAAAGGATAAAAACACATTGAACGATCAATCCTTTGTCGAGGCGACTCTAAATTTTTCATATTTTATGGTTTCAAATAGAATTCTTTTGTTGTCATAGTCTCTCTTTTATCTGTCTCTCTTGTTATTGTTGTTTTTATGAATAGGACGATGAATAAGAATAGCATCTATAGCATTCCGATAAAAATAGAGAGAGTGAAATGTGAAATGCTTTTTGAATTCATACTTTGGTCATAAAGAAAGGATGTGAAAATGGGGGTATTAACTCTTTTGTTATTCGGATATACATATTTTCTCATCTTTGATAAATCTCTCAATTTACTGGCTAAAAATGAAGCTGTCAAAAATGTATATGCGGCGGCTGTTTATGATGAACATAAATTTTTTCTGCTCTGTAAAATTGAAATGTGTTTCTTAATTAAACTTTTACAATTCTTTCTACCTAGAAAAGAATGACCTTTCTCGCACTCACTCACTCTGATATAAATTCATAAATCTATTCCTTCGAGGAATAAGAATGCTTGCTGACCGTTATCTAATGTTTTTATAGTGAATATAAATGAATCCCCTGTCTCTTGCTCTAGCAGTTTCTCAACATTTTAGTTTCCACTACACGCTGTGCTTAGCGCTTGCATCTCAGTGGGTTATCTTACTTACTTCACACACATTTCTTATTCTTCTCATTGTGTATGTTATTTGCAAACAAATTTCTGCCTTTTCATTCCGATTTCTTCTTCGTTTAAGCATTTTTTATTTTCCTCCTAATTTTCTCTCTTTTTTTTCATTCTCTTCGCTTGGTCTTTGAGTCAGTTTGATTTTTTTTTGTTGATTTCATTTTACTAGTGCACCTTTCGACCATAAATTAACCATTTATGATACCCCTGAAGCTTTGAGAATCCACAAATCATTCTTGTGCAGAAAATACAATTTTATTTTCTCTTTCTCCTCAACTCTGCTGTATTTTACCTTTTTGTTGAGTTTATTTTTATTTATTGCGTTTGTAGATTTCCGATGCATGCAGCAATTGCGGGTTATGGCTAAGTGAGTGAATGCGAACAATGCTCATCATTAAGACGACTAAAGAAACCAAAACAGAATAAGCACTAATCGGATTAAGATTAAGTTACTGTATTGCAGCTTATTGCAAAATATTTTTAAAATCTTTACACATTTCTACTAAATATTTTTGTTATTCTTCTCGTTTACCTTCATCTCAGTATGATATATTATGCTACTTTTCAGTAAGTTTTTTGGTATTTAATAGAAATTAGTCACAGTTAATGGTAGGCGTAAGTATCTGCATAAACAAGAAAGAAATCCATTTACATAGAATTAAAATGATATACATGCTTTTACTTCTTTTTTTTGATGATTGCATAGACAAATGTAGGACGGTGGAAAAGTTATTATCATACTGTCTACAATGAAGATTTCACCTGCTTTTTGAAAAAAAAATTAATTCTCTAAACTCTAACAAAAGATAGCATGATTCGACAGAGTGAAGTGAATAGGTCAGATGCATGCACTCAAAATTACTTTTTAAAAATGTTATTTCTAAGAACTCGAAAGCTGCAAAAATTAAATTTCTCTTTGCTCAAGGTATTGCCATGTAAGTAGAGATGAATTTCAAGTAACTCTTGACTTAAGTTCAATAATCTTAAAAAAAATAAAAAAATATACTTTAAATTCCTCCTTTTCTCTGTTTCAAAAAAAATAAAGCATAACAATACCGTCATATTGTCGATCAAACGATAGCGGGAATAAATTTTCTTCTATAAAAAGTTATAGACAGAAAAGAGAGAAACATGATTTTGTGTCTCATCATCAATTGAAATGAAATGAATGCATATCGATTAAAAATACATTCATGTTTCGTTCTACTTTAAAAGGTTGCTTCTTGATCATCATTCCTGCGCTCTTTTTTATTCCTTCATTTCATTTCTTCGCTCTTCTCTCTCTCTCTCTCAATTTTAAAAAGTTATAAAAATAAAATTTTCACCTGCTTCTCTTGGTGATTAAATAATATTATTATCCCTCCTTTTTATTCTGCTGCTTTGCTCGTGGTTAAATATGCATTGCATCCATCGATATATCTGTTTTTGAGCACTGAACAATAATTTATTCTGAGCATATCAAAAACTGAGAGAATAAGAGGAAAAATATAGAGACGACCTGAAGCAACAACATACATCAATTTAAAGATCTTCACCTGCACTTTAATTTGAAAATCACGAGAAATGTTTGTCTCTTTCATTATTTTATAATTTGAACTTTTTTACTAAATTTTCGTGTTAACTATATACAAAATGTAACATTAAAGTAAGTCAGTTTACTGAATGAGTATGTAACAGCCTACTCTCAATAATAATGAAATAAAATGAGGCATCATGACACATGTTAATTGTATATGTCCATAAGCATGCCTCTCGTCATTTCGTGTTTTTTTCTTTATTAAGTATGTAATCTCCTGCACTAATTCTTAAATATAATAAAGAGCAGAGATTGTGTATGTTTTCTTTCCTGTGGCTAGCCTCAATGATATTTTTTCTTTTTATGAACTTTTTTATTCCTTTAATGTTTGGTTTGTTGATTAGATAGCTTAGGGCATGAATCAGTAAAGGAGGAAAATACCAGAAATCGGCTTAAACTGCTTATTATTAAGGCATTTAGCTTCAGACACAAAGGAAGAAAAGAGAAATAAAAATTCCTCTTGGTTACGCATTTATACCTTTAAAATGCAATG